>CM076578.1:1720081644-1721281644 GCA_034641835.2 Pinus albicaulis | reverse complement strand
GGTATGCTCCCTTAGTCCTTCCTGTACCATTAGTCAATCTTCCACAGGACTATCAGTCCAAAATTCCATTATATGATGCTAATAATACCATAACAGCTTCTCAACACGTGGACAAGATGAATGACTACTTTGACAGAAATGAAATTGATAATGAATCTGTCAAAATCAGATTGTTTGCTCAAAGTTTGGGGGAGATGTGAGAAAATGGTTTAAAGGTTTAACCCCCCATAGTATCAACGACCTTCATGCCTTCCATCAAACATTTTTAAACAAATGGGAAGTAAGGAAAAACCCTCTCCAAGTCCTTGCTGACTATAACAATCTCCATAGGAACCCTGGAGAAAGTGTGCAAGCTTATTGTACTAGATTCAACAGTGTGTATAATGCACTTTCCCCTGAACTGAAACCTCCTCAGGGATCAGCCTTAAACAAATTTCCTGAAGGGTTTGATCCAGACATGACATATTCACTTAGAGAAAGAGTCTTTGCAACCCTTGAAGACATGCAAAGAGGTGCCCTTTCTGTAGAGGTGAACCTTATGGAGAAAAGAGCAAGGATGAAAGCTGAAAAGAAAGTATCTTTTAGAGAGGAATCCACCCCTTCTACTTCGAGCTCGAAAATGGAAAGAATGATGGAAGAAATGATGAAGAAAATGAGCATTCTAGAGAGAGCGCAAGCAAGTCTAAATCAAAATGCTCCTCAAAACAGAAACCAAAACCAGAATCAGAATCTTAGAAGAAATCAGCCTCCAAACAGACCCAGGGAAGATGATCAGCAGATCCTCCCTCCCTTTCATCAGAACTTTTTAAGTGAGGTTGAGGAAACAGATCAAACAACAGAAGATAACGACATAAACTTATTTGGGGTAAATGATGATGACTTTGAGGTTCATTATGATAATAAACAAGGTATGTATACGCCTTATGATGACAGAAGAGATGATAATCAGAATGATTGTCAAAACATGGAGAATGCTGTCATAGAACCTTTAAGGGAATATGAACTCAGAAGTAAGTCTAATCAACAAACCCCCAACAATAAAACCTCTGACAAACCTTCTCAAAACAGCACTGCAACCAAGTCTAAAACAATCAAACAAAAGGACAAAACGGTGGCTGTTGATTCTGGTAATGGTAAAGAGAAAGACACTCAAAATATTGAAAAACAGAGTGAAAACATTAGTAGTACTAGCACCTCAGTTAGTACTCCTGCAAAAGTAACTTTTTCAACTGTAGATAAACCAAACCAGCAAGCTGTTTTTGGTGATAAAGTGGCAGTAAACAAGGCTGAAGTCAATGTTCTGAAGAATCAAAACCTTTTCAGCCTGGAACAAGAAATCTCAAAGATCAAAATCTCTGTTCCTTTGACTGAGTTAGCTGCCCAACATGTATATAGGTCCAAAATTTTGAAGGCTTTGAACTTAGAAAATAATGAAGATACCCTCAATCTTAATGATGACCAACCAGAGCTTATTTTTGGTCCAAAGATTGAAGGAAAATTCCAAGAAGGTCCTGTCCCTCCCTTTTATGTAAGCTTAAACGTTCACGACAAAATTCTGCACAATGCTATGCACGACTCAGGCGCTTCCCATAACTTAATGCCAAAAGCTGTAATGGAAAGCCTGGGTCTTGAGATTACCAGACCTTACAAAGACCTGTACTCCTTTGACTCGAGTAGAGTTAAGTGTCTAGGATTGATTAAAGATCTCTGTGTTAATTTAGCCCAAATCCCAGCCAAATGTTTAGTCATGGATGTTGTTGTGGCTGATGTTCCCCCAAAGTATGGAATGCTTTTATCAAGATCTTGGGGGGCTAAGTTACAGGGGACTATGCAAATGGACATGGCCTATGCAACCATCCTTGTCTTCAATCAAACTAGGAGGCTTTATAGGGAATCTCACATGCAATACACAGTAACAAGCCAGGAGCGGCCTCAAAACTCTCCACTTTATGCTATAAACACGAGCCTTGATTCTTTTATCATGTTCAATAATGAAACACTCACCGAACAACCTGTTTCGAAAGAATCCATGGCTGGAGTTAAAGAGGAGGAAAACGATGCCGGATTGCCAAAACAGTCTACTGTGTCCGAAGGTCCTAGCAAATTAAACACAGGTCTTGAACTGCAAATCATCAACTCGTTGAACTTAAATTTTGGCAGTCAGGGAGACGGCCCTCAACCCGATGAAAAACTAGAGGAATCTAATATTACAACGTTCATTCACCAAACGAAAAATCAACCTCTCTGAACTATGTATTTTGATGGGTCATGCACCAAAACAAATGCAGGTGCAGGTGTCTGGATCACTAACACTGAAAATAATCATACAGAATGTATCTCATGCAAATTAAACTTTCAGTGTTCCAACAACATAGCAGAATATGAATCCCTTCTCTTAGGCTTGCATCTTTTGAAAAAATTAGGTGCCAAGAGAATAGATGTATATGGGGATTCTGAATTAATCATTAGGCAAGTCAATGGGGAGTACAATGCAAATCACCCCAGACTTAGGGCCTATAGGAATGATGTCATTGATCTTTTGAAAACTTTTGAGGAGTACACCTTATCTTTTGTCCCAAGGAAGAAAAACATTGCAGCCCACAATTTAGCCTTTACTGCTAGAACCTGCCCAATGCTGTATGATGACACCTCTCAGATAAAATTCAGACCAGCTATCCCAGATAACAAGAAATATTGGCAGGTATTTGATGGAGATAAACAAATAGAAGACTTCATGCAATTCAGAAATGAGTTTGAACCCCATAGTTCAGATTTAGACTATGATACAGACTGCAGTGAAGAAAATTTTCTTGGTGAAGAAGAACCATCTCCACAGCTGGTAAATATTAACCTTCAGACTATCTCATCTAGAAACCAAACATAATTAAGTGCAAAATCTGAAACTGAAGAAATTGAAACTCTGCATTCGAATAACGATAGTCTGCCGAAGGGTTTGGCCCCTCTAGAAGAACTGTTTGATTTTGATGATGTGGCAAACAAACCAAAACTGGAACCTGTGGAAACTGAAGTGGAAGAATGTAATATAGGCAGTGAGGAAAAACCGAGATTGATCAAACTGTCTAAAACTTTACCAGCTCACATTAGACTTAAATATTTGGAGCTGTTTAAAGAATTTTCTGATGTTTTTGCATGGAGTTACGAAGATCTTAAGTCCTATGACACTGAAATAATACAGCACAAAATCCCTCTTAAAGAAAACCAAAAACCATTCAAACAAAAACTGCGTAGAATCAACCCTATCCAGTTGCCATTGGTTAAGAAGGAAATTATGAAAATGCATGATGCTGGTATTATTGTCCCTATTAGATATTCTGAGTGGGTATCTAATCTGGTGTCAGTTAGGAAAAAGACTGGAGAAATCAGGCTTTGTATAGACTTCAGAAATTTAAACAAAGCTTCATTAAAGGATAACTACCCTTTGCCCAAGATGGATCATATTTTGCAGAGGGTGGTAGGGTCTAAAAGAATTTCTTTGCTGGATGGCTATTCAGGGTATAACCAAGTCCTAGTCCACCCTGATGATCAGTTAAAGACAACCTTTACTACACCATGGGGCACTTTCATGTATCTGAAAATGCCTTTTGGTTTAATGAATGCTGGAGCAACCTTTCAGAGAGCCATGGACATAGCATTCTCGGAAGAATTAGGCTTCTTCATCATTATTTACCTTGATGATGTAACTGTGTTTTCAAAAACAGATGAAGAACACTTAGAACATTTGAGAAAAGTTTTCGAGAAGTGTAGAAGGTTTGGGATATCTTTGAACCCCAAGAAGACTTTATTTAGTCTCCAAGAAGGTAAGCTTCTCGGACATATCATTTCAGAAGAGGGTATAAAGATAGATCCCATGAGGATTGAGGCCATTTTGCAAATCTCCCATCCTCGGAATATCAAAGAGTTGCAGTCTTTCATAGGAAAGATTAACTTTTTAAGAAGGTTCATCCCAAACTTAGCTGAGCTCCTTAGGAATATCACAAACATGTTGAAAAAGGAGCAAGGGGTAAAATGGACCGCAGAAGCAAAGACATCCTTTGAACTGGTTAAACAAGCGTTAACCAAAACACCGGTTCTCATAAGTCCTGATTTCTCAAAAGATTTTTATATCTTCTCATTTGCATCAGAACATACTATAGCTGCTGTCCTTTTACAGAAAAATCCACAAGGACGAGAGCAGCCCATTGCGTTCTTCAGCAAGGCACTGAGGGATGCTCCTTTGAAGTATAACATCATGGAAAAACAGGCTTTTGCTTTGGTGAAAGCTTTAAAATACTTCAGGGTATACATCCTTCACTCACATATCATTGCCTTTGTCCCAAATTCAGTGGTGAAAGACATTTTAACCCAGGATGCAGATGGTAAGAGAGGTAAGTGGATCGCTGTTATCCTTGAATATGATTTAGAGATTAAACCCACAAAGCTTATCAAAGGTCAGGGTCTAGCCAGGCTAATGGCTGAATCAAATTGTGAAGTTCTTGATATTAATATGATTAATGCTTTGGATGACCAAGAAGAATTCTCAACTCCCATTATTGAAGATTATTTTGCGAAATCTCCTTGGTATACTGATATTGTTTATGTTTTTCTTAATTTAAACGCGCTTCTTGGTTTGTCTAAAACAAAGGCAAGATTCCTAAAGTTAAAGGCTGTAAACTATTGCATTATTGATAAATGTCTTTATTGGAAAAATGCTAGTGGTATATTGCTTAAATGTTTGCCTGAGTTTGATGCAGAAAAAATTAAACAGGAGTTCCATGAAGGAGAGTGTGGAGGCCATTTGTACTGGAAGTCAACAGCCAACAAAATTTTGAGGGCTGGTTTCTATTGGCCTACTCTTTTTCCTGATGTACACAAATTTACAACCACTTGCCACAAATGCCAATTGTTCGAAGGCAAGAGAAAATTACTACCCCTTCCTCTGCATCCAATTACTGTTGAAGCCCCTTTTCAACAGTGGGGACTTGACTTCATAGGAGAAATCCACCCATCATCCTCTACCCAGCATAGGTGGATCCTTACCGCCACAGACTATTTCACTAAGTGGATAGAAGCCATTCCTTGTAGACAGGCCAATGATTCAGTTATCATAAAATTCATAGAAACCAATATCCTTTCCAGATTTGGCTGTCCTACCAAGATCATTACAGATAATGCAGCAGCATTTGGATCAAAGAAAATGGTTGAATTCTGTCATAAATACCAGATAGTATTGGGGCACTCCACATCCTATTACCCTCAAGGTAATGGACTTGCAGAATCTTCCAACAAAAGCTTAGTGAACATAATAAAGAAACTGTTGGAGGACAACAAGAAGTCTTGGCACATAAAGCTGGTCCATGCACTATGGGCTGACCGATTAACATTGAAGAAATCCATTGGTATGTCACCTTTCCAGCTTGTATATGGTACAAAGGCAATTTTTCCCAGCAGTCTTGGTGTACCAGTTATGAAAATAATCCAAGAACTCCAAACTGAAGAGGATGACATAATCAGAAGAATAAATCAGACCATTCATCTTCAGCAAACCAGAGAGGAAGTGTACAACAAAGCATTACAGAAGCAAGACAATATCAAGAAGATTTTTGACAAAAGAACAAAGGCCAGCAATTTCAAAATTGGGGACAAAGTCTTAAAGTGGGACTCAAAGAGGGAAGACAAGGGGAAGCATGGTAAATTTGACAATCTATGGCTTGGCCCTTACTCCATTCGTTCAGTTGCTGGAAACAATGCATTCTTCTTACAAGAACTGAATGGAGCAGAATTGTTTGGGGGTCCTGTCAATGGCAGGATGCTTAAGCATTATCTTTCTTAAACATTATTTCATGTTTGAAGTCTTTTCATCTTTTTCCACTGTAAATATTTCATCCACCATTGCATTCGAAGTTATGAAAAATCAAAAATACAAAAACAAAGAAAGAAAGAAAAGAGGGCACGAATGAAAACAAGAAAGGCAAGGCCCCATGCCAAAAAGAGAAATGAATCTGAAAGTGTGCAAGCATAAATGCCACTCCTTGAAACACACTTCTAATCGGTCAAACTGTTTAATCTTGACTGATTAGCTTTCAATTTTCTGCTGATAGGGTAGCAAATTTGATTTTCCAAACTGTTTAATCTTGGCTTATCAGTAGATAGAGTAGGGTAGAAATTAAGGTTCAAACAAACTCAAAATCTGAACCAAAGTTTCCAAAGAGATGACTCAAAGCTGCTCTAATTTCTGAGTCAAAGAAAAGACCTGGTTCTAATTCACTTAAAACTCGAACCAGAAGAGAAGCAAAGATAGCTCACTAGAAAGAGAGAACAGAGCTGTAAATATGAGAGAAGGCCATAATGAGAAAGTTTTCAGATCTTAAGCCTTCTGTTTTGATTTTAAATTTTCTGCAAATGAAAATCTATTTGCAGCTTGTCCTTATGCCATAGATCATAGCAAGTCAAACAGCTCAATCTTGGCTTGGCTATTTTTAAATTTCTGTTGTAGAATTTAGAGAATGAAAGTTTGTTGGACTGTTTAATCCCAACAAACAGTAGAATAGGTAGAGGAATATCTGAACTCAACTGTTTAATCTGAGTTCAGGGAGAAATAAGGAATAGAAGTAGATTAGATTTACTGCTTTCAAAAGAATAAAATGTTGTGTTAAGAGTTTGCCAATCCAAGTGCACTCTCATGAAGAAAAAATGTTAGATCAATAGGATTGGGGTAGGTAGAAGTTGTATTGATGAAATTCATCTTTTTCATAACTGACATTATTTTGTCCAGAAGAAAAGCAAGAGCAAGTGCTGGGTCAGACACCAGTCAGTATCCCAGAGAAATCAAGTCTTAATTCTTGACGTCTTCAAGAAGACACCATCCCCAAGTGGAGCCACTGTTAGCCACCTATATTTTCAAAATTATATCAGCTGGTGGCTAAGTTTTCTTTGCAGTCTTCAAGAAACAAATTCAGGCCTAAAATTGTTGGTACTTGAAGTCTGTTGGTGAGATCACAAACTACTGATTAGTTCTGCATACTCTTCATCCTCTCTGCCTCTGATGTCTCATGAAAATCCAAGTCAAATATTGCTGCATCCTTCTCCTTTTTCCTCTCCCCTTCTTCAACCTTTCCTTCGTTCCTCCAATTCTCCTTTCATCCATAAAAAACCCCATCAGACCCTTTTATATCCTTTATTCCTCCATTTAATCTCACTTCCTAAGGTTAAAACCCACTGGTTTAACCTATCGGAACCTTTCTCCTCTCCCAAAAAATCATTCAAAAACCATAGAAAAACATATATTTTCTATGCGTTGGGCTTTAGCCCCTCAGGCTAAGCCCCCGCTTTCTCTTCATCCATATGTCCCCCTGCCAGAACCGTGTGCTAAAGTCCGCAGGGCGCTTTAACCTCAGAAATAATTTATCACCTGAAAACAGTGAAAACCTTTGTAAAAAGGAAAGTTGGGTTTATTTTATTTTCTCCACCATGGAAAATCATATTAAAACTCCGCCGTCGATCTGTCTCACGGATCAATGGTGCGGAGTGTACCATCATATGGTGGACCCCCTCCCCCTTGTTTCCGTCGCGCTGTTTTTCATTTCTGCCTGTTTCGTGCCCGCACCGCTTGTTGTCCGAAAGCAGTTTTATGCCGTCGGCCAGCGATCCCACACGCTGGTCGACACGTGTTCTCCACCTCACCCCCAAAACCGCCGTTCCGAGCCTTTTCCCCGCACGTTAAACCTTGTCCTGTGGCCACGCAGCGGGATTCATCCCCGCCGTCGGATCTGGGCCCTCCCATCCGACGGTCCCCGATCACCTGCCCCGCTCGCCCTTTAACCAATTCGCTCGTCCGTTAAATTTGCCCCAGCGCATTTAAAACCCAATCCCCGCCGTCGATCTCTGCAGATCGACGGTCTGCTTTCCCTCTCCTGATTCCATTATACGGTCCACTTTCCTCCTCGTTGACCGTTTGATTTGCTCCCAACCGTTGATCGCGATACGATCAACGGTCCCGATCTCTCCTTTCTCCCGCACGCCCTCCGATGCAGTCTATCCATATAACGCAGGATTTCCTCATTTTTCTTGTTTTTTGCAGGTTTTCAAAGGTTTTTCTTCGTATTCTATGAAAATCTAAGGGATGAGGGTGACGACTCCAATCCTTCAGATTTATTCAGGGAATCGATCATACGGAGAAGAACAAAGATTTCTACAAAGTTTCATGAGCTTTGGTTGCTGCACGTCCCTGTAAAAGCTTGAAGAATGCCATCAATAGCAGAGCAGAGAAAGAGTATCGGATTGAAGATAGAGTGAACCAGAGCAGTGGTTTTGTGAGAAGATTGGCGGGGATTACGGCTAAGACGGTTATCAAAAGCCTAATCCCCGGCTCAGAACACGGATTAAAGCAAAACCTAAAAGTGTTCATCATACTGATCGCCTCCACCGCCATACTTTGAGGCGAATTGATTCCTCAACCACCACAGTGCCACCTATTGCCTCAGAAAGCTCAATCAGAGGATGAATTTATTGAACAAGATCAGATATTATGCCTCGAACAACCAAAGAAGTTATTACTGCACCGGATTTCAACGACAGAATGTTTGCAGAGTAACCCTAACAGTACGCAGAGCCTCAAAGGTCAATATAAGCTCTCTTCGAGCTTACTTCTTAAGTAGAAACACATTAATGCAATGTAACACCTGTAGAATTTCTTCATCGAACCTCTCGGGGTCAGGAAGATATTAATTCTGCATTGATTGTGTTTGAGATCTTTTAAACAGATCTCACCTCCTCATGCTTCTATAAATACTTCAATAGAAGATGAGTGAGGGGTTGGATTAGTTGGTTGTCAATGTAATTGCTGAAGCGCTGTAGCTATTTCTGAGTGGAAAACTCTTGACTGTAAATAGTGGTTTCATGGGCTCTTGGAGCTCTGCTTGTAACAGATAGGTTAGATTGTGAAAAGAGATGGATTAAAACACTGGATTTGAAGATTGTAACCGGTTTGAAGCAATCAATACAAGCTGATTTATGGGATCCTGGTCTATGCCGATGGTGATGTTATTCTCACTGTAACTTGTCATTTTATTTCTGTTTTCAATTTGTTTCATTTTCCACTATAAAGAACAGTTTAAACAGTGTTAGAGTTTGCTGTATACCAGTGACCTTCTCTGGCTGAAAAATCTTTATCCCAATGTTTTCTTCTTATTTTGTTATTTAGAAATGATTTAATTCAGTCTAAGCACAGAGATGTTGGCGTTCCCTCATCTCTTCGTCACTGCTGAATGTTGTTTTTAAATGTTACTTTCATATATGTTGTGTAAGGAATGAATTGAGGAAATCAAAGGTTAGCCCTGAGTCCCTTTCTTGTTTGCTCAACTATTTGTCTGTTTCCCTTAGGATGTGTCAAAAGCTGAATAGTTTCAAAGCACTTATCAGATCTTGGGCCATTCTGTGTTATCTTGGTGATTGTCCTGGAAGTAACTAAGTAAAGGAGAACTAAGATGAGGAGAAAGGTGAGCCCTGCCCACTAGTTTCTGCTCCAAAGGTTGCCTTCAAGTTTCCCTTTGTTTTAATCTGTTTTCTATTAGAAGTGTATCAAAGGCTGGCTAGTTTCAAAGTACTTACCAGATCCTAGTTTGCTTCTATGTTTTCCTTAAGTGCCTGGTCAAAGGCTGGCTAGTTTCAAAGTACTTACCAGATCCTGGGCTGCTCTTTGTTCTGCATCTGTTAATTCCCTTTCTTTTTGTATCACCCCATTCCATAAATCAAACTTTAAAGAGATCCTTAGGCCTAGATGACTTGCCCCATAGATTACTCTTGAACCTGGATGTTTCAATTAAATTCCCTTATGACTCCATAGCCCAATGGATTGAAAATTTGCCATCATCTTTCTTTAGAATCAAAGCTTATTTTGTTTACTTGCAACTTCTCACCTTTGAACCTATTTGCATATAGATCTTTCCGTCTCAGACAGCAACTATGTTCAATCATCCAAGAAAACCAAACAAAACCCTTGGCCTTCATAGCTAGCCTAATATCATCACCCTAAACTTCAAAGACAATATCCATCTTTGTACATATTGGAGAGATCCCTCTCCGGATTCAGGAGGGCTAGATCCTAGAATCCCAAAGTTGGTTGAAATGATGTTAACTCTGTGATCGGACTTTGCCAATCTTGCTTGTTACAGAGACCTAACAATCACCACCCTAGCAAAGTGTTGAAACAAGCTTAGAATACTTTAAACCATAGACTGCTTATAAAACTCAGAAAATCCAAAATATTTCCAGACTGGCTTTACTTTAGTTACTGGTGGTGGACCATAGCTAAATCCTTTCAAAAACAAACAAGT
Source organism: Pinus albicaulis (assembly GCA_034641835.2). NCBI lineage: Eukaryota > Viridiplantae > Streptophyta > Pinopsida > Pinales > Pinaceae > Pinus > Pinus albicaulis. The sequence continues at coordinate 1,721,271,313 of CM076578.1, read as the reverse complement.
TCCACCTGGCGACTCCACTAGCCTCCAGTAGGCCTTTTTCCCCACTAGTCCTTATAAAGACTCCTAGGAATGCAGTAAGTAAACCCAATCATCCTGATGGAGGAAGACATGGTTCAACACCTGAGGACACAAAGGAGATATGCTCCGGTGAGCAGAGAACATATCCCTGGTTTCCCACACAAAATGCCCACAGATGTAAATTGGTTCGAAGACCTACCTGTCTTTCGAGATGAAAATATTGACAACCCATTTTTACACCTCATCAAATTTCATAAGCATGTATGGAACTTAAAGGTTGAATGGCATGAGGACTGCCTCATGAAAATGTTCATGGGTACATTAGAATAAGAGGCAAGAGAATGGTATGAAAATCTAGAACCTCGCACCTTGTTTTCTTTAAAGGATTTCCACAAAGTATTTTGTAAACGCTATATAGGGCATTGTCCATCTCTATCATTGGCTGAAAATTGTTGTGATCACTCTGAAAACCTTATACAACACCTTGTAAGCATTGAAGAAGACTACGGAAAATGGCATCCTGAAGAGTTTTTAGAGGAGGTCCATAATTTTCTTACCCAAGCTGACATTCAAGATGACCAAGAAGAGTTGATCCTAGATGAAATCCATCAAGAAATAAGAGAGGATCCACAAGAACTCTTTGAAAAGGTTGAAACAGATAACAATCCATCTGCCCTTTCATATAAAATACAAGAGGACATTCAGCCACAAGATCAACTTCCACAAAAGATGGAAATAAATTGTTGCCCCATCCAAAGAAAACAGAAAATACCTTCTCCCTTAACTGAACAGGAAATAGATCAAATAATAAACATGCAGACAGCCTCTGAAACTTCATGTAACCAAAACTTCGCTGATTTTTCTCTTTTAAACCCTGCATATCATAAATCAGAAAATAGATTTGTAAATCAAGTTGATGAAAAGCAACTTGATTGTCCAATATACATGGTTGGTGACATTACTTATGTTAATGATTCTCCAATTTTTGATCAATATGTTGATGATTATGACTTCCAAACAGAAACTAACTTTGGAGAAGACTCAGTTTTTGAATGCCAAGAGGAAGCTCAGTTTCATGAACTTGAAGAAAGTAAGCAGCCATTACAGGTCATCTATGACACTGATGAGGAGAGCTTTGAAAGTTCAGAAGTAAGTGAAGAGTCTCAGACTCTTTGCTCTACTTCACTTTAGTCCATCAGAGATAACATTCACATAATTGGAAATCAGCAGTTTTTCAGCTTTGATGATGAGGTTGAGGAAGATGGTGAAATTCTTGAGCATGTTGTAAATGAGAAGCCTTTTCCTGAAATGGTTGAAGAAATCATTTTGGACATGGAATATTCCTTAACTCCAGATTTGCAGCCACCAAGTTCCATTGAGTTACAAATTGCAGATGATGAAGTAGAGGTTGAGAAACAAATGAGAGTTGTCACACTATCCTTTGAAGATAATTTGTTGTCAAAGTGTATCCCTGCTCATCGACCGGATGACCTTCACACAGTTTTCAGCCCGCCCTATCAAAACACATCAGCTTGGCAAGAGAACTACACTACAATATATTATGAGTCTGATAGTTCAAGTGATCATGAGTAAAGGGAAGGGTTGCTTTACCAGGAGAGTCTCAAATGCAACCAAATGGAAGAAAAAGTAATCCTGAATGAAGCCCATATATCAAATCATCTAGATCAGGTATTATTCCAAGATCCATTTGTTGTTTTCCTTGAGAAGTCTGAAAGAGTAATCCTGAATGAAGCCCATATCTCAAAACCCCTAGATCAGGTATTATTCCAAGATCCATTTGTTGTTTTCCTTGAGAAGTCTGAAAGAATAATCCTGAATGAAACCTATATCTCAAATCCTCTAGATCAGATATTATTCCAAGATCCATTTGTTGTTTTCCTTGAGAAATCTGAAGGAGTAGTGGGTTCTATCATGAACAATTTGCTGCCTAGAATGGGGAAAAACTTACACACTACTGTCCGAAAACAAACCGAGTGGGAGTGGCCTTTTCATTATTCCTGCATCATAAAAGAACTAAACCAGAATGACCCATGTGAGCATCTACTTGACTGGTTGCATTGGAAAGAAGAGTTCACCAAGTGTATGTTGTGTACAGTTTAGGATAGAATAGATAAACAGCAGTAGAAAATAAGCTCAGCCTTGTGAGAACTTTTTTCATTTGTAGTTTGTTTGAAGAAAAAGTGAAAAAGCAGAAAATACAAAAAAAACAGTAAAAAGTAGAAAAAGAGGGAAATTTCTAAAAAGCAGTGGTAAGGCCCCATGTTCCAAAAAATGGTCCTTCGGAAAGCGCGCAAGTCTAAATGCCGCTACTATTACTTCAATGTCTTTTTCAGCTATCTAGCCTAATCATAGCTGAGCATGTTTAAATTTATTTACTGATAAAGTTAGTGAGTGAAAAAGATAGTCAACATTGTGTAAGATTTACTTATCACAGAGTTTAGATTAGGGAGAGATTCTGGTTCCACATGCCTAAAACAGAACCAAAGAGAGAAGTGAGGGATGAAAAATACATTGTACATCTTAGCCCCACTTGTCTTGTTTTCCTTTTGTTGCAAAATAATATTTGTGTGTAGCTTGTCCTTATCATGCCGCAAATACATGACAAATTAGATTGTCTAATCCTGATTTGATCATCTTTTAAATTTCGTGTTTTAGATTAGAGAACAAAATCCTGTCAAACTGCTTAATCTTGACAGTTGAGCTAGCATAGGTAGAGTAATGAAGGAGTTCATCAGTTTAATCTGAACTCCCAGCAGATATAAGAGTAGAAATAGATAGGTTCATTTTGCAAAAAGAAAAATATACATTGTCAAAAGGCTGCTAGTTCAAATGCGCCAAAGAGAAGAAATTTTTTTAGGAAATATAGTGGGGTAGGTAGAAATATCATTAATGTTAACCATGCTGTCACTTTTCAGAAATAGCATCAAAGAAGGGTGAAATTTTGCGCCAATGGGTAAGGCACTGGTCTTCATAAGCCAAAGATCTGAATTCTGGACACCTCTTGACGAGGAGCTGCCCTCCCCAAATGGAGCCACTGTTAGTCATCAGTATTTTTCATTTGTTAATGATGAATAGATCCATAGCTGAGTTTTCTAGAAGCTGATCTCCATATGTCAATTTGTCATCTAGAAAACCCTCATAAAACTTTTTCGCCCTCCTGCTTTTCAGTCCGCCCATGTCAAGGTTAAAACTCATTATCACTATCCTATCTAGCTTTAGCCCTACTGGTCTGCCCATCAGCTCTAAAAGGACAATCCAAGTCTGTTTCAAAAGCCTCCCCTAAGTTAGGAAGTGGCGCTTTAAGGCATTTTACCCTTGGCAACCATCAAAAGGCCAACAAACCTCCATCTGCTACAGACCAGTCATAAACCTACCTTCCACTCTGCTAATGAAATTGATTACATCCCTAGGTCGCGCCACTTACACACCCATAAGTCTCAGCAATGCATAGACCACAGTCTCAAGCTGATTTTAGGTGTTTTACAGTGTTTTATGGATTTTACAAAGACAGGAAACATGTCATCATCTCAGGAGAAAATTATTGAATCCACATTTAGAAGAAAAACTGTTTCTCAATGTAAACATAAGCCTGAGATATATCTGCAAGACAAAGAGTTTCTCATCAAGACCTTGTAGCTTCATTCAGCATGAGAACACAGTAGAAGAAAGACAACACTGTCAAACAAACTTGTTATTTTTCATGGCCAAAAACCTCCTTCATCTATAAGCAGAGGGTTAAGGCGCCTCCTTCATCCACAAGCAGAGGGCGATGGCCAATGTTGACTTGAAGAAATTACAAAATTGACTGTAAGCACGGGTTTGTTTTTTACTAGACAGTGAAACAGTGACTCAAGGTTTCTGAAGGAAAATGATGATCAAAACAGGGCTAAGATCTGAGATGTGCAAAACAAAAGGAAGCAGAGTATTTGGTCTTATGCCCTAAGAAAGAAGATAAATTGAAATTGCCAGCATCATCATCATGGCGCAACAAAAATACTCCACTGATCAAAGCTACCATGACAAAATATCTCTGCAGGGGTGTTTATATGGATGGCTCAAATCAATGATAAGCAAGAAGACACTTCAGTAAAAGAACCTCTATGTGTTCTTATGTTTCTGTTGGGCTGTGAGATAAAGTCTATGGTTTCCAGATAAACATAGAGAAAAGGCAGGCAAGTGGTACACAGTCCCAGACATGAGATATCTTGATATCATTCAAAGCGCCAGTGCAGGTACAGGTGTTGCGATCTACACTCCACCACAAAGACAGGTGTTTTCTTCAGATACAACAGGTTGGTGTTTTCAGAGTTTCATTAGGAAGAAGATGGCTAATAAAAGCCTTGGTATCTATGAAATATGCCAGCAGTTATTCCACATCTTTTATACTTGCCTCCTCAATACAAAGACAGAAACTGGTTATGATCTGAGTTTTAAAAACCCCGGGACAGCATGCCAAGCTAATCAGGCATGTCTTTCTTGAAAGCAACTCCATTCATAAATAGGTGCCTTTTCAAATATGCTACAACAGCTGACATAGACAGTCTAGGTTTATGTCATCTAGAGACATCACCATTAAAACTATTGTTCATAATAGGCAAAGAGATGCTTTGACATACTGTTAGTTTTTTGGAAAGCTTCAAACAAACATAAGTTTTCATTATTCAATAGACCAAGACATCATAATGATATGTGTTGAGCAGAAAAGTGTATTGGAAAAAGGCGCCCTTCTTAATCAAAGGACCATGGCAAAGTCCAAATAAATACATCAAATTTTGGTGCCTACAGTGGGAAGGAGGTTGAAGAGACACCTGGAGACAGAAACTGTCAAAGCAAGTTAAAAAGACAAGCCCTATCCTGGCTAATAACAGAGCAGTTTTCAGTGTTTTTTCTTGACATATTTAAAATGAATTTTACATAATAAAGGTCATCAACGATGTTAAAACAAAGTAATAGAGGATGATCCACAGTTCATTAGGGCTTTTATCAAAGTTGGAGTTTCAGTGTTAAATTAGCACCAAAGGTATTATTGAAAAGGGAAAAAGAGCTTGGAAAACCTTTGCAAAGACCAATCAAAGTTTCGACTTCATTTTAAAAATAGGCAAAGTGACTGTTGGTTTTCCTCCTTTCAAAGGAATAAGTCAAAATGTAAGCTTATTTTCAAACTTCTCCAACCAGAAATTGCAGTCTCCAGGCGTCGAAGGGCAAGTTTCAAATCGATTTGCGGAAGTTTTTGCAGAGTTTCAGGTTTTTTACCCGCGCGACACTCCTGTAGAAGTGCGCGGCGCTCCTAGAACGATATTTGCAAAGGATTGTAACATGCGCGCGGTGCTCCTGTAGTGGCGCGCAGCACTCCTGTTGGTGCCGGTCCTGTCGGCCCGACAGTGACCCGACAACGAAGGTTTGCGCGACGTTCTTCACGGTTAAAGCACCTCGCATATGTTCAACGTGCAAAATTCCTCCACAAAGCTGTGAACACTGCTCCAAACTTCAAACGAGGCCTATCATCAAATTTTGAAGGTATTCTATACACCCCCCCTGCTATTTGCAAAGATTTTGAGTGGAGGAAAGAGATAAAAATCACGGGTAAGGTCACAGTTTCGAGCTCTGTGTTTTTATTTAAAAAAAAAAAACAGGATTTGTTGTGGTCATTTTGGCTAGAGATGAAATAGAAAAATGATGGGGTATATTAATATTTGAAAATCTATAAATTTCCCTCTAAAGGAATGTTGAAAGACAGAGGCATTGTTTTAAAAGCATAGACTAAATACTTGAAAGTTGAAGCAATAGCCTTAATACCAGCGATGGAAGTCATTCATAGGTCACCTGTTCATTGGTCAAAGTTCTCTTCAGGGTTTTGAAAAGACAAAACAATGTCTTGACCCTCCAGTTCATAGAACATAGTAGTAAGTAAAGTGCCATTTGCAATTCAAGATATTGTCAAACCGATATGAGGGACAATGGGGCATAAAAAGGTAGTTTTGGTTGAAAGGGAGTTTTTATGATTGAAAGCTACAGGCCTCTTGTACCACATCATAGAAAACAAAACTAGCCCTATTAACCTCTCTTATAAATAATGACTTTGATTGAGGGTATATGATTCGAATAAGTGCAAAGAATGAAAGAGTTAAATAAGGCAGATTGTTGAGTTTGACTAAGTCTATGTGTCATCATATATCTTTTGAGCTGCATATAAGGGTTAAGATTCAATCAAAGGGGAGCTTATCCACTTTTAAACTGCTACATCACCATACATGAAAAACAGTGCTTTGCTGTGTGAATATCCGTTATTTAAAGCTGTGCTAGAGTGTTTGATATGATGATAAAGGTGCCTACGGGGAAAAGAGAATATGTTGAACAAAAGCCACAGTTGAGAAAACTGTGTGTGTTCACCTTCCTAATCAAGGAACAAATATATCCTATATCTTCAAAACATAAAAAAGCAGGTTATCCCTATCAACCACAAAAAAAGACAGCTATTCACTATGTATACCTTCACTGCCTTTTTTTTTCTTCAAGCTCACTGTAAGTTGATATTCAGATGATTGCATAAGTGATTCTATAGAAGGACAGGGATTCTATATTGAAAAGGGAGTTTTGATTGTTTGAAAGGATAAATTTCCTACAGGCTTTGTTGAAACCTTTGAAACATTTTCAAACTCTGTCGCCTCTGTTCAATTAATAGTGAATTTGACTGTGTGTCTGCACTAAATATGGTGTGAGATTTGTTCATTAATTGGCATACCGGACAAGGGAAAGATTGTGAAGTCGGGAGGTTTACCTTGGCCAAAGATACAAATAGGTTGTTGAGCTCCAAACAACACAAAGCAAGGTGACTTGGTCACTATACACAGCAGTTCCAATTGACTGCCTGTTTTCCTTTTCACAGTGTTTTTTCTTCTGAAAGGTCTGCTGGCTGAAACACATATTCAAGGTTGAGAAAGCTACATTTTAAAGAAGCAGAGGTTTTGTATTGAGAAGGATATTATGCACAAAACATCCAAAAACATTATTTCCTTATCAAAACAGTGGGATTGACAGAGTTTAGTTTAAAGAGGGCATTCCAAAGACTTGGAAGTAGTTTGGTGTTTCAGGAACACATCTAGATCAAGATGCCCTTCTAGGCAAGACAACAGGAGCAGCATGGAAGTGGTAAAGATGAGCAGCAGCAGGAAAAAGAGGAGAAGAGTGCTGAACAGCATTAACTCAGTAGTGATAAACAACAGTTTCAAGAAGAAAAGGGAGAAAGACACCTTCAGACTTGGGATTTTGGCTCAATCTTCAGAACATATGGCTAGGAACCCTTGAGGGTCATGCACACCAATTTTGGGCTCATTTTGACAACTTTTGGTTTTTTGGCATTTTTGAGTTTTTGATCAAAAACTCATAAATTCGCCATTTCATTTTGAGGATTCATCAAGGGAGGATAATGGTATCATCGGATGCCATAATTTCATGAGCATGTCCTCAGCGATTTTTAGAACATTTGGAAATCATCTTCCCCCTAAAAACAGCGAAAAAGGCTCGCATTTTGCACACTCTGCCCGGTCTATCAGCAGACTGTAATTTTCTGGCTTTTTACACACAGGTACAAATTTGGAGGACTTCTAGGCATCAGATTGGAGAAATTTCAGTTGCGCCGGAAATTAGACACTCAGAGCTTTCCAACGAGCTATCATGAGCCTCGTTTCGACACCAGGAAGGCTGCCAAATGTTTCTGGCAAGTCAGGGGACCTTTTTCTGATGTAAATTTGAAATATTTTTGTAATTTTTGAACCTCTAAAATCCGCTTTTTCCAAATGTGCGTTTAGCTATTTTTACACTTGGAAAATGATGCAAAGTCAATTAAATTCCCTTTTTTAGCAATTTTTAGATATTTTATGAGATATTTTTGTGCCTTGAGCTTTGCAAAGCCTCAAGGACAAGTTTAGATATTTTGATTAGGCCAATGAGGATGGAAGTTGAACCATGAGGTTTTCCTCACTTGAGCCTATTTATTCCACAAGCTCTCATTTGTAAAAAAGGCTGAACTTGAGAAGAGAAGCAATATATTGGTCATATGAGCTTTGGAGAAAATACTTGTGTTATGCTTTTGGATTGCCTCCTGAATGTTCTTGGATGGATGATGAAGGATTGTTGATGGATTCCATGACATGGTAGAATGGTATAGTGTCTCTTGCTTTGTTGTTGTTTTCTAGTTTCCATTCATGATACATGTTTCTTGCTTGCTATAGATCAGTAGAGACTAAATTTGAGATATGCCCATGGAGGCACCTCAAAATTCCTGAATCTTCATAGCTTTTATGTTTTCTTCCTCCTTAGTTGCATTAAAGAATTCTTAACTGCTCTTTAATAACTTGAGGATATTGTTGCTAGTTTCATTAATAGCTCTATGCATGTTGAGTAGGATGTATGGTATGCCCTGCTTACCTATGACTGTCCATGGTTCCATCCATGAAACTATCTCTTTGACTGATTAAGATTATCATTTTGTTTGAACCAAGGAGGCCTAGTCCCGATCTAGCCCTTTGCCTAAAACTATGCAAATCTTGTTGTTCAAAGTGCCCAATAACTTGAAGTACTGTGTTTAGGCGTTCTGGCATAGTGTTTTGAGTTGTTAGTCCGTCTTATGTGTTTTCCCCAAAGTCTGATAGCCATTTCCCAAAGTTAGAGGGTCTTATACTTCTATGCATGGCTTGAATGTTTGTTTCTAAGTGTTGATTAGTTTATAGTTACATTTTGCATGATTAAGGATTTTCCCTACCATGTTTATGTTATCTATTGAACCAGTGATGCCTGAAACTCTTTGTTGTTCACAAACTTGATGTCCATTTACTCCATTTTTCCCAAAGATCCTTTCTACCTTGAATCAAATCGGCCCTTCAATAGCCTTGTATCGTCATCTAATAGCTTTCTTGACCTTTTGACCCCATAGCCCAGTTAATCTACATCTTGTTATCTATTTTATATCTTTGATTAGTTTCATCCCTCACTACTTAAAAAACAAAAATAAAAAACTTACTTCGTAACTAGCCTAAAATCAGAACACAATAAGCAAACACATAGATATCCCTTACACATATAGAAAGAGCCCTCTCTGAGTCCAGGAAGGCTAGGTCCTCGGGCTCCAAAGCTTGGTTTGATGTTACACTGTCATTTGGTTTTCCAATCAGCCAAATCACGGGACCCTAACAAGACCTACAGAAAGAGAATGGAACCTTTATCATAGCCTGCAAGGACTTTGCCAAGGATGAGGCATCTACCTCGAGGGCTCCAACAAAGCTAAGAAAGGATGATGAAGTTAAGCCATTCCTACAATCATGTATGAAGCTGCTACGTAACCGGAAGGTGGTATAAAATATCCAAATACTGATAAACAGTTGTGCGGAAAGAACTGAGCTTCCTATAGAGGTTAGAGATGTTCACAAGCTATACAAGCACAAGAAGCGCACTGGGTGGGAGATGTGGCTAACAATGCAGATTGGTGACTATGAAATGGATCAGGTTATCTTGGAATTGGGGTAAGATGTGAATGTATCTCTCAAGAAAAATTGGTAGTGAATGGGATAGCCTAAGCTGGAATGGTCCACTATACAACTACGCATGGCTAACCAATAGAAAAGCATACCATTAGGGAGGATGTGAAGGATTATGGTAGATATCAAAGGAGTTAAGGTACACATAGATTTTGAAGTCATTCAGATTGTGGAAGATGTGGACCCTTATCCTGCACTCCTAGGACTGGATTGGGCAATAAACCTAAAGAAAAGGAGCATGGTATTTGAGAATGAGGGTATGAGGGTGATAGTCCCACTAGACCCTGCAGAAGGAGAACGGTATACAGAACCGGTGCGCGAAGAAGAGGATGTGGATCACATTTATAAATTAACTGTTTGAGATGGGGATTGGATCAATCCTACAACTGATGTTGTGCTGTGCTGGGAAAAAGACAGTGAATGCCTCTCTAACTCTGATGAGGAGATAGAAAATTGGCAGAATCAGTTACATGATGTATCTGCGTCGCGATGTCTCAGGATCACGAAATGATTATGATGTATATCCTCATAGGTAAGAGAACTGCCCTAATTTGATGGTTCTAGTAGTGTTAGAGATTTTCCGTGAACATTTGAAGCCGAAGTCCTAAGGGAACGTAGAATGTGGGCACTCAACCTAGCAATGCACGTAACCCCAATGCGGTGGTGGGAAACATATAATGGCACATTCTAGGATTATGAGGAATGTCACGAAATGATGGTCCTGCAGTTTGATCCCCCGGTTCACCTATGCGTGAAGACTTTCCTTGGCCCAGGAGACCCGCGCAAGCACTTTTCCACATGGATAGAGGAATGGTGTGAAAGAACTACGGACGAATGGGTCCGCATGTTCATTCATGCCATGGGTCCAATCCCCACCGCATGGTATTTAGATGTAGAACTACATCAATGCACCCACCACTAGGAAACCCTGAAGGATGCATTTGTAGGGACGTTCGGATTGATAGGTGGAATAGAGGCACTCAATGAAGCCCTGTAGGATATAGATGCCTTAGTATTTGATGAATCATGCCCTCGAGTAGCATATGGGGCACCAATGTGGGAGACACAAATGCATGATATTGTCAACTGCCATAATCTGTCAATGGAGGAATGTGATGAAGTCCTGCGAAATATATCTATCCTGGAGTTGGAGGGAGAGCGCGTAGTTGTGGGACCCCAGTTGTAGACTATCGATGTGACTAAGCCTCTTAAGCTGCAAGAAGTTAACATTGGAATGGAGGAGAAACCTAAACTACCTAAAATTGGGGATTACTAGGATGATGATACTGTGGAAAGAGTCACGGAACTCCTCATAGAATACCAGGACCTATTTCCTATGAAATTCTCAGAACTGAAAGGGATTACACGGGACCTAGGGTCCATGCACATCACTTTAAAACCTGATGTGGGCCCTATGAATCAGCGCCCTTATTGATTGAAACCCAAGTATAAGCTGAAATTTAGGGAAGAACTAGACAAAATAATAGCCACGGGTATCATCAAACCAGTCTAACAGTCAAATTGGGTAAGTCCTATGGTAGTTCAGGAGAAAAAGACCAAAGGGGAGATACAGATCACTGTTGACCTACACAAATTGAATGATGTCTACGTACATGATCCCTTTCCTATGCCATTCTCAGATAAAATCCTTGATAGCGTGGGAGGGCAGGAAGTGTACTCATTCACGGATGGGTTCTCAAGCTACCATTAGATCAGGATCGCAAATGAAGATCACAGCAAAACTACATTTTCCACTGAATGGGGATCTTTCCAGTACACTGTCATGCCATTTGGGCTCAATAATTCCCCTGCCATCTTTTCGAGGGTGGTGGTTTTAGTATTCAAAGAGTTCACCCACAAGTTTTTGGAGGTATATTTTGATGACTAGACCATATTTGGGTTGGTAAAGAAGCACGTTTCAAACTTGTGCATGATGTTGGACGCCTGTCGAAAGCACCGGATTTCCTTGAATATTAAGAAGTGCATATTTTGTGTACCCTTTGGGATCTTGCTAGGCCACATAGTCTGTGGACAAGGATTGATGGCTGACCCTGCTAAGGTAGCAGTTATCATAAAAATGGTAGTCCCTACAACTGAGAAACATCTGCGCTCTATCCTCGGACATATAGGCTACTACAGGAAGTTCATTCAAGGTTACGCGCTGATCACAGTACCCATGGAAAAGTTGTTAAAGAAAGACGTTTCATTCTTTTGGGATGAGCAGTGTCAAAAGAGCTTCAAACTACTCAAAGAGAAGATGGTATCTGTGCCTATTCTGATATTTCCTGACTGGGTGAAGGTTTTCCATGTTCACGTAGATGCGTCAAGAATTTCCCTGGGAGCTGGCCTTATGCAGCCTGGGGATGGAGACATCGACCATCCAGTTGAATTTTCTATTAGAAAACTATCTAGTGTGGAGCGCAAATAATCCACTACTGAGCACGAGGGGTTGGCCATGGTATATTCCCTGCAAAAATACCAGCATTATTTGTTAGGAGGACACTTCAAGACGTTTACAGATCCCTCGACCTTGAAGTACCTAGTGAATAAGCCTGTGATGGGGGCGAGGGGGGGAATTTACCGATGGCTGCTGCTATTTCAAGAATATTACTTCAATATTATCGTGAAGCCAAGAAAACTAAATGCTGGACTAGACCACTTATCCTGAATAAAAAATGGCGAAGAACCGACTAGCCTAGAAGAAGGACTGCCCGATGCACAACTATTTTCTATTAAGGTAGTTGATGGGAACTTCATCGACATCATTCACTTCTTGACTATGGGAATGGCGCCTGCAGAGTATTTAGTACAATAGAGGAAAGAACTAGGAACCTGCATAGCAGATTTTACCATCATAGCGGGTCACCTGTATAAGCTGGGAGCTGATGAGGTGTTGTGAAGGTATGTTTTGGAGCATGAAAGGCACACCATCTTAGAAGAAGCCCATGGGGGCTTAGCAGGAGGTCACTACATAGGGAAAGCAACAACATAGAAAATTCTGAGAGCTGGGCTATGCCCACACTGCATAGCGACTCTCATGATTATTACAAAGACTACGATACATGCCAAAGGACAGGTAGGTCATCGCGCAGAGATGATGTAGTGTTCCGAAATGGAAATCAGCAGCTTTCTCACCACTGAAATGTTCCTTTTATCGGGAATATGAACAAGGCTATGTCAGAGATGGACTGAGAGGGATTTTACCAGTTATTTCACCTCTAAAGAGAGGATGAGAATTGGAGGCTTCCTGGCCCTTTCTCAGACTCTTCCTATAGCTATGCAAATATTTCTTCCTTCAGGAAGATCTTGCTCAAAGGATGAGCTACAGCAACACCTGAACTTTAACAAGCAACAGCAACAATGAAATACATTTACTCATGAAATGTGAGAAGAGTGTAAATCTGATATATAATATGTAGCAGCAAAAGATATACAAAATCCTTGAGGGAAGGACCTCTCAAGGTGGGCTAAAATCAGCCTCAAGGGAAAATGTACATAAAATGAAGGAACACTCTGCTACACAACCCAAAAACTCTATAACTACGCAGTATCTAAGGGAAAAAGACTACAGACTGAAATATACAAGATGATATGACAATATGAGCTCAAATAAATATAGGGGAGTAAGATCTCAACCCTAGAAAACAATACAACAAAAATCCTCCAAGGGATTGGCTGAAATACATAATAATAAAAAAATGTCAGAGTTGGAGTGTAGCTGCTAAAACTCAATAATAATGCATGAATGGAGAAGGATTTAGATGCTGCAACCAATTTAGAAACCTCCTCCAATGATATCCAATGTGAAAGGCTTCTCCTTTCACTGAAGATTCACCCTCCAAATCTCAGTGTGAACCCCTCTTGCAATGGCCCTCTGAAAAAAACGTTGTAAGAGGGAGTGACTGCGCTGGGGCTGAGATGAAACACTTGGCCCTATGCCAAAATCTATAATAAAGGTCCATAAATTTCCTTTGGTGATTTATTAGAGAAAGAAGAAACTCCTCCTCTTCAAAACTAGCTCAGGAAATGGTGGGATGATGATCCCTCACTACTACCTCCAGCAACTCCATTGAATCTGCCCAACAGAAACACTGTAGCTGAAAGAGATGGATTTGGCCTCAAGCTTGGATGTGAGGAAGATGAAGAATATCTCCTCCAAGGCTTCCCAATGAAGGAGAGAATACTTCTAAAAGGAAATCTTTCTTGTGCTAAGCAACACAAGCTATCTTAGTTGAACAATTGAAGAGAGCTCCAAAATCGAATTCTCAAGCATGAAAATGAACAATGTCTCCCCTTCACCTTTTTATGCAAGGAATGATTTATTGCCATGGACCCCACCCATTAGGGTTTCTCTCCTCTTCTAATTTCCCTCCTTTCCAAACTGCGCAGTCTTCATGAGCAAGCTTCTCCTCTTAGCCACATTGTTGACTTGGTCAACCATGGTCTAATTAACTTGCTTTTGGCCCTTTTCACACTACGGAATGCAAAATTTAGCCACTTAAGTGACTCTTTGCACCTTAGGAGAGTTTATTTTTTTGCTACATGGGCTCCCTTACCCATTTTATTCGTTTTATTTTCATAAAATAAAAATTAATGTTCCAATTACCTTATTGAAAAATTTGGAACATTACAATCCTGCCCTCCCAAAACTTGCTTGTCCTCAAGCAAGAGCAAGGATGAACTGAAGAAAAAAAAAATCCTCCACTCAAGGCATGGAGTCTAAAATATCCTCATGTAGATCCTCCATTCCCCAAGCAATCAACCAAGAAAAATGAGTCAGCCTCCAACTAGGCAACTCCTGAAAGTACCCCTCCACCTTTTGCTCATGAGAAATAGGTGGGTTGAATTTATGAACTTGGTAAGCTTCATAGCTGACCCCATGCTATCCTCTTCTCCACTTGTGATGAATTTTAAGTGAAAGCTAAACTTGGGCTGCAATGGTGGTGCCTTCAAGAGGCAATATGAAGTCTAGATCCCCAAGGATCTCTCCTCCAATGCTGCAAATCAAGCTGGCCCAAATCATCTCATATGTGATGATTTGGAATTCATCATCATATGGCATCCAACCAATTATATGGCTCACCTCCAAGAGAAACCAATGTCTGAACATGGTGACCATATCATCTCCCATACTCCCCTTGGAGCATGTGCTGCAAAAAGAATGGAGGTCACTCCTCCCAAAGGGCACATCCACCCTATGAGTTCCTCCCTCCTCATGATACACATGGGGCTGCTGCTGATATATGGATGATGTGAAATGGTCTTCAAGAGAGACCCAAGCAACCCCATTAATCATACAAACCATGAAGTGCCTCCTCCAAAAATTTAAACTCTCCAAATAGCTCCTCCCTCATGAAGGAAAGAGATGAAGCTTAGCAATCATGGGCTGCCCATTTTTTCTCCTGAAACATACAACATGAAAAATAGGGAGAATCATACTCCCAATGGGCATCATCAACTCATGTCCCACTTCCCAAACTAATCTCTCCATGTACCAAGAAAAATCTGCAATGCATGGAAGCAAAAACCAATAGAAGAAAGTTGTCTCATGACAAATGGAAAGTGGATCATTGTTTCACCAATGGAACCTGCGCAGTGCACTCCCTGACTGCATCAAAATAGAAAGAAACAAGTTCTTTCCTAGCCACTTTTTTTCTACCACAATCATCTCAAAATATGTACACATGAAAATATAAGATGGTGTAATTGGTGCACACCAAAAATCATGTGGCTTTCCCCTACAACCCACTGCTGAAATAGCCATTGTATTTGCTGCAATGAACCATAAGTACAACCAAACATAATGTGAAAGAAAGGAAGACCCTCCTTGATACAACTTTCTGATCATAAAAGTAAGAGAGTGCAAATCATAAAGCAAATGGTTACCTCCCTCTTCATGTACTTTGGTCTTTGAGCTGAAATGGCTCAAGTGAAAAGTCCCCCTTACTGCAACATAGTAGGGGAGTAGTTGTGCCAACCATATCATCATCTCTTGGGCTATGCATCTAGCCATATGATGATATACATCCATTAGAAAGCCCTCCCAAGTGGACTCCTCCATCAATGAAGAATATGCATGAAAATGCATGAAAGAAGAACCCATAAATACTGCATGTAGATCCCTCTTCTTGTGCTTGTGAAACCAAGCCAAGAAAGTCAAAATGTAGTAAGGAGTGCTCTCCTCCATTACTCCTTCATGCTCATCACCTGCATGCCTCCAAAGTATGTCACTTGTGAATTGGATTTGAGAACACTCCAACAATTAATCCAAGCTCTCAAGTGACAGTGCTGCTGCCCTTTGGAGTAGGGCCACTTTCATCTCAAAGCTCCCCTCTTTGACATGCATCTTGCCAAAGACTCCTCCCATCATGTTGCTGCAAATGTAGAGCCCCTCCCATGAAGAAGGTGCTACATGGGCATCTAATTTCAAAGAGAAATTCCCTTGCACTATGCTAGTGCCTCCTCTTGCTCCCGTAACAACCAAAAAAAATCTGAGCAACAAGGATGTTTGCTGCTCCTTCATACTTCCACCACACCAAATATGAAATGGGAAAATGAATAATGGTAAGAAGAATGCCATCCCATCATAATTCACCCATGCCCCTTTCTGATCCATGGTGTAAGTATCCTGCCATCTCCTCTTCCCTCTCAAACCCCATGAAAATGAATAGGTCACATGTTGGCCAAACTCCCTCAAGAGCAACCAATGCAGCATGGCTTCTTGCTGCCCTGTTTCATAGATTTGAAAGAGGCTCACCATCCTGTTGCCTCTCATCCACATCCACTCAGCTCCTAGTGGATGCTCTTCTTCTTTCTGCAACTTGGTACCTCTTCCACAAGAGCTACCATCATCCCAAAATAGGTTTTCCCCTTTGCATTTCATGGGACATTGAAATGCAATCTCCTTTATGATACATGTCTCAAACCCCAACCTCCTATGTGGTGCATGACTCATCAATGGAGCATGAGAATGATGGCATAGTGTAGTGAAAGTTTCCTCCTCTAGGAAATCAACATGCAATGACATATAATCCTCCATGATAGATAAAAACTTAGGCATACCTTGGAGAGATTTGGAAGAATCTTGTGTTGCTGCAAGAGTTTCTTCCTCAAGTGTAATTGCTACCCCCATTTCTGAAGATGAAGGGTGTTCTTCCATGACCATGACAGAGCTGATATGTGCCTCTTCAACTGGTGGTGACGACTCCTCCCTCCCTTGGACAAATCTTCTGATTAAGATCTGAGAAAAATCATCAAGAGTAGAAACCCTTGCATGCCTCCCATGGTTGAACCACCAATTTCTTGCTTCTTCCTCAAGGTGCAGTGTTGCAATTGCTACAACCTCTCTATAGATTATATGATGTAGTAGGAAGAAAGCCTCCAGCTTCTTCACCCAAGCCTCTGCTACACATGTGGGTGACCCATCAAATGTAGACAACATAAATCTATTTCCCTTCATCATCCCATGACTGTAGGGTCTCCTTTCCTTCTTCTGCTGAATATAGTGAGGGAAAGATAGAGTCTCTTGGAAGACTCTAGGGTTTGTTCTATATTCAGCAAGGTACCCACTTATAACTTCGAATTCCAAGTGATCTTCATGCTTCTGCTCTGCTTCTCTGTGAGAATAAGAAGTGCATGGTCCTTCCTCTTCTCCTTTTTCTGTCTCCTCAACCTCCTTGGAGAGCTTGTTGCTGGATCTAAAAATTGATGAGATTAATCTCATCCTTTGCATCATTCTAGCCTCTTCTTATTTGAAATTTGAACTTCACAGGCTGAGCCAAGTTCGAAGCTCTGATACCACTGTAGTGTTCCGAAAATGAAATCAACAGCTTTTTCACCACTAAAATGTTCCTTTTATCGGAAATATGAAAAAGGCTATGTCAGAGATGGATTGAGAGGGATTTTACCAGTTATTTCACCTCTAAAGAGAGGATGAGAACTGGAGGCTTCCTAGCCCTTTCTTAGACTCTGCCTATAGCTATGCAAATATTTCTTCCTTCAGGAAGATCTTGCTCAAAGGATGAGCTACATCAACACATGAACTTTAACAAGAAGCAGCAACAATGAAATACATTTACTCATGAAATGTGAGAAGATTGTAAATCTGATATATAATATGTAGCAGCAAAATATATAAAAAATCCTTGAGGAAAGGACCTCTCAAGGTGGGCTCAAATCAGCCTCAAGGGAAAATGTACATAAAATGAAGGAATACTCTGCTACACAACCCAACAACTCTATAACTGCGCAGTCTCTAAGGGAAAAAGACTACAGACTGAAATATACAAGATGATATGATATTATGAGCTCAAATAAATATAGGGGAGTAAGATATCAACCCTAGAAAATAATACAACATAAATCCTCCAAGGGATTGGCTGAAATACATAAAACAATAAAATGTCAGAGTTGGAGTGTAGCTGCTGCAACTCAATAATAATACATGAATGGAGAAGGATGTAGATGCTGCAACCAACGTAGAAACCTCCTCCAATGATATCCAATGTGAAAGGCTGCTCCTTTCACTGAAAATTCACCCTCCAAATCTCAGTGTGAACCCCTCTTGCAATGGCCCTCTGAAAATAACGTTGTAAGAGGGAGTGACTGTGCTAGGGCTGAGATGAAACACTTGGCCCTATGCCAAAATCTACAATAAAGCTCTGGAAATTTCCTTTGGTGATTTATTAGAGAAAGAAGAAACTCCTCCTCTTCAAAACTAGCTCAGGAAATGGTGGGATGATGATCCCTCACTGCTACCTCCAGTAACTCCAATGAATCTGCCCAAAAGAAATGATGTAGCTAAAAGAGATGGCTTTGGCCTCAAGCGTGGATGCGAGGAAGATGAAGAATAGCTCCTCCAAGGCTTCCCAATGAAGGAGAGAAAAATTCTAAATGGAAATATTTCTTGTGCTAAGCAGAACAAGCTATTTTAGTTGAACAACTGAAGAGAGCTCCAAAATCGAATTCTCAAGCATGAAAATGAACAATGGCTCTCCTTCACCTTTTTATGCAAGGAATGATTTCTTGCCATGGACCCCACCCATTAGGGTTTCTCTCATCTTCTAATTTCCCTCCTTTCCAAACTGCGCAGTCTTCATGAGCAAGCTTCTCCTGTTAGCCACGTTGTTGACTTGGTCAACCATGGTCTAGTTAACTTGCTTTTGGCCCTTTTCACACTAGGGAATGCCAAATTTAGCCACTTAAGTGACTCTTTGCACCTTAGGAGAGTTTATTTTGCTGTTACATGGGCTCCCTTACCCCTTTTATTCCTTTTATTGTCATAAAAGAAAATTTAATGTTCCAATTACCTTATTGAAAAATTTGGAACATTACAAATGAAATGCCCCTGCAACTGCAGATGGCCCTGTAAGCCTTAGAAAAATGGGCCATCAACTTCGTTGGGCCCATCAACCTGCTAGGGAAGAAGACAGTTGCGCTACATCATCACTGCAACTGATTTTGTGACCAAATGGGCCGAAGCGCAAGCTGTGAAGGATTGCACTACAGATATTGTTGCACACTTAATTTTTGAACATATTCTAACCAGGTTTGGCTATCCAAAGATCCTGATGAGCGATAGAGGTACGAATTTTGTTAATGAAACAATAAAGGCCTTGACTGAAGAATTTCGGATCCACCACGCGAAAATTACTCCGTATCATCCACAGGCTAATGGAGCTGTAGAAGATTTTAATTAAATCTTGGAATATGCGTTGACCAAGGTCTATAATGTCAATCGCAACGACTTGGACGTGCACATCCCATCAGTCCTTTGGGCCTATTGAACCACGTGCAAGAAATTGGCTGGGAAAACACCATTCCGGATGGTTTATGGAAAGGAGACCATTATGCCCATGGAGTATATCATTCCTAGCCTGCATATCGCAACCTTTATGAATGTGGAAGAGCTTGATATCATGAAGGAGTGGTTAGAGCAACTCATGGCCTTGGATGAAGACTATTTCATTGCTAACTTCCATCAACAATTTCAGAAGGCTCGGGAAAAAGAGTGGCATGATTGACATATTCGAAAATAGATTTTTGTAGAGGGAGAATTAGTCCTGAAATACGATATCTAGTTTTTGAAGCACCGAGGGAAGTTCTATCAGAAATTGCTAGGTCCCTATCTCGTAAAAGAAATTACTGATGGAGGAGCTATCTATTTAGCCACACTACGCGGTGATATGGTAACAGGATATGTCAATGGCAGCTGGCTCAAACCATACTAGAACAAATGACTATATGGCTGGAGTAGTTGTATGGGGCGGAATGCATGTAGGCAGGGGGACAAACGCAGGTAGGGACATGGTATGTGCATGGCTCACTCGTAGGCCTGGAAGCTCGGGGAGGTGTGCTGGGAGTGCAAGGGTCGATCGCAACTCAGAGTGGTGCACTGGGAATGCAGGGGTCGATCGCAACTAGGAGAGGTGTGCTGGGTGCACAGGGGTGCGCTAAGAGCGAAGGAGGTGTGTTGGGAGCATAGGGGTAATATATAGCTATGAAAAATAGCCATTGGAACAGTAAAACTAGGTAAAAAAAAAAATTTACCATTGGAAGGAGCGGGTGGCTGGCAATTAATGAGGACATTTCTGAAGATTTTTTACCGTTTACTTGATGGTAAGTTTCTGATAAGCCTCATCCCACCGTTGGTTGATCTCCAAGGCTATAAAAGCAGAAGGGTAGATCAGAAGGGGGTTTCGTGCATCTTGAACAGTTTGTGCTTTGTGAAACACTATGACTATTACGCTTTGTTAATGTTTGGGTGAGCTACTCCCTCTAATAGTAGCAATCTTGAATTTATCTTCCGAGTGAGAATGACGAAAACTAATCTGGCTGAATCTTCGCAGACCATGGTCTCTACTGATGAGGTTGAAGAGGTCACTCCTAAGGTTAAGGAGGTCATCTTCACATCGAGCAAGAGAAAGCAGGTAGAGAAGAAGGGGAAGGGAAAAGGTCAGGAGCAAGGGTCGGGGGAGACTGCGAAATGGATTAGGGTGAAGCCATGTACCTCCCCGCGAAACATGAAATCCCTGCAAATTGTTCCCCATGCACGTTCGCCTGAACCTTCAAAGATACCTTTGTCTGCTCAATAAGAGGCCCGAATAGTAGAACCAATAAGTTGGCTACCACCCTATGTTCAGCCTCGCAGGCCCTCGGTGCACACGCCCAATAATCTCGATGGAACACACTTATCTGTAGATGCCTCTGATTCCTGATGAGGTCCCTATCATTGGAGTTTCCTTTGGCAAGATCCACATGGTTAAATTTGACAATAATGACCTGACCAACTTGGAGGCCTTTCCAGAATTGGCACCAAAATTATATTTGGAAAGGGTATTGGAGGATGATGTACTGAAGGTAGTCCCTATGCTGTGGGCAAGCAGATTAGATGGATCCAAATTATTAAATCTATTGTGGATGCCTAATTTTTGCCACTACAATTTCACCAACTAACTCGTGCTCCAGCTGCTAGCTCTAGTCCATGACGGCTGCTTGTGGATCTAGGACCACATTCCCATAGATGCAGCACTCATTCAACGTATTACTAGTCTTCCCATGAAAGGGTTGAATCCCATGGAGCACATTGACAAGAAATATGAGTAGCAGATCACTGATAAGGTACGCGATGATTACCACATTGAATAGAACACTAGAGGGTTCATTATTAGCACTATTAGCAACCCCGATGCGCACATGGGCACCTTTTCATTAGCATGCAAGATTATGTGCAAATGCCAAGTTTCCACGGTCCCCGCATACGTAATTCATTTGGCTGGCCACTATGAGAAAGGGGTCTGCTTAAATTTTCCTAGATCCCATGCAATGAATTTCTGGAGAACGTGCGCAAAGCCTAGGATCATGGAAGGGAATTTTGCTACTCCTGGTTGCTGCTTCTCATCGCGTTGGTCACATGGGAAGCCCCGGAAGATTTGGTCCTCCCTGAGCTCGAGCCGGATATGTGCAAAGGGGAATGGTATGCGAATTTATGGGATTCAAAGGATGAAAAATGCATTGAAGATAATAAAGTCTTCTAGGTCATATTTCAGAGCGGGCTCGCAGCTACCATCCACTCCCAGCCATGTTTGTCACCAGCAATCTATGAGAAGTACAAGAGCATCACAGTGTTCAAGTCACAATGCAAAATGTGCAGATCCGGGGCCGCAAGGATCCAGTGTGGGTATCACTACCATATATGGTTGATGATGAGGAGATCGACCTCCTTATTACTACTTGGCCTCCACACTAGAAACTACGCTTCAAATCAGGTATGCAGGAAACTATAGGTACGAGCACCAAGAAGGTCACCCCACCCGACACCACCAAAGAGACCGAAGGATAGGGCAAGAATGTTGAGAAGGGAGCGGAGCCGGAATCACAGAAGGATTCGCAGTAGGATCTGGGCACAGAGGGTTTGAATGCGTGGGGTGCCGAATCTCCTCGAGGTACGAAACGAACTGGTGACCATATTAAAGGCCAAAGGAAGAAACAACGAGCTACAAGACTGGATCAGGAGGCTGGGACTACTCTAATAGAGGAAGATCTGGAGTAGATCATGGAGGCAGTCACCCTGGCTTCAGAGGATAAATTTTTGGCTTTGGAAAAGCAATAGAAGACCATGGTCGCTACACTCCAGTCTGTGCTCCGAGCTCTGCAGCTCAAAACCGACACTCTGAAAATGAGTATGATCTAGACAAGGACACCCCTAGCAACAGGTAGTGAATTGATCATCACAATGGAAAGTCACCTCTGCCCCCTGTGAGGCACAACATTCATCCTAAACCCACCTACCTTAAGAGCGCAATTCCAAGCCTGTGGAAAGGTACAATTGGATTTAGCCTGACTGTCGCATGAACAACTGCAGATCCTCCACGCGTCCCTATTCAAGGAGATTCAACATAGAGACCACTGGGTGCACCAAAATCTTAGTACAACTAAGCAGACGACTGTGGATAAAACCGCTGAGGTGTCCCAGGTGTAGGTTGCATCCACCGTTGCCGCCACGCAATAGACCGAGCTAGAATGCCTAATCATTCGGCTCTGCTTAGATGTCACTGAGGATATCCTAGCTTCTGGTACCCCCCAGGCTAAGATTTAGGGTCTTGTCGCAGCACTAAGGGATTGAACGACTGAAATTCAGACTGTTAAGACAGAGATGGAATAGTAGATTGCTACCTTACAGGCTAAATTGCAGCCAGAGACTCCCCTTGAGGTAAGAGCCCAACGAGCCGTGTTGGTGACAGAGGCCACCAATACTATTACCAATCATATTGATCAGGGCGCAGAGTTGTTGGATACAATAATGCAGTTATGGTCCAAGGTACAACGCGACCCTCTCCTCAATGATTTTACTCAATAGCTACTCCAGAAGGAGGAAGAGTTTGAACAACTTGAAGCTACTATGTCCTCTTTGGTTCCAGCTCAGCGCCTGGCATGACTGCGTACTAGCCACACACTTCGGGATGACATTGAAGAGCTCCATCACAAAAGGAAGGTTATGAGTGACCACTTAAAGCTTTGGGCTGATGAAGCCCTCAAGCTCTCTCAAAAAGTGGATGTTGCGGTCAAACACTTGAACTAGACATTGCAAAGTGTCATGGCTGCTACAGAAGGTCCAACTTCATAGAAGTTGGTGGATATTACTCAGAATGTTGCTGCACAGAGCGAAGGAGTGCTTCCCCTGCTGGTTGATGTGATCAAGCAGATGTAGGTGAAGATGCAAACCCCACAGCCGCAGTGACTAGGGACGAGTCACAAGATTGTGTTGGGGGTCTGTTGGAACGGGGTTCCCTAACCTGCATTTTTGGCCCAATTTTGTAATAGTCGGTATGTGTAGGGGTTTTGGTGTTGGTCAAAGCCCCTAATGCTTTGTAATGGTTTAAAGGGTAGCTCTAAGGTCCGCAAACCATGGTTTGCGGACCATAGGATAGCGAAGGCTATGAAATTATAAATAGATAGATAGTTGGGTCTAGTAAGTAAGTAAGTCAATAGATTGATGCTATGTGCGAATTATTAAGATTTGTCTAGATTGTTTTGGGTAAGGACTCCTGCTGGCTCTGTGTGCAGAGATGCTCAATCCTGCTATGTGCAAACCCCGCTAGGCTGTGTGTGTGGGCTGTGTTTGGGTTGTAAGTGGATTTATGATGCTAATGAATGCGAAATATATTTGAAGTACCTTTGTGCTGTCTGGATTGATTGGGTTACTATTGAAGCGCATCTGTGATATTGATTTAAGTTGCGAATGTATCTGTGATTGGGAATTGGATGCAATTTTATTTTCTGTGATGGTATTTTCTAATGCACATGTGGATGTGAATGTATTGAATGGATTTGTTAGTAATAATATCTTTGCTATGGTTATGTGCTGACTATACTGTTAAAAGAGCTGCGAATAGACTCATTCTGTGCGAACCTACTAAGCTGCGACACAGAATTGCCTTAAATTACCTACTCTCTCCCAGGGTGTAGAAACCTAGTTCCAGCACCCTCCCATACTACTTGGGGTGAGACCTTGGCCTGCACAAGTAGGTCATTGCCGAAAGGGCCAGTAGTATAGGGGTTTGTTGGAAAACCTTAACCTCTAAACCTAGGTCAAGACCCCTCAAGCCAACAAGTTGTGACTCAACTTGGAGAACTCAACCATTTACCATGCTTGTTGTAGATGCATTTTAATGTCAACAAGAGTGGATTTTTCAATTTTCATTGTGTCCTCGACAATGGATAGTATCATATTTTTTAGAAACTTTAACAATTGAATACTTTTCTCCATTTGCACTCACTCGCTTGATCTTATATTTGAACTTTGCTTCATTAAAATTCATGCTAACTTGATTTTGTTTTAACAATATTAGGGTGTTGGTTACCACCAGAAATGCACTTAATTTAATGAATTTACAATGATCAGATGACAAGTTCAAATTACTTCTCTTGAAAGAACTCAACCTCCTGTCAAATTCTAACTTTATGGTTCAAGGATGGGCATCGGTTTCAACCGAGAATGCACCCTTTAGTTCAATTACATTATTGAATTTGATAATTTAGCTGACCCCTAAGACATTACTTGGACTTTCAATAATGACCTCTCCTGAAAAGAAAATTAGTTTATCACTCCATATTAATTATCACACCAAATATTACAAAATATACTATATTAAACAAAAATTACAAATGGATTATCATTCCAAATATGAAAAAATAAAATTACACCTTTTCTCTCCAACAATTTAATCCTTTATTACCTTATTACTCGAATTCACTTCTTAATTTATAATCTAAATCAACACATAGAAACACTGGTCACATATCAAATATGATTTCCCTTCTAGATTTCCTCACTTAATAAATTATATATGCATAGCTTTAATGAATTGGAAACAAAATTCCACATACCTTTTATTCACATTGACAACGTTGCTTCTCCGCTAATGACCACACTTTGGTCATCATTTATTTTCTAATAATTTTATTTCCAAAGGTTAATCTCTCTAGGCATAGCAATGAAAGAAAAAACAACAATAACATTGTTTATTTTCTTGAGTAGCCATTTTTAGCTTCTCCAGCATGCATCCAACATCCTTCTCCCATGATGGTTCTTTCTCTTTGCTCTTCCATCAACATAAAATTAAATAAAAATAAGATATGACACAATGAAATCACAAAAATATAATGCAAATAATAGAATACCTCTCTGTCTCTCTCAACAATATCAACAATTACAACTCGACTCCTTCAATTGACAAAGTGTGAAACAGTAGCAACAATGCTTCACCCATGCAACCTTCAACAGTGGTTCTTCTCCCTTCCTCCACATGAACTCAGAATTGAACACATAAGTCCTTTGTGCATATGGATTCTATTCATAGTCCTCCAGATGGGTTCCACACTGCAAATTATGCTGCTCTCCATAGTGTTGGTCTTATTTCACACTTGCAAACATGCTCCATTTGAAAGGTAGCAATCCTGCATCTCCCTCTACGTAGTTTTGAGATTAGAACGATTGCTTCTTGGCAGAAAATGACCAATGAGAATGAATGAGAGAGAGATTTTTTTCCTAGATCGGAAAGACAACCATTGATCGTGCTGATATGTTGAGCAATCAAAATCAATATCAATTCAGATATGTGAGAAAATATGATGTCATTATGGAAGATACATTGTTGTATGAGATAGATTCCAAATATTTTGATGAGGCAATGAAGTCTAGGAAATTAGATATTAGGATTTGAATCCGAATGAGATAGAATGTGATATCACATGGAACAGAAGTCCCTCCAAAAGTTATTATTTATCACTCAAACATTTCTCCAATGAAGATTCTCCTTCCATGAAGATGCCATACATAGTAGCTCCACTGCATTCCTCTTCAATTTATGTTTTTCAAGGCTATTTCAGTACATAGTTTACTAAGTGATAAAAACTACCCATAGATCCATACTCATGTACACCCATCCACATGTAGATCTAACTCCAAATTAATACATTATTATTCAACAAACAATAATTAACCAGGTTCAATTCCTCATCCACCTGCTACTTCTTCCCTCCTTTGATCCAGTGAAAAATGAATTAGTATGGGAATTAAAGATGACGAATACTTACCACACGCAATTTTAGAAACCTCCACATGCATGATTCATCAATTAAAATGCCTCCTACCATTTTTTTTTATCGCAAGAAGCATTGTACTATACATTATACCTAAAAAATATTGGCGTACTGGGAAATCAATCTTAACATTTCTCCATCAGTGAATTGTAGTAGTCTCAAATTTCTTCGAGTTGAGGAAGGATCCTAATGAGTCTTTGTACGACTATGATATGAAATATAGTCCTCTTAAAACCTTTTTTCTTGAATTAAAACAATAATTGTGATTCCCTCTTCCACCTTAGCAAAATAAATTCTAAATACCATGTAAATCCCCACAATCACATATTCGTAGGCCAAATTGTTATATAGACAATCAAATAAATTATTCATCACATAACACACACCATAGTCTCCATACACTTGGAAGACACCAAAATATTCATATTATTTTTCTATTTGACAATTTTGTCGAACCATTAACATTGACATATATGGGATTCATGGATAACAAGCCAGATGTATTCACCCCGCGTAGTACGATTTTGTACTCCAGTGCTATACAATTATCCTCTTTGCATAGGTTTTCTCATGGAATCCATATCTTTGTTCAAACATGAAATGACATATACACCAAAATATAGTACTTCCTTCACACAGGTGACTCCCACAGTAGCAACGAGTCACTCTAAAAGTGGGCTCAATTAGCTACTCTATCCAACACATGCATTTTGCTTTATCTCCCTATGACAACTATGCAACAATTATAACTTCAACACTTCATCATCAACCAATTTTCACAACAACATTTCTACAAGATTCACTCAAAAATAAAATACTATATAATTAGAGAAAAATTATCATCTGGCTTTGATAACAATTGAAAACAATTAAATGAATAAATAAATAATATCATAGTGACCAGAAACTTGCCGGAAAAGAATTTTAAGTTTGAATGTATTTTCACAAAGAATGATGATATAATCTAAATACATCAAGCTATGTATCAAGATATTTAGTCTATCTTGGACATAAAATCTATTGGTTGAGTGAATATCTCAACCACACACCAATCTAGGAGGAAAACTAGTTGGAGAGAATCTCTCAACCAACTAGACCTCAACAAACTCCCAAGTATAAGCAACAGAGTGATTCAAGAATTGATGAGCACATCAAAGACAAGTAGGAATGTTATTTTCCATGTTTCATAATTTTATTATTTTGTGAATAATTTGAATTATTTATTGTTTATGTGAGTAGGAGGCTAACATCAACCATTTGTGTGGCCTTCATGTAAGTGAATTTAGAATCTCTGAGACCCTTATTCGTCTTCTCTGAGAGTGATAATTGATCGAATAGTTTCACACAGACATAAGGGGAAAATACGTAATTCATGTTCGTGATGGGAAGATTTGAAGTGAGAGGGTGTGTTCCAGAGTGAGGCTTGCTCAGTTCAATTGATGCTTTTAGTGATTCGATATCTTGCACTTCATCTTGTCATAAATCCTAAAGGAGTAGTATTTAAGTGTGACTTATTGGAAAATTTTATGGTCTATTTTATGATCTAATTTGTTTAGAATCCGACAGGGATTCCTTGATATCACAAGTTTTTGAGGTTTCTTAATCCATATATGTAGTCAAAAAACCAATTTAAACAACACAAATCAATATTTTTACACAAATGTTTTCACCTGATTCTAGCTAGAAATCCACTAGAAACTCCAAAATGTCGCACTTAAATACTACTCAAATCCTAAATCTTAATCCTCAACCCAAACCCTTAGCTTGTACAAAATATATTTGGCCAATAATCCCTAAATATGTATTTTAATAATTATTGGATAGTTATATTTTTGTTTCAAAATTGAATTAGTCATTTTTATTTGTACTACTTATTAGCTTGTCGTATATTTCAATTCGGGACTAAATTAGTTGTTATGTTAGTCGTTTTTAGTCGGGTCAATTAAAATTTCTCATTTTTTAGTAATATCTCATTTGGAAAACTTGCAGTGACCATTTTTATTAGTAACCCAGTCACTAATTTCTTCGTTTCTACTAGTGAGTAACTAGTGATAAGTGACCCTAACAACATAATGTGGTCACTTTTATGATTTATATCTCCAAGAAAATACTTGATGCAGACCAAAAACATATAATAGAGGTAAAGAGAAGTTCATTACCCGAATAGGACTTCAAATTAATAATATTTTATTGAAAACAGTTGGTGAAGAAGATTTACAACATGGGTCTGTAAACCCCCCTCTGTGCGATGGGTCCTTTTGATGGCATTGTGCTTCAACGATCTTATTCTTCTCTCTAAAATGTGCAAAAAATCCAAAAGCAAGATGGAACTCAAGTGGGAGTTCAAACATTGTGAGATGATAATGGTGAAGAATGAATGGAAAACCCTCTTATTTATAACAAAGTATTGAGCTAAATTAGGAATTAGAAAAATAATAATATATTATTGACCAAATCAAAATCTAGACAATAGGAATACTTTATTATAATTTTTGGAAAGGGAAAGGATATTCAAAATGGTCAAATATCTTTATTTAGAAAATGGATGAAGTAATTAACAAATAAAATGATTTATTAATTACTTTGTGAGAATTAATAAAAGTGTAAATTTGAAATAGTTCTTAAATAATGGTTTAACAATTATTGAAAAAGAAGAATAATAAATAAATAATAAATAATGATTTATTTAATTATTCCAAGATGATTTAGTCAAAGGTGTTAAGAAATAATTATCAAATAATGATTTAATAATTATTTATAGAGAAATTTAAATAAATAATCATTTATTCAATTATTCTCATGGGGTTTTTTTAATTTTAATAAAAAATAATTTAATAAAAATTGTTTAATAAATTATTTCCTATGATGAAAGTGATTGTACTATGGTAAAATTAATCCTATATGGTTTGTTTCGATCCACTTAGTTAGAAATGGTTAGGTGATAATTTTTTAGGTGATAACATCAGTATGATCCAAAAGGAGTTTGTAAGAACCGTTGTGCCCAATTACATGTTTTCTGGCCATATGGAACCTATGTCAGGCCAGAAGAAGAAAACATGAAGAATCATTATAATGCCTCTCGGTCATGTGCACCAAGAGATCTGGTAGTCCCTTCGAATGTAGTTCTAGAAACAAATGCCCATTGAGAAGCCAATCAACTGAAATAGCTCTCTCCAGTAAGTATTAAATATAAGAGGAAGGTTTCCCACAACCTAGAAAAGGAGAAAATATGCAAATTCAAGGCAGATCCAACTATTTTAAAGGTGGCTTTGGCAGTAGAAAGGAGAAGGAAGGAATGTGCATTAGAGAGGAAATAGGAAGAAGAGTGGATACAAAAGTAACAATAAGAGAGAAAGGAACAAGAGGAAATGCAAGCACGATAAGGGCTAAGAGGAAATGAGGAAGAAGAAGCTAGACTGAAGCAAGCGAAAGAGGAAAGGAATAAGCAACTTGAAGAAGAAGAGAGTAAGGAAAAGGAGGATCAAGAGATTGTTAAAGAGATAGAGGAGTATATAGTAGCCTAGGACATGGAAATAGAACAAGGGGATCAAAACTAGGATGTTGACCTCATGCCTAGAACAAAATAAAACATCAGTTAAACTTTGATTTCTCTTATAGATGGGAAATCCCCAAGTGGTGAAGATGAAATCTCTCTTCCAGATGAGGAACCGATCATGGTTATCTTGAGCTTAAATTTTAATGAGCTCCAAAACATAATTGTGCAAGAAATAAAGTAATAGTTTTCCAATGATCTAGCGCATTCTGCTTTCATTCATACAAAGAGGGTGATTGTCACTGATACAAGAAGGAATTCCTAGACCATCGCTGACATTAACTTAGACTTTGCAGTTGCCTCAAAGGAAAATACATATTTCCTGATGGCTACGAACAAATAGATGGAAAATAATATGAAAGTTACAAAGAAACAAATATATCAACTCCAAGCAGAGAATCAAAGGTTTTATTCCACACATGATTTCTTGCAAAAACTTCAAGTAGCTATATTGAAATATCTGGGTGTTGGGAGACACTATGGGGTATCTTTATGAGGATTTGATCACCGTGCATGAAGCAGTAGTTTGTCTACATGATATGCAGGATAAATCGTGAGAAAATGTGAAAGCCTTGAAATTAATTCAAGCACTAATCAGATATGGATCAAGGACCTAAGTGATAGCTTAAAATTCAAAGTGTTCAGAAGTGTTCCAAACCTGAGCGACCAGATAGATCTTTTCTTCCTGATTCCAACACTACGAACGGTTCGATAAATCGACACCATATGAAGACGTTATCGCAATTTGAAAAGCCTAGTAAATTGCAATTTTTGGACTTTGACCAAGTTTGACTAGTCTTTTGAATATTAAAAAAGGAGAACATGCCACGGAATATTCCTATAATATTCCTCGAAATGATCCCTAGAATATTCCTTCTGGACCAACTAGTGATGGACAAGTGTCGGCGTCTGATTTGGCAGTGGGTTGACCATTTTGATTTCGGCTAATGGGAGGCTGCCACGTGGCCCAGTTTTGTGGAGTAAAATTTTTATTGGGGTCCCCAGGGGTCGAACCCTGGACCTCGTGGCCGCCATGCCTGCGCGTTACCATTCGCCCTACCAATAGTTCTTAAGAATACAAGAACTCGACATAAATTTAAAGTTTAATGGTTATCCATTTGGGGGTCAGAGGGGGGCCAGCCCCCCCATGAGGCCTTAACGCTAGGAACCAAGGGCTAAGCCTCGTTCTGTTGATAGTTCCTTTTTAACATTTAAAGCGCAATCACATGCCAACCGCGACATCAAACAATTGCAGTTTATCCGCCAACAATTGTAACCGCCCACGAAAATCGCATTTGTTGGAGACATGTGCCCAACCCAAAAACACTGCACAGTTATGGCTAACAGTTAGGCTAGAAAATTTTTATTCAGAGCACCCAAATTTTTGGATTTTCCAAATTTAACTGGAGTTAAACTTCAGTTCTCCATATTCGGTGGAGGATTTTTTAGGGGTCATTGGGAAAAATGAGTTCAGGCTCTATCTTGAGCTAGATCCAACCAATTTTGGAGTGCCAATAGTCAATTTTGACTATCTCAGACATTTCATACTCATTGGTGAGCATTTCAAAGCCATCAGAGGACTTTTGAGCAGGTTTTTGCTTTATTTAAGTTCAAGGGGCCACTAGGGCCACCAGGGGGACAGCAACAGTTTGAGGCCTAGCCAGTGCAGTTAGAGGCATTTCTTAGTAATCCAATAGTCAATTTTGGATGTTTCAAATTTTTTGGAACTAATGGTGTGGTTTTTAGAGCCTGTAGAGGAATTTTGAAAGCCTATATTCTTCAGTGAAGTTCCAGGAGCCACTAGGGCCAGCAAGTGCAAGCAACAGTTCGAGACCTAGCCAGGGCAGCTAGAGGCCTTATGCAGAAAACCAATAGTCATTTATGACTGTAATGAGCATTATGAATCCAATGAAGTAGTTTATAGAATATTTTGAGGATTTATAGAGGTCGAGAACCCACAGATAAGTTTTATTTGACCCCAGATACAAGGTGTGCCACCATGTATTGGAGGCGAAACCAGAGCAGCTAGAGGCCAATATAAACGAACCAATAGTCTATTATGAATAATTTTGGAATTATGAATCCAATGAAGGGATTTTCAGAGCCATTTGAATAATTTTAAAGGTTGAAAAATTACAGGGAATTTTTGGGCATCCCAGGGTCAACTGTGGAAGGAGGCCTAGATTCGGGAGCCAGTGCTCATTTTGAGAAAAAAGTTAGTTTATTTCTGGTGTATGTTCTATGCTAGAGATAGTAGGTGAATTTTCAAGGACGGTAAAATAATTCTGAAGGAGTTAGTGCCATAGAGAAGCTCAAGGTAGCTCAAGTGCACCGACAGAAGGAATCAAGTCTAAGGGAGCCTAAATCTATTTTCAGAGTGATGATAGCCATGACAAGGATATAGATGGAATTATAAAACCATTGGTTTAGTTTATTTGATCGTTGGAGTTGATTTTTGTAACTTTTAAGAGAAATTCCATAATCCAAAAGAGCCAAGTCAAGATGACAAAAGCTCAAGGAGACGTAGCCCACGATATTTGGGTGAAATCATAGATTAAATTTGTTGTTATGTGTTGATGTTTATTTGTTGCATTATATTTCTTTTACACATTTTTAATTTCAGCAAAAACAAATGGATTTAAATCACTTAAACAGTTTAAAAATATACACCTGTTTCAAGTGTAAATTCTGCAAAAAGTTGAGTACAAGCTAGATTTTTATTTGTTTAACTTAGTGAAAGGTTCTTGAAAAGCATAAAAATTTATCCAACCCATTTTCAGATAATGCAGTGATTACCTTGGTTCACGAGTGGGGAACTAAGTATAGGAGCGCACAAGTAGAATTGGTCAAGAATACAAGGAAGTAAGAAAATTTGGAATCGTCTAAGGTCATAATTCTTATACAAATAAATATACAACTCGATACCTTCTTGGCCAACATTTTAGCTTCCTCTGAATGGTTATAAAGTAGCTTTTATTCCTTGGTTTAGGCACATGAAATCTCCTCAGTAGTGTCGGTTAAATGTCATTTTTTCACCATGACACTTAACAGTTAAATTGGATCTATTTCCATCCATACTTATCTTCGAATACACTCCTTTGCAAGTAAAAGCATTCATATTCCTTGACCAAGTGATGAATTTTGGGTAAAATTTATTTTTGACCTCTTAAATATGACTTATGCAAGTTTCCTAGTCATTTGTTGTGCATGTGTTGTTACTGCCATAAATTCCTATGCAATTTTGTGCTCTCTTTTCCATTAAAATCTACGCAACTGACTCAAAGTAAAATAAATATAAAAAGTAAGTTCTAGAAGCATATTTTGGCCCATATATCCCAACTAGAAGCCTCCAGGTCGTATCAGTTCAAGCCAAACCCCTGCAAGAATAGAGATAATTCCCTTGGATCATTGAACCTTAATCCCACTATTTTTGGATCTCATCCATATTTTGAGGGTATGAACCCTCCTCCATTTTTCCTATAAGTGGATCTAAGAATTCATGGTTAGGGGAGTTCACTTACGATAATATGATGATGATAATTTTGGATTGCAAATCTTATCATCCAAGGAGGAAGATTAGAGGAATTTGGGAGGAACCTTCATTACATTAAGGCTTAGTTTTAAGGACTACCTTTTATCCCTAAATAATACTGTTGGACGGATAAATCGATCTTGCAGACAAGACTGATCTCCCTAGTATCAAAAGATATTATAGCAACAAACAGACAATTAAATCTATCTTTCTCTAGATATATCATGATTTATAAGTAAATGCTACAAAAGGTGTTACGATCCTACCTTGATCCAACGCTTGTTTGTAGTAGTCGTCCTTCAGTCGCCCAAAAGAGTTATCTTTGAAGATCTGCAATCAAAAACAAACAAACATCAAATAGCACCCGCATAGCATATATTCATAAATAATATCTATTATGGTTATCAAGGAATCCATAAAATAAACAATCAGTGGGCAGCTTATTGAGAAAAACAAACTTATTCGTATTCAATTTGAAATAGTAGAAGAACATTACAACCTTTTCAGCCTTGATGTTGAATAGGTCTTCCCAGAGTCCGAAGAAGGAATTTTCTTTACTCTGACAAGCCTTGCACTCTTCCAACCGAGATACATACAGGTATGTAATCTTTCCTCATAAAATCTCAGCTAAAGGAGTCTAAGTTTCAACAACACTTTACCTCAAATAATACTAAAGCTTGAACTCATCAATTCTATTGTCCATTAGTAACCCTTTGAGGCTACCCTGTGCCTCTTTTTATAGTTCAAAAGAGGAGGTTACAGTTCCACCTATGAAGGGATAGAATCCTCCTTCAAAGGGATAAGCTCCTCACATCAAGGGGTTAGCTCCTTAAGGCATGGGATACATGAACCTGAAAGAAGCGGTCTTGCCACCACAAGATTCCTTCCAGAAGCTTCTAAATTACTGAAAGTGAACTTTTTGAGTTTACTTGCGCCCTTTTAATCTTATACAAGGGTCCGCACCATTAACACAGATAAAGTGCGGTAAGGTACGCAGGAGACATGACCATTAGGTGTGGGACCGCTGGTAAGACAAAGAGAAAGTGTGATACCAGAGCTTTAGAGACTTTTGAGAGGTTTTCTCTTATTTTTAAGGCTTGACATGAGGAACTGATATTTTAAGACTTGTGGAGGAGGAAAGTATGAGTGATAATGAGCTCATACAGATAGCAGAATGTCAAGGTGAAAATTTTCAGTGCAACAGATTGCCCCCTAAAGTATGAAGTCTGTAATAGATGAAGATAGAGTCTGTCATGTATGAAGAGTGAAGTACTTTATCATTTCAAGGATCATCCTGTGGACACCCCAGTCGAAACCTGTAAAAAAATTCAATGAAATATATATATATATATATATATATATATATATATATATATATATATATATATATATATATATATATGTAGAAATATCATCGCTGAGGTAGGAATTCCCATACTCAGATCAAAACTAACTAGAAAATTGACTTAAACTTGTTCTAATACAAGAATGATTTTTTAATACATCAATAGTATAGACATGTGTAGACACAGTATGGACGCAACCATCTGTTTATGAATATTCCATTGTATTAATGAATAACAAAATTCCTCGCAGCCCGGATGGTAGAAACTAGATCCAGGGTCTTGATTTCCGCTTCTCGAACTAGTACGATTCTATCCATGTGAATGAATGTGTTGAAGTCGAACATGGTAGAAACCACTTGATTACCAGTCAATAATGTGAACTGTTAAAAAGTGTGAGAGTAACCACCAGTAATGTCAGTGGCCTTCAAAGTACTCAGTATAATCCATGAAATGTGAATGAATGTGCTGAAGTCGAACATGTCATGGAATCATGCAATCGAAGGTCAATGATGTAACCTGTCATCGAAGGCGAGAAACCTGCCATTGAGGCATGCAAATTTAAAGGTACTGACAATTTCTAGATCAACTTCCTAGATAATGAGCTGTCATCGATAGAAAGTGATCTGTCATAGGCAAGCCCACAACACGAAATTATAGATCAAGTTTTGAAGAAATAGATTGGCAAGGACTAACTCAGGGATGGTCAAAATGGAAGACAAATATTTTGCAGATGAATGGTTTGTTTGAACTGTCATCTTGAACACATAATGACACTGCAGATGGCTTGGTGACAATTGACCCAAAGCTAATACCCAGAAACCGGCTGAAGACTTTCAATATGGTTTGATTAACTGTTAGGCAAATGATTTTCCCAACCCAAGTGAACAAAAGTGTTGTGTTCGAGAGTGGTTAACGGTTTTTTTAAAATCAAAATTTAACAAACAGGTTCGTTTCTCTCCCTTTTCCCCCACCATTTATGGAAAGTACCTCTTTATTTTTGACAAGGTTGAGGAGGACAACATTTTCTTGTTTATAAGCTCATCCTTCGGATGAGTCCAACTTGGTTTAAGTTTCGAACCCTAAGAAGGAGTGGTTCGTTCCTGTTTAAAATTGAACAGGTCCTTTACTGTTAAATTTTAACGAGTCCAGTATAGGAGAAACTAGATGTTTTTCAGTTTTAGGGAGTCAGAAGAAAAAAATTAAGAAAACTCCATGGGTGTTCTTTTTCGTAAATTTAGTCCCTCAGGCCCGAAAAAGGATAAAATAATGAAATAGAGAACTCTAATGACCATGATTAGTCAATGTATACCTTTTTCTTAAATATTCCATTTCAGTTCGTAAAAGGGGTAAACTTATACTGAAGGGACGATCATTCATTTACTTTATTGAGTTTGAATAGTCAAGTACTCAACAATCTTTTCAATTTTCGAGAGTCTGAAAAGGGCTTAAAAGAGGACTCTAATGTTTCGCTTTTTCGTAAATTTTTGAAAGAGTCTGAAAAGGTGATAAAAGTATGCTCTGTAGTTTCACTTTTTCTGTAAATTTTAATGAGTTCAAAAAAGTGATAAAAATGTACTCATATGGCCGACTTTCAACTTTATTTACGAGCAGGAAAAGACGGAAAGAACTTGGCATTTTCATGTGTTTTACGATAACGAAAGATAGCAAAATAATCTCGGGATTTTCATGAGTTTAACAAGTCTTGAAAATAATAACCGAAATGGACTCAAGACAGGTTTCATTTTTACAAAATCTTGAAACAGAGAAAAACTATGCTTCAGATAGGTTTTAATGCCCCCTAAGCGTAACTGCTAAAGCGCATGCTCCCCCAGCTTCATTTCATTCAACTAAACAGACTACTAGTAATTAATAGCTGGATGGAATTAAGGTTCATTTACGAGATCATATGAAAGACTCGACCTAAAAATGTAAGAAAATTATGCAAAGACTGAAATAACTAACCTAAATATATGACACAACATTTACGAGATCTAGTCAAAGACTCAACTCAATTAGGGGAGGATTTGTTTCATTTTTTAATGAGCTTGACACAAAGAAAATAACTATGTCATGGCAATGTGTTTCATTTTTTAACGAGGTTGACACAAGAAAGGAACTTTCCTCTTAATCCATTGATTCATTTTTAACGAGGTTGACATAGTAAAAGGAACTTTCCTCATACCTGATTCATTTTTTAATGAGGTTTACTGAGTAACAGGAACTATCCTCTGACCTGATTCATTTTTTAATGAAGTTGACTCAGTAACAGGAACTATCCTTTGACCAACTGATTCATTTTTTAACAAGGTTGACATAGGAAAAGAACTTTCCTCTCACTCACTGATTCATTTTTTAATGAGGTTGACACAGTAAAAGGAACTATCCTCACACTCACTGATTCATTTTTTAACGAGGTTGACACAGTAAAAGGAACTCTCCTCACCAGAATTCTTGATCATGGCTTCCAAATAGAAGAAACACATGTCAAGGGATGCACCTCCATCATGGCTTACAAGAGGTCTTCATCAGAAGGAAGAATAGTTCTCTGGAAGGAACACATGTCAAGGAACTCAAAAGGGATAAGAACATTGTGTTCAAATAATCCCATAGAGTTTTCCATGTCAATTACCAAATCTAAGTCATAGGAAGTCGAGCAAATAGTGAGAGGCTCACTTACATTGGTAACTGAAAGCATGGGACTAGTTACCACATAATTAACCAGTGGCGGGGTAGATACCACTTTCGTATGAGGAACATTCAGGGATGTTGGATTATTGGTAGTCGAATCAAGACTAGGGAAAAAAATCTGGTCTACAGTCAAAATATTTCCATTGTGAGGGAAAGACATCACGTGAAAGAGTGTCGATATGACAGCTTTCATTGCATAGACATAGTCTCGTCCAAGGAGTAAATTGAAATCCAAGGGGCCTCAAACTACCATAAGATCAATAAAGATATTTTTACCTTCCAAAGTAATATAAAACTTAGGAAGGATCCCTAAAGTTTCACAAATAGTTCTGTTAAAAGCTTTTAGATTCTGCGTAACAGGCACGAGCTGAGGGGAACCCAAAGCTTTCCAAGAAGTTGAGGATAAAATACTAAAAGAAGCACCTTCATCTACATGTGTGCGACATATGCTCCTACCACCAGCCTTCACAATGATTTGGAAAGGGATGGAGGAAGGAAGACGAGGTTCTGTCAGTTTATTCCAATCAAAGGAAAATACCTCAGTACTTGGAGGGGGTTCTGTAGAAACAGGTGAAATGCCCCCCTGGCGTAGAAGAATCTGATGTAACAAGAAGAACCTGAGCGGTATGAAGTTCACTGTCATCAGGGAGAGTGGGATCAAGTGAATAGGA
The DNA here is from genome assembly GCA_034641835.2 of Pinus albicaulis. Lineage (NCBI taxonomy): Eukaryota > Viridiplantae > Streptophyta > Pinopsida > Pinales > Pinaceae > Pinus > Pinus albicaulis. The sequence continues at coordinate 1,721,233,349 of CM076578.1, read as the reverse complement.
AATTGAGTCGACCACTTGATTAACTAATGGATCATCAACCTGAGTGATATGAGTTTCACTATCCAATGGAAGAGTGGGATTGACTGTACTTGGAATTGGATCAATCACTTCGTCAGTTGACGGTAGGTTGGGAGAAAGTTGACGGTAACCAGTTGGAAGTCCTTACCATGCAACAGTAAGGTTTTCCAACAGTTTTGAGGCTTCATCCATGTGAGGTAAAATGTGAGTTTGATGACTTCCTTTGCATAACTTACAAGGAAACCTAACCCTTTTTCCCAGGAACCTGACTATCTCTAGTTGATGGATCAACGGAAAGTTGATAGGATTTTTCTGACCATACTTCCAAGACCTTTGGATACTGAGACAATTGATAAGGAAGTGGTCACCCATACAAATCTTGCAAGGGTATTTGGGTTTACGATGCATGTTGGAGGTTTCCTCAACATTACTAACATTTACAGCCATGGTTGACTGGTTGACTTCTTTCTTATTTTGCTTCTTCTTCTTCTTCCCTTTCTTTTTCTTCTTAGTCACCTAGTTACTAGCATCAAGGATTTTACCAAGAGAAGAGGAAGAAAGGGAGGAAGACATATTGGGTGAAGAAGGTAAAGGGTCAACAGAAGGTTGGTGATGTTGAGATGGTGAACTTTGTTGAGGTGAAGCATCCGGTTGAGGTGGAACAATTCGAGTATTCAGGACCAACGAAGTTGAAAATAACCATATCGGTAAACCTATTGTAAATCCAGGTAATGACAATGTAGCCATATAAGGAGGACCAATATTTCCAAAGCAAGGAGAAGTACTAGGATTCTCATTAAGAGGGGTTCCTTGGTTGGTACATTCCGGAGCATTTTCCGCTATATTCAACTTTAGTGAATTTTATTAACAATTTTAAAACTAAAATTAACAATTCACAATTCACACCTAAGAATTAAAATTCACAAATCACACCTATGGTCTCTAAAAGTAAAAAAAAACAAATGAACACGCGCTATCAAATTTAGGAGTCAACCACACACAAACAGTAGATTCCCGCACTAAAAACACTAGTTGGTGATGAAATCCAACATCGTAGAATTTCAATGCAGAAATGGCGGTTGGAACAGTTACCCCAACAACCTTCTTAATGAAACAGACTGGTGCAAGTTTCTCCACTATGCCATCTCGAGTGAAGATAACCCTCCAGAGAGTCCAAGTGAGTCTAGCCGACATCTGTTCCACGTACAGTGGGATCTTCCCTCCACCGTTACCTTGGGAAATAATCCTATAGATTATGGCTACTAAGGTTACCAACAGGAACAAATATACCTGGGGGAACATTCTACGATTTGATACACATGCAAGGGCAGAGTAACAATGCTCAATCCCCTTGAAGGCTCCTTGACATAATCCAAGGTTTACCGACAAGTGACCCCAAGCTCCTCGACAATGGTCAATCCGAGTTTTACTATTGTTAATACGTGTATATCTTCTATCATTCCCAATGAGGAAGTATTGATTACCTCACTGGTTTGGATATGATCTCATGCTTGACTCCTTTAGGAGGAGCTTCCCAAAGCATACATGCTACTATTGGAATTTTCCTACCGTAATATCGACTACTTGTTTGTTTTACTGTCTTTGAGAGTTGACTAAAACCTATTCCAAGACATTAGCCTGAGCTAGATTGGTGGAAAGATCCCTAAAAATGTAAAAATTACTAAATGAATTTTAATTAAGCGTCGTGTTTATAGGCTGTTATTACTCAAAGGGTAAATGGATATGAAACAAATGGTGTTATGACCCGACCCAAAACTAAATGCAATCGAATATGATAATGTAATCTTTTCAATTCAATGAATCCTAACTAAAGTAAGGAAAGAGTTTCCATTCACTTTCAACAATGCAAAAAATTGATCAATAAGAGAAAATATAACAAATTCTCTAATGCACTAATTTCATCAAGAAAAACTAATGCTAATCAATTCCATATTTTATTTTTATTTTTGTGTTTTTAAAACAAGCATAAAAACATGTAAATTCAAATTAAAGAAAGCTAATCTAAATCTGCAATTGATTTTTCAGAATGTAAACTATGCAGTTGTAATATATGCACAATTCACTTGAAAAGTATGCAAATGTAATCTATGCACATTTTTCATTCATATTCTGAAAATGAGAATTCTAATTATGCAAATGTAATCTATGCAAGAGAATTCTCAAACACAAGATTATTCTAATGTAATCTAAGAACCAATCAAGTGCAAGTAAATAAAATTGGGTGAGAGTTCCAAAGATCAAAAAATAAAAATACTAAAAGGCTATTAACACTCATACACAATTTCTCAAAAAAGAGACTCAAAACCCCCAATTAACTTAACGGAGATTGATGAGATGAAAAATTTGCTGAAAGAAACTCATAAACAAGGCTTTCTGACAGAAAAATACATATCTGGGTAGATGCTAAGAATCCTAAATTAAATCTAAACTCAAAATGGAAGGATAAATCTTAAGTTTTTCAAAAATTTGACAGGGTCCACAGGCTCCAGAGAAAACAGGTGCGGTCCTGCACTAGTTACTCAAGGAAAGTGCGAAGATGCCCGCACTATGTGTGAAGAAAAAGTGCGGTCCCCAGAAAACTTCAAGAAAAACAAAATAGTTATTAAAACTTCTAAAAGAAAAGTAAAACTAAGCTACCCAAGCTAGTATAAATCAATCAAAAACCAAAAAAAACCATTTTCTCAAGTCAAAATAAAAGAAAAACAAAAAATCAAATTCTTTCCCTAGTGGAGTCGCCAATTTGTTGGCCAGATAAATCGATCTTGCGGAAAAGACCGATCTCCCTAGTATCAGAAGATATTCTAGCAACAAACAGACAATTAAATATATCTTTCTCTAGATATATCATGATTTATAATTAAATGCTACAAAAGGTGTTACGATCCTACCTTGATCCAACGCTTGTTTGTAGTAGTCGTCCTTCAGTCGCCCAAAAGAGTCATCTTCGAAGATCTGCAATCACAAACAAAAAAAAATCAAATAGCACCTGCATAGATATATTCATAAATCATATCTATTATGGTGATCAAGGAATCCATAAAATAAACAATCAGTGGACAGCTTATTGAGAAAAACAAACTTATTTGTATTAACTTTGAAATAGTAGAAGAACCTTACAACCTTTTCAGCCTTGATCTTGAACAGGTCTTCCTGGATTCTGAAGTAGGAATTTAATTTAATTTGAAAAGCCTTGCACTCTTCCAACTAAGATACATACAGGTATGCAATCTTTCCTCATAAAATCTTAGCTAAAGGAGTCTAAGTTTCAACAACGCTTTACCTCAAATAACACTAAAGCTTGAACTCATCAATTCTATTGTCCATTAGTAACCCTTTGAGGCTTCCCTATGCCTCTTTTTATAGTGCAAAAGAGGAGGTTAAAATTCCACCTATGAAGGGATAGAATCCTCCTTCAAAGGGATAAGCTCCTCGCATCAAGGGGTTAGCTCCTTAAGGCATGGAATACATGAACCTGAAAGAAGCGGTCTTGTCACCACAAGATTCCTTCTAGAAGCTTCTAGAAATGACTGAAAGTGAGCTTTTTGAGTTTACTTATGCCCTTGTAATATTTTACAGGGGTCCGCACCCTTAACACAGAGAAAGTGTGGTAAGGTACGTAGGATACATGACCATTAGGTGCGGGACCGCAGGTAAGACAAAGAGAAAGTGCGATACCAGTGTTTTAGAGACTTCTGAGAGCTTTTCTCTTATTTTTAAGGCTTGACATGAGGAACTGATGTTTTAAGACTTGCAGAGGAGGAAATTTTGAGTGATAATGAGCTCATACAGCTAGCAGAATGTCAAGGTGACAATTTTCAGTGCAACAAATACATTTGGATATTTTTCTCATTGTATTGTCTTATTGAAATTATGAATGGTTTATGCTTATGTATTCATTAAGATAATTTCATTTTCTAATCTCCTTTATCGATATATTAATTTGTTTTAGATTATTATCTTGCATATGCTTTTTATCCTTTGTATGTTGGTATTTTTTAGGTTTCTTCATAGCATTGAGGAGCTATATCAAGACAGATTGTTGAATCTTCATCAGGAATTTCTTTCAAAAGGTTAGAACATCATCCTCTTCTTTTAGTTTAATAATCTGAATGAAGCTAGCTTAGAGAAAGAGATATCCTTATGTCTGTTTGTTTCTATTTCTCCTTTAGGATTATAGGGAGATCTCTCTTGTCTGTAAGAGGGATTAATCTATATAACAAGTCCATTTGTAGAAATAAAGGGAAGAGATGTGATCAGGCATGAGATCAAGGAGTACTTTAATCAACTAAATAAAATCAATACCAAATAATACTTGGAGGTTAAAATACACAACATGCAGAAGTTCATAAGTGGTCTTACTAAGGTCAACATGAAGTTGTAATTGTTGAAGAAAAAAGCGCAATTTGGTTCCAAAACCATCTACCCAGATGCAATAGATGCTAGAGTCCATTTTCAGCATGACTTGTTAGCAAATTCTGAGCATACCATCACATAGTACAAATCTTGGAATCAATATGTAACCACATAATATAAAGTTGAAGTTGCTAAGCTAGAGTTTCCTCAAACTCAATATTAATGTGTCTATTTCAGCTTATTAGGATTTTATTATTAGTACCTACCCATTTTTGTCTTATATCTTTTTTTCTATTATTTTATTTGAAATAAAATATGTAAGTGGAAGTCCAAGAGTTAATTTTGGAATATAAAAATTCATTACTTAAGAAAAGACAAATAAGTCAAAGGGTCATGAGGGTAGCTCAAATATCACAAAGAGAGATGAAGAGTCATCTCATTTCTTATAAATAAACCTTCATAACTAAAGCAAAGGGCTTTGAAGTGAAGGCTTGGATGCTTATATTTGGAGCCTTGGCTTCTCTTGTTTAGCATAGGAGGAATATCATGATTTGGAGAAGCAAGTGTTGGCTTCATGTTCCGCTATTTGGGCTAATATATTATCAATATAATTGTATGCTTAGAACTTTCACTTTTTAATAAAAGATCATAGCCAACATTCCTTCATGCATATGCCATGGATGTAGTAAGACTACGATTTATATATTTTGGATTTATCTTGTTTTACTTATGCTAATGCTAATGAGCTAATTTTTTTTCTTTAGTATGTATCTTGTTGGATGCATGTTGTGTATGTTAGTTCAATCATTTTTATCTTGTGAAGTATTTTTCAAGTTAACTAACATTTTTTTTTATCTATCGTGCATTTCTTCTAAGTTAGTACCATTACTTTCTTATAAGGGTCACACTTATTTATCTTTGATCTGATGGAACAGTTCATGCATTACATTTGTTACTTCACAAAGTTCATACACTTGTTGTCACCAAAGCCATGCATATTTCATTCTATGTGTTTATCACTACCAAGGTGCATTAGTAAAACAATCACTTTTGAAACTGATCATATTTTGGTTGGGTCTCCTAATCCAAACTGTGTGGGGTCTAATTTGGAATTCACATCGGGGAGACCCCCTTCCTTGATGGAAGCTTCTCAAACCATCAATATATATGTAATTAATTTAACTATGAACAAATTTTGAATTAGTATTAGTACGTTTTATTTTATGAATCTTTCCTTTTGTGAAGCTTTTACTATGTGGAGGATAGGTAACGTGTGCAAGAATGGGGGTGAAAATGGAAAATTAATTTTAAACTATTTTCCATTTAAAACTTTTATAGATTTAGTTTGATGGAAAGAAAGATGTGCATAGAACAAGATATTTGTGACATAATTAAGGTGAAAAGGAAATTTTATTATTTTAATTTGCAATGTAATGATATTTCACATTTTCTTATTACATATATAAACATTCTCTTAATATACAAATTGATTAAGGTAAATATTTTCCAGTTTTCATTTTCTATAATAAAATAAATCGATTTGGTTTTCATGCTTTAGATATATTTCATTCTCCAAAATTTTATCCATACTCGGTACAACATTTAGTAAATTATTTAGAAATATTTAGAATTAAAATAATACCAATAATATATAATAATAATAATGTTGAATAACAATGCAGAAAGAGAAGTCATACGAAAGTGGAGAACTTTCATTATGAAAACACAACATTTAATCAATTATTTATCAAAGTCTTGAGCATAAAAGGATTTGATTTTGTGGGGGTGCCGAAAAATCAATATTGTCCACACTTCCTCTTAAAGTAAGATAATAGAATAGTAGTGGGGACCAGTTTTATTTATAGGTATAAAATATTACCAATAATATATAATAATAATAATAATGCCAAAGAACTGTGCGGAAAGAAAAGCATATGAAAGTAGATAAATTTCATTATGACAACTCAACCTTTAATCAATTAATTAGTATCCTTTAGTGTAACAAAAGTTGATTTTGTAGGGATGCAGAAAAATCACTATTGTTGGCACTTTTTTAGTTCCTACTAATGTAATCTAATAAAGTATTAGTGGATACCAACATTATTTATAGGTGTCGACATGAAAAAAAGTATTTTTCGTAAATTTTGTGATTAAAAAAATTTTTTATGAGTGCAAGTATGCATGAATTATGCAGAAGTTCTATGATTGTGTGGAGGTTCGCATGATGGAAGCTTGAAAGCTTCCTCCACATAATGGATTTCCTCTATAGTTCTGCACATATGCCTATTTACACAAATATAACCATAAAAAAATCTTTCAGTGTGCAAAGGGCACAACCTTTAATCAATTGATCAGTAAAGTATTTTTTGTAGAAGAAGGATTCTTCTGGAGTGTGGAAACTACACTTGATCTGCAAGAGTTGTTCATTGACATTTGTTCTTATGTGAAAATTTTCCTACATATAGATTTTACTGTGTGGAGAGGTTTCATTGGGATACATAAAGTCTAGTAAAAATTAAATAAGAAACATTACTATTTTATTTTAAATAAGTGACATTAATTTAATGCGATAAGGAATTTAAGAAAAATTAAATAAGAAAAATAATTATTTTATTTTAAATAACATAAAAAATATTAATCATTAATAATGTTCAATTTCATGAAAATTACTTCTATTCAATCAATACAATGGATCATTAGCCAAATTGTTTATTTTGTTGATTACAATGTTATGTGTTCAAAATATGGGCATCTGATATCACCATTAATAACAAGTTGATCAAAGTGTTAATTTTGTCATCCCATAAGATTTCTAGTGCATTTGTAGTGCATCATTTGACCATATTTATGACACAAAACATTATGATCAAATAGATCCTCTTGTTAATCATAGGTCTTCTCTTCAGAGCATCCTAATGAGTTTGGATCATAGCACATCGGTAAAAAAATAGAATATCTTCTTCATTGTAGCCATTCCTTTAAATTTTATCTTAATTAATAATGTGGCTTTATTTATTCCTGGTGCGGTTGTTGCGCTATTTTCTTTGTTTCAATTGTGAACTATTATTTGAATATATGGATTTCAAGGTAGAACATTTTTATTGCCAAATTTTTTTAAAGAAAAATATTTTGTTGCTGAAGTCTATAGGTAATACCTTGACTGGATAAATATATTTCAAAGAAAAAAGTAAAAAAAAAAAATCATTTATTTTCCCTTTAATTTTGGAGAAATCACAATGAAAATTTGTGGCTCATGTTACAAGGATGGAAGAGACTTTTCATCCTTTTAACTTAAGTGAATTTGAAGAAATTAAATCCTTTAATGAGGAGGGTCTATTTGGCGCACACTTGGAAACAATTGGATACAAAAACTTGTTTCCAGAAATTAGAGAGAAGAGAAAAGAATGTCAAAATGCATCAATAAAAAAACAACGACTAATCATAGATGCTAAAGAAATCATTGAAGAATCAAGTATCAATACTTCTGAAGATGAATTTATACATTGCATAAAATTTAATCATGAAAACCGAAGGATAATAATAGATGTTGAAGAAATAACCAAAGCATCAGACATCAGTACTTTTGTAAAGAAATATGTGTGTTGGATAAATGATACTTATGCATGTTCATCATCAAGTGAAAACAGGACAAAAGATAATGCAAATACGAAACGGATTCATGACAAGCTATCATGTATCGAGAAACAAAAATACTCAAATCAAATTTTTGTTTCAAAATAAGTGTATATTAGTGAATCATCCAATTCCATAAGTTCTATGAAAATAGGAAGTGTTGAAGAAGCTATAAACGTAGAAGTTTATACTATTATTCTACCTAATTGGATTAGTGTTTGTTCTGTAGAAAATCAAGAAACAATGGCACAAATTTCCAAGGAATCTGTTATTTTTTGTGATGGTTCTATCACATTGAAAAATGAAAATTGTGATAGCAAAAGTAACAAAATAAATATGGAGAAGGTAAAGCTTCACAAAAATAAGGTTTTAGATCAAATAGAAATGCATGTTGATCTGTCTGGAGTTGCAACTACATCAGTCATGGCTCTACATCAACTTACCTATAATGTGTTTGCAAATGCTCATAGTCAATAGGAAGAAGAAAACTTGAGACTAAAAACAATAATAATGGTCCTAGAAGATTCTCTAAATGTGAGTCCTTTGTTAGTGACTTCATTGGAAATACAGCCAATATTGTTAGTAGTTACTACTCACAACACTTCATATATATTTGATAAATATATCAATTTGTTTAATTTGGTGAAAACATATATTATTAGCAATATATGCTAACAATTTAAAATCATTGAACATGCATGGTAAGTGACTTTTGATCTAGAGATTTTGAACAAATAACTAATTCATTTGTCGATTGCATTCAATATGATCTGGAAGGAGACATGTATTTCATGAAAAATGACTTATTTTATTTATCCAAAGACTTTATTTAATTTCTGATGCAAAGGAAAACCGGCAAGAAATTCCAAATTCTAATCGAATGAAGAAACTCAAAGTTGCATGTTGTTGAAGACCAAAATTTTCCGTTTTTGACACCATCTTTAAACTCCATTCTCCTCCTTTTTTACCATAAATATCTAAATAAGGTGTCATATTACGAGGATATTGACAAAAAAAGGTAATTAATCATATTTTATTCATATTTTCATTCTTATTTATTATTTTATTTAATATTTTCACAAGCTACCAATTTGCATCAACTCTGCAACTAATAAACGATTTTCCATCTTACTCAAAGAATCTATATGTTCTAAAGCACCAGGCGGGGAAAGAACTATATAGACAGGTAGTTGAAAATAAGAATAATGAAATTTAATTATCTCCATGATATAAAAATATGATGAGGATGTCGTATAATTAGGTCAACGTGGAAGTCAACCCAACGGAAAAGGAGTCGAAGAAGAACTAGGCGAGCGAGGAGATCCATGATGAGGATGAAGATGATATTTTGCCTCATGATTTGCTTCTCCAATAGAAAATCAAGAAGAATCAAGATTTCATGTTAATTCATATTATTTAAGTTTATTTCAAGTAGCATAGGCGTAGAAATATCCAAAATTTTTATTGAGGGAGGTTATAAGATCTACCTCTCAGCATGATGATGACAGACTAGTTAATGTTTGAAACACCCTTTGCAATCAATTGATTAAAAATCTTTATTCCATTATGTTATGTATTTGGATGCATGGTTAACCTCTTTTGATCTTTGTGTACCTACACTCATGAGATGGCCCCCTGGGAGCTGTAAGTTTTTTTATTATTTCTAATTAAGTTTTTTGTTTTGTAGTTTAGTCATATAATTTCTATTTGTAGAATTTGTTATCGATTTTATAACTAGAATTTCCTTCATAGATTTGATTTTGATTATGTGAATATTTTCATGGATTTAATCTTGTTTTTAGAATTAAAAATAAAATAATTGATGGATTTTGTTATGCACATGTAGATTTTGATTGAGAAATAGAAAGTAGAATCATTTGGTTTTAAGATTCACAATTAAATTTCATTTAAGGTTTTATTTTAATTAAATGTGAAGTAGGTTTAAATATGATATTTATTTCTGCACTTTAAGATTAGTTTAGTTTTTTTTCAAGTGTGAAGATTTAATTTTTCCAAGCGTGACATTTTTTTCTGCACTTAAAATTAGTTTTATCTTTTGTCACTATGAACTTTCCTTTTCTACAAGTGTGACAATATTTTTCCTTTGAATTTCTTAGATAAAGCATGTGCATAAAAAGATCCTAATTAAACTTAAAAATTATTCACATGATAAGGAATCCTAGCATAACTGGTGCACATATACTTCATCAATTTACAAGCCTTGGTTGATAGATTGTGAAGTAATATAACATCAATTAAATTACCGACGTTTTGGCACCATTGTCGAGGAAGTGTATATAGGATTATTTTCATTTAATTTATTTTTTATAAAACTAAATTTATGCATAGGGAAAGATATTCTAGTGGTATATTTATAATTAGAGGTAGGATTTCAATTCCAAGATCATGACTCACTCTACCAAGACCCTGTAGTGCCACACCATCCACTGAAAATTGTATTACATGATTTGCAGGATGTCTACTTCCTAAGGTACTTATATCTGAGATCCAACCTATGGATTCACGAACTTCCTTTACTGAAGTTGTAGTAGAAGAGCCTACATCCCCAAAAAAAAGAGTAATATTTCTATCTTGAACTGGAGAAGAACTTCTAGGACAAGAACTAGAAATCCATAGTGAAGAGGAAGGAGAGACTTATTATAACATTCCATTGATAGAACAACCAGAGGAGGAGCTATAAAATCCAATTATAGAACCTTACATTAGCTTTGAATAATCTACAATGATAATATAAGGGGAAGGAGAGGTACACAATGTGAATGGTGAACATAAGATTGGAGGAGGAAGAGGTAGAGGAGGTGGAGGTAGAGGTATAAGAGGTGGTAGAGGAGAACCAAAAACTTTTGGATTTCCCATCTTAGATGAAGATACCATGGCCATAATGAATAATATCTCACCTTGCATCATCCTTAATTTCCATGGAGTAACGATTGAGGATCTTGAGACATTTAGTTTTCAGTTTGAAGTCCTCTATAGGTCTTATGACTACGTGCTTAATTCTTAAAAAATTAAATTGTTTGCAGCCACCCTTAAAGATGGAGCACTTAAATGGTTTATGGGATTAGGAACACATACCATAAGAACATGGGAAGAAATGAAAGATGCGTTCTAAGAAAAATACAAAGATTATTATATGCCTCATAACCTTAAAGATGAAGTCTTTAAAATGATGCAAAAAGAGGATGAAAATCCCAAAGATTTGGTTTAAATATTTTCTTACAATGTTAAATCGGCTAAAATGCATACTCTAGATGATGAAAATTTGAAAGCTCTTTTGTTGAAAGCCATTAGAGATCAATGGGTAGATAGTCTCAATTTAATGGGTAAATGATACGTTTCACAGTTATCATTTAGAGACATTTGTGAACTTTGTACACATATTTCAAGAGGTAAGGCTAGAACCAGGAAAAATCAAAGAGACCCTATTATGTATAACATTAATAAACTGGCAACTGAAATAGTAAGTAGAGAAAAAATAGGTAGTTTTCTTGAAAATTTCAAAACATATATTTTAGGGAGTCTCAGTGAACAACTAGATACCCTAAGATTCAAAACAAGAAAAAAGCTAAAAATGATTCAGTATCAATCTTTTTTCCTAAATGCATAAAGAAACATTCTCTAATAAAATTCCCTCTTGATAGTGTGGAAATATGTGTTATTTGTGTAGAAAACCATGACACAAAGGTATTCCATTCAATTCTTGGATTTAAAGAAGTCTTAAAAAATGAAGCTGAAACAAACCAAGATGAGTCACTTTGTTTTATTGGTAAAATACCATGGCAACCACAACATCCAAATATAGTACAAGGTCTTTGATGAGCCCCATCATTTGCTATAAATGGATGGGTTAATTGTCACCTTTTTAGCCTTATTAGTCTCTCTTTCTCACATTTAATTACATTATGGTCATATGCTGCTTAGTGTAGATGGTGATTAAGGCTTGTCATACTTCGAATGCCTAATATGGGTTAAAAGTAGGATAATCTCAGAGATATTCCATTTTTGTTGAATATTGTGCAATCAAAGCTCTGAGTAGACAACAAGGAGATATTATATGAGGGTTTTCCACCTCCTTAACTCCTAAAGGTAGCCAAGGGATCCTCGAGATTGCCTCCAAAAACTCGAAATCATAGGCAATCAAGCAAGTAGAAGATCAAGTGCACTAAAGCTCCACTGCTCTTACAGTCAAAGGGGACACATCACCTAATTTTTAGGGAGCTATTGGTAGCTACCCTTTAGGTTAAATAGGGCAGATCAAGAGCTCATTAGGATTCGAATTTTTTAGGAAGAAAGTAGGCTCTAATCTCTTGTGATAGACTTTTGAGACTTTCACTGTTATGTAATGAGACTATTTTTGCAATAAAATGAGTATTCAGTTTTTCCTTCATTGATTTAGTTTCAAAGAGATGATCTTGTGGGTTAGGGCCCAATCCATTGGCCTTAGTCTCTCTCTATCTCTCTTGTGTATTTATGTTTGTTTTTGTGCCACTATAGCTAGTTTACTTTATGAGTTTTAGCTAGTTTGCTTACATTTCATTTTACTATTTTTTTGGTTTGCTTCCACTTCACAGTTGTTGTATTTAGGCTCTTATAGATCATGGTACAATAGCATATAAACTCCAAAGTTGTGTGTCAAGGCCTCCCTCTCTCACCTCTTTCATTGCAGATTAAGGAGGGTAGATCTTCACCACAGGCCCAAAATTTCTCTTTGGTTTATGATTTCTTGGAAAGAATAGATAGGTTGTTTTAGTTTTCATGAACCTGTTGAGAATATTGAGTTACATTTTTCCTTGAATGCATAAGTAGGTTTTCTTATAAAATTCAACTCATCTTTTCCAGATTTGTCAATGTTTATTGCATGAACATGCATTTTTCTTACAGGTTTGAGTAGAGTAGTAGAGGAGGACTCCACCAACATCCCTAGCTCCATTTCTCACCCTTAACCAACCTCCTTTCAACAAAATCACCCTCAGCCCTGTTTCATGAGATTTCACCACCACACCGAGAGAAACCCTAGAAGTGCAAGAAGGGATTCGTAAGAAGTTATTATCTTGGCCAAGGGGTTGGCCACCTTCCATCCACCTAAACACACCTTCATTTCACCTTCTCTACCCGTTTAGTTGTCAGTTTAAGCCTCAAATCACTCTTGACCTGTTTCTTGTGGCATTTGCAGGACATCCTGTAGTACTACAGGAAACCTCCAGCACATCCTATAGCAGTGCTAGCTAGCCTCTCTCTCAGCCCAGAAACCATATTCCACCTCACCTAACCCTGCCACAACCTATAAGACACCTTCAACTCTGAATCCATGGGTGCAAGAAGCTCTTAAGCCACCGTAGCACCTCCTTCTTTTACTGCAAAACATAATATTTACAAGCATAGTTAACCCATGAATAGATGCATTGTTAAATCATAGCAGTTAAGCATAAAATAGTTAGAGTTTACTTAGCCATTTGGCCCAACACTGTGTGATTAGATTAGCCTTCCTTTCTGCAATTTCAATTCAACAATTTACTTCATGAATGTTGCCTAGTTTACTTCTATTTCTCGCAATATCCTAAATTATAGATTTCCTTTCTTGCAAAATAGCTAGATTTATTTTCTTTCTTTAGAATATCCATTTGATTGTTGATAGAGTAATGGTTTTGATTAATTTTTACCTCTAGCTATAATTCAGAAGTGTGGCAGACTTCACTCAGAAACCCTAGCAATAACACCCTTTCATAGGACTCAAAAGAGGATGGCATGAGTAGAATGCATATGTTGTGTATATAACACTGTCACCTCCATGTTTGCACGAACCCCAGGTTGATAAAGAAAATTAGAGTAGCCTCTAGGAGTTGCAGCACTCTTGGTGCAATACCAGGGCTCAACACCTTTTGGCGACATTGTTGAGGAGGTCTCTAAGTAGATGCTTTGATTCTGTTTTAGCATTCTTCTCTATTTTTCTTTTACATGCAGTTCCCAAAATATTGAAAAATACAAAAACAGTTTGTATTTCATGCCTTGTAGGAGTAGGGATAACCAAGGAAAATTTTTACCGAGAACCCCCACATCCCCACAAAGTCACCCTTAACATAGTTATCGATCAAACAAGAAAATTACCTAGTACCCATCTTTTGATGTAGCAAAAAAAAACCCGATTTTGAAAAGTGGTGATGCAAAATCACCTTTTTTTTTAGCATAGTTTTGGCACTTTAAATTTTCTTATGTTATTTTTTTTTTAAATGTCATGATTTTCATGTTGATTTTAAAAAGTGGTGATGTAGAATAACCTATTTTTGTTTTGGAGCATTTCTTTGGAACTCGAAATTTTCTTTGATTTTTTTTAAATGTCACGTCGATTTCGAAAAATGGTGAGCATTTTAGCACTTTAAATTTTTTTTATTTATCAAGTATGAACATCTATTTTAAAATGTTAGTGATTTTCATGCTAATTTTGAAAAGTGTTGATGCAACATCAATCCTTTTTGTTTAGAGTGGTGATTTTCATCTTGGTAATAAAACATTAAAAAAAAAAAAGTGAAAAAAAAATCGAATATAAAAAATATTAAAAAAACTAATAGAAGCATTAAAAAAAAAAAAAAAAAAACTTGTAAAAAAAAAGAAAAAAGAAAAAGAAAAAAATAAATAAACAAATGGGGAAACTTAAAAAACTCACAATTTAAAGGAAAAAATAAAAATTAACCAAAAAGAAAAAAACATATTTTTGTTTTAAGTTAAAAAAAAGCACCATAATTAAACAAAATGATAAAATTAAATCATTAAAATTAAAAATTAAATATTAATTAAAATAATAATAAAAATTACTATTTTCAAAATACAAAATACAAATTAATTAAAAATTGGAAATTTAAATTAAAAAAATAAAATAAAATGTAAAAAGAACATTAAAAAAAATTAAAACAATACAAATTTAAATTAATAAAAAACATATATATATATATATATATATATATATATATATATATATATATATATATATATATATATATATATATATAGATATATATACGAAAAATACATATTCAAATAATTAAAAAATAATAATAATTCATTTTTTTTAATTAAAAAATAAAAACTAAATTTTTTTAAAGTTAATAAAAACAATAAAAACACTTTTTTTTTTAAATTAAAATTAAAAAAACTATTGAGTTTTAAAAAATAAATAAATAAATTTTAAAATATAAATTAAATTTTAAAATTTTTAAAATTTAAAAATTTAAAAATTAAAATTAAAAATTAAATTAAAAAATAAAAAAATTAATAAAAATGTTAAAACATTTTGTTTTACAGTTGCCCCAGGGGCCGCGAGGCTAGGCCGACGGGTGGTGGGAGAGCTGGTAGCTCTCCCAAGGCTCGTCACCTGAGGCTCGCGTACCCCACGAAAGCAAGGGTCGACCCTTGCTGCCTCCCGCCACCCATCGGTCGAGCCTCTCAGCCTCGAGGATAGCCGAGGTCAAACGTTTTTTTAATTTTTTTTTCTTTTTTTAATTAACTTTTCTATTATATTTTTTTATTCCTTTTTTTATTTATTTTTTATTTTTTTAGATTATTATGTTATTTTTTAGAAAAAAAATTTTTAATTGTTTAAATTTTTGTTTAATTTTTTTTTTTATATATTTTTAATTTTTTAATTTTTTTTAAATTATATGTAAAAATGTTTTACTTTTATTTATTTATTTTTTTTTAAATTAAAAAAAAATGATTTTTGTTATTTTTTTTTAATTTAAATTTGTAAATTATTATTATTATTATTATTATTATTATTATAACTTAAAAAAACATGTTTTTTTTTGTTTTTGGTTATTTTTTTTTTCTTTAAATTGTGTTTTGTTTAATATATATATATATATATATACATATATTAACAAGTGTCATCCTTGGATTTTTAAGGCTTTGAGAGACACAATAATAGATTATCTTTAATACCATCCCTAAAAATCGTTGGAATTTTAAGACTTGATATTTGATCTTTAATGCCATGTTTATCGTTGAAATTTTAAGGTTTTTCAAAGTCATGATATTTTATCTTTAATGTCATTATTAAAAATTGTTGACAATTTACTCCAAAAAGAAAAAGATGTTATTCCAACGTCAACACTTTTGGTATTCAAGGTGTTTTTTGTACACAAAAAATTGACGACGTTATTCGAGCATCAACACTTTTTGTTTTTAGGTTTTCACACACAAAATTGGTGATGTTATTCCACCATCAACACTTTTTGTTTTTTCAATCCGTTTTTCAAGAAAAAAATTGGTTTTTAGCATAATTTTAAAAAATGTTGAAATTGGACCCTAAAACAAAAAGTGCATTCTAGAAGACACAATTTTCCTTTTTGGGTTGTTTTTTCATGCTTTTTGGGTTTTTCTGGGCTAGAATTCTCGTTTTGAGGTAATAGTTCATGTTTGATCAGTAACTATTTTCCTTCACTCTTCTTCAATGACTGTGAGGTTGAACACACCATTGGTGAGTCTCTTGAACATTTTTAAGAACCTAATGAGAAGAAGAAGAACTTTCTGCACCTTAAGAACTTTCTTCACCTGAGGAACCTGCTTCACCAATCCAAGCCATTGTTGGGACTGGGACCCAAGGATTATTTCCCATTAGAGAAACAGATGGGGAAACTAGGATGAAGAACATCACTCCATCACCCCTTCCAAATTTCCATGGAATTACCTCTGAGGATCCTGACACCTTCATGTTTGAATTTGTTATTTTTTGTCGGTCCTATGGCCGTGCCTCAGATGATTAAAAGCTGAAGATATTCCCATCCACCCTCAAGGATGCAACCTTGCGCTGGTTCATGGGTCTACCTAGGAAACACATCACTACTTGGGCATAGATGCAAGAGGCCTTTAACAACAAGTACATAGACTAGTGTAGGTCCAAGGAAACTAAATAGGAAATATTTAAGATGACTCTAGGGCTTGATGAATCCCTAGAATATTATGAAGAAAGACTCTAGTTAAATTATAAAAGAGCCAACTACACCCTTGATCCTGGATTACTTAAACTGATATTTCTCCGAGGGATTAGAGAGGAGGTGATAGAAACCCTTAATATGCTATCAGGAGGAGATGTCTACGAGTTTCCTTATAAATACATCAAAAATGTATTCATGAACCATTCTAGGGCAACTAGGAAGAAAGGTAGAGCTAGCCAAAGTATGACCAAAACCCCTTCTTCTTCCACCTCCATCAAGCATGAGATTGGAAATATGTTGGAGGATTTCAAGAGTGGTATTTTGCACACCTTTTGTTTAAAAATGGACACAATGTAGATCAAGAGGAAGCAAGAGGAAGCAGAAACAACCTTGGATATCTTCTACCCTAGATGTACTAAAAAACACCCTTAGAATGAATATACATTGATTGTCATAGATGTTTTGTTATTTTGTGAAGAGAATCATGCCACAGATAAGTGTCCCTCCTTTCCTGGGCTCAAAGTTGTATATCAAGGTGGGGAAGTAGCACGGGAGCAACTCTGTTTCATAAATTAGAGAAGGCCTCAAGGGCCTTGGCCATATCAGTAGGGTATGCAAGGTGGACCTTACTCCTATTACCATAACAATCAGAATGTACCAATACAGTCCTAGTACACATCCACTTCTCCATCATGGCCTACACCTCCTACTTGGCCCTACAACCCTCCATATCACCCACATCCTATGAACCAACCATTTCAGTAGTATGTTCCTCAACCACCTCAATGGAGAAACCCATCACAAGGGTGGAGGCATCAACATAATAAACCACCTTCTCTACTGCCTCAACCCCAACCTCAACCTCATCTCACTCATTCTGATCCACCCAAGCTGCCTAAGATGCTTGCACAACCCAATCCATACCCGAACAACAAGCAGGCACAATAGGTTTACAGTGGAGAGATATCCGATCCAGCTTATGATGTGGAGATACATGAGATAAATCTCAGGTCGGATAGAGTGATCCCAAAAAAGTCATCCTCCATCTCCACTTGCAGAGGTTGAGGAGGAAAAGGAAGAAAGTAACACCCAGATCCAACAACCTCCTTTTCCTGAGTTCTTGATCCACTCTAGTCAGCACACCCCAGAGGAGAGTGAACTTCTGGGAAACCTCATAAATTTGTGTGTAAAAATACCCCTTATTTGGGCCATTAAGGATGTCCCTATTTACAATAGGCTCATCCTAGAAAAGTGCTTTAATAAACCTGGGATAAAGAAGAAAGATACTCCCACCACTGATGTAGTAGGACAGTTGTCCGACTTAATGTTGGGAAGGGTGATCTTACCGAAGTACATGTACCCTGGTGGTCTTGTTTTAGATGTGCACATAGATGGTGTCATAGTACCCAATAATATGATTGATCTCAGGGTTTCCATCAATGTTATTACCAAGGAAACTATGCTTAAACTCAACCTCCAAGGGACTTTGAGGAAAACCACAACAGTTTTGCAACTTGCAGATAGGCCCATAGTAGATCTGAAAGGAATTATTGAGGATTTTATGGTTTCAATCGAATCTTGGGAGTACCGTACAGATTTCCTCTTTCTCTAGCCAAATACCAAGTTTAATGGATATCCTCTCATTTTAGGGAGACCTTTGTTAGCCACTGCGAATGCTTATATCAGTTGTCGGGTCGGAAACATAACTATAAATAATGGGCCCTTTTCTAAGAAATTGTTATTATATCCTCCTACCCAGCCTTCCATTGACCATGAAATACCTTTACGGTTGGAGGAAGAAGAAGAAGGAAAAGAAGAATACAACATTATGCCCTACCCCATTTGTACCATAGATATTGTTCTTAGAGGGGAGAAACCTAATGAGGATGACCTCATCAATAAAATAACTCAGAACCAAATCCCCACTGACGATGCACTTGATTACCTAGTCAAAGAATGTGAGATCCACCCTTGGATGGAACTACACTTAATGGATTCAACTTCTAAAACTACCAAACCTGTGGAATTTGGCCCATCAAAATCTCTGAAAATTAACCCATCCCTATCACCTGAAGAAGAAGAGAAGCTATGCCAACTCTTGAAAGAAAACCTTAATGCATTTGTTTAGGACTACAAAGACATGAAAGGGGTGCAACCCTCAGTGTGCACACATCATATCTATATTAGAGAAGGGTGCAAGCTTGTGCACCAACCCCAAAGAAGGATGAACCCAACTCTAAAAGACATAGTAAAGGAAGAACTATAGAAATTAATGGATGCAGGTTTTATCTAACCTATATAAGATAGTGAGTGGGTATCTCCTCTTTTCCTAGTCCCAAAGAAGAATGTAAAATGGAAAATCTGTGTTGATTACTGGGAATTCAACAAAGCCACTAAGGACCATTTTCCCTTGCCCTTTATAGATCAATTTCTGGACAGCCTTGCAGGAAAGAAATTATTTTTTTCCTAGATGGGTTCAGTGGGTATAACCAAATCCAAATTAGCCCTGAAGACCAGGACAATACTAGTTTTACATTCCCCTAGGGAACCTTCGCTTATAGAGTCCTTTCGTTTGGGTTGTGCAATGTCACATCTACCTTCCAAAGAGCTGTCTTGAGAATTTTCTCGGAGCTAGTTCATGACTCGGTAGAAATCTACATGGACGATTTCACACCTTATGGGATGACTTCCAAGAAGCTCTCTCCAATTTCAGAAAGGTGTTGAGAAGGTGCATTGAGATGAATCTCTCCATGATTCCAGAAAAGTGTGAGTTCTTAAAAATATCAGGAGTAGTATTGGGCCACTCAATATCACAAGCAGGAATATAGGTAGACCAGAACAAAATCACCATCATAAAAATGGTGCCTACTCCTCGAAAGAAAAGAGATGTAATAATTTTCCCAGGTTTAGCTGGCTACAATAGAATGTTCATCAAAGGCTTCAGAAAATTGGCTTCGCCATTATTTTTTTTGTTGGCCAAAGATTATAAATTTATCTTGTCCATTCTCTGTCAAGAAACTTTTCAGCTCATTAAGGAAAAGTTAACTATTTCCCCCATTCTCTGAGGTCCAAATTGGGTTGTGCCTTTCCAAATCCACACAGATGCATTAGAAAAAGTTCTGGGGGAAGCTTTGGGGAAATTGGAACATAAATTACCCTATGTCATCTATTTAATTAGAAAGAATTTGTCCAAGGATGAACTCAAATATATTGTCACATAAAAGGAATGGTTAGCCATTATCCATGCTTCAAACAAATTTAGACATTATATCACTCGTTATCAGACCTTTCTACACACTGACCATGTAGCCATCAAGTACTTAATGAATAAACGTGATGTTAATGCAATAATAATTAGACAGTTTTTGTTATTACAACATTTTGACGTGGCAATTGTTGATAAACCAAGGAAGGATAATGTTTTTGCATATTTTTTATCCAAAATAACTCTACCAGTAGATGAGGAAGGAATGGTGGATAACCAATTTCTGGATGAACACCTATTTGCTATCTCAAAACTCTCTCCATGGTTTTTCGACATATATAACTACTTGGTTGCTGAAAAATTCCCTCCAAACTTCTCATCTAGGGAGAAGAGCAAGATCATGATAAAAAGCGCCCCTTTCACTCGGGTCGATGGAAATATCTTCAAGTTGAGCCCTGACCAGATTCTTAAAATATGTGTGAGGGAGGAAGAAGTTTTTGACATCCTCTTGGCATGTCATGATAGTCCTTATGGAGTCCACTTTGTTGCAAAAAGAAGAGCCTTCAAAGCTTTTTAGGTGAGTTACTATTGACCTACCCTCCACCAAGATGTAAAGAGATACACTATTAGGTGTGACGTGCCAAAGGATGGGGAAACCTACACAAAGGGATGAAATGCCTCTGCACCCTCATGTGGCTCTAGAGCCATTTGAAAAATGGGGCATGGAATTCAATGGACCCATTGATCCAACATCAAGGAAGGAGAGGTATATCATAGTATACACTGACTACCTGACCAAGTGGGATGAAACAAATGCTGTAAATGTGGCAACAAAAGAGAAAGTAGTAGAGTTTCTGACACAGAATGTGTTCTACAAGTTTGGATACCCTAGAGAGGTAGTCACTGATCAGGGGGCTCAATTAACATCTCATCTCATTGAAAATATTTTGAAGTAGCACAAGATCAAGCATAAGACATCCATTGCCTACCATCCTCAAGAAAATGGTTAGGTGGAAGTGAAAAATAGAGCCTTGGAGAATATCCTCACCAAGGTTGTGAGCAGTAGGAGGAAATATTGGGCATACAGGTTGGTGGAAGCCATTTTGGCCTACAATACCACTTGGAAGACAACCACGTGGTTCAACCCTTATGACTTAGTCTATTGGAAGAAAGCACTGATTTCCACTGAGTTTGAATACAACACCTTGAGGGTGGCAGTTGAGTTAGACCTAGATATCACAAAGGCCAAAAAAGAAAGGTTTCTATAGTTAAATGGTTTGGATGATTTCAGGATGCAGGAACTCCTTCAAACATAAGTGATTCAGCTGCAAAGGAAGGTTTTTCATGATAAGCACATTAAGGAAAAAAACCTTTCAAGAAGGAGATTGGGTGTTGCTTTATGACTCAAGGTTCAAGGAAATTAAAATAAAATTAATTACAATATGGTTTGGACCTTACAAAGTGGAAAATTCTATGATAATGGCGTGGTTCAGATTTTAACCGTAGATGAGGAGGGGATCCCCCTATTTGTCAATGGTTACAGGCTCAAAATATGCAAGAAGCCCATGCCTAGGGTCGAGGTTATAAATTCCATAAAAATTGAGGTGTATGTCATTGGAAGCTCCATGGTTTTGAGTGCCTCCCCCTCCTAGAAAAAATAAAAGAAAAATAAAGAATAAAAAGGCATGGGTGAAAACCTCTCTTAGGCGCCCAAGGCAAACTCTGGGGTTGAAAACCTCCATGAGGCAGTCTTGGAGCAGAAAAATAGAAAAAAAAAGAAATAAAATACCCTTGGGTGAAAACCTCCTTGAGGCACCCAAGGAAGGCTTTTGGGTCGAAAACTTCTATGGATTCATGCAACCTGTCATAAAAAAAAAAGGAAAAAAGAAACAATCACACATATGCACTCACTTATTTCTATTTTGCAGGTTGTTGATGAAAGGCAGTTTTAGACACAAAGGAGAATGTTTCTTCTTATATTCTCTCTATCCTCCACCTACCCACTCTATAAGAAACTCCAACATGCACCCATCCACCCATTTCACCCTTCAAGTTAGCATAAAACCCATTTTTTCTCATATCTCTAATTTCTACAGGATGTCCTAGCGACTACAGGAAACCATATAATTGTTATAGGAAACTCATCCGTGAGAAATGAATCTTTCTCAAGGGCATATAAGCTTCAATAAAATCATGAAAACGGTTTTTTTTTGCCTCTACCTACCACTCCTAACCCTCACTCCACTCCATGCATAAGTACTCACTCCCTAAACCCTATTTTTCATCACTAGTAGTTAGGTTACGTATATCTCGACATGGGACCTCTACCCTCACCTCTCCATCACTCCACTCACTCCATATCTCCATCCCTAACCTCCATACAATATTTCCCTTCATTTCTCAGTAGTCTGCAGCTCCAAAGAAGCAGAGAAGGGATTGCTACGGGAAGTGGATTACTTCCTATAGCAATCTTGTACATGGTAAAACAAGGTCAAAAAGTGAGAAGATATTGATGAAAGTGGATTCATAGGACCATTAGCAGACTCCAGGAGTATTATCACACCAAAAATATCACTCGAGGACCTCCATGCAACAGCTGAAAAAAGAACAAGAAAACAAGAAGGTTAATCAGCTCACTCAGAAAATGTATTAAAAAAACCCCACAAAAGGAAAAATATTCATGGCTATCACCAAAATCTAGGTCCCTGCATAAAATTCTGAGGTAGAGACAATGATTAAGTGGAGCAGGACCAATAGTCCGAAAGAGGAAAACTTGTGCTACAATCCAAGTCATCACTCTGCTCCAAATTTGGTTAAGTTTCCATAAAGGGAAATTTTGGCTCATTCTTCTCATTGGAAAAAAAAATGATCAATAATGGTTTCTCTATCTTGATAAAAATTTATTGGTAATTCATTTAGATCATCCTCTTTATTAATACTAAGAGGGGAAAAATTACCATCATTAAAAATATCAGGATAAAGGGAAAAATGTGAATCTGAAACAATGAATTTAAAAATTTCTCTGTTTGAGAACTCTCGTACATTATGCTCATTGTAAATTTCAAATTGTAGATCATTCATTTGTCTATTTGCGCTTTCTTGAAGAATTGTGCTTTGGTTCTCTGAATTTGGTACTTGCTCATCATGAAAAAATTCAGAAATTTGTACAACAGTTTGCATGTTATTATTTACTTTGATTGCTGCTTGCACTTGTTGATTTGAAATTTGATTTTCTGAATTCATTGCAGAGTAACTTTCAGATTTCAAGGCAGCTCTTTCTCCAAAATTGCTATTATTTCCTTCTTGCATTTGTTAATAAATATTTTCTAAGCTTTGTGAGACCACTTCATCATAATTTATTTTCACATCCATATTGGAATTCTCATTTATGTTGGAATGGGATGGAACAAAGCTTGAACTAATTTCATTTGGATTGGGAATGGGAGGAAGAGAGAAAATATATTCAAACCAATCTAGTGATTCTTCTTCCATAGGTTTATCTTCAACTTTAAATCTTAAACAAATCAAATGAAATCGAATATTAAAATCTCTAACAAAATCATTTTCAAATCTTCATAGATATTCAATTTCATCACATACATGTTCATAATCGTATCCGTCAAATTTACAAATGAAAATTGTAACAAATTGATCTCAACTGTGAATTGAGGCAACCGGAAGAGTTCTACACTAGTTTCTAGATTTCACCGCAAATGTGAGAGTAAAAATTCTGCATAAAATGCCTTCATCAATTCTTTGAAAATCATAATTTGAAACATTTTGAATAAATTGAAATATATGATTAAAAGCAGAAGAATTTTTCTCACTATTAAACTTTACCTGAGACAATAGTCTTACCACTTCGGGTGGAGTATTGGAAGATGCACATCCATGTATACAACTCCAAATTCGAAGTTTAAGAGGAGCCATCATGATTTAGATAAAATGGTAAAATTGAAAAGACTCCAATAGACAACAAGTTTCAGCACTTCCTTCTAGCGCCAAAAATGTTGAAGCCTCGAAAATCGCTGCAACAACATTGGGGGATAACCATTCGGTCCAGAGCTTAAAGTAGCTCATTTTCCGTTTGGAGTAGTGGCTCTAACTAGTTTAACTAGGTCTAGTTACCTTTTTCCTATCGCTATTGTTTTATGATGTATCTTTAACTACCAATAGACATGGATATAAGATCACTTCTTCTTGATCATCGGGCAAGAGAATGACCCTTAAGATGATTTGGGTTCAGCCAAACCACAACTAAGATTTTACCTCTTTGAGAAGAGAACTTAAAAGTATGTAGAACTTAATCTAAATGCAAACTTATTCTATAATGCAAACAAAAGAAAATAATCTAAATCCTATCTCAATTAGGTAGATATAGGTCTAACCCAACTAAGAGCAAGATAATTAAATGATGAGAATTTAAATATGTCTGGATTTTAATTAATGTCAAGCTAACGAAGAAATTCAATTAGCTGATATTTGTGAATACCAAAACACATCCTATTGAGACCTTTTAACTGAAATAATAAATCAACAACACTCAGGAAGAAATTCACAAAAATGATGTTGATTGTCAAATCAATCAAGCCAATAATTAAACAATAACTTGTGGAAGAAATTCGCATCACATTACTATTTAATAAATCAGTTTTATAAGACAGATTTCTGATTAAATAGTTACTCAGAAGTCAGAGTTTAATCCATAAGAACAGAGATACATAACAATATTGAGACAAATTATCCATATCAACATAAATGCATAAACATGAATAAAATGAAACAACAATTTTATTATTATAAAAATGAAACTAGTATTTGAAACAAAAATGTCAAAAATACCAATTAATTGAATATGTTTCTCTGATCCTGGTCTCTAACAGTCCTTTACATTACTTGAATTTCTGCTTTAAAAAAATAGAGCTGTAGAAATGCAAACTCTACCCATCATACATAAGTCAAGATATAAAGAAAAAACCCTCAATAATGTTCAGATCTAAAATTTTCTCTCCTCCCTTCCACAACTCTAAATTCCTATAACATAAATGCTTTTAGAAGTCCAGAATTGCAGAGGAGAGCAGCCCTTATTACATTCTACAATCTTCCATTTATAATATTTCCAAAGGTATTATTTGAGAGGAGAGTTTCTTGAAGAAAAATCTGCCCAATCCAATTTTATTTGCTCAAAAATTCCAATATTTAATTGTTGGAGCCTTCTCATTGATTGAGATCTTTTTCTCCATATCCCTTCTACTATTTTTTCTGCAAAAAGAAATCAAAATGAATTAAAATGAAACAATAAAATCAAAATATCATTTCTGTCATTAAAACAAATCCAATCAAATTCTATTTAAATAAATAATTGAAAATAAAATATAAGCTCTCTATTGATGCTTGGGATGGTTTAATTGGCCAAGGATATCATTGATGAGCGAATATTCAATTAGAAGAGGCTTTGGGCAAATGAAAATGAAGAAAATAAAACTCAGAAAATTGATTTTGTTTTAGAAATTCAGAGCTTGATCTTCTATGTGGTTTTAGACCCAATAAATTACTAAATCTGTTAGTGAAACCTCCTCAAAAAATTTCTCCTTGATTTTCTCTTTCTAATGAGCCGTCCTGGGCCTCATTTGGCCAAGTAAAACTCAATATATGAGCCTCCAAAGTTGATAAGTCAAATCTGATATAAATCTGGAAATTCTGTTGCTGGGCTGAAAATCAGAATTTTAATTAAAAATTTAATCCTAGATTAGACTCTAATTATCTAATAATTAATCCTAATTTAATTATAAACTAAACTAACTATTTCAATTAACATTAATCTAAGTAACTAATATAATTACCTAAACAAATTAATCTAATTAATAATTAATTATAATTTAATTAAATTAATTATAATTTTAAATATTAATTAATTTAATCTAAAATTAAAATAACTAAACTATACTAACCTAACACTAACGTATACTAACTTAACACTATGCTAATATTAAACTAACACTACACTATACTAAACTAACACTATCGTATACTAACTTACGAGTATCCTTTTAACTAAAATGAAACTTGCTTAAGCCCACATGCCCTTTGTCTTCGCAATCAGCATATCGGGGGTTCAAAGGCCATTGGGGTTTTTAAAACTGTGTCATTTAAAAAATCCCTGATGCGATGTAATTTAATATACCACATGCCTTTTGATGTATTGGAAAAATAAAGTCCATCAAGGAAGGGGGTCATCGGGGTTTCATAAAAGAATATTGCGATAAGAAATCCCATATATATATATATATATATATATATATATATATATATAATATATTAAATTTTAATTTAGTTAAATTAATTATGTTTTAAATATATTATTATTATTTTTTTATTTTGGTTTTATTTTAATGATGTTTAATTAAAATATCAAATTATCTAAAAATTATTTTCTTATCTAAACTACAATAACTTTGATAAAAGTAAACTACAACCACTTCGACATTTTGAGTTTTCGAGATTAGTAATTTATTTGAAAATAGAAAATTAGAATAAATGACTGAAATCCTGATGTTTTATGATTTGGCTATATAAGTAAAAAATGAAAAATGTTAATAATAACTAACTAGGGGTTAATATTTAAAATAAATGAATTATTGAACTAATTTAATTACAAAATTGAAATATTGTACATTTTATGCATTTTTAACCCAGACGACATAAATGATTAGACTTCAAAGGAGTGCCATTTACAAACCAATTGACCAAATGAGGTGAAACAAGCATCAATGAAAAGCTTATAAAAAATCGATCATAACAAAGCAATCAAAACAAGAATATAAAGAAAATGAAAAAATAACAAAATTGTAGGATAATTAACTTAATAAAAATCCTAAAAGGCGTTTAGCCAAAAATTTTAAAGAAAGGGTCCCCATTATTTGAAGTGAACAAGTCAAAAATGGGGGGGTTTTGTTTTACCACAACACCCTGCTATAAGAAAAATGCATTATTTCAGTACTGTATTGTTCATACATTGTTGCATTCTTATTCTTGGGTATTTTCCAGCTGTACTAGGTTTGGGAGATCTGTTTAACCCACCTTGAAAGATTTGTTTTTGATCTCCTCTTGGATTTGGGTCTTAGATTATTAGATCTAAGGGATCCAAGCGCTTATTTCCAGTGCTAAATCATACATTCCTGAAAAATGTGTTTTTTAGGCATGCCTTGCTAGCAGTCCCTATTTGGGGATATTACAGTGGTATCGGGGCAACTATCTTGGCACAACCTATGCTTGCTTATTGAAGAGCCAATATGTTTTTTCATGAAAGGAAAATACCAATGAAGGAATGTGGTTACATTAAAGACACAAAAGAAAAGGTTAAGATCCCTTTAACTGGAAGTTTGCAAAGAGAAGAGTTCTCAAAAACTCTTTCTCAAGCTTTGAATGAACTGAAAGAATAAATATGGGGAATGAAGAATGAAAGACAAGCAAATATTTTTAGGTTTGCACATGAAGGAAGCCCCACTACTTCATATGATGGGTGTGATCATTCAACCACATCATCAGATTTACAACGCTCTATCAACCACTTTTTCATGAAGAAGAGGAAGAAGAAAGGAGATGTGCCAAAGAGGGAGACTCTTGGTGATTATTTGTAGGAGTATGAGGCTCAATCTAAGGAGTTCAAAGATCACTTGAACTTCCAATGGTTTTGCAAGATCAATGAGGAAGGAAGAAACAAGCAGCATGGTGTGAGTAGATTCTTCTTATCTACTTTTGATGGATCACCTAAATGTCCAGCTACGGCTTGGGTGAAGAAGCTAGACACCTATGTGCAACAACATCAAGTCTTAGAAAAGAAAGCCATCAAAGTAGCAGCACTGCATCTTGAGGGTAAGGCTTATGCTTGGTGGTTGTTTGAGTATTTTTCCTTAAAGAATGCAAATACATCTACCTGTTACGGTCCCGTGATTTGGCCGATTGGCTATCCAAATGACGATGTAACATCAAACCAAGCTTTGGAGCCCAAGGACCTAGCCTTCCTGGACTCAGAGAGGGCTCTCTCTATATGTGTAAAAGATGTCGGTGTGTTTACTTGCGATGTTCTGATATTAGGCTAGTTATGAAGTGTGTTTTTGGTTTTTTAGTTTTTAAGTTTGTGAAGGATGAAACTGATCAAATACATAAACTGGATAACAAGGTGTAGATAAATTGGGCTGTGGGGTCAAACAGGTCAAGGAAGCTATGAAGTGATGATGTAAAGCTGCTGTAGGGCCGATTTGATTCACGGTAGAAGGGATCTCTGGGAAAAATGGCTTAAATGGACAACAAGTTGGTGAAAGACAAGGGATTTCAAGTGTAACTAGTTAATAGCAGACATAAACATGTAATAGAAAGTCATTAATCATGCTAAGTATAACTATAAGCTAATTAATACATAGAAATCAAACATTCCAGCCATACATAGAGGTATAAGACCCTCTAACTTCGGGAAATGGCTATCAGACTTTGGGGAAAACACATGAGACAAACTAACAACTCATAAACTATGGCGGAATGCCTAAACATAGTCTCTAAGTCATTGGGCATTTGGACAAATAAGTTTTCATAGTTTTAGGCAAAGGGCTAGATCGGGACTAGGCCTCCTTGGTTCAACAAAATGATCAACAAATCAGTCAAAGAGAAAGTTTTATGGACAAAACTATGGGCAGCTGATAGGTAGGTAGGGCAAACCATACATCCTACTCAACATACATAGAACTTATGAATAAAACTTAGCAACAATACCTTAAGTTACTAAAGAGCAACTAAGAATTCTTTAGCATAACCAAGGAAGAAGAAAACATCAAGCTATGAAGATTCAGGGATTTTGAGGTGCCTCCATGGGCATATCTCAAAATCAATCTTTACTGATCTATAGCAGCAAGAAATATGTAGTGTGAATGAAAAACTAGAAGACAAAACACATTAAGAAGCACTATACCATTCTACCATGTCAAAGAATCCATCAACAATCCTTCATCATTCCTCAAAAGCATCCAAGAGGCAGTCCAAAAATCATAACTCAAGTGTATTCTTCAAAGCTCATATGACCAATGTATTAATTCTTCTCTCAAGTTCAGCCTCTGATTTACAATGAGAACCATGGAATAAATAGGCTTGAGGGAGGAAAACCCCATGGAGCAACTAGCTATCCCATTGGCCAAGTCAAAATATCTAAACTTGTCCTTGAGGCTTTGCAAAGCCCAAGGCACAAAATATCCCATAAAATATCTAAAAAACTACTAAAAATGGAAATTATATTGACTTTACATCATTTCCCAATGATAAAAATAGCTTAACGCACATTTGGGAAAAGCAGATTTTTGGAGTTCAAAAATTACAAAAATACTTCATATTTATGCCTGAAAAAGGTCCCCTGACTTGCTGGATGCAATAGGCAGCCTTCTCGATGTCTAAATGAGGCTCATGAGGGCTTGCTGGAAAGCTCTCTGTGTCTATTTTCCGGCGCAACTAGAACCAACTCAATCCGAGGTCCGGAAGTCATTCAAAACTGTACCTGTGTGAAAAAACCCAGAAAATAGCAGACTGCTGATATGGCGGGCAGAATGTGCAAAATGAGGGTGTTTTTCGCCAATTTGAGGGGGCGAATGATCTTCAAATGCCCTGAAAATCGCTGGAGACCCGCTCATGGAATTATGGCATCCATCGGTATCATTCTCCTCCCTTGACAACTCATCAAACTGAAATGGCGAAATTATGAGTTTTTGGCCAAAAACCCAAAAAATACCAAAAAACAAAAAGTTGTCGAAAAAGGCCCAAAATTCGCATGCATGACCCTCAAGGGTCCATAGCAACATGCTCCGAAGCTGAGGCCAAAATATCAAGGGCTGATATGCTTTTCCCTTCCTTCCGTGCTAGGCGCTTCCCCTTCAACTTCTTCAATTTCTCTTGTGCTACCTTTAATTTTCGCCTGGCGAACTGATTTAGCTTTTGGAAGTGGTGTGTCCTCTTCCTCTGCAGCTCAAGATCCCTGTTTTCCTTCTCAAGTTTCATTTCCAAATGCTGGTTAGCTCTTTCAAGCCATGCTTCCTTATTTTCCTCGATTTCCTGCTCAAGGAGGGCAGTGAGAGGAAAGGCTTCGAAATGAGCTTGTTCTTCTGCTCTCTGTTTTTCCAAGGCTCTTCTAAGCCCGATGGTCCTAGGCCTCTTCCGCCTAGGCTGGTCTTCCTCTTCTTCATAATCAAACTCGCCAATGAGCTCTTCAATTCTACTTGCGCCTTTTCTGCCTCTTTCTTATACTTGATTGCCCTTGCCTCATGAATAGCTGCATGAAACTTCATTTGTTTGTTTTCAACCTCTAAGAAATGGTTGAAATTTCTCGCCCTTTGAAGGTCTTCTTGTAACACCTCAATTTTCCCCTCTTTGTGAATGAGGAGGTTTTCAAGGAGGCGGGCCTCATTGTCACTATCATCGCTTTGGATAGGGATAATAGCTAATTCACCTCCATGCTTTGTACTTTCTCCAATTTTACTTTTGCCTTTGAAAGCCAATCTGGCGCTTTTCCTCCTTGGCAAGCTAGAAGGTGTCTTTTTGGGCAATTTCCTCTTGCTAGGAGTGACTTTTGCCACTGTTTGTATGGCAGCCTTAGCTTGTTGTCCCTCATCAATGTTTTGTCCAATTTGTGTTTCAAGAGGTGCTTCAATTTCTTGCCCAACTTGCTGTTCTTCATCAACTATCCGCTGCTGCCCCTCAACATCCAAATGTTGCTCATCAATGTGTATCTGTGGTTGTTCATCTTGGGCATGCTGCCCTTCATCACCTATCTGCTGCTGGTGTTCACTGCCCTCTATCTCTTCTTGTTGACTTGGCTGTCTCTCAACATCCAACAGCTGCTGTTCATCAACCTCTAGCTGCTGCTGTTCACTGCCTTCTCCTTCTCCCTGTGGTTCACTGCCCTCTCCTTCTCCCTGTTGACTTGGCTGCCCAATAGTCATTTTGAGTTTTTTAGGTGTAGGCCTACTAGACAGAGGCACTGGGCGATGGACAGGCTGAGTAGGAGACACATGAACAGGAGGGACAGTGGCAAAATCTGAATGGCTAATGAATGAATCCCATGAAACCCCTTTCTTCTCCAGTTGGTGTAAGAAGATAATCTTGATCAAGGAATGATGAAAGAGAGAAGGGATTTGCTGAGGTGGAGCCTTCTTTTGGACAGTAGCTGCCATTTTCTCTATGCTTTTGGACAAAAAGTACGGAAGGTTTAGTTGCCTGCTTCTGGTAAAATGCATCAACAATCGGACATGATAGGCATAAATTTGGTTAAACCTCCCTTCACAAGTGAAATACCTCATTATGGCTTTCATCAGCGGAGCATAACTGTCAAGAAGATAGGAAAAAGGAAAAATAGCAGTGATGGTTTCCCTATGTTCAGGCTTGATAAAAGGTTTATAATCCTCTAGATCAAGATGAGCTTGTTTAAACCACTTTTCACCATGATACGAGATCTTGGTAGCCTTGGATACATACCTTGGGGAGATTTTGAAATCAAGACCCGCTAACTGGAAGTGCTTGTCCTTGAATCTCAAAGCGCACAAATGTGTAAGTGGCGAAAAACTCTTGACTTCTTCTATCCTCTGGCAAAAATCAAGACAGCCTACTTCATGGAAATTGAAAAGAACAGATGGGTGAGCATTGATTTCTTCTATGGAGATAGGCTCATATCTCTTATGTGGACCGCTCCTGTGATCTTGCTTCGGAGGCATTCTGACTTGAACAAGCTTTGGAAGAGGCAGACTGCCTTCACTGTATGAAAAATGTTCTGCTGGATTGAAACTAGTCAATAGACTGTTTGGACAGATTAGACAATGTGGTTTGGATGAAATGCAACAATTTTTCTTTGAATAAACCACCTCTGCACTCCTTAAAAAACAGCCCTTCACCTCTGGATGCACTTCAGCCAGGAAAAATTTCTAATATGGTACCCTGTGTGAAAATGGGACAGACTCCTGTGTCAATTTCCTGTATAGAGTGTTAAGCAATCATAGCTACATCTCTGTCTTCAATGTAAAACTGCAATCATCAACCACCTGTCCTTTAGAAGTGGCCCTATTCACCTTTAGAGTATCTCTGTCAACAATTTCTCTGCCTGATAAAATATGGTTTCTAGAAAAGGCAGACCTAAGTTAGGTGTACAATCAATGCACAGTGCTTTAGGAAACACACTCTTTCACTTGTGAAGTTTAAGAAATCAAACACCACTTTTGTACCTCTGCCTCCAAAGTTAAATTCCCATCAACGAACTCTGCCCTTCAGTGTACTGTTCATCCTTAGAATCTCTTTGTCAATCAACTTTTCAAAATGATACAATATGGTGAAAAAAGAGAGCAGACCTAGGTTAGATGAAAAATCAATACACAGTGCTTTATGAAGGACACTTTTTCTTGTGAAGTTAAAAGATCAACCATCACCTGTGTACCTCTGCCTCCAATGTTTAAATTTAATCACCAACAACTCTGTCCTTCAATATGCTGTTCACCTTTGGAAACTCTTTTCCAACAAATTCACAGTGGGAAAATACAGTGAATGAAAGGCAATCTGCTAAAATAGTGTGCTGTGAGAAAATGCCAATAATTACTCTGTTTTTTGAAGTCTTAGATGCCAACCAACACACCTCGCTCCTTGCTCAAGAAGGCTTATAGTCATTTAACAATTCTGCCCTGTATAGGTGTGCCCACTTTCCACTATTTGCATCTCAAGCAAATCACCACACATATGCTAAGAATGTCAATACACAGGTTTGGGGTGATAACGACAGAGTTTTTTTTTTTTTTTTAGAAGACCACAAGCCTTTAGGTTGAAACTGTGTGAGCTTTCCTTTTCAAAGAAAATATGTCACAATTCCTTCCACTGGTTGCATTTCACTGCTTTGACAATGTGGCAATGTCTAGAGGACTGTGAGGACAGTTTTCTCTTTTAAGACTAAACTCTGTCTTTTCATAAGAAAGTTTTCTTCTAATCAAAACACAAATCTTTACAAGACAACCTCTGCCCTTTGATTGTTTTGAAAACAACTGCCTTTAATCTCAAAAACAAGGATCTCTGTAGGTGTTTGTTTGAAAAACTCAGTCAGCTTTTTATCATATTGCAATACTTCAGCTCACTGTGTAGAAAGGACTGCTTTTGTTTTTAACTATAATGACAAGGTCCGGGGTTTTAAACCTTCTTGTCATTTATCAAAACCTTGAAATCGATGGGGAATATATAAAAATACCTCGAATTTTGATGAACACCTGTTTGAAGGGCTGAAGAAATGCTGGAAACTTTGGACACTTGCGCGGCACCCTTTGAAGAAAACAAGTCGCGCAGAAAGCACCTGTCGGGTCGGCCTGTCGGGCGGTCGGGCGGCCTGTACAGGCACGTCGCGCCAACAAAGGAGACTGTGTAAAATTTGCGCCAGGCGCGTCGTGCAAAAACCCAGGCGCGTCGCTCGGCTTCAAATGGTGCTATAATCTGCAAACTGACCGGAAAAAACGTGCTTTGGTGCTGGGGAGGCACGGGTTTTGACTTTAGTTTTTGAAAATGAAATTGCCACTCTCACACTTCAACCTTAAGTCATTTCACATCTAATCTTCAACGGTTTTGAACTTTTGCAAATTAACGTTGGTTTTCAAATCTATTTTGTTTTCAAACTGTGGCCTTGTCATTGAACATGTATATAAACTTTGAATAATGACTCTGTTTAGGGCCAATCCTTTCGGGTCCCTTTTTTAAAGATGTGACCTTTGCTTTACATAATATATCAAAGAGTCTATAGAGTGCTTTTGCCACTTGGTGAGAAGATAGATTTAAGCTCTTTGATTTTAGAAATTCAAAATGTCTTTTCCAGCTGCTACAAAGTGACAAGGATTTTCCTTGAAAATGACTTAAAAGCTGAGTGTCTTTCAAATCTGTTTTCTGACTCTTTTACTCAAAATGCACTGATATGGCACTCCTTCCTTTTATGATGAACATGCCTAAAATTGTCTTAAAATCTTTTTCAGAAACTGAAAATAGGCCAGATCATACCTGTACTTGATGAACCTGTAGACTGACTTGGAATGACCCCTGTGGCAAAATGCCTTGACTGTTCCCCTGCTTTGCAGAAATTCCTCCTGCTACTTGTGCTTGGTTTGGCAGAGCCCTGTAGATGTCTTTTGATTGAATTTTCAATAGTGAAGTGCTTCATGGGTTTTGAGTGCTGCCCAGACCTAATAAAACTCATTTTCAGAAAACCTGTCCTAATCTGCTGATGGCTATATGATGAGCAGGCTTTGGCAAAAGCTATTTTTGTTCATGGTGTCAATCCCTGCTTTCAGGTGATTTACAAGCTTCTCCCTGGACTGTAGTGCCTTCTTTAGGTTGCATGCTTTCACACTATACTTTACTTTTTACTCAAAAGGAGCTCCTTCAGACTTTCTGGGCAAGGGATAGTGGAGTACTGTTTAACCATTTCCTTTAAAGAAACTGCTCCTTGTGGTATCAATGCATGCATATGTTCAATATTGTCTCCTTTCTACTATAGGTACAGTTTGACAGACATTCTTATTTTGAATAGGAAAATCAATACTTTTGTATCATAAGCACTATCATTTACCTGTGCAGTGACTTTTATTCAATTTCTTTGTGTCCTTTCTCTGCACTTTTTAGACCCATCAGTTTTCAACAACCTGCAATGGCTTTGGCCATCTGCTCATATATGGAGGAGGCTCTTCATCAGGTAAGGTATCTGAAGGCTTTTTGACAACTCTGTTTGACACAGCCTTTCTCTGAATGTGATGGTAAGTAAACCACTTGAAAAACATCAATCTTAGCATCTTTACTTGCAAGCATCACTGTATTTCAGAAGAAACCCTAGCCACAGTGACACTGTTCCTCTGTACTGCTCTAAGGGTGACTAAAATATCATCATGTGTTTTGGTCATCTTATGACAAAGCATTTGAAGGATAGTCTCTGTAATTATGGAGGTCAGTGTCTTTTGAGAAAACAAGAACTTTCCTTCTGCCTGTTTAATGGCATTTGTTGTCAGCATCTATTCCATTTGATCTTTCTTTATCAAACCAGACTCTCCTTTCCTTTGAGCTAGCATGTTTCAACTATATTCCTGTTATGATCATCAGTCACATTCATAAAACTTGGAGTCCTTGTTTCATTTGTTTCAGTTCAAGTCAAACCTGGACTTTTGCAATCTTCAAAGTCAATACTGGCCAGCGCCCTCTGCTTGTGGATGAAGGAGGCGCTCCAACCCTCTGCTTGTAAATGAAGGAGGTTCTGGGCCATGACCATTTTCTAGTTTGTTGTGACAGTGGTGTCTTTCTGTGATTTTCATGATGGAAAGAACTGTAAATTCTGGATGAGTAGCTTTCTGTTTTGCAGGCATGTCTCCGGCTCAAGTTAGATTTAGAAGCAGCTGTTCCTCTAACTGTAGATCAAGCATTTCCTCCTGAGATGAAGTTATATTTCCTGCCTTTGCAGAATCCATAAAACACTGTGAAAAACCTAATAGTCAGCTTGAGATTGGGGTTTTTGCAGTGCTGAGATCTAGGGATATAAGTGGCGCGACTTAGAGCTGTTTGTCAATTTCTTTTGCAAAGTAAGAGGTCAGTCATGGTAGGCCTGTTGCAGATGGAGGCTTTTTGGCTTTTTTATGATTGCCAAGGGTGAAATGTCTTAAAGCGCCACTTCCTAACATAGGGGATACTCTTGAAACAGATGTGGATTTGCCTTTTAAAGATGATGGGCAGACCAATAAGGCTGAAGCTAGATAGGATTGTGACCATGAGGTTCTGATTTCGCCAGGGGTGGACTGAAAAGGTAGAAAGGCGAAAAAAGTTTTAGGAGGGTTTTCTGGATGACATATTGACATGAGGAAATCAGTTTCTAGAAAACTCAGCTGTAGATATAGTCATCACTAACATGTAAAAAATACTGATGGCTAACAGTGGCTCCATTTGGGGAGGGCAGCTCCTCGTCAGGAGGTGTCCAGAATTCAGATTTTTGGCTTATGAAGACCGGTGCCTTATCCATTGGCGCAAAATTTACCCTTCTCTTGATGTTATTTCTGAAAAATGACAGCATGGTTAACATCAATGATACTTCTACCTACCCCACTATCTTTCCTAACATTTTTTCTTCTCTTTGGCGCATTTGAACTAGCAGCCTTTTAACAATGCATATTTTTTCTTTTTTGCAAAATGAATCTATCTATTTCTACTCTTATATCTGCCGGGAGTTCAGATTAAGCTGATGAACTCCTTCATTTCTCTATCTAAAACTAGATCGACTGTCAAGATTAAGCAGTTTGACAGGATTTCATTCTCTAATCTACAACATGAAATTCAAAAATGATCAAATCAGGATTAGGCAGTCTGATTTGTCATGCACTTGCGGCATAAAAGACAAGCTGCACACAAATGTTATTTTGCAACAAAAGGAAACTAGACAAGCGGGGCTAAGATGCACAATGTGTTTTTCATCCCTCGCTTCTCTCTTTGGTTCTGTTTTAGGCATGTGGAACCATAATCTCTCCCTAATCTAAGCTCTGTGATAAGTCAATCTTACACAATGTTGACTATCTTGGCACTCACTAACTTATCAACAAATAAATTTAAACATGCTCAGCTATGATTAGGCTAGATAGTTGAACAAGACATTGAAGTACTAGTAGCGGCATTTAGACTTGCTCGCTTTCCGAAAGACTATTTTTTGGAACATGGGGCCTTTGTTCTATCTTCACTTGCCCTCTTTTCTGCTTTTTACTGTTTTTGACTTTCCTATCTTTTATTGTTTTTGACTTTTCTATTTTTTCAATATTTCAAACAATGGTATGTACAATGACTGAAAGTGTTTCAAACTCAAAAATCTTGGAAATGACGGAATTTCAGCATCTTATCCTCGTAAGGATCTCCTCTCACCCTTGGCCCACTTAACTCTTGAAAAGAAAAATTTGGGAAATTTTCTCTCTCTAACATAACATAGGGATTCATGCAAGAATCTCTAGATAGTCCAGTATCCTCCCTCTGTACCTCTCTGAATATTTGATTTCCACTCCTTTCCTTACTGTATGCTTTCTTCAGGTAATGTATGTACTCTTGGTAATTCTTGAAATAGATAGTGACATCATCAAGGTATGCAAAAACATAGAAATTTAAAACTGGGAACATGGCCTTCATGAACAGATTTTTGATATTGGGTGGTTTTGCAATTTTGAACTTGAAATCAGATCTACCTCCCGCAAAATGGAAAAAATCTTTAAGTTGTTTACTTTGCAAAGGAATCTTATGATTATGACCTGAAACATGATCTTGCAAGAACACATGATTAACATCACCTTTAATTGGTGAATCATGATCTTGGGTAGAACAAACATGATTTTTGTTATATGGAGATGCATTATTATTTCTAAAATCAAAGCAGATTCTATGGCCACTAGTTTTCTCCTTGATCATTTCAGTTTGTTTCAGTTTGCTTTTGTTAAAGTTGTTCTTTGAGGAAAAGGTAGTGATACAATGTTTTCCCTTGTTTTTTCTGTAGAAATTAGTATTTTGCATGAGATTCCTGATTTTAGCATTTCTAAGTTCTTCATGAAAAGACAAAATATGAGCCAGTTTCAGTAGTTCAGGTATGCTGGGATTATAACTGTCATCCTTGCTCATAAGAAGTTCATCTGGCATTTTCTCAAGATGTTGAGCTACCGAGGTTATGGTCAAAGTTTTATTTGCAGTAGGAGGGTCACATGATGGTAAATCTTTGAGGTATGGTAGAAACATTAAACTCCCTTTCTCCCGGGTTCCAAATAGGTTTATGATGTGTAGGTCTTCTAAAGCTTTTACCCGGAAGAAATTTCCACAAGTTACTACTGGTGTTTGACTAAAGCTAGAGCAATTTGCTTGATAGTACATGAGGGTTTGTGCTTCTTGCTCTAATCCTACTTTGGAGAGGGGAAACTTACTTTCCTCAAGACACAGCTGTTCATAATCATGGTAGTTTTGAGTGTCCAGTTCATCATAAGGCACCAGGGACAACTGATGTGGTGGATCTAAGTCTATATTGGTTTCTTCTGACTCTTCCTCCATGTTTACATCCATATGCATAATGAAAGAGTTTAAGTCGGAACGCAAAGAACACATTGGAATGTTATCTGGCCTATCTTGACTGCTAATCATGTATTTCATGTGTGATTCGCGGTAGAGTATCCTGGTCTGACCAAACACATGAATGGTGGCATATGACATGTCCAGTTGGATATTTCCTTGAAGTTTGGCTCCCCAAGATCTGGATAGAAGCATCCCGTACTTGGGAGGAATGTCCGCCACTACTATATCCATGATTAGATGTTTAGCGGGTATTTGGGCCAGACTAAAACAAAGGTCTTTGATCAAACCCAGGCATTGGACTCTTCTTGAATCAAATGAATACAAGTCTTTGTATGGTCTTGTGATTTCCAAGCCTAATCTTTCCATTACTACCTTCGGCATAAGATTATGCGAGGCGCCGGAGTCTAGCATGGCATTGTGGAGGATTTGGTCGTGGATGTTTAGGCTAATGTAAAAAGGAAGAGTAGCTCCCTCTTGGAATTTTCCCTCTACCTTTGGACCAAACAATACTTCAGGAATGTCATCAGTGAGATTAACAGTGTTTGCATCATTCCCTAGATTTAAGACCTTTAGTACTTGGGATTTATAAGAGTTTTGGGCAATGAGTTCAGTAAGAGGCATGGTGATTTTGATCTTAGCGATTTCGCCTTCAAAGCTAAAAGGCATTTGGAGTTTAGATATGTTTGTTTCAGCTTTTTCAGCTAAGACCTTGTCTATGTTATGAGTTTGTTGACCTTGTTTAGGGGTTTTGTTTGCCATAGTTGTTTTGGTGACCTTTGTAGAAGTATCAGGAGTATCTGAGAGAGGACTAGTTTGGGTAACTTTAGCTTGGCTTTGGTCAGTCTTTTCAACCTTGATTTTGTCACTGATTGATGCTTTTTTGAGGATGGTATCTGGAGCTTTAGCAGTATCAGAGTTACCTTTCTTGACATTATCTTGGTTTCTTTTGCTTCTAAGGTCATATTGCCTGTGGGCTTCTACAATAGCATTTTGAAACTCTATGGCAGGGTCATCGGGATCTTCATAATTGGTCTCATCTTGATCAGGAGAAAAGAACACTTGTTCTTCTTCGGTGAGGTACACCTCACTCTCATTGTCAGACCCTATGAGGTTTAAATGATGTTCATCAAGAGGTTCTGAGTCCCTATCATCTTCTTCCACATATTTTTCATTGAATGGTGGCCTGATTTGTTGGTCATTATCCCTTGGTCTGTTTTGGGGTTGCTCCCTCCTAAAGTTTTGGTTTCGGTTTCTGATTGGAGGGTTTGGTTGGTTGTCCCTAACAAGAGCTTTTTCATTGATCTTTTCCCACATTTTAGCCATGGATTTGACTAAGTCATCTATTCTGGGATCTAGGGAAGGTGATGAAGTGGAGACCTCATCTCTATATGTGACCTTTCTCTCTGATCTAGTTCTAGCTCTTTTTTCAGCTAAGTTGGCATCTGCTTTTATAGCTATTTGTTGCATTTCCTCCAAGGTAGGGGGATCCTTATCTCTCAGATGATATGTCATGTCCGGATCAAAACCCTCAGGAAATTTTTCCAAAGCTAAACCAAGTGGAGGTTTGAAATGAGGGAGTTATATACACTGTTGAACCTAGTACAGTAAGCTTGGACACTTTCCCCATTTTCCCGTTTTAGATTGTTATATTCTGACAGGATTTGAATGGGGTTTCTTTGGATTTCCCACCTATTTCTGAAAACTTGATGTAGTTCTGGGATATCATGGATGCTGTTTGGAGCTAAGCCTTTGAACCATGCTTTGGGTTCACCACCAAGACTTTGGGCAAATATTCTCATTCTGACAGTCTCGTCTTGTACCTCTAGGTATTCATAAGCATCAGTCATTCTACTTATATGCTATTGAGGTGTGGTGGTGTCTTCTCCAGTAAAGTGTGGGATTTTGTCTTGATATTTGTTTGGGAGAGGAGCCAAGGGTGGTGGCAACACCAAAGGTGCATACCAGGCTGCCATGACTGGAGCTAGTGGATGATGTGCAAGATGAGGATTAGTGGGCTGAAATGAAGTGGTTTGAACAGTGGTGGTTTGACCAAGTGTAGCGGATGAACTTGGACTAGTGATCTGGTTTTGAGCAGATCTAGGATGATAGGAGCCAAACTGATAGAGAAGCTGGAAATCAGGAGGAGTGGTGGGTGAAGCTTCTCTACTAGGACCCTGTGGTGGGTTTAGGGGCTCAAGATCGTCAAAGTTTATCTTACTATATGATTTACTTCTGGGAAGAGTTTGTGATGACTCTAATTCAAAAGGTGAATCTAGTAGGATAGTGCGATGTTTAGGTGCAGATCTTGCTCTACGGATGGATCTACCAGTAGCTAGATGGTCAGTTTCAGAATCTTGCCACAGAATCTTCTCTGGGTCATCTACTATGATAGGGGGATTTGGATCTGGATGAGCTCTGGTATTGATTCTTCGTGAAGCCAGATTTTAGATCCAGAGTTTAAAGAGAATGGTATTGGGGAATGTTCTGGATGGGTGATATTTCTAAGGTTCTACTAAGGCGAAGGATGGTCAAAATAAAAGGGATGGATTAGTGGAGTCGCCAGGTGGAACTGGGTTGTTGTTGTGAAGATAGCTATGGTCCACCACCAGTAACTAATATGGGAATGTTTTTTGGATTTTCTGAGTTTTATGTGCAGCCTATGGTTTGTTAAAGTATCCTAGACTTGTTTCAACACTTTGCTAGGGTGATGAGAACAAAAAAGAGTTTACTCTAAAAAATGGGTCTAGGGACTGCTTGCTTGTTTATGGTACCTAAAGGACCAAAGAGTCTATAAGAGTTTGTTGGACTATTATGTACTCAGTGTCCCACCATCTCCCGCTCTGTTAGTGAGTGATGGGATAGGTTTATCGGATAGTAGCATAGAGTTTTGAAAAGTAGTAAGGCTTACTAGAAGTTTAGTGGAGTCGCCAGGTGGATTGTCAGTTGTTTGAGATATACTTGTATGGTCCACCACCAATATTGACAAAAACCAATCTAAGGGAGTGTTTTGGGGTTTTTTGAGTTTTATGTGCCTACAAGGTTTGGAAGAGTTTTCTATAACTGACTCATCATTTTGCTAACATGGTGAAAGAGCTATTTTCTACTCTTCAAACAATCTCTAAGTTTACTAAGCTTGATTGAGACTTCGGGAGTTACTAAGTTGTACTTAGATTGCCACTAACTCGGAAGGTCCTACTGTGAGTGTCACTATGTTAGTGAGCAGTGGGATAAGTCAATCAGATAGTATTCTTAAAGGCTTCTAAAGATGAGGGAAACTAAGCTTTTAATCACTCAGAGTCCCACCGTGATCGCCATTATGTTAGGGTCCCGTGATTTGGCCGATTGGCTAGCCAAATGACGATGTAACATCAAACCAAGCTTTGGAGCCCAAGGACCTAGCCTTCCTGGACTCGGAGAGGGCTCTCTCTATATGTGTAAAAGATGTCGGTGTGTTTACTTGTGATGTTCTGATATTAGGCTAGTTATGAAGTGTGTTTTTGGTTTTTTAGTTTTTAAGTTTGTGAGGGATGAAACTGATCAAATACATAAACTGGATAACAAGGTGTAGATAAATTGGGCTATGGGGTCAAACAGGTCAAGGAAACTATGAAGTGATGATGTAAAGCTGCTGTAGGGCCGATTTGATTCACAGTAGAAGGGATCTCTGGGCAAAATGGCTTAAATGGACAACAAGTTGGTGAAAGACAAGGGATTTCAAGTGTAACTAGTTAATAGCAGACATAAACATGTAATATCAAGCCATTAATCATGCTAAGTATAACTATAAGCTAATTAATACATAGAAATCAAACATTCCAGCCATACATAGAGGTATAAGACCCTCTAACTTCGGGAAATGACTATCAGACTTTGGGGAAAACACACAAGACAAACTAAAAACTCATCAACTACGCCGGAACGCCTAAACATAGTCTCTAAGTCATTGGGCACTTTG
Organism: Pinus albicaulis; assembly: GCA_034641835.2. Classification (NCBI taxonomy): domain Eukaryota; kingdom Viridiplantae; phylum Streptophyta; class Pinopsida; order Pinales; family Pinaceae; genus Pinus; species Pinus albicaulis. Next base: position 1,721,191,099 of record CM076578.1, on the reverse strand, counting down.
ACAAACAAGATTTCATAGTTGTAGGCAAAGGGCTAGATCGGGACTAGGCCTCCTTGGTTCAACAAGATGATCAACAAATCAGTCAAAGAGAAAGTTTTATGGACAGAACTATGGGCAGCTGATAGGTAGGTAGGGAAAACCATACATCCTACTCAACATACATACATAGAACTTATGAATAAAACTTAGCAACAATACCTTAAGTTACTAAAGAGCAGCTAAGAATTCTTTAGCATAACTAAGGGAGAAGAAAACATCAAGCTATGAAGATTCAGGGATTTTGAGGTGCCTCCATGGGCATATCTCAAAATCAATCTTTAATGATCTATAGCAGCAAGAAATATGTAGTGTGAATGAAAAACTAGAAGACAAAACACATTAAGAAGCACTATACCATTCTACCATGTCAAGGAATCCATCAACAATCCTTCATCATTCCTCAAAAGCATCAAGAGGCGGTCAAAATCATAACTCAAGTGTATTCTTCAAAGCTCATATGACCAATGCATTAATTCTTCTCTCAAGTTCGGCCTCTGATTTACAATGAGAACCATGGGATAAATAGGATTGAGGGAGGAAAACCTCATGGAGCAACTAGCTATCCCATTGGCCAAGTCAAAATATCTAAACTTGTCCTTGAGGCTTTGCAAAGCCCAAGGCACAAAATATCCCATAAAATATCTAAAAAGCTGCTAAAAACGGAAATTATATTGACTTTACATGATTTCCCAATGATAAAAATAGCTTAACGCACATTTGGGAAAAGCAGATTTTTGGAGTTCAAAAATTACAAAAATACTTCATATTTATGCCTGAAAAAGGTCCCCTGACTTGCTGAAGGCAAATGGCAGCCTTCCCGGTGTCGAAATGAGGCTCATGATGGCTCGTTGGAAATCTCTCTGTGTCTGCTTTCCGATTCAAGTGAAATCACCTCAATCTGATCTCTGAAAGTCCCTCAAAACTGTACCTGTGTGCAAAAACCCAGAAAATAGCAGACTGCTGATATGGCGGGCAGAATGTGCAAAATGAGGGTGTTTTTCGCCAATTTGAGGGGGCGAATGATCTTCAAATGCCATGAAAATCGCTGGAGACCTGCTCATTCAATTATGGCATCCATCGGTATCATCCTCCTCCCTTGACAACTCATCAAACTGAAATGGCGAATTTATGAGTTTTTGGCCAAAAACCCAAAAAATGCCAAAAAACAAAAAGTTGCCGAAACAGGCCCAAAATTGGCATGCATGACCCTTAAGGGTCCATAGCAACATGCTCCGAAGCTGAGGCCAAAATATCAAGGGCTGATATGCTTTTCCCTTCCTTCCGTGCTAGGCGCTTCCCCTTCAACTTCTTCAATTTCTCTTGTGCTACCTTTAATTTTCGCCTGGCGAACTGATTTAGCTTTCGGAAGTGGTGTGTCCTCTTCCTCTGCAGCTCAAGATCCCTATTTGCCTTCTCAAGTTTCATTTCCAAATGCTGGTTAGCTCTTTCAAGCCATGCTTCCTTGTTTTCCTCGATTTCCTGCTCAAGGAGGGCAGTGAGAGGAAAGGCTTCGAAATGAGCTTGTTCTTCTGCTCTCTGTTTTTCCAAGGCTCTTCTAAGCCCGATGGTCCTAGGCTGGTCTTCCTCCTCTTCATCATCAAACTCGCCAATGAGCTCTTCAATTCTTACTTGCGCCTTTTCTGCCTCTTTCTTATACTTGATTGCCCTTGCCTCATGAATAGCTGCATGAAACTTCATTTGTTTGTTTTCAACCTCCAAGAAGTGGTTGAAATTCCTCGCTCTTTGAAGGTCTTCTTGTAACACCTCAATTTTCCCTTCTTTGTGAATGAGGAGGTTTTCAAGGAGGCGGCCCTCATTGTCACTATCATCGCTTTGGATAGGGATAATAGCTAATTCACCCCCATGCTTTGTACTTTCTCCAATTCTACTTTTGCCTTTGAAAGCCAATCTGGCGCTTTTCCTCCTTGGCAAGCTAGAAGGTGTCTTTTTGGGCAATTTCCTCTTGCTAGGAACAGTCTTGGTCACTGTTTGGATGGCAGTCTTAGCTTGCTGTTCCTCGTCAATGTTTTGTCCAATTTGTGTTTCAAGAGGTGTTTCAATTTCTTGCCCAACTTGCTGTGCTTCATCAACTGTCTGTTGTTGTCCCTCAACATCCAAATGCTGCTCATCAATGTGTATCATTGGTTGTTCATCTTGGGCCTGTGCCTTCATCACCTATCTATGAGGATAACTTGCCCTATCTCTTCTTGTTGACTTGGTTGTCCCTCAACATCCAACAGCTGCTGTTCATCAATCTCTAGCTGTTGCTGTTCACTGCCTTCTCCTTCTCCCTGTGGTTCACTGCCCTCTCCTTCTCCCTGTTGACTTGGCTGCCCAGTAGTCATTTTGAGTTTTTTAGGTGTAGGCCTACTAGACAGAGGCACTGGGCGATGGACAGGCTGAGTAGGAGACACATGAACAGGAGGGACAGTGGAAAAATCTGAATGGCTAATGAATGAATCCCATGAAACCCCTTTCTTCTCCAGCTGGTGTAAGAAGATAATCTTGATCAAGGAATGATGAAAGAGAGAAGGGATTTGTTGAGGTGGAGCCTTCTTTTGGACAGTAGCTGCCATTTTCTCTATGCTTTTGGACAAAAAGTATGGAAGGTTTAGCTGCCTGCTTCTGGTAAAATGCATCAACAAGCGGACATGATAGGCATAAATTTGGTTAAACCTCCCTTCACAAGTGAAATATCTCATTATGGCTTTCATCAGCAGAGCATAACTGTCGAGAAGATAGGAGAAGGGGAAAATAGCAGTGATGGTTTCCCTATGTTCGGGCTTGATGAAAGGTTTATAATCCTCCAGATCAAGATGCGCTTGTTTAAACCACTTTTCACCATGATACGGGATCTTGGTAGCCTTGGATACATACCTTGGGGAGATTTTGAAATCAAGACCCGCTAACTGGAAGTGTTTGTCCTTGAATCTCAAAGCGCACAAATGTGTAAGTGGCGAAAAACTCTTGACTTCTTCTATCCTCTGGCAAAAATCAAGACAGCCTACTTCATGGAAATTTAAAAGCACAGATGGGTGAGCATTGATTTCTTCTATGGAGATAGGCTCATATCTCTTATGTGGACCGCTCCTGTGATCTTGCTTCGGAGGCATTCTGATTTGAACAAGCTTTGGAAGAGGCAGACTGCCTTCACTGTATGAAAAATGTTCTGCTGGATTGAAACTAGTCAATATACTGTTTGGACAGATTAGACAATGTGGTTTGGATGAAATGCAACAATTTTTCTTTGAATAAACCACCTCTGCACTCCTTAAAAAACAGCCCTTCACCTCTGGATGCACTTCAGCCAGGCAAACTTTCTAATATGGTACCCTGTGTGAAAATGGGACAGACTCCTGTGTCAATTTCCTGTATAGAGTGTTAAGCAATCATAGCTACATCTCTGTCTTCAATGTAAAACTGCAATCATCAACCACCTGTCCTTTAGAAGTGGCCTATTCACCTTTAGAGTATCTCTGTCAACAATTTCTCTGCCTGATAAAATATGGTTTCTAGAAAAGGCAGACCCAAGTTAGGTGTAAAATCAATGCACAGTGCTTTAGGAAACACACCCTTTCACTTGTGAAGTTTAAATCAAACACCACTTTTGTACCTCTGCCTCCAAAGTTAAATTCCCATCAACGAACTCTGCCCTTCAGTGTACTGTTCATCCTTAGAATCTCTTTGTCAATCAACTTTTCAAAATGATACAATATGGTGAAAAAAGAGAGCAGACCTAGGTTAGATGAAAAATCAATACACAGTGCTTTATGAAGGACACTTTTTCTTGTGAAGTTAAAAGATCAACCATCACCTGTGTACCTCTGCCTCCAATGTTTAAATTTAATCACCAACAACTCTGTCCTTCAATATGCTGTTCACCTTTGGAAACTCTTTTCCAACAAATTCACAGTGGGAAAATACAGTGAATGAAAGGCAATCTGCTAAAATAGTGTGCTGTGAGAAAATGCCAATAATTACTCTGTTTTTTGAAGTCTTAGATGCCAACCAACACACCTCGCTCCTTGCTCAAGAAGGCTTATAGTCATTTAACAATTCTGCCCTGTATAGGTGTGCCCACTTTCCACTATTTGCATCTCAAGCAAATCACCACACATATGCTAAGAATGTCAATACACAGGTTTGGGGTGATAACGACAGAGTTTTTTTTTTTTTTTTAGAAGACCACAAGCCTTTAGGTTGAAACTGTGTGAGCTTTCCTTTTCAAAGAAAATATGTCACAATTCCTTCCACTGGTTGCATTTCACTGCTTTGACAATGTGGCAATGTCTAGAGGACTGTGAGGACAGTTTTCTCTTTTAAGACTAAACTCTGTCTTTTCATAAGAAAGTTTTCTTCTAATCAAAACACAAATCTTTACAAGACAACCTCTGCCCTTTGATTGTTTTGAAAACAACTGCCTTTAATCTCAAAAACAAGGATCTCTGTAGGTGTTTGTTTGAAAAACTCAGTCATCTTTTTATCATATTGCAATACTTCAGCTCACTGTGTAGAAAGGACTGCTTTTGTTTTTAACTATAATGACAAGGTTCGGAGTTTTAAACCTTCTTGTCATTTATCAAAACCTTGAAATCGATGGGGAATATATAAAAATACCTCGAATTTTGATGAACACCTGTTTGAAGGGCTGAAGAAACGCTGGAAACTTTGGACACTTGCGCGACACCCTTTGAAGAAAACACGTCGCGCAGAAAGCACTTGTCGGGTCGGCCTGTCGGGCGGTCGGGCGGCCTGTACAGGCGCGTCGCGCCAATGTACAGGCGCGTTGCGCCAACAAAGGAGACTGTGTAAAATTCGCGCCAGGCGCGTCGCAAAAAAACCCAGGCGCGTCGCTCGGCTTCAAATGGTGCTATAATCTGCAAACTGACCGGAAAAAACGTGCTTTGGTGCTGGGGAGGCACGGGTTTTGACTTTAGTTTTTGAAAATGAAATTGCCACTCTCACACTTCAACCTTAAGTCATTTCACATCTAATCTTCAACGGTTTTGAACTTTTGCAAATTAACGTTGGTTTTCAAATCTGTTTTGTTTTCAAACTGCGGCCTTGTCATTGAACATGTATATAAACTTTGAATAATGACTCTGTTTAGGGCCGATCCTTTCGGGTCCCTTTTTTAAAAATGTGACCTTTGCTTTACATAATATATCAAAGATTCTATAGAGTGCTTTTGCCACTTGGTGAGAAGATAGATTTAAGCTCTTTGATTTTCGAAATTCAAAATGTCTTTTCCAGCTGCTACAAAGTGACAAGGATTTTCCTTGAAAATGACTTAAAAGCTGAGTGTCTTTCAAATCTGTTTTCTGACTCTTTTACTCAAAATGCACTGATATGGCACTCCTTCCTTTTATGATGAACATGCCTAAACTTGTCTTAAAATCTTTTTCAGAAACTGAAAATAGGCCAGATCATACCTGTACTTGATGAACCTGTAGACTGACTTGGAATGACCCCTGTGGCAAAATGCCTTGACTGTTCCCCTGATTTGCAGAAATGCCTCCTGCTACTTGTGCTTGGTTTGGCAGATCCCTATAGATGTCTTTTGATTGAATTTGCAATAGTGAAGTTCTTCATGGGTTTTGAGTGCTGCCCAGACCTAATAAAACTCATTTTCAGAAAACCTGTCCTAATCTGCTGATGGCTATATGATGAGCAGGCTTTGGCAAAAGCTCTTTTTGTTCATGGTGTCAATCCCTGCTTTCAGGTGATTTACAAGCTTCTCCCTGGACTGTAGTGCCTTCTTTAGGTTGCATGGTTTCACACTATACTTTACTTTTTACTCAAAAGGAGCTCCTTCAGACTTTCTGGGCAAGGGATAGTGGAGTACTGTTTAATCATTGCCTTTAAAGAAACTGCTCCTTGTGGTATCAATGCATGCATATGTTCAATATTGTCTCCTTTCTACTATAGGTAGAGTTTGACAGACATTCTTATTTTGAATAGGAAAATCAATACTTTTGTATCATAAGCACTATTATTTACTTGTGCAATGACTTTTATTCAATTTCTTTGTGTCCTTTCTCTGCACTTTTTAGACCCATCAGTTTTCAACAACCTGCAATGGCTTTGGCCATCTGCTCATATATGGAGGAGGCTCTTCATCAGGTAAGGTATCTGAAGGCTTTTTGACAACTCTGTTTGACACAGCCTTTCTCTGAATGTGATGGTAAGTAAACCACTTGAAAAACCTCAATCTTAGCATCTTTACTTGCAAGCATCACTGTATTTCAGAAGAAACCCTGGCCACAGTGACACTGTTCCTCTGTACTGCTCTAAGGGTGACTAAAATATCATCATGTGTTTTGGTCATCTCATGACAAACCATTTGAAGGATAATCTCTGTAATTATGGAGGTCAGTGTCTTTTGAGAAAACAAGAACTTTCCTTCTGCCTGTGTAATGGCATTTGTTGTCAGCATCTATTCCATTTGATCCTTCTTTATCAAACCAGACTCTCCTTTCCTTTGAGCTAGCATGTTTCAACTATATTCCTGTTATGATCATCGGTCACATTCATAAAACTTGGAGTCCTTGTTTCATTTGTTTCAGTTCAAGTCAAACCTGGACTTTTGCAATCTTCAAAGTCAATACTGGCCAGCGCCCTCTGCTTGTGGATGAAGGAGGCGCTCCAACCCTCTGCTTGTAAATGAAGGAGGTTCTGGGCCATGACCATTTGCCAGTTTGCTGTGACAGTGGTGTCTTTCTGTGATTTTCATGATGGAAAGAACTGTAAAGTCTGGATGAGTAGCTTTCTGTTTTGCAGGCATGTCTCAGGCTCAAGTTACATTTTAGAAGCAGTTGTTCCTCTAACTGTAAATTCAAGCATTTCCTCCTGAGATGAAGTTATATTTCCTGCCTTTGTAGAAACCATAGAACACTGTGAAAAACCTAATAGTCAGCTTGAGATTGGGGTTTATGCAGTGCTGAGATCTAGGGGATGTGAGTGGCGCGACTTTAGGGCTGTTTGTCAATTTCATTTGCAAAGTAAGAGGTCAGTCATGGTAGGTCTGTTGCAGATGGAGGCTTTTTGGCTTTTTTATGATTGCCAAGGGTGAAATGTCTTAAAGCGCCACTTCCTAACATAGGGGATACTCTTGAAACAGATGTGGATTTGCCTTTTAAAGATGATGGGCAGACCAATAAGGCTGAAGCTAGATAGGATTGTGACCATGAGGTTCTGATTTCGCCAGGGGTGGACTGAAAAGGTAGAAAGGCGAAAAAAGTTTTAGGAGGGTTTTCTGGATGACATATTGACATGAGGAAATCAGTTTCTAGAAAACTCAGCTGTAGATATAGTCATCACTAATATGTAAAAAATACTGATGGCTAACACTACCTATGCAAGGTTCATTAAAAGAGTAGTGGAAAGGTTTGATGAAGGATCTTATGAAACACCTTCTATGGAGTCTATCAAACCAAATCAAGCAAAAAATTTGCATGGATTGGAAGGGTCCTTAAATTCAGCTCCATTTCAAGCAGATGGAAACTTGTATGATGTTTTTCCAAGGGCAATGTCCCCATTGCATGAAGATCTTTCTTCTCAATAAGAAGACATGGAGATTCTTCCTTCAAAAGAAGACCATCATCTAAGGTATCCTATTGATGAGGAGGCATTTTCAACTATGGAAGAAATGGTTGAAGATGATAATGCAGTCATGAAAAAATCACATCTAGGACCTCATGAAGAGGAAGATGGAGCACTTGCTCCAAGGAGAGAAACTCTTGCAGTCTTGCAAGTAGTTCCAAAGAATCTCACATATGGAGATTGTGGCACAATCCATGTACAGCATGTGCCATCGTCATCAATGGGTGAGATCTTGAAGATAGAAGAAGGAAAAGAGGAGGGCAAGCATCACATGATGAGGAGCATATACCCCTCTCTGTTTCAGAAGTTTGATGCACAGAGAAGGCGAGAGAATCTTTGCAAGGAAGGAAAGGACAAATCTGTCTGCACACATGCACATCCTACTCTATGCCTTGATGTCTCTTTACATAGAGGCATTCCACCGAGGAGACCTCCTGATGGGAGGAAAACTAAATTTTTCTCTCAACTATGGGAAACATATGCTTACTTGGCTAAGGAGGGAGCTTTTGGGAGAAACTAGCACAGCACAAAGAATCTTTCATGGATTCAAAAGAGAGGTCAATAATTTTTTGAATTGGACATTGCTATCTCCCACTCAGTTATTTGCACTGAAAAGGGAGAATTTAGAAATCCATGATGGAATGGACATGATGTCATATGGCAACTCCATATCTTTGAGGTAGCCAATGCTATTTTCATTCACCAAAGAGATTTATGAACATGACAAGAGGATATAAACACTCTTCCATTCATGGGCCACATTGAGGAAGTTTTGGAAGACAAGGAATTTCTAACGGGAGGTTGACTTCCATCTACTTCCATCTTGTCTTGAGCAAGATCAGATGCAAAGGAGGCAACAAAAGGAAGTTGATAGTACTCCAACATGTGAATTTGACATCAAGCATATCAAAGAGGATAACCATGCTATGACAGGGGCTGCATTTCAGATTTCTACAGTGCTGTCACTGTTGGGGAGCCTAGATCCTTATTGGGATTCCCAACTCTTGATGGAATACTCCAAGGACCTTTTCACATGTAAGTTTTTTGATGTGAAAGTGATGGATGAGAGGAATAAATTAGTTGAGGGAGTCATTTATTTGCAGGATCATATCTATTTGGCTAGAGACTCCAAGCTCAAGGAGAAACTATTTAATGTATCCTATGAGATCTTACTTTCAAAACCCACTAGTTTCATTAGAACATATCATACTATCTTAGATGGATTCATGTGGGATAACTTCAAAGAGGAGATGCACTCTCATATGAGTAAGTGCATGGGTCAATTACTGGTTCAGGAGGAGCATAACTCTTTGGAAGTGTTATCATTACTACCTCCTTATTCATTGAGTGTGAGAAGGAGCTCATCCATGAGCTACATTGCTAATTTAAACCAATTATATGATAAATTTTGTATTGTTGAACATCATGATATATTTATTATGTACTTGAATTTTCTTAAACTCATGTGCAGGTCTTGGCCCCAAGAGGGGTCACTCTTTCTTATGGGTTTCATGAGCCACTTTGGGCCATGAACAATGGAGATGTTGACCATCCCCTAATAGATTTTTGGAAGATGTTGTATTTTTCATGGTGTGCTTCATTAGCACCAACTATCATACACCTTCTCCAAGCATGCGATAAGGATGGGGTAGAAAACAAGTGTTGGGAAGAACACTTGTCATATCATATTCTATGGAATTTGGGGGTAAAACTATGCTGGTTGCACATGAGAAACCATTATCCTTCTCCTTTATTTCATATGGCAGCTAGCATGATTTCAATTATGATTCCATATTCTGAAGATGTTCTTATATTTATTGGGGACATGATTGGAGGAGAGGCACATTGGTTGAATGTGTCCTTTGGGAAAGATATTTCCCACACTTTTTGCACTACATGTTTCAAGGGAAGCATAGGAAAGGATATGGCTACCATAATATATCACTTGTTTCTTTACGAGGTGGGCCATATGATTGTTTGGAGCACTTGGAACATATCGCTCATGAGCATTTGGGAGGAATTTTTCTATGAATTACCAAGCTTGGAGGTGATTCATTTCATTTGGATGATAGCATGGAGGTGGGAGTCCTTCATTGATGATGAAATTCGCCATGATTGTCATCACTTCTATCTTGAGGAGGCCCTTGATCAGCAAGAAGGTTTCCATGTAGACCTTCCTTTCTTTCATGATGAGAGCCATTTGGTTTATTCACCAAAGGCCAACTTGCACACTCGGGAGGTACCATTGAGAGGAAGAATTATTGCAGAATATCTTAAGAAATGGTGGAAACTATTGTACACGAAGGCCACAAGAGGAGGAGGGGAGATTTTTCAGCACCCTTGCAGTTTCTTGAGGACAAGCAACATTTGGGAGGGGAAGACTGTAATATTCCTAAATTGGCATGCAGCTAATAGGGATATTATTTTTGCTTTAAAAAATCTAGTTAGAAGAATAAATGTGAAAAGGAGGTTAATCAAACTCCTAATGAAGAATAAATCAATGCCAAGTATGAAAAAGGATAAATATTGGCTATGTAAATAAGCACCCTTAGGTGTGAAAGGGGCTAATCATCTTGACTGGGTCAACCTTAACCAAATCTACAACGATGTATTGGAGGAGTGCTCATCAATAAGGCACAACGTAATTCTAGTTGAAGGTCTCTTGTGTGAAAGGGATGAGTCCATTGAAGGTGGTTTAGGGTTTTGCACACTCTCATTGTATAAAAGGAAGGGGAAGGAAGCATGACGAGGTTGTTCAAGATATGATCATTTGATATATTTTCTGTTTAGACTATATAGTTTTCCTTGGCTGTTTAGCCTAAATTGCAAATGTTGTTTAGCATTGGAATTTCCTGTTTAGGAGTTCCTCCTCTACCCATTCAGTAGCTCTTGGGGGGAGTTTGTATTGCATAGTCCACTATTTGGCTTGAAGGCCAAGCTTCTCCTTTCAATTACAACTCAGATCCTGTTGAGGGCTTGGTTGTCCTTGCAAGCTGCAGCAAGTGGTGATTAGATCTATTCAGATCTACGGCATTTCAGTGCCCCTTTTTAGTGGAGGAGTCTTCTTCTCTATTGGAGGAAGTGTATTGAAGTGATTGAGATTCATTTCTTGATATTGGCAGGTGGCCAACTGATATCTATATGCTACAATGCAGTTTCTATTCTAGATCTGCGTTATTCTTGTAGGAGTTGTTGCAACGGGTTTGAATGCACTATTTGGAGAGCTGGTTTCTGAGTGTTGGGGATCTGCCCTTCACTTTGATTTCCATTGGAGGAGTTCCACACATTGTATATTTCAGATCTGATTTGCATACTTCATAATTTCTGAATATTTCTACATATCTGCTTTCATAGATCTCAGATCTACTGCCTATCCTTGGTGTAATGCTCAAAACCCCAAGGGGATCTGAAAGAGGAGCCTTTCTAGTGCATGGATATGATGTGGATCTGAATTTTTATGCACATATCTGCTCTAGATCTGACATGTAATCCACAATATTTTTCAGCCTAATAAAATAATGTTGTCAAGGCAGTTTCAGTCCATTCATATGGTTGCAACACCTATTTGGAGGGGATTTCTTTTGTTTAAGTCTTGTATTTCCAGCTATGTATTTCATGAGCCTCATTATACAATTATCTTACTGCTGTAATATTGAAGAAAATTTTATTGTCCTCCTGCCCCTACTATAAGTAAACTTCATTATTTCATTACTATATTGTTCGTACATTGCTGCAGTCTTATTCTTGGGTATTTTCCAGCTGTACTAGGTGTGGGAGATCTGTTTAACCCACCTAGAACTATTTGTTTCTAATCTCCTCTTGGATTTGGTTCTTAGATTATCATATCTAAGGGTTCCAAGGGCTGATTTCCAGTTTTGAAGCATACATTCCTAAAAAATACATTTTTTAGGCATGCCTTGCTAGCAGTCCCTATTTGTGGATATTACAAAAATAAACATAAGTACACAAGAGAGAGAGAGAGAGAGAGAGAGAGACTAAGGCCAATGGATTGGTCCCTAACCCATAATCTCAACTCTCTGAAACTAAATCAGTGAAGGAAAAATTGAATACTCATTTTATTGCAGAAATAGTCTCATTACATAACAATGAAAGTCTCAAAAGTCTATCACAAGAGGTAAGAATCTACTAGCTTCCTCCAAAATTTGAATCCCAATGAGCTCTTTCTCTGCACTATTTAACCTGAAGGGTAGCTACGAATAAATCTCTAAAAATAATGTGATGTGTCCCCTTTATCTACAAGAGAAGTGGAGCTTTGGTGCACTTGATCTTCCACTTGCTTGGTTTCCTTTGATTTCAAGTTGTTGGAGGGAATATCAAGGATCACTTTGCTGCCTTTAGGATTTAAGGTGGTGGAAAACCATCCTATAATCTCTCCTTGTTGTATACTTAGAGCTTCGATAGCACAATCTTCAACAAAAATGGATTATCTTCATGATTATCCTGCATTTAACCCATATTAGGCATTCGAAATATGACAAGCCTTAATCACCATTGACACTAACAAACATATGACCATAATGTAATTAAATGTAATAAAGAGAGACTAATAAGGCTAAAAAGGTGACAATTAACTTGTCTAGTTATACCTAATGATGGTTCTCATCATCACCCGCATACCAAATGGTATCTCATCCTCTGAGAGACTTAGTCCTCCTTCTTCATTTCTTTGCAACTGATAAAATAAGGGGAATGCAAGCTTCTGAGGAATAATTCTTCCCCCTTCAATAAATGTATAGTAAGAACTGATATTTGGCTGAGGAATAGGGCGTGAAACTGCTGATATATCTTTAGGGACAGATTTTGGGGAGGTAGGCTCCTCCTTTTTCTCTTTCTCTTCCTACCCTTTGGAATATTTCCCTTCAACTTGTGCTTCTTTCTCAACTTAATGGGCCTCTTTCCCACCCATGGGTGCCTTATATCCCTCTTCTGAGGGTTTCTACACTATTTCTAGCATTGCTGGAGTTTCCTATAGCAAACTTTATTTTTCCAGTAGCAAACCCTCCCTTACTTGATTTTCCTTATTTTTTGTCTTTTAAGGGCCTGTGGGGATTGGTAGATGTGTAGGGGATGCCAACATAGATGAATGTATCCTCCTATAGGTCATAGGTGTCCTCTAAGGTGAGGTGACCTATTGAAATTTCTCTTATCTCATCATCCTTTTTGGGTGACTCCTCAATTTTTATAGGGATTTTGGTTGGAGTCTATGGCTTCCCCTGCCTAACCCTAGCATTCTTTCTAGTCATGAAGTACATGGGTCTTTGTATTTTTCTCTTGGCCTTCACTGGTGTGCTCAAAGTGGATAAGGTAACAAACACTTCATTTTATGTTATCTAAGGTGATATGTTGGTCTGTTGAGGAGTGGTATCAATACCTATAAAAGGGTATGCTATTTCCTCCTCGTCTGCCTTATCCGCATTCTTTTGCTCTATTTATTCCTCCTTTGTTTCATCTCCCTCTTTTTATTCTTCGGTCTCTAGGGTTTTTGTGTTTTCTGTTTCAACCTCCAATTCTTCTTCCTCATCTTCTCCTTCTATCTCTTCAACCTCCCCTTCTTCTTCTTCTTCCTTTCCCCTCTCTCAAAGATTAGAGGAAGAGGTTTGTCTAGTTTGGGTGGCTATGAAGGCTTCCCTATCCATATATATGAATGAGAACTAGTACACAAGGAGGTTCAATTTGTTTATAGCATCATTCAATATTAGCTTGATGAGGCCATGGTCATCTAAGTGTTAGTACTTCCTTTCCCTCACCTTTTGGCTCATGTCCCTAATTGAATGCAGGAGGAAATATGGAATGCCCAGTCTTTTTTCTAGAGGGAGTTCTCATTCAAATATAATTTCATTCAACAACATGAAGTGGTATCCATAAACCACACTAATTCTTCCCTCACAGGAAATTAATTTCATAATGTGGAACCCTACTTCATCCCAAGGGTATGGAATGCTTTTTCCCCTCACTCCATTTTGGTCTTCAATGAATTATTCACCTGGAAGAAAGAATCTCTTCTTAGTTGCAGTCTTGAACACTGTATCTTCCATATTCCACTTGACTCCTAGGGGAATAGTGGTGATTATACTAATTAACCCATGTGTAATTGTGATACCTAGGCCTCTAACCATAGTGGTGGCCCTCTCATCTCTTTATTATTTCTGAGCCACTAAAAATTCTCAAGCTATCTCCTCATCAAATCCCTTGAGGAGCTTGAATAAACCTAACCATTAGTGTTTCCTAAAAATCTCCACCACCTGGGGGTGAAATATTATCATTTTGATATATGTGGGCTCCCTTCTATTAAATTCTCCTACCATTTTATGGCTGTGTTAGGAAGGTGGCTGAATTAATTTTTCTGAGAGTTATTGGTGAACTGTGGCCTTTGATATTATAGCTTATAAATAAACTTAGGCTACCTTGATTCAACCTCTTAATTTCTGAATTATTTCTCACTGTGTATAAATTTCATGGAAAATTCACAAATTTGGGGAGTGGAAACCACGTACCTCTGACCTCTAGTGTCTTTTTTCTTGGTACATGGTGGTATTAGGAGTTAATACCACCTATGAGTGGCTCTTCTTTGCACTTTTTCTCACTGGTGAACCTTCTGTGAAATTTCCTATAGCATCCACAATTTCCTATAGCACGGGTTCACATACATACTTGGTCTTGGTGTTGCGTTCTTTGATGTCTCCTTTGACTTTCCTTCCTCCCTCTGCTCCCAAATTGATAAATGAATTAATGAACATGAATTTTTTATTCCTCTTTGTTTTGATATATTGGACAAAATTGAAGAGAATTCTAGAGAATATTCTAAAGTCGTTTATGATAATTACTCTGACATCGAGGATGCTGGTTTCTGTTCTTCTCAAGAGAATCCTCATGATAAAATTCAAATAACATCTGTGAATGAGGAACATTTCAATTTAGAAATTATTTCAACCAATCCTCATCCTAGAGTAGCAAATTATCTTCATGATTTAATCATCCGGGAAAACATTCCAATTTATTATTCATATCATGATCAAACTCCCATTCCTGCTCATAATCATAATTCTCTTTCTAATTCACAAATTTGAATTGGCAATTATTCAAATTCCATTATTCTGGCCAATCCTTGTAAAAAATAAATTATTTCAAAACAATCCCAATTGTGCCGTAACATTAGTTGTACCAATAGTGATTTCGCTTTATTTTTTTTACACGTATTTTGCTCAAATTTAGATTTATTTTTGGATTTTATTTTTCAAATTTTTGGCACTCTACGCTAGTATGTTGAGAATTTTAATAGTGAACACTCAATTGATGCATTTCCCTATTGGGAAATTGAAGTTTCATATTATAATCATGAACATCAAAAGATATTTCAATTTCAATTTCAATCAATGCTAATGTTTTATCAAAAGCTTCTATCTTCTCAAAGGCAGTGTCAACAAGAGAATGTATTTTTACAATCTGGCCAACAATCTAATCCAATTAATAATTTTCCATTTTATTTGACAGATTTCCATCCATTTTTCATTAACTCATTTGAAAATTGTTTGGAAAGTTTTCCTTCATGGAAAATTGTTAATAGTTTAACACTTACACATAACACTAACAATTTTTTCAGGCCTTTGAATTTAGAATCTCATATCCACAATCTAGCCTATCATCTCCTCTTTTAAACATTTTCCAATCCTTAATGGAAACCCATCTAGGTTTTGATGATCCAATTCGAATTCAATTGGAAAAGACATTTCAAAAGAAGGTGATTGTAAATAAGATGTTAATAATAACTGTACATTCTGATTACAGATTTAATTTTCTTAGTTCAATTAGATTTGTATTTTATTACTAACATTTGAACTGCACATATATGCAGGAATTAAAATAAGAGAATGGTTACACTGAAAATATGACTATACCTAGTTATTTTCATGTATATGGTTAGAATAGAAGTAGAATTAATTTAGTTTGTTTGTTTTATGTAGTTAATTTATTCTTAATAGTTATGCACATAAAAATAAAGCGAGCAATCAACCCTTCTCATATCATATACATGTTCAGGGAAATATTTGCCTCTTATCAGAAAATTCCCAATTCTTGCTTCTCATTTTTAAATCAAAATTTATTGCAGCAATATCTCTACTCTGCCTATTTTGAATAATGTCTTGACTAAATTAAATTGAGGTTGCACTTGGCACCAATCACCTCAAAACCACTTTTCTCTATTTTGAAATGTCCTTGTATGATTTTCTTCTGAAATGACCTTAAGGGTGTCCATTTTGCTGCATGCACACATTCAAATCTGTGTTGATATTTTTCCATAATTAGTGGCTTTATCCCATTCTGATCTTTAGTTTATTATCTGATGTTGCAATGTGCATCATATTTATTTACTAAAGGCATTATTAAACAGTCACTATAACAATACAGATTTTTCTCAAGTTAATTTGGAATGAGAAGAGGTAATAAATTGTTGTTGCAATTCAAAGGGAAACCTATTTTCATATTTATTTTTGGTGAGTTTTATGAGTTTTAGATTTCCTAAACATGAATACACAGATTTATTTAGGCTGATTTCACACTCCGATTTAGAATAAATAATGAGATGAATTTGAAAAAAGTCAGAATTTTGATAAATTGAGAGAAGAACTAGAAGATTCATAAGGTAAAATCTACAGACAATTCTCTTCCAGGTACACATTTACAAGTTCATTTTCATCTATTAATAGTTTCTCTTTTCCTTAGTTTATTTTTTATTCTTGTTCTGTTTTATTTGCCAGTTTTCATTTGTTTTCAAAACTTGAAGTAAGCAGCAAACCCATTTCAAATTTGCAACAGGTTCAAGGAAATTTTATTTGTGATTCATTAGGATTTGAGCATTCTTTAACTCTGCTTTCATTCATTTAAAAAACCCAATTGAAATTTAAAACAGAATCGAAAGATTCATATTAGAAATGTTTCAACTTGATTTTTATATTTTTGATGCAAGACCTCCGATGTGTTACCTCATTCAATTTTTCATAAAATACAATATCGCATTTCGCATCTAAGAGGTTTTCAATTGAATATACTTTCATTATCTTGTATCACCGATCTCCGATAATCAACTTTACCAATATTGTGATATACACGTAATTCGAGAACCGATATCAAATTTAAATCAAGTTCATAAGAAATATCACATCCGTTCAATCGAAATAATGGTAAGGGCATAATTTTAAAAGTACCGATGTCTCGAATCCGATATGATATTAAAATTTCATAATAAATTTATCGGGTCAATTCTTCATCGCATATTGGCGTATCATGTTGTATTACATCATGCACTTGATTTTTCCGATCACCGATTTCTTTTGAGGTCCAAAGCGGGTCCCACCCAAAAGCCACGCCATCCATCGCATTCTCGCTATCGCAAGAATCATATTGGCATTTCTGACATGACTATTTTCCAATATTCCGATATGTCGATATCACAATCACTTCATCACATTTTTATTTATGACCATATCACTATTCTGGATTTGCGATGCATGATGTGCGATGTACAATGTGCGAAGTACAAAGCAAGATGCGACCATTCCCTGATTCTTGATATAACAATTATTCAATATCACATCGCATATATTCTCATCGCATGTTCTCATATCACAAATTTGCCATTGCAATTTTCGATGCGATAGATTCCAATGCATGCTTCTATGCCATTAACATTTAATCAATATATGACATATCGACAAAGGTGAAATTTTGCAGATTAAACTTTAATCATAATGAAGAAACATACAATGCGAATCATCCAATAAGGCATTATGTTGTATGAAATATTTCAAAAGAAATTTTGGGTAACCACTATGGTACTAAAGCAATTGATGACAAATTTGAAGCATATCTAAATCATTTTGATTTCTCATAAAATAATAAAATAATAAAACTACTCTTTCAACTCATATTTTGAACTTATCTCCCTAAGGTTTTACTCAAATTTTGAGAGGGAGTACTCGTTGGATGCAAAATTTAATTCCCCATCCAAGGAGTACCCATTTTACATACTTTTGATGAACACTGATACAGGAAAAATGAAAAATACATGAAAACACGTGATTGCAATCTCGTTTTTCATGTATTTCTCATTTTTAGTGTAGCAGAGTCCATCAAAAGTATGCAACATGGGTACTCCTTGAATGAGGAATTAAATTTTAAATCCAACGAGTATTCTCGCTCGAAATTTTAGTAAAACCTTAGGGAGATAATTTCAAAATACGAGTTGAAAAAGTAGTTTTTTCCCTTTTTCCCTCTAAAATTTAATGATGTAATAAAATCTTATTTTATTTTTTCCACTATTATTTTATAATTTCCTTAGGAGGCCCATTTTAGACCTCAAAATTCCCCTAATTATTCATTTCGAATTCTGATTGTCAAAAATCCTTTGAAACATAGAAAAAATTTCTGAAGCACCTATCTTAAGAAGACCAAATTGGAACCTCCCTTTTCATATTGCAACTGATGCATCTGATACAACCTTAGGAGTTGCATTGGGATAGAAAGATTTGACTTCATATGCCATTTATTACATGAGTAAAAAATTGACTCCTACATATTTGAATTATGCTATAACAGAATAGGACTTTTTAGTTGTTGTACATGCCATTAATAAGTTTCGACATTATACCATTGGTTATGAAACTTTTTGATCAGGATCTTGTGGGGAGGTCCCCAAGATATAAAAAATTTAAGGGATCTTGGGGGGAGGAGACCCTCAAGATTTGGAAAATTGAAATGATAGAAGAAAAGAAAGGAAACAGAATTAAAAAAACCACAAAGAAACTTTTATTTATTATAACAAAGAATAACTATAAAAACTACATTTTGGTGGACAACCTGTCATTTTAAAAAATATGACTTGTTACTTATATCCTTTTTTTGTTACAATATCACAAGTAAATTCCATGGGTTGATCTCACTTACAATACCACAGGTAAATAACATGGGTGAATGAATACCATGGGTGGATGCCACTTACAATACTGTTAAACACACACATGGTGTATGAGGAAAGATAAACACACATATAGAAATATAGATATTCGTTGCTTCTTTATTACATATAGAT
Source organism: Pinus albicaulis (assembly GCA_034641835.2). Classification (NCBI taxonomy): domain Eukaryota; kingdom Viridiplantae; phylum Streptophyta; class Pinopsida; order Pinales; family Pinaceae; genus Pinus; species Pinus albicaulis. Next base: position 1,721,172,351 of record CM076578.1, on the reverse strand, counting down.
GTACATTTATAATACAATGGTGTGACTTTTGGATTCATCTTCCAAGGTCACTTGGACTCCTTTGTGACTTTTCGCCTTCCACATCTACCCATGGAGGATTAGGTGTTCAACATTCCCCCCCTTAATCTGAAGGGGTATGTGTGAGTCCAAGAAGAGAGTTGTAATACAAATCTACAAAGTATGCATGGCAACACTTAGTCTGAATCAACTCCCTAAAATGTTGACATAAAGAGGTGGTTTAAGGATGACCACCAACACTGGAACACAACGCTTATTGCAGTTCTCGGAACTCTTCCAAAAATGGCAAGAAGCTAAGGGCTTCTGCTAGAGGAATTGTCCCTCATATTTAAAAGGGAGACCTTCAACCTAAACGAAAGGAATTCTACAACCTGTGATGGTCTAAGGATGACCACCAACTCTGGAATGTTTGATGCATTTTCTGGAACTCTTCCAAAGTTGGCAAGAAGCTAAAGTCTTCTGCTAGAGAAAGTGTTCTGAAAGAGGAATAATATCAACCTCACAAGGATGGTTTAAGGCTGCCCATCAACCAAAAGCATGCTCATGGGCATCCATGTCTCTGGATACAACTCTGAATCTAGAATGACGAATTGTGGCTTAGGCTCGCTTTTACTGCTATGTCTTTGGCTACAACTATGAATATGCAATGATAGGTTGTGGCTTAGGCTCGCTTGATCTGACTTCGAAGCTTGTATATGACCACCATTTCCCCCCCTGTCAGGTACAAGGTGAGATCATGGAAAAAAATAAACTGTAAGTTTGTTCAATATTCGAGAACAAGTTTTGACATGTGACTTAAACATATTCTTGGTTGTTGATGCCCATTGCCAAGAAGCAATCCATCCAAGATGAAACTTTTTTCTTGCAAGAGGCTTGTTTTTGAAGCATCTGTGTGAAGAATGGGTGTGCCAACCAAATTGCTTGCATGGATGAAGATCAAAACAATGATCTTTCATATGGCCAACTCAATCACAATGTTGGCATTTCACAATCTGTTGTTGTTGTTGTGGAAGTGGAGCAGGATCTGGAACAGCTGTAGGTGAACTGTCATAAAGGAATCTGGCACTCTGAAATTTGATGGGCTTGGAGTAGTCCGGAATATGAAAGGACACATCCTTGTAATATCCAAGACCAGTTCTGTGCTTGTTGTGGACAAGCTCTTCCCAAGGTCTGATGATGGGCTTAGGAAGTGCAGACTGAATTGCTGCATTTGCATGTAAATCTGCTCTTGTACAAGGAAATGAATGTGAATCGTCTACAACTTTATATACTTGATGCTGATGAGAGTCCTTTTCAATGTTCTGAACAGAAATAGGTTCAGAATAATGACTCTTTTGTGGAAGTTCATCTTGCTGAAGCTGAGACTCCAACTACAAAAATTCAATCTTGTCTTGTGCATCTTGCAAGCAAGTTTGAATATTAAAAAGAGCATTCTTTCTCATTTTTACCATATCATGAACAATGGAATGAATGAGATTATGCAACAACTCTAATGAATCATTGATTTTAGCCATTTTTCTCAACAACTCAGGCTCAAGAAATAAAGGGTGTCGGCTTCAATCGATAATGCACCCGTTTAAAATGTGATTCAACTTACTTTCAAAAGAATACAAATGACTTCAAAGACTCTTTTCTTTCATGAAATTCCAATTATAGAATTCCCAAAGAACAAACTTTGTTACTTAAATTATGGAGGACCTCAAGGTGTAAACTTGGTTGTCTGATCAGCAAGCAACAATGAATCACATCATAGAAGTGTTTCAAAAATTTCTCAACAACTCAAAGTTATACTTCAAACATTGATTGCAACTATGAATGAAGAAGAAATATCCACTCTCAATGTTAGTATAATTCTTCAAATATTTTGTAAATGTGCAGCAAAAACCACTGTGCAATAAACCTTTAAGGCAGATGATTTATCTCTTCTTCAAAGAATTGTTTTAAACGAAAAACTCTAATTCAATAGAAAGATATTCACAAGCTTGGATACTTCACTATCGATGAGCAGATGGTCTTGAGCTTACTTCACAATAAAAAGGAAGGAAAATTCCAAAAACTATGAGCAAGTTTTATGATGCCACCAATTTTCAATATTTTTCCTTCACATTGTCAATTTCTTTGAGAGAGTCACCCTTCTATACAAGCCACAAATATTGGTCATACAACACAAAATTCACTTTTCACTCTATAAAATCCATATATTCATATCATCTATACCATCTCCTCTCTCTCTTCTTTCTCTGTTTTTTTGTTTTGTTTTGTTTTTTTTTTTAGGGGAAAAAAACAAAGGTATTATCTGGGGGAGGTTTTTACTGGGGGAGGTGAAATCTGGGGGAGGTGTTTACTAGGGGAGGCGACTACTAGGGGTGGTGTTAACTGGGGGAGGTTTTAACTAGGGGAAGTTAAATCTGTAAAAAAATTTAAAAATAAATGATTTGCAGATTTAAAAGGGAATGGGATTAATTAAAAAAATGGAGGGAATTAATTAAAAATTGGGAGGGGATTAATTAAAAAAGGGAAGGAAGATTAATTAAAAATGGGTGGGAGGGAGGGAATGCTGAGTGGCTGAGCAAGGGAGGTGGAGGTAGTGAGGGGTAAGGCCGAGTGGGGAGTGATGGGGCTGCGAGGGAGGGGATGGTCGAGAGAGGGGGGCAGGGGAGTGAAAGGGGATGGGTGGGATGTGGGAGGGTACGGCTGGGATGTGGGGAGATTTGTGAGGTGGGGTGTGGGGGAGAAAAAGGGGACATGTGTATTAAAATGAGGGGGGAGAGTCGTAACGGGGAGGGGTGGTTGAGAGGGTGGAGAGTGGGGTATGGGGAGTGAAGGGGGAACGACCGAGAGGGGGAGCGGGTGGGAGAGTAGAGTGTAGCAGTGAGGGGGTGGGAGAGATGGGGTGAGCGGAGGGTGGGGAGAGTCGCAAGTGAGGGGTCAAGTGTATTGCAGTGGGACGAACGAGGGGGTTGGGGGATGAAAGGTGAGGGCCAAGCTGCTCAGATATATATATATATATATATATATATATATATATATATATATATATATATATATATATATATATATATATATATATATATATATATATATATATATATATATATATATATATTTGGTTTAAAACAGTAAAATATACATCAGAGAATTGTAGAGGGTGAGGGCAGTTGCAGAAGATGCAAGACAAATTATAGAAATCGTTTCGCCATAATTTGTAGAAATTGTTTCAGAATTTTTAGTAAACAGTAGCAGAAAATATTTTTTCCAACAGCTCTCCAATTCAATATTTTCTAATGTGCAGAAATAAAAGTAGGCAGAAATTGCAGAAAAATTACAGAATTGGAAGGAGCAGTGAGAAAACCTGTAGAGTTTAAGATGCACAATGCTGGTCTTCACAAAACTAATTTCTAAATGCTGCAAAAATCAGTGCTGCAGAAAATCTCTGAATGCTGCGAAAATGACCAGAATTTTTGCAGATTTATACAAGCCACAAAAATAAATGGCTCACACAAGGTTGAGCTGGTTATGAACATATCAGCTTGGATACCATGTTAAACACGGACATAGAAATATAGGCATTCATTGCTTCTATTACACATAGATGTACATTTATAATATAATGGTGTGACTCTTGGATTCATCTTCCAAGGTCACTTGGAATCCTTTGTGACTTTTCGCCTTCCACACCTACCCATGGAGGATTAGGTGTTCAACAAATAACATGGGTAAATTCTATGGGTGGATAAATACCATGAGTGGTTGAATACCATGGGTCGATTCCATTTACAATACCATGGGTAAATTCCATGGGTGGATGAATACCATGGGTGGATTCCATTTACCATTAAGATAATTCCTACCTTATTAAGAAGCAATGGTCCCCATTGCTTGAATTTCCCTCCTAAGAAAGCTTTGTTGAATATGAAGAACCACTGAAGAGAAGGGTTTTTTTGTGGTTAACCCATAACCGTGATGAACGAAGATCTGAGGATAGAGATACCCTATAATGCATATGACCAATAGTGATTCTAACAATGTGAAACCTATAAAATGGACTTCGATGAAGTGTGGTTTTATGGAGGACCCAGAACCATGACAAAATAAGATCCAAGGATAGGGATATCGTGTAATTCTTGTGACCAATTATGATACTAACAGTGTATGTCCTAGTAAATGGACTTTGATGAGAAGGATTTTATGCAGTTGACCCATAACCGGGATGTTGATTGTTGATGAAATAGTAGGTGCCTACATAGCCTGGAGTGGGAGAGAACGTCTCCAAATAACCCAAGCCGAACGCTGCTATGCTGAAACTCATGAATGTGAAGTAGGTGCCTACTAAAGTAGGGTGGGAGGGCATGTCTCCAAAGGGAACCCACTCCTAATGTTGTTCCAGATTTAAAATGGGCATAACTCGGTCAATATAACTCTGAATATTTATAATAACCCGTTTTGGAAATATAATGATCATTCTGCATCTTCCCATGTGTTTGAAATCGTTATCTTAAAACTCTAGACTCTTAGATTCACGCTGGAATTGTCCACTGTCACAAAATTTCTGAAAAAAATGGCTAATTGTAAATTAGCGATAACTCCCTCGTTCAAACTCTAATTTGACCAATGTTTTTTTACAATCGGGTGATTTTTCAAGGGGAGCTCACATCTATAATCATTTCTCTGAAATTTCACACTAGAAACAACAAAAAATGACATGAGAGCCATCGTCTACGAAATTTCGTCACAAATATTTCTACAAAATTGCTGATTTTAAATCAGTGATATCTCCCTCACCCGGGCGTCGATTTGACTCAATTTTTTTTTAAATTGGCTATTTTTTCATAAGGAATCCAGATTTTTTATTTTTTTTTGTAATTTTGAAACCAAAATTTCCATATCTGATCTACAAATTTGTCACCCAACAAAAATTCTAGCAAAAAAATAAAATAAAAATAAAAATTCTTTCTGCTTGGCCCAAGAAATTGCTTCGTGGAGGTTGTGGCATTTGCATGAAGTTTGCTGAAGTTTGCTGCAAAAATTTGAAAATATGCTTCAAACCCTCATTTCCATGAAGGTGTAACCTCGCTCTAATACCACGTCCTTTTACAAAATGTGATTTGTTACTTATAGCCTTTTTTGTTACAATACCACGGGTAAATTCCATTGGTGGGTAAATACCATGGGTGGATCTCACTTACAATACCACGGGTAAATACCATTAGTGAATGAATACCATGGGTGGATGACACTTACAATACCATGGGTATACCACGGGTAAATACCATTAGTGAATGAATACCATGGGTGGATGACACTTACAATACCATGGGTAGATAAATACCATGAGTGGATGAATACCATGGGTCGATGTCATTTACAATACCATGGGTAAATTCCATGGGTGGATGGATAACATGGGTGGATGAATACTATGGGTGGATACTATTTTCCATTCGGATAAATTTTTTTCACATAGATTACTCTCCAATTAGATATTTAATGAAGAAATCTATTACTAGTGGAAGAGTTACAAGATGGTTATTGTTATTACAAGAATTCAATATTACTATTTTGGATAGACCTGGAAAGGAGAATATAGTTGATAATTTTCTATTTAGAATCCAAAATGATAATAAGGATTTTCCTGTAAAAGATAATTTTCCTAATGAATATATTTTTGCAATATCTATAAATATCCTTAGTTTATATATATTTTAAATTATTTGGCTACAAGGAAGTTAGCTTTATATTTCTCCCTTTGAAAGAAAAGGAAATTTATTCAAACTAGTGAATCTTATTCATGGATAAATGAAGAATTGTATAAAACAAGACTTGATTTAATCATTCGAAGATGTGTTAGAGAGGATGAAGTACTAGAAATATTAAAGGCTTTTCATGATGAACCACGTGGAGAACATTTTGCTGATAAATGAACTGCCTATAAAATCCCTCTCTTATGATATTATTGTCCTTATATTTTTAAATATTCCAAATAATATGTTAATCGATGTGATAGTTGTCAAAGAATGAGAAAGCCTATTCCTTTAGATGAGATGCCTCTACAACCCCGAGTACTTATTAAACCTTTTTAAAAGTGGGATTTGGATTTTTTTGGTCTAATTAATCCACCATCAAGACAAAAAAGTTGTGTTCTTGTCTATACAAATTATGAAATGGAATGGGTAGAAGCTAAATCACTTCCTTTTACTACTAAAAATATTATAGTTTCATTTATTTTTGAGGATATCTTCACTTTTTTTGGTGTCCCAAGGGAAATTATGACATATCAAGGTACTCAATTTACATCTGAGCTGGTGCAGAAGATAATGGAGGAATACAAAATAAAACATCGAAAATCCACTCCATATCATCCCCAAGAAAATGGGAAATTTGAATCAACTAATAAAGTACTTGAATCAATTCTTACCAGATTGTGAATCTACATAGAAAGGATTGGGCAGAAAAGCTTTGAGAAGCTTTATGGGCATATTGTACCACATGGAGAAACACAACAGGGCAGAATCCTTATGAACTTATTTATGGGAAACAAATCATGTTCCCTATTGAGTTCCAAATAAATACCTTCTAAACAACATTCAAATTGGGTCTTGATCTATCGAAAGCACAGAAACAAAAGGTCTATATAGCATGATAATTTTATCAAAGACTGGAAGTTCCAGCCGGGTGATTAGGCATTACATTTTTATTTTAAATTTAAATATTTTCAAGGAAAATTTCAAACTCATTGGATTGGTCCTTATGAGGTTGAAATTATCTTTGATAATGGAGAAGTCAGAATTAAAACATTGAGGAAGAAAAAGTAACTTTCCTTACAAATGGTCATATATTATGAATATATCATAAACCATTGACAAGGGAATATTTCATTAGAAATATGCAAGATAATCTTGATTTGAAGTTGGTCAGGAAATATCTTTCTTCCTCTCCAACTTATATTGAAAATTTATTTTTGTTTTCTTAATAATAATAATAATAATAAATAAATAAATAAGAGAGAAAAAAAGTATAAATAAATAAATAAATAAAAATAAACTGTATAACCATGAAAACCTACATTGTTGGCATGTTTATAAAGAAAATATAAGTTGAAAACCAAGAATTCTTGATAGTATATATTTTATTTTATTTCCTTATTCTTGTCTCATTTATTTTTATTCCTATTTTGCAAAACATGACGGCTACATAATTGTCAATAATCTGCTTCTCTCATGAAATTTTGCAGTTGACTTGACAGATTACAACCAAAGAAAATGAAGATCATTGCCAAAGAAAATTGAATGGAGATCACAGTTAAAGAAACTTCACCAGCCTACAAGAAAAAAGAGAAAATTAGTAAGGCATAATCGAAGGAAAACATTGAGTTATTATATAATAAATGATTATTTGTGAATGACCGTTATTACCGCCATTTCACATAATCATTATCCTTTTCATGACATGACATTGGTTCTTATGATCAAATTTGAAAATTCTAATAATTATATCTATTTATAAGATTTGTATGAGTCATTACACCTTTCCATCACTCGAATTTATTCCACTTCCTCCTTATATCATTCCATTTATCACACTATCCCATTTCATTAGCATTATATCACACTTCCTCCGGCCTTTTTTCATTGTCAAAAACATCTCAACTGCTACCCAAATTATGTCACCATCCTTGTTACACTCCATAACCCTATCCAAAAAGGCAATTAAGGGCTAAGAATTCCTCGAAATGGGCATTATTGTGCATTCTAAGCCAAATGGAACCAAATTTCTTCAAGCTTATCCATAATTGAAGCAACAATTGTAGCAGGAACAATTCTTACAGCTCTTTCGTAAGTTTGATGGCTAGGAGAAGAAGGTGACAAAATCGTTTTCTTGGGCCTATGATGTTATAGAAGCAGAAATTGGGTATATCAAGTTGGTATTTACATAATAGTTCGTGGAAGAAGCTGCAATATTACTGAAAAATAAGGAAATATGGTTTAAAAATTGAAAAATCAAGGAAAAAGAGTGGGAGGTATTCCTTAAAAACCCAGGTATGGACATCTCTGTTTTCAAGAAAGGAATTCTAATAACATCCCTAAAAAGTAAATGGAGAAATTTTTATTGATCATTCATAATTTTATAACCTTTGAGGGTAGATTTGGTAATATGTTATATTATCATTCTTTGTCGTTGATACATTTCAATAATGGAAACGAAATCAATTTACCATATTTCTTGATCTGTAGTTTAAGAAAGATGGATGCTAGTATTCAAATGAAAATATAATTTATTGATAACGCTTTGTATAATCATGGGTTAGAAAATATTTTGATTGAAGCTCATTTAAGGAGTAAAGGGTATAATTTGGAGGATTTTCCTGTTCGAAATAATTTCAAGGAGGTTGTGTGAGATGAACCCAATTCCAAAAAAGAGAAGAGTCAATGAAAATTTTATTAAAACCTGAAGCTTCAAGACCAAGATTCACCTACTTTAATATTCCAAAATTTGCCTACAATAAATTGGAATATTAAATTTTTCTAATTTCACTTATGAATTGAATAATTGGGTGAGGAGGCCCATACATAATAAAAAAATGGATAAAATCCCTTGTAGTATGAAAGGGGACCATCAGTGGAACTAGATTTCACACACTCATGTGTGAAAGAGGACATTTGCAAGAAGACAAGGTCAAGTTTGACCAAGTCAATAGTGCAGAGGTAGGAGGTGGAAAGCATCTTGTGGGACAGCACAGAGAAATAGGAGGGAAGTTTCCTTGATGGAGGAAACCCTAAAGAGTGGGACCCATGGAGAGGGAGCTCTCAATTTTTTAAAATGAGGGCAAGGCAGCCATTGTTAGTCATGCATATGATTATTGATTTTGTGTCTGCTTAGACTATTTCCAGTCCCGACTGTTTAGCTGAGTTGCAGTGTTGTTTAGCACAAGGATTTCCTATTTAGGAGTCCTTATCCTTCCTTGAGAAGCCTCTTGAAGGAGTTGTACTGATTTTCCTCACATCCAGGCTTGAGGCCAAGCATCCTCCTCTAGTACAGTGTTATTTCTGCAGCAAAATAATGTTGTGTTACAGGGTGTTGTAGTGAGGGATCACAACACCACTTCCATCACTTGTTTTTCAGAGGAGGAGGTTCTCTTTCCTTTTAGAGATCAGTTTGGAAGCCCTTGGAGCTTATTTCAGATCTTGGAACTTGGCCAACACATTCTATACCACCTACAATGTAGTTCCCCTCAGTGACTGCATTATTCTTTGAGTGCATCTGCAGTGAGGGTTTGCAGTGATTGTCAGAGGGTGAGATCTTCAGTGATAGGATAAGCCTTTCACCTGAGTGATACATTGGATGAGATTCAGCCATCAGTTGTAGAATATTCAGCCATCTTAATCCATTTCAAGTTTTGAGTTGCAGCTGCTACCTAGCAACTCCAGCATTTTTCCAATTTTGTATATTTCAGCCAATCCTTCCAAGGATTGTTGTATTATTGTTTTCAAGGGTTGATAGCTTTCTCCCCCTTATTTATTGAGCCATATACCATCATATACTTCCATTTTTATTCATTTTTTAGCATTTATCCATCATATTCTACGCAGTCATAGCCTGGGTTTATACATATATATCAGTGTTCTTCATTTCCTTGTGCATGTGTCGCTGAGGCTTCCATTTCTTTTCTTGAGTGATTTTTTCCTCAATAATTTGTACTCACTTACTGCTATATTATACATTTCTTGGCTATATACATCTCCATGTGTTCCAGGTTATAAAAATAATGCTATTATTCAATTATATGTGCTTACATTTGTTGCAGTCCCTTCATCGGGCACTTTTACAAGGTAACTAGGTGTGGGAGACCTGGTTAACCGACCTAGAGGGATTTCTTTTGAGCCTACTCTTGGATTTTGGACTTAGATACTCAGATATAAGGAATCTAGGTCTCAGTTTCAAATCATGTAGCAGCCATTCCTGGAAAATGCGTTTTCCATTCATGCCTTGCTAGCTGTTCCGATTTTGGGATATTACAGTGGTATTGAAGTAGCTTTCTTGGATCACCCTATGAGTTTCATCCAAATAATATTAGAATGATGAAGAAGATGAGATTACTCTCATCACTGTTCAGACCTAAGAAGAGCCTCTCCAAATATAAAGAGAAAAAAGAAGAGGAAGGACTATGCACTTCCTATTCTCATGAAGAAGAAGAAGACAAGCATGAAGGATACTTGGATCATCAGATTCTAAGTGATTACCTTGTTGAGTACAAAACTCAACCTAGAGCCTTCAAGGAGACTCTAGATTTTCCACCATTCATCCAATTGAAGGAAGAAAAGAGACCATGCAGCAAAAGATAAATCAAAGGCAATAGATTTTTGTTGTCTATATTTGATGGGTCATCTACAGCAAGAGCTTGGGTGAGGAAGCTGGAAGCATTTTTCCTACTACATCCAGTAGTGGAGAAAGAGGCTGTTGAGATCTTAGCACTGCACCTAGAAGGTGAAGCCCCCATTTGGTGCTTCATCCATTTGAGCCATGCAGGAGTGCATACTCTTGCTAAGTTTTCTCAAAAGCTAATCAAGGAGTTTGACAATAGAAGAATAAAAGAGGAGGAGCCCTCACCACCAGTTGAGGAGTGTGTCCCTAACATTGTCACACTCATGGAGGAGCAGCCACATGCATCAACATTTGGGGCAGCCAACACTTTGGAGGAAGGAACTCTTGCAGCCCTATAAGAGATTCCCAAATCTCATCAAGGTGTGAAGGAATTTCCACTATCTATTGTTGCAACAAATTCTTTTGGTAGTTTTGGAAATTTGTTTTTACATGACCAAGGGTTAAATTCCATTTCTAATCTAGAGAAACATGATTTCACTGTACTATGAAAATGGTTCAATGAGGAGATGAACCATCATCCTCATGCACCTTTTTTGAGTTGCACATAATCCTTCAGATTAGGGTGTGAAATTTTGGAGGATGAAACAAACCACGACACTCCTATGCAAAACTATGAAACCATCCTTGAGTTGGAGTATGAGACAGCCACTACATCTTTGGAGGGATTGACAGCGCTGTCAAATAGTGGTGGAGGAGAGATGTTACCTTCATCATTTTTAGATCCTTGTGGATTCAACATAGTCATGGATGAGAGATCTTCTCTAGGAGGTCTCCAAAGAGATGCATTCCATACTTCCATGGGATGCAAGGAGAAAGAATTGGTTTGGAAGGATGGTAGTCCTCATGAGAGAAGTACCAAGGGGAAGAGAAGGAGACATCCACAAGTGATTGAGTGGATGTGGTTGATGAGCAAGGAGTTGGGAGGCTACTTGCAATTATATGACTCTGGGCAGCAAAAGGCTTGGCTGCGCTGGCTCCTCTTGAAGGAGTTTAGCCATCACTTGGCATGCCCTCTTCCTAGGGGAATGGGGATTGAGAAGAGGTGGCAGGATGCTTACATCATTGGGAAGCATGGAGTATGGATGCATGGTGTTGATACCACATTCATATCATTCTTTATGTCTTCATCACATGAGTTGTATGATGGGAGCATAGGGAGGAAACAAGCACTTTGGTTGCTTGAGTTGTGCTTGAGAGAGCAAGGGAAAAATTGCTCTCATATGTTGTGTGATGTTGCAAGAGTAGAAGAGGGCACTCTCATGTTGCAAAGGGGCTACTCCTTGGCCTTGCATGATCAAGAAACACTTCCATCTTGGGAGGTATTCCACATTTGTAGCAGCATTACTAGAGGAGTCTTTGACAAGGAGCATGTCAAAGAATAGAACTTTGTATTGATAGGAGCTTATTTGCATGAGCTCACAGCGCTGTCACTTTGGAGCAGGAATTTATGGATGGAGTGTCCCTAGGATCACTTCACATTGGATGCACTTGGTGAACAAGAAGGAGGTGAGGATGATCGAGTAGTGGATGGAGGCATCTATCGCTATGACATATGCTTCTTGACTTGGATTCCCAAGCATGGGAAGTGTTGATCATGCTAGCCCCCTATGAATTTTTTGACAAGAAAACAGGGGGCCAAACTGTCTTTGAGCCTTCAAGGAATGCATTCCCTCTGAAAACACATCACCCTCGAAGCCTCCTTGTGCTTTTGTCTTTTGGATAATCCTCACGGCTATTCCCAGTTTTGAAGCCTCTCTGTTTATGAAGAAGAATGCCCAAAAAGGCCTTTTCCCTCTTGTTTCATTCCCACTTAACCTCTGCTTCTTCACCTTCTTCCCCTTTCTTAATTCCTCATTAACCCCTTAAAATCACCCAAATCCCCTTTTAAGCCTTACAAATACCCTTTTTTGGTCTAAAAATCCCTTTTCCTCTCTACCGTTACCCCTTTTTGGCCTTAAAATGCATTGAAAATAGGCCAAAAACCCACTTTCCTTCATATATTAGGCCTAGCCCCTTTCGTCCAGCCCCCTTAAACCACTTCCCCTCCATATGCCCTGTGCCTGAGACCAAGCGCTTAAGGCCCAGGCGCTTATCGCAATCAGAGAAGCAGACGGAAGCGTATTCCTGCGTTAAACGAAGAAAAACTCCGATGCGATGACATTGTTCTGTGATCCTCAGGAATAATCTCCACTGTTGATTCTCATTCTGATCCGACGGTCACCTTACCGTCGCCCAATCGCTAATCGTAAATCATAAATGGTGCTACCCCCTACCCTTTGTGATTGCGATCCTCCGATTGATATCCCTGCCGTCGATTTCCCTTTCTGATCCGACGGCCCTCGCTTCCCCACTCCGATTGTAATCGAAATTTTCAGATCGAGCCACCTTCCATTCCTCCCGATCTGCAATCCTCCAATCCGATCGTAGCCATTGATATCTCGAGATCCAATGGTCTAGTTTCCGTCGCTCCCGCCCATTGCACCAACCTTCCTCCCCGCTGATTTAATCTCCGTCGTCGATCTCGTCCCAGATCGGACGGCTAGCGCTCAATCGCGCATCTCCAATCGCAAGTTCTGAAGGTGTTACCCTCCGTCCCTTCTGATTGCGATCCGTTGATCCAATCATGACCGTCCGTTTGATCCAGATCTAGGGCCCACAATGTATCACACATTTCACCATTTCTCTCCATCGGATGTCCCCATTAACTCCATCAGATGATCCCAACCGTCGATCTCCTCCTGATATTTGATGGCTCACATTAAATCGCCCCCCGCCTTAACCGGGTCCCACCATCAAAGGCCTAATTCCATGCATTCAATCCATTTCCTTTTTCCCGGGACTTAAAACTCTGGGATTCACACTAATTATCATTTCTTCTCCCATTTTCACCATTCCTCTAGGCCTCCACAGCATTCCTTCCACTACTCCCTGGATTTCTTTATGAGTTTATCGTATTGTGCAGGGTTGTTACAGAGTGATGAATTCACTCCATGTTCCACAATCACAGTCACTATGATTCGGAACACAGAGAGGTTATTGTAGCAGAAGTTAGAGTATCAGTGTCGAAGACCTGCCATGGCAGAAACAGAAGATTGAAGACAATTTGGGGATTTCAGCTAAGATTGATTATCAAAAGCCCATCCTCCAAATTAAATTAGAATTAAAGAAAATCATGAAGATCTACAGGCAGAAAAGCCTCTACTTCCACATCAGAGGCAAATCGATTCCTCTCAATGAACATTCTGCCATCTGTGACAGTGACCGCCTCAACTCCACCTCATCAGTGAACATCGTCAATTCATGATTCGGCCCTAGTGGCATTTTACTTCCATTTTAGTTTGTTACTTTTAAATTTCGGGTGGAATTCACCTTCCGCTCCTGCATTTTAATTTCTGTCAGAAACTGTTGTTTAATATTTTTGTTTAAAATGGCCATGAGCCTAACTGTCAATGATGAGATGCTCTCGTTCTTCATCATGATTTTGGTTATTTTTGATGGATACCTCAAACTGATTTCCAGCACGCGAGGAAGATATTTTTCCCAAAAATATCTTCTCGCTCATGTTTCTAAGGCTTCTATATAAGCAATAACTGAAGAGAAAAACTGGTTCCAAATTTTTTGAAGAATTGGCTGTGAAAGAGTTTCTTGTATGCATTTTTGTTGAAGTTTTAATACAAATGTGAGGAGCTCGTTGAGTTTCAACAATAAGGAGTTTTACTTTTAATGAGGATTCTGGTCTTGATGCTTTACAGTTTGTAATTCTGTCTTATGTGATATAGTTTAGTTGTTCATTTCACTATTTCCATCCTTCTTGTATCATGCTCTGGAATGCGAGTGGCTCACTGGTTCTAGTATGAATTTATCACTATCGATACTCATGCTAAACCTGTCTAGCACTATAAATATGGCTCAATCATGATATGTTGTTTCATTTTCAACTTCATCCACGTTTCTTCTATATTAAGTGCTATGGGATGTTATTTTTTGAAGCTATGGACATGTATGGATTCTTATTATCTTAAGCCCATCTCATGTTCAGATATGTTTATGGAATTTCATCTCATTAGTAGTTAGTATTCCTTCAATATTTTTTACACGGTATGCCATCTGATTTTCAATCTCTGTAAAGCATTTTTAGAATGCAACCCTCCTTATAGCAAGCTGTCTTTGAGTTGTTTGTTACATTTATATTGAGAATTCACTCCTTGCCTCTGCAGTGTTCCTTTCATTATGTTGAGTTTTTGAATATTCTGGTTCCATCTACATTGATCTTTCTTGTTAAAACAAAAATAGCAAAAGAGCATTGTTCTGCTAATTGTCCTTGTTATATCATACTGCTCCTTGCTATATAATATGTCCTCGGCACTGGTATTTTGCAACTCAAGGCTGTTGCCGGGGATATCGAAGTTGAGAGAAGTTGAATCCCTGGGCCTCGACAAAACCTTATTCACTCTTCAAATAGGTGAGCATGGAGAGTTTAGAGTTGTAGATCCCTCACCTTGGAGACTCCACATTCATTTATCAGATAAATTTACCGATAGTCTTGGCTCCTCCTAAGCCACACCTGAGGTCAGATTCGGCTCAACCAAAGACACCCTCTGTGTCTGACCCAGAGAAGATCCTACATAGAAGGAGTTGGAGAGAAAGACCATCAGTTCATACTGATATCCCTGAATTCTCTTTAGAAGACTTTCTGTCCTCCTCCTCTCAAGTTTCCCAAGTGCAAGGTCCCGACTCCACTGTGGGAGATACTGATTACTACTCAGATAGTCCACCCCGGGGAGGTGTCTGAATTAAAGATGAATTTGATTCAAGGGACACCACATACTACCCTTTTCGCCCTACTCCTGAGGCTGGAGAGGTCAAAGAAGTCACCGAAGTATCTGCTATTCACAGCCCATTATTCCCATCAACACCTCAAGCTATTGTCCAATACATTCCTATTGTCATTCATACTTCACTTCCACCTCCTTCTCCTCCTTTTACACATCAAACTCTTGCATTACCTCCACCTCCTCCAATGGCCAACGTTCCTAGCTTCTTGTTGAATAAGTATGCCCCCCTAGCATTACCTAAAGTGTTGAATGATATTCCATAGGACTATCTGAAGATCTTACCCTTATTCAATGGGGAAAATGAGATTGAAGCTCAAAAACATCTTGAGGTCTTCTGCTCTTTTGTAGAGAAATTTAATGTGGAACACCTAGATGTAGTCCTAAGACTGTTTGTGCAATCTCTTGATGGCGAAGCCAAAAAATCGTTTAATACATTAGGAGACCGTTCCATCACCACTTGGGAGGGAATGGAAGATACTTTTCTCAGAAAATGGGGAGAGAAGAAAGATCATGGACATTGTCTTTGTGAGTTTAACACACTCAAGAAAAGACATAATGAAGGGGTGTCAGAATTTATCAAGAGATTTAACAAGTTGTATCTGAGCCTTCCTGTTGATATGAAACCTCATCAAACCGCTACTAAATTTGTTTTCGTAGCTGCGTTTGACTCAGAATTCGGTTTCTCTCTGAGAGAAAGAAAGCCCGCCACCCTGGATGATGCTCAAACAGATGCACTAGAGTTGGAGGCAAACTTTGCCTCCACTGGTAAATCAAAGGGAAAATCTGAACAAGATACTAGAAGAAAGGGGAAAGAAGAAGTATCTACCTCTAGCCAAGACAGAGACTCGGCTAATGACAGAATTGAGGAAATGAATAGAATGATTAAGAATCTTTCAAGTAAGCTGGTCAGACTTGAACTAGAGGCCAATAATTCATCCTCCAATAATTTCCAGAACGTTCCAAACAAGGGTTACAACCCTCAATACAGAAAAGCACCATTGCATATACTGCAAAGGGAACGAAAGGAACAACAAGATCAGGTACCACACCCTCTGTACTTGGAAGGTCAAGTAGATGGTCCTACCGAAGAGACCACTTACGAGCAAGAGGAAGCATACCTTGATTTCTCAAATAGTGATGAAATAGAATGTCCCCTACAAGGAAGTGATGAAGTGTAGATTCCATCACACGTGGAAGAAAAAGTTAATGAAAGTGCCGAAGATCCTGAGATCGATGACTACTGCAAGAAGTTTGTCGATTTCATGCAAGCACAGTTTAATAGAAGATATGACCTCAGATCTTCTAGGAAGATAACTCGCACTCAGGATCAAGAGGAAGACGCACCCCATGAGGAAGAATCTGCTCAGGAGGAGACAACAGCTCAAGGGAACACAGACAAAGGTAAGAGGCCTCTTAATGAATCTTTGTAGTCTACTAATCAAATTCCTTCCTCTTCACAAGTGGCTACTCCCCCTAATGTCAAGTCAGTCACAAAGGAAGTTAAACCCCTTGTCCAAAGCAAAGAGTCAAAAGAAGTGTTAGTAGATAAGTCATCCTCGGTCTTCAGTTTACAGAAGGAGCTTGAGAAGGTCAAAATCCTAGTTCCCTTGACCGAATTGTTGAAGCAGTCTGCATATCAGTCCCAGGTCACATCCTTTATGCTTCCCCCAGAAGTAGCACATATTCCAGATAGTCTGAACCTTCAAGAAGAAAGACCTATGGTTGTATTTGGCCCACATGTTGAGGAATTAGATGCTTCTAATCCCCCATTTTATGTGTCCCTAGTAATTCATGACCTGCTATTGCATAACTGTATGTTAGATTCAGGAGCCCCCCATAACTTATTGCCCCTATCAGTCATGGAACAACTAGGATTACAAATCACTCATCCATACAAAGATCTCTATTAATTTGATTCCAAAAGAGTTAAATGCTTGGGTATGATCAAGGATTTGGTGGTCAATTTGGCCCAAATCCCAGCAAAAAGTGTGGTGATGGAAATCCTGGTGGCTAACATCCCAGCTCGCTTCAGCATGTTGCTGTCAAGGTCCTGGGGAACTAAAATTGGTGGGTCAATAAAGTTGGAATTGACCTATGCTACTATCCCAGTTTTTGGTGGCCAGAAGAGGAGGTTGTACCGGGAAACCAGATTTTTCAAGACAGTTACCAAGGCTGATAACTTAGTTAATTATCCAGTTTATAGTAAGGAGGGAGATTTCTCATGTTTGATGCTGGCCGAAGATAAAGATTATGCTCATGAACCATCATTTTTCCAGATCAAGACCGAGTAGTCCATAGATAGCCATGAAACAGGAATCTGGAACTTCATTTTGATGGAGCAAACTCCAGAGGAGGTAATGGGGCTGGAGTATTATGGATTTCTCCTATAGGCCAATGGGTCCCATTGTCTTTCAAGCTAGAGTATGAAGCCACTAATAATGTGGCCGAGTATGAAGCACTTTTGTTATGGTTACAAACAGCCAGGAGCATGAACATACAAAGTTTAAAGGTTCTGGGAGATTCAGAACTGGTGGTTAGACAAGTGAAGAATCAGTGCCAAACCAAACATCCTAGGCTGAGGGCTTATAGGAATGAAGTTTGGGACCTGGTGGAGAATTTTTTCTTTTCTTTTAATATTCAGTTCATGCACCGGGAGCAGAATAGGATGGAAGACTCCCTTGCAGTGGCTGCCAGTACCTTCCATCCACCCCAAAACCCTCTCTTAAGATATGAAATTGAGGTACGTTATCGACTATCGATCGCAGATAACATCAAACACTGGCAGGTGTTTGAGGATGAAGAACAAGTGAAAATATTCCTGGAAATAGTAGGGGAATTCTCCAACATGGAGATTGATGCTTGTGAAGAAGAAGAGGCTGAGGACATTTCAGAAAATAAATGGGAATAAAAGGTGGTTGGCCATAAAGTTTTGCAGCTAAAAGGAAACGTTATACCCCGAGGAATAGTGCCCTTAGAAAGGTTGTTTAACAGAAACAATGTCCCATTGTAGCCGAACAAAGTTGTGGAGGAAAATAAGGTAGAAGATATTAACCTTGGTACTGATGCTGACCCCAAAATTGTGAAGTTATCCAAGAAAGTCCTAGAGGAATATAAAGAGATCTACCAGAATTTATTCCAGTCATACAAAGATGTGTTTGCATGGTCTTATGAGGACCTAAAAACCTTCAATATCAGCATCATGCAACATAAAATTCCACTGAAGGGGGATGTGAAGCCACATAAATAGAATCTTAGACAGATAAATCCCTTGCTGCTTCCCTCTATTAAGAAAGAAATTAAGAAACTGTTGAAGGCCAAAATCATTGTGCCATTGAGATATTCTGAGTGGGTAGCAAACCTAGTCCCTGTCCGGAAAAAGAGTGGAGAAATAAGGTTATGCGTGGATTTCCAAAATTTAAACCGAGCATCCTTAAAGGATAATTATCCCCTGGCCAAGATGGATCACATCCTGCAGAAAGTGGTAGGAGCTTCTCGAATGTCGATGATGGATGGATTCTCTGGTTACAATCAAGTGGTTGTACTACCAGAAGATCAGAAGAAGACTACCTTTACCACTCCTTGGGGTACGTTTATGTATGCCAGGATGCCTTTTGGGTTGATCAACGCAGGGGCTACTTTTCAAAGGGCCATGGACATTGCCTTTGTTGGGGAGCAAGATAAGTTTGTGGTAGTATATCTGGATGACATCACTGTGTTCTCAAAATATGATGCAGAGAAAATTGAACACTTGCATAGAACTTTTGAGAAGTGCAGAATGTATGGTCTCTCTCTCAATCCACAGAAGTCATTGTTTGCATTAGAAGAGAGTGAGCTTTTGGGACATATTGCAACCAAAGATGGGGTAAAAATAGATCCTAAGAGAGTAGAAGTTATAACTGGCATTTCTCTTCCCATAAATGAAAAGGAGGTGCAGGTGTTCCTCGGGCGCATTAACTTTCTGAGGAGGTTTATCCCTAACTATGCTGAGATAGTTAGACATATAACTAACATGCTGAAGAAAAATAATGAGGTAAAGTGGTCCCAGGAATCACGAGAGGCATTTTCCAAGATAAAAAATGCCTTTGCTGAAGCCCCTGTGCTGGCTGGACCAGACTATGCCAAACCTTTCATGATGTTTTCATTTGCATCACCTCATATAGTGGCAGGAGTTTTATTGTAGAAAAATGAAGAAGGGTATGAGCGGCCCATCGCCTTCTTCAGTCAGGTGCTCTGTGATGCTAAGCTGAAATATAACATATTGGAAAAGCAGGCATATGCTCTGGTGAAGTCTCTTAAAGAATTTTGTATGTATGTCTTGCAGTCCCATATCACTACGTTTGTGCCTATAGCAGCTGTAAAATATATTCTTATCCAGGGAGATAGCGAAGGAAAAAAGGGGAAATGGATTGCTAAAATACAAGAATATGAGATAGACATTCGCCCTACCAAACTGATCAAGGGACAGGGGCTAGCCAAAATCTTGTCCAAGTCAAAATGTCAGGCTCTGGGTATAAATCTGTCTATGATAGCAAATGAGGAGTCTGAGAAGAAAGAAGAGCAACAGGGAGTAGAGATAGCTACTTAGAAAACACATATGAAGTACCTCATCAGCCCGTGGTACAAAGAGATAGTGGAATATCTTCTAACGCTCAGCTTCCCTTCTAGCTGTGATAAAGCTAAATACAGAACACTAAGGTTGAGATCATAGAAGTACGTGGTTGCTAATGGTCAGCTGTACTGGCGAGATCCCTCAGGAATTCTTCTCCTGTGTCTCACAGAAGATGAGTTTGGGAGTATAATGGCTGAATTTTATGAAGGAATCTGTGGGGGTCATTATAGTTGGAGGGCCACTGCTCACAAAATCCTGAAGGATGGTTTCTTATAGCCCAAAATATTTGGAGGTGTGTTTTCCTGGGTTAGAGCTTGTGAGAAATGCCAAAGGTTTGCTGAAAGACAGAAGTTGGCACCTCTGCCCATGATCCCTGTTCACGTGGATGAACCATTCCAACAATGGGGAATTGATTTTATTGGTGAAATACATCCTCCATCAAGTGGTCAGCATAAGTGGATATTAATTGCCACAAATTATTTCACGAAGTGGGTGGAAGCTATACCTGCAAGGAATGCAACAGATGCTATGGTAATGAAATTTATGGAAGAAAATATCATATCCAGATTTGGCTACCCTGCCAAGATAGTGACCGAAAATGCATAGGCCTTCAAATATGAAATTTTTTTCAACTTCTGCCAGCAGTATAACATTGCACTAGGCCACTCTATGGCTTATTACCCACAAGGAAATGGCCTGGCAGAGTCTTCAAATAAAACCCTAGTGAGAGCACTGAAAAAGGGTATCAACGAAAATCAGAAAAATTAGGATTCCCAGTTGAAATTCGCTCTGTGGCCCAACAAGATTACCAGAAAGAGAGCAACCGGGAAGTCCCCATATGAATTAGTATATGGGAGGGCAGCAGTATTCCCCATACAGTTAGCCTTACCAGTAGCCTGATTCATGCAAGAAAGTCAAGAAGAGCCTGATGATGTGACCAGGAGAATAAATTAGCTGGTGGAGTTAGAAGAAACATGAAAGCAAGTAAGTTAGAGGCTAACTGAATATCAAGAGAAGATGAAAGACCTTTTTGATCAGCATGCCAAGGACAGGAAGTTGCAGGTTGGGGATTTAGTGCTCAGATGGGATATTCGAAGAGCTGAAAAGGGGAAACATGGTAAATTCGACCCACTCTGGTTCGACCCTTTTAAAATCATGGAACAAGGGGGCAGCAACACTTTCAGGTTGGAAAATTTACAGGGAGACTTGCTTGATGCCCCTATAAACGGTCAGTTCCTCAAACCTTATTTCCAGTTCTAATTCAGGCCGAGAGAGCCTAATGTATCATATTGTACATTAGTTTTATGTTTTCATCTTTGTTTGAATGATGTGTGCATCGTGATGAATCATGAAGAGAAAAATAAAAAGTGTTGAAGAGTGGTGTCCACACAGAAGGTGAACAGGTGGTCTGCGAAGTTCTCGACACGCCCAAGGATTAATGTGTCATCCCTAGGTGGAGCGAATGTTGATCATGATAGCCCCCTATGAATTTTTTGACAAGCAAACAGGGCACCAAACTATCTTTGAGCCTTCAAGGAATGCATTCCCTCTGAAAACACATCACCCTCGAAGCCTCCTTGTGCTTTTGTATTTCGGAGAATCCTCATCGATGTTCCCAATTTTGAAGCCTCTTTGTTTGTGAAGAAGAATGCCCAAAAAGGCCTTTTCCCGCTTGTTTCATTCCCACTTAACCTCTGCTTCTTCACCTTCTTCCCCTTTCTTAATTCCTCATTGACCCCTTAAAATCCCCCTTTGTTGGTCTAAAAATCCCTTTTCCTCTCTACCGTTACCCCTTTTCGGTCTTAAAATGCATTAAAAATAGGCCAAACCCCCACTTTCCTTCATATATTAGGCCTAGCCCCTTTCAGCCAGCCCTCTTAAACCACTTCCCCTCCATATGCCTTGCGCCTGAGACCAAGTGCTTAAGGCCCATACACTTATCGCAATCGGAGAAGCGGACAGAAGCGCATTCCTGCGTTAAACGAAGAAAAACTCCGATGCGATGACATTGTTCTGTGATCCTCGAGAATAATCTCCACTGTTGATTCTCATTCCGATTCGACTGTCACCGCACCGTCGCCCAATCGCTAACTGCAAATCATAAATAGTGCTACCCCCCGCCCTTTGTGATTGTGATCCTTCAATTGATATCCCCACCGTCGATTTCCTTTTTTAATCCGACGGCCCTTGCTTCCCTGCTCTGATCACAATCACAATTTTTAGATCGAACCACCTTCCGTTCCTCCCAATCTGCGATCCTCCGATCCGATCGCAGCCGTTGATCTCTCGAGATCCAACGGTCCAGTTTTCGTCGCTCCCGCTCATCACACCAACCTTCCTCCCCACTAATTTAATCTCTGCCATCGATCTTGTCCCAGATCGGACGGCTAGCACTCAATCGCGCATCGCCAATTGCAAGTTCTGAAGGTGTTACCCTCCGTCCCTTCCGATTTCGATCCGCCGATCCAATCATGATGGTCCATTTGATCCAGATCTATGGCCCACAATGTATCGCACATTTCACCATTTCTCTCCATCAGATGTCCCCATTAACTCCATTAGATGATCCCAATCGTCGATCTCCTCCTGAGATCCGACGGCTCACATTAAATCGCCCCCTGCCTTAACCGGGTCCCACCATCAAAGGCCTAATTCCATGCGCTCAATCCATTTCCTTTTGCCCTAGAATTAAAACTCTGGGATTCACACTAATTATCATTTCCTCTCCCGTTTTCACCATTCCTCCAGGCCTCCACAACATTCCTTCCGCCACTCCCTGGATTTCTTGATGAGTTTATCGTATTGTGCAGGGTTGTTACAAAGTGATGAATTCACTCCAAGTGCCACAATCATGGTCATTGTGATTCAGAACGCATAGAGGTTATTGTAGCAGTAGTCAGAGTATCAGTGTCGAAGACCTGCCATGGCAGAAACAAAAGATTGAAGACAATTTGGGGATTTCAGCTAAGATTGATTATCAAAAGCCCATCCTCCAAATTAAATCAGAATTAAAGAAAATCATGAAGATTTACAGGCAGAAAAGCCTCTACTGCCACATCAGAGGCAAATCGATTTCTCTCGGCCAAAATTTTTCCATCTGTGACAGCGACCGCCTCAACTTCACCTCGTCAGTGAACATCGTCAATTCATGATTCAACCCTATTGGCCTTTTACTTCCATTTTAGTTTGTTACTTTTAAATTTCGGGTGCAATTCACCTTCCACTCCTACATTTTACTTTCTGTCAGAAATTGTTGTTTAATATTTTTGTTTAAAACGGTCGTGAGCCTAACTGTCAATGATGAGATGCCCCCATTCCTCATCATGATTTCAGTTATTTTTGATGGAGACCTCAAACTGATTTCCAGCACGCGAGGAAGATATTTTTCCCAAAAATATATTCTCGCTCATGTTTCTGAGGCTTCTATATAAGCAAGAACTGAAGAGAAAAACTGGTTCCAGATTTTCTAAAGAATTGGCTGTGAAAGAGTTTATTGTATGCATTCTTGTTGAAGTTTTAATACAAATGTGAGGAGCCTGTTGGGTTTCAACGATAAGGAGTTTTATCATTAATGAGGATTCTGGTCTTGATGTTTTATAGTTTGTAATTTTGTCTTATGTGATATATTTTAGTTGTTCATTTCACTATTTCCATCCTTCTTGTATCATGCTCTAGAATGCGAGTGGCTCACTGGTTTTGGTATGAATTTATCACAATTGATACTCATGCTAAACCTATCTAGCGCTTTAAATATGGCTCAGTCATGATATGTTGTTTCATTTTCAACTTCATCCACTTTTTTTCTATATTAAGTGCTATGGGATGTTATTTTTTGAAGCTATGGACATGTATGGATTCTTATTATCTTAAGCCCATCTCATGTTCAGATATGTTTATGGAATTTCATCTCATTAGTAGTTAGTATTCCTTATATATTTCTTACACGGCATGCCGTCTGATTTTCAATCTCTGTAAAGCATTTTTAGAATCTAGCCCTCCTTACAGCAAGCTGTCTTTGAGTTGTCTGATACATTTATATTGAGAATTCAGTCCTTGCCTCTACAGTGTTCCTTTCATTATGCTGAGTTTGTGAATATTCTGGTTCCATCTACATTTATCTTTCCTGTTAAAACTGAAATAGAAAGAGAGCCTTGTTCTGCTAATTTTCCTTGTTATATCATACTGCTCCTTGCTATATAAGATGTCCTAGGCATTGGTCTTTCGAAACTCAAGGCTGTCTCTAGGATTAACAATAGGAAGGAGGATATTCTTGTAGCACATGGTTCATTCCTCTTCATAGTATGCCAAAACACTATGGAGGACTCACTCATGGATCCATGTACCATCATACTTCCGACATATGGTAAGAAGTCCGTTTTTACATTTATTGATTTTCATACTCTTACCATTACTATGCAGTGCATTTCTTCATAGGAGGGCAAGCTTTTCACATTGCTCCATGAACAATGTTGGGCCAAACTATATGCTGGAGGCAGCCATCTTTTATATGGCCTTGGGAAATGTTTTCTCATTACATGTATGTTCATTTTTTATATCCAACTATTTTCCATATGATGACATACATGATTAACTATGTATCAAGAAACATTTTTCCATGCAATTTTCTGAAGCAACAGTTTGAAAAACTGCGCTGTCACTATTGGGAAAACTGTTGGTACCTTCTTGCACCACATGAAACCTTCAAAATTTTCCTCACTTTGTTGCTGATCATGACTTCATTTGTTGATATGGAACTGATTTGTATTGGAAGCATGATTAGGAGAGAGGCACATGAGTTGGGTGTGTCCTTGAGGGGAGAGAATTCCCACATTTTCTGCACTACATGTTCTAATGGGAGCATGGGAGGAGATATGGCCACCATAGCCACCTATTTGTTTTCTTTTGAGGTGAGCCATGAGTTTGATAGCCATCTATTTTATAGCCATGGGAAATTATTTGATCATGTATTGTTGACACATTCAACCATTTACTATTCATTAGTAGATGTGATGAATTTTATATGTTACTTGCCATACTATTTTTTGAAGTTGCAGTGGATGAGACTGCACTGTGTCCTCTTGAGATATTGTTTGTATCATGCATCATCATGTAAAACTTGCAACAAAATTCATACTGGGATATTCTATGATGACCCTGTCCTATTCATCATGGATGGATTGTTTTGGCCAACTTGTTCCTCAATGTTGGAGGAGAGATCCTTGGAGGATTGTTCTTCATTTTGACACTTGAGGAAAATAATTTTTCAGCACAGGATCAACAAAAACTCTACACTCATCATGAGTGGATGGGAGGACAGCATGGGGTAGGCTATGATGCTTACCATATTCAGATTTTCAGCCCACCTTCATTTCCGGAGCTTGAGGTGGAAGGAGATTGCCATGAGTTGCCATGTTGGGAGGTGACTCATTTTGTTTGGATGATTGCTTGGGGATGGAGGATCCATTTGGGGAAGATGTATTCACAACACTTTTCAGTCTCCATGCCTTAGGGGAAACTTCTCAGTTCTATCCTTGCAGTTTCTTGAGGACAAGCAACATTTGGGAGGGGAGGAATGTAATATTCCAAAATTTTCCTACAATAAATTGGGATATTAAACTTTTCTAATTTCACTTATGAGTTGAATAATTGGGTGAGGAGGCCCATACATAATAAAAACATGGATAAAATAACTCTTATTATGAAATGGGATCATCAGTGGAACTAGATTTTACACCCTCATGTGTGAAAGAGGACATTTGCAAGAAGACAAAGTCAATTTTGACCAAGTCAACAACGCAGAGGTAGGAGGTGGAGAGCATCTTTTGGGACAACGCAGAGAAAGAGGAGGGAAGTTTCCTTGATGGAGGAAACCCTAAAGAGTGGGACCCATGGAGAGGGAGCTCTCAATTATTTAAAAGGAGGGCAAGGCAGCCATTGTTAGTCATGCATATGATTACTGATTTTGTGTATGCTTAGACTATTTGCAGTCCTAGCTGTTTAGCTGAGTTGCAATGCTATTTAGCACAAGGATTTCCTATTTAGGAGTCTGTATCCTTCCTTGAGAAGCCTCTTGAAG
This sequence comes from Pinus albicaulis, assembly GCA_034641835.2. Lineage (NCBI taxonomy): Eukaryota > Viridiplantae > Streptophyta > Pinopsida > Pinales > Pinaceae > Pinus > Pinus albicaulis. The sequence goes on along the minus strand of CM076578.1, from coordinate 1,721,146,433 downwards.
GATTTTTCCTAATTTTCCTCACATCCAGGCTTGAGGCCAAGCATCCTCCTCCATTACAACGTTTTTTCTGCAGTAGAATAATGTTGTGTTGTAGGGTGTTTCAATGAGGGATCACAACACCAGTTCAATCACTTGTCTTTCAGAGGAGGAGGTTGTATTTCCTTTGAGAGATAATTTTGGAAGCCCTTGGAGCTTATTTCAGATCTTGGCACTTGGCCAACACATGCCATACCACCTACAGCGTAGTTCCCCTCAGTGAGTGTGTTATTCTCTGAGTGCATCTGCAGTGAGGGTTTGCAGTGATTGTTGGAGGGTGAGATCTTCAGTGATAGGATCAACCTTTCACTTGAGTGATCCATGGGATGATATTCAGCCATCAGTTGTAGCATCTTCAGCCATCTTCATCCATTTCCAGTTTTGAGTTGCAGCAGCTACCTAGCAACTCCAGAATTTTTCCAATTTTGTATATTTCAGCCAATCCTTCCAAGGATTGTTGTATTATTGTTTTCAGGGGTTGAGAGCTTGCTCCCCCTTATTTATTGAGCCATATATTGTCATATATTTCTATTTTTATTCATTTTTTAGCATTTATCCATCATAGACTGCGCATTCATAGCCTGGGTCTATACATATATATCAGTGTTCTTCATTTCCTTGTACATGTGTTGCTGAGGCTTACATTTCTTTTCTTGAGTGATTGTTTCCTCAATAATTTGTACTCAATTACTACTATATTATACATTTCTTGGCTATCTACATCTTCATGTGTTCTGGGTTATAAAAATAACACTGTTATTCCATTATAGCTCTTACATTTGCTGCAGTCCCTTCATCGGGCACTTTTAAAATGTAACTAGGTGTGGGAGACCTTTTTAACCAACCTAGAGGGATTTATTTTGAGCCTCCTATTAGATTTTGGACTTAGATACTCAGATATAAGGAATCCAAATCTTGGTTTCAAATCCTGTTGCAACCATTCTTGGAAAATGCGTTTTCCAGTCATGCCTTGCTAGCTGTTCCCATTTTGGGATATTACAGTGGTATCAAAGCATATTTCTTGGCTCAACCTGTGAGTTTCAGCCAAAGAATATCAGAATGATGAAGAATATGAGATTAATCTCATCACTATTCAGACCTAAGAAGAGCCTCTCCAAAGAGGAAGAGTAAAAAGAAGAGGAAGAACCATGCACTTCCTATTCTCATGAAGAAGAAGAAGACAAGCATGAAAGATACTTGATCATCAGATTCTAAGTGATTACCTTGTTGAGTAAAAATCTCAACCTAGAGCCTTCAAGGAGACTCTAGCTTTTCCACCATTCATCTAGTTGAAGGAAGAAAAGAGACCGTGCAGCAAAAGAGAAATCAAAGGCAATAGATTTTTGTTGTCTACATTTGATGGGTCATCTACAACAAGAGCTTGGGTGAGGAAGCTGGAAGCATTTTTCCTATTACATCTTGTAGTGGAGAAACAGGCTGTTGAGATCTCAGCACTACACCTAGAAGGTGAAGCCCACATTTGGTGGTTCAGCCATTTGAGCCATGCAAAAGTGCATACTCTTGCTAAGTTTTCTCAAAAGCTGATCAAGGGGTTTGACAATAGAAGAAAAAAAGAGGAGGAGCTCTCACCACCACTTGAGGATTTTGTCCCTAACACTGTCACACTCATGGAGGAGCAGCCATATGCATCAACAGTTGGGGTAGCCAACACTTTGGAGGAAGGAACTCTTGCATCCCTACAAGAGATTCCCAAATCTCATCAAGGTATGAAGGAATTTCCACTATCTATTGTTGCAACAAATTCTTTTGGTAGTTGTGGAAATTTGTTTTTACATGACAAAGGGTCAAATTCCATTGTTGATCTAGAGCAACATGATTGCACTACGCTATGCAAATGGTTCAACGAGGAGATGAACCATCATCCTCATGCACCTTTGTTGAGTTGCACACAATCCTTCTGATTGGGGTGTGAACTTTTGGAGGATGAAACAAACCATGACACTCCTATGCAAAACTATGAAACAATCCTTGAGCTAGAGTATGAGACAACCACTACATATTTGGAGGGATTGAGAGCACTGTCAAATAGTGGTGGAGGAGAGATGTTACCTTCATCATTTTTCGATCCTTGTGGATTCAACATAGTCATGGGTAAGAGATCTTCTCTAGGAGGTTTCCAAGGAGCTGCATTCCATACTTCCATGGGATGCAAGGAGAAAGAATTGGTTTGGAAGGACAGTATCCCTCATGAGAGGAGTACCAAGAGGAAGAGAAGGAGACATCCACAAGTGATTTAGTGGATGTGTGTTGAGTCCCAAATTTGCATCTTTTCCATACACTTTTCCATACCTTTTTCACTCACCTAAACCTCCCAAATTGTCAATATCATGTGCAAAAAGAGCATCTAACATGGTTTTTAATTATATTTTTGTGTTTGCTATTTGATCTAGATTTTGTTCATTCAGCTGCGGAATCTTGCCACTTTCCGCAGCTGCTGCAACTTTCCGCATCTATTTTGTGAAACTCTATGCTACAGGTGTCTACAAAGGAAACGAGCCACATGGGCAGGTCAGGAATGACGTGGACATGGTTCGTGTCCTATTGGTTCAAGCAAACTCATCCAAAGAAGCCGCGGTCAAAGGCGTCCACATGGAAGTCAACCATGGAGTTTCATGTCGGCCAGACTCTGTTTCGTGTCACATAAAGATCCATACGGCCGTTTCTAAGCCTGCGGAGGATAAATCGACATCTATACAGGGCTCTAGAGTCGAATTCAAGCATCCACCTCTCGTAGATTTACTTTCCAACACGGCCATGCTCCTATATCCGTGGACGTAGTGGTCTACGTGCTCTCCACTAGCATGAACTTTAGGAAACAGTTATAGTTTGTTGTTATATATAATGCATTTGCATACGCATATGAAGTTAGTCGATATTAGTGAATGTAGTCTCTGTTATCTTTTGATTAATCTGCTCTGTAGTGATTACGTTGCACTTGTGCCGTAACATTACCATTCTGTAATGACTGCTTTTTAATATGAGAAGACTCTGTTTTTCAACTTAATTCGTATTTGAGGACCGTTGCCAAGGCTGGTGTAGAGGGCCCCTGCTCAGCTAAGGTTTTGTGCATTAGTGTGTAATTTTAATTTTGTTTCTTTAGAGATCATTGTGTCATAATCCATTCATATGTTCATATATTGCATTTGTTTCATTTCTGTTTATACACTTCCATAATTTCCATTTCATTTCTGTCTTTCATGCTTTATGATTGTTAATCACTGATCAGTGTTCTTGTTTCAGGTTATAGATAGGAAGCCCAGGCATTTTCATAGCTTTTTGACTAGTGACATGGAACTAACATTGTTCTGCTGCTAATTTGCTTTTCATAGCTTTTGTTTAATTTTAGTATTGCTTATCTGCTTCAATAGTTAAATTTAGATATACTAATCTGCTCATAGCATCTTCAGTTACCTCCGAAAGCCACAGCTGAACTGATGGTGAGGGATTGTATTATGAGATGTGTAGTTTAGTATTAGTTTCTTTTCTGCAAATTTAGATATATTAAGCTGCTCATAGCATCTTCAGTTGCCTCCGAAAGCCACAGCTGGACTGATGGTGAGGGATTGCATTATGAAATGTGTAGTTTAATATTAGTTTCTTTTCTGCAAATTTAGATATATTAAATCATGCATGACATCTTCGGTTGTCTCCGAAAGCCACAGCTGGACTGATGGTGAGGGATTGAATCATGAGTGTATGGTTTAGTATTAGTTTACTTTCTGCAAATTAAATATCAGTTACTCAAGTTGTTTATGATTGCTTCCGAAAATCATAGCTGGACTAATGATGAAGGGTCAGAAGATAAATTGATGTAATCTGATTTAGATTTATTTTGTTGCAATTTTGAATTTCCTTAAGCATAGTTTCTTTTGTGTTTAGTCGGCAGCAAGAATAGTTTGGTTTTCATGCTCACTAGTTTACTGTTTTGATTTATTAGATTAACAGCACCTTTTCATTTCAGCAGTACATTTTCATTTTCTTTCAAGTCTTGTCATTGTAAATTTCAATTTGCTTTTTAAAGTTTCAAGTTGGTAAATCATTATAGGGGATATCACTTCCTTGAACAAACATAACCAAACTTTTTTTCATCTTAGAATTTCCATTTCACCTTAGAAAAACCAAAAACGACAAAAAGTTATGAAATAGGTTATCTTGCACATATAGTGCGCCGCACTTCATCAGCTTACGATTCCCGGATTGACAAATTAAATGCAGCAATTTAGGACACACTAAATTGACCAAACATTTTAGCGCCGTTGCCGGGGAAGTGTAACTAGGTAGCCAATTTCTTAAAAAAAAAAAAACATAAAATCATAAAAGAAGGGAAAACTTGATAACTTCTTGAAGTATGCTCTCCTCTTGCACCTAGTGTGATATGTAGGATCAGAAAAGAGAGTTATTGATTTAGTAATTTCTTAAGTATGCTCTCTTCTTGCACCTAGTGTGATCTGGAAGATCAGAAAGAGAATTATTAGCCCAACTTTTTAAAAAATAAAAAAAAATGACATGCATAGAGCAAGAGATTCTAGGGGAAGGTTTATAGCTAAAGCCAAGAGTTCGATTTTCAAAACTCCATCTTCTTCAAGGCATAGACAAGAATCACCACCATCTACCCCTAGCCTTAAGATTTTTGGAATTCAAGGAGCAGTTGAATTAGAGGATTCTCCTATACCACCTACTAAATCTCATTTAGAAAAGGAAGAGACTCCCTCTCATCCTCCCTTGATAGAAGAACTAGAGGACTTTAAGGACTCTAAAGAAACTATCATGGTAGAGGAAGTAATAGATGGAGGTAGAGGTAGAGGTAGAAGAGGAGGAAACAATGGAGACAACAATGGTGAAGGAAATAATGGTAGAAATAGGGAAGGAGACAATTTGTTTGGATTCCCTATAGTTGATGAGGAAACTCATGCAACGATGAAAAATATCTCACCATCTGTTCTCCCTAACTTTTATGGATTGCGAAGTGAGGATCCTGAAACATTTCTGTTTGAGTTTGAAGTTGTGTGCCGAACTTATGACTATATGGAAGATTCTCAAAAACTCAAACTGTTTCCTTCAACATTGAAAAGATCTGCTTTGAAATGGTTCATGGGATTAGCCACTCAATCTATCGGGACTTGGAATGATATGAAACAAACATTTTTGGATAGATACTTGGACTATTGTATGCCCACCAATCACAAGGATGAGGTATTCAAAATGATGCAAAAAAGAAGATGAAAATTTGGAAGACTTACTTGAAAGATTTCAATACAACTTGAAAAGAGCAAAGATGAGCAACTTAGATGATGAAACCTTGAAAGCCCTCATATTAAAAGCCATTAGAGATGAATGGATAGATATTTTAAACATGATGGGGAATGGAGATATTTCTCAACTTCCACTTCGTGACATAACAGAACTATGTGTCCATCTCTCAAGAGGAAAATCTAAAACAGGAAAAGGGCCTAGGGATCCTTCTCTTGTTAGGGCTAACAAATCTGCAACTGGATCAGTAAGTAGGGCAGAGATTGGTAACATGCTTGATGAATTCAAAACTGATATCTTAGGGAGCCTTAATGAACAACTAGACACCCTTAAAATCCAAAACAAGCAGAAAGCATAAACAGATGCTTTAGCCATCTTTTGTCCGAAATGTAGGAAGAAACGTGCTTTAAGGGAATGTCCCTTGGATGCAAAAGTTGTAGAAACATGTATGATTTTCTCAGAGAATCATGAGACCAAGGATTGTCCTTCAATTCCTGGACTCAAAGCTGTTTTTCAAGAAGACCCAAATTCAGTAGAATCTCTCTGTTTTGTTGCAAGAAGACCTTGGCAGGGACAACAAACTCAAGGGTTTAACAACCCTATGAATCTTCAAACCCCACCAAATTGGAATCCTTGGCAACAACCTTGGCCCCAACATCAAAATCCATATCAGCCATGGGTACAAGGGATGCAAAATCCTTATGGGAGATTTGCTCAATTTTATCAATATCGTCCATCTTTTCAAAATCAACAAGCTCCACAATTTCCAAGCCCAAATCCACAACTTTCATTGCCATTTCCACAACAACAACCTTCTCAACAAAATACAAATCCTCAACTCATGCTCCCATACCAACAGAAGACAAATCAACTTCCAGCTCAGCCATTGCCAAATCCTAACAATAAGAATCCTCAAACCACTTATATGGTAGAAGGACAACAATTTCCTACCTATATGATTGTTCCTCTCAACGATGTACAACTCAGATCTGGTAGAGTTTTAGAAAAACCTTCTATAGATATTCAAGAGCAAGATACCTCTGAGGAGGACTCTCTTCAAGTTAATAAGGGTTCTGAGGAAGAGTCTCTTCAAAATTCAAGCATGCAAAAAGAAAAAGAAAAGTTAACACCCACAACTCCTATAGTTGAGCAACCTGTATCTTCATCTACACCTCCTTTTCCGGAAAGACTACAAATCGATAAGGGGGTGGAAAAACAAATCTTGTTGCCTAACTATGACTTTCTAGATGAATTGAAGAATGTTTGTATCAAGATTCCATTGCTACAAGCCATTCGAGAAATTCCTATTCTAGCAAAAACCATAAAGGATTTGAGTTTCAAAAGACCAGGAAGAAAACTAAAAGACACAAGAAGAATCTACCTGGTAGGAAAGATTGCAGACATTATGATGGGAAAAATTACCATGCAAAAGTATGTAGATCCAAGAAGTCCAATTGTCAAGACACATATAAATGGGATAGAAATTCCAAATACATTGATTGACTTAGGGGCTGCTATCAACATTATGAGTAGACAGACTATGGAACAGTTAAAACTTCCTAATCTTCTCTTTACACCTACTTTACTGCAACTTGCAGATCGATCAGTTATTAAACCAGATGGTGTATTAGAAGATATTCCAGTCTCCTTAGATTCTTGGGAATATCCAGTAGACTTTATGATTTTGACTCCCAAAAGTAATCTAGGAGGACATCCAATTATCTTAGGAAGACCTTGGCTGGCCACAGCTGATGCTTTTATTAGTTGTAGATCCGGAGACATGTACATTTCTAATGGTAATTCGACAAAGAAATTCAATTTGTATCCTCCTGCAAGAGCAATTACAGAAATAGGAGACAATGAATGGGTCGATGATGAGAACACTATACAACCCGTCTTTACCATTTCTGAAATTAGTGAGGATAGTCAAATTCTGAACACATTAGAAAATTTTGAGATAACTTCAGAATATGACCCCACACAATTTCAGTTGGAATCTGATATAGAATATTTATCATCAAGACAAATGTCTCTTTACTCTATGGAAGAGTTTGGTAATTCTGCTATTGAGATTTTTCCAGAAAAGACATTGAATATCAACAAACATCTGGAGAAGTCACAACAAGAAGAACTAACCAGAATCTTGCAAAAACATTCTACCGCATTTGCATGGGAGTATACTGACATGAAGGGTATTGATCCTAAGACTTGCATCCATCATATATATATTGAGGAAAACAGTAGACCAATCAGACAACCTCAAAGAAGGATGAATCCAAATCTTAGGGAGATAGTGAAAGAAGAGCTCCAAAAACTACTCAATGTAAACTTCATCTATCCAATTTCAGATAGCCGATGGGTTTCTCCTTTGGTTATAGTACCTAAAAAGAATGGTAAATGGAGGGTATGCATTGATTACAGGGAATTGAACAAAGCAACTTTGAAGGATCACTTTCCTTTGCATTTTATTGATCAGGTATTAGATACATTAGCAGGTAAAAAGTACTTTTCATTTTTGGATGGTTTTAGTGGCTATAATCAAATATAGGTAGCACCTGAAGATCAAGATAAGACCACATTTACTTGTCCATGGGGAACTTTTGCCTACCGATTGCTTCCTTTTGGGTTATGTAATGCACCAGCAACATTCCAAAGAGCAGTACTAGGAATTTTTTCTGATCTAATCCATGATTGTGTAGAGGTTTATATGGATGATTTTACAGTTTATGGTAATTCATTTGAAGAGGCATTAGAAAATTTGGAAAAATTTCTCATAAGATGTAAAGAAACAAACCTTTCATTAAGCCATGAAAAATGCTTTATGATGTTTACTGGAGGGATTGTTTTAGGACATCATATTTCAGGAGATGGGATTAAGGTTGATAGATCGAAAGTTGAAGTCATCTCCAAGTTGCCTATTCCAAATTGTCAAAGAGATGTTAGAAGTTTTCTAGGATTTACTGGTTATTATAGAAGATTTATAGAAAACTTCACTAAAATAGCATCTCCACTCTTCAAATTGCTTACAAAAGACTGTGAATTTAAATGGGATCCCGATTGTCAATCAGCTTTTGAAACTTTGAAAACAAGAATATCTGAAGCACCTATCTTGAGAGGACCAAATTGGAAACTTCCTTTCCATATTTCTACAGATGCTTCAGATACAGCTCTTGGAGCCGTGTTGGGTCAAAAAGATTTAATTCCTTATGCCATTTATTACACCAGTAAAAATTTGACTCCCACAGAGTTGAACTATACTGTGACTGAAAAAGAGTTCTTAGCCGTTGTTCATGCAATTAATAAGTTTAGACATTACATAACAGGCTATGAAACTTTTATTCATACTGACCATTCTGCAATTAGATATTTAATGAACAAACCCGTTACTAATGGCAGAGTGACAAGATGGCTTTTACTTTTGCAAGAATTCAATATTACTGTGTTGGATAGACCAGGAAAACAGAATACAGTAGCTGATTTCTTGTCTAGAATTCAAAATACTAAAGAAGATTCTCCTGTAGAAGATAAGTTTCCTGATGAATATTTGTTTGCAGTAACTATTAAGACCCCTTGGTATGCAGAGATTGCTAACTATTTGGTTACAGGGAAACTACCTTCACATTTATTTCCAAGAGAAAAACGAAAAATTATTCAGGAGAGTTCAAGATATTCATGGATTTCTAACGAATTGTTTAAAACAGGGCCAGATCTTGTGATCAGAAGATGTGTCAGGGAAGATGAAATGCCCGATATTCTTAAGGCATGTCATGATGAACCATGCGGCGGACACTTTGCGGACAAAAGGACGGTCTATAAAATCCTTTCCTTGGGATATTATTGGCCTTCCCTTTTCAAAGATGCAAAACAATATGTCAAAAGGTGTGATAGCTGCCAAAGAGTAGGGAAACCTACCCTTTCAAATGAAATGCCATTGCAAACACAGGTACTCATTGAACCCTTTGAAAAATCGGCTTTAGATTTCATTGGACCGATTAATCCACCATCGAAGCAAAAGAAGTATATATTGGTTTGCACTGATTATGTTACTAAATGGGTAGAAGCTAAAGCATTAGTATCCGCTACTGAAAATTCAGTTGTTCATTTTCTTTATGAGGATATTTTTACTCGCTTTGGTGTTCCAAGAGAAATTGTGACAGATCAGGGGAGCCAATTCACATCCAATTCGGTGGAGAAGTTGATGGAAGAATACAAAATCAAGCACAGAAGATCTACTCCTTACCATCCACAAGCAAATGGTCAAGTGGAGTCCACAAACAAAGTTCTTGGAAGTATCATCACCAAAACTGTTCATCTACATAGAAGAGATTGGGCAGAAAGGCTTCCAGAAGCCTTGTGGGCTTACAGAACTACATGGAGGAATACAACAGGACATTCTCCCTATGAACTTGTTTATGGGAAAGAAGTCTTGCTCCCCATTGAGTTCCAAGTCAAGACCTTCAAGATAGCAATTCAGTTGGGGATGGACTTATCAGAAGCCCAAAAGCATAGAATAGAGCAGTTGAATGAGCTAGATGAGATCATACAAGAAGCAATTCTAAGAACTGATCTAGTTCAATATCAAAGAACTAAATGGCATGACAAATATATCAAAGAGAAGAAGTTTCAAGAAGGAGATTGGGCATTGTTATTTGATTCCAAGTTTAAAGATTTTCAAGGGAAATTTCAGACTCATTGGCTCTGGCCATATGAGATTGACAAGATCTTTAGCAATGGAGCTGTAAGAATCAAGACCATTGATGAGTTTCAAACCCCTCTTATTGTGAATGGCCATAGATTGAAAGTTTATCATAAGCCACTCTCAAAAGAGGATTTTGTCAAGATGTTTCAAGAAAGTTCTGCAATCAGGCTGGTACAAAAGAATTCTTCTTCTCCACCAGCCTAGCTTTTGTTTTTCAGTTAAAAAAAAAAAAAAAAAAAAAAAAAAAATTGGTATAAGCCTGAAAACCAATCATTGATTGGCAGTCTTATGCAGAAAATATAGGGTGAAAATCAGGAACACCTGACACTCTATATTTTCCAAAAAAAAATCTCTCTTTCATTTCACAAGCTTTGTCACCACCCACTCCATTTCATTCCACTTCATTCCATTTCATTTCACTTCATTCCACTTCATTTCATTCCATTCCATCAATAAAAATCTTTTTCATGACCATTTTCATCTGGTCATTTGTCATTTGTTCATTTATATTCAACCAAGTAATAGTTGTGTCAGTTTCCGCAGCTGACATCTGTTTCCGCAGCTGACTCCAGTTTCCGCAGCCAGAAGCAGATTCCGCAGCTACTACTCTGTTTTCAAAGAGAATGTATAGTCAGATGTTATTGCCATAATTAGAAAATAAAATGCAGGTGAGAGGATCAATGGAGCATTCAAGACACCAATGGAGATCAATCAGTTGAAGACCAAGGGCAAAGGCAAAGATTCCAAAGGTATGAATAAAATTTATTTCAAATAGTATTGAAAAACACATTTTATATAGTTATGAACCATGAGCTCTATCCATTACGCGCAATGATTATATTGACAGTTCCGTAACCTTTCACGGTCTCCATATTATCCTCTTGCATTCATTCACAAACGGTTTTATCATTAAAAGTCCGATTTTCACTCATGTTCCAATATCCCACCGGAGATAATGAGACGTATTTGATTTGACCAAGGACTCTTACAGCCGCATAAATTCATAACCGTTGATTGAAACGTGTTCATATTTATTGCGCAGCCACCAAAATTCAAAACGCTGCCGAATGTGTTATACTTTGTTAATCTCTTTGTCGTGTCTCTGCCGTGTTTACGAAACCCCACTCTACTCATTCTCACTTCTGTTTCACTCCATTTCATTCCTTTTGCTCATTCTCACTTCCGTATATCTACCCACAGTCTCACTCCATTCCGTTTATGATACATCCCCACAGCCATTGTGCTCGTTCCTGTGCATTCAATCATTCTACTTCCATTTGAAACCCTCACGAAGGCAAATTTGTGAAGAACAGAGAAGTGAAATGGGAAAATTGCTAAGAGCAGAGCTGGAAGGACCGAAGTTTATAGAGGGATATCCGCAAGTAAAGGAGATATTGAAGAAAGCAAAATGGCTGCGTTTTATCCAGAAATTCAGAGGTTACCACAAAGAAGTTACGAAAGCATTTGCAAGGTCGTTTGATGGCTCGGAAGCAGAAATTGGAGACCTTAAGTTTGTGGTCAATGAAGCATCTATAGCAACAGCCACGAAAATTCTTCAGGAGGGAGAGCGTTGGTTCAAAAATAAAAGCATCAGTGATGAGGCATGGAGAACAATCTTACGAAACCAAGGTATGGATATAACTGTTTTTAAAAGAGGAATTCCTGTGCATGCATTGAAAGAAGAATGGGCCACTTTATTGCTAGTTGTTCAGAAATTCATTACATGTGAAGGCCGTTTTGGGTCCATGTACATGTACCATACCAGGCTATTGATGAATTTTCTAGAAAATCAAACTCTCAATCTCCCATATTTTCTATTCAATAGCTTGAAGAAAATGGCTGTGACTGTTCAGAAACACTTAGGAGATGTAGAGCCCCATCTATATCACCACGGCCTTATAAAAATTTTGATTGAAAAGGAGTTAAAGGAAAGAAAAGACACATGGGAACAATTTCTAGTTAGAAATTTCTTTGAGGAACCTCAGGAAATTCCTGAAGGTAGTTCAACAAGAAGGAGTAGAAGAAAAAGAATAAATGTTGAAACCCAAATTACTCCTACTCAGGAAATTCCCGCAGCTAGCACAACAAGAAGAAGTAGGAGGAAAAGAACAATTGATGAAATCCAAAATACTCCTACTAATACTATGGAAAGAACTGATAGGGAAGAGAGACTGGTAAAAAGGAAGAAGAAGGAAATCAAGGGTAAGAAGCCAATAATACCAAAAGAGAAAGAAACTATTGAGGCTGTACATAAAACTCCTTCTTCTGAAGAAGAAGATCATCAAATGCTATCTGAAAGATTAGTTTATCTTCAAAAACAGTCATCTATATCCAAGAAGGCAGAGAAAGGAAAACAAGAACAAGAGGATAGTGTACCACAGCGTGTGAGGAGAAGCAGCAGACTTAAGGGGAAATTGAGAAAAACGCAAATTAAGAGTCCTCATTTCATTGATTTGGGTGAAGAGACATCTGAACAGTCCCCAACTAACCATAGTCCATCTCATTCAGTTAGTGAACCTGGTTCATTCCATTCCCAATCAGACAATGAGCATACTCCATCTTATTCTCAGCAAAATATTGATGTAAGCCCTCCTCGGCCAGATTTTGAACATAACTCTCCTTCACAGCATTTTGGGGACAGCCCAATAAAAATGACACCTGAAATAGACCCCAAGCAGCAGGAAGTATATGAATATATAGAATCTTTGGAAAAGGCAGCCACAGGTCCAAGTACTTCTTCCATTCAGCCTCATACATTGCAGGATGATTTAGTTCAATCATTAAAACAGGAAATTTTTGAGCTGGAGCTTTTAAATAGGCACATCAAAAATGAAAATGAAACATTGAAAGAACAAGGCAAGCTGGACAAGATCATCCATGATAATACTACGTTACATTTGGGAATATGGCAAAAGAAGAATAAGAAATTGAAAAGGAAATGCCAGAAATTGAGCAGAGCACTTGTAAATATCAAATTTAGGTGCTTAATGAAGAAACCCAGAATGATGGCAGTATCAAGGAAGAAGAGAAGAGGATTGGATGTGCTGGCTGAAGTATCAAGGCACATGAACTGAACAAAGAGTATCAAAATTTTGGTTGCATGAGGACATGCAACACCTTCACAGTGGGGGTATGTTGAGTCCCAAATTTGCATCTTTTCCATACACTTTTCCATACCTTTTTCACTCACCCAAACCTCCCAAATTGTCAATATCATGTGCAAAAGAGCATCTAACATGGTTTTTAATTATATTTTTGTGTTTTCTATTTGATCTAGATTTTGTTCATTCAGCTGCGGAATCTTGCCACTTTCCGCAGCTGCTGCAACTTTCCGCAGCTATTTTGTGAAACTCTATGCTACATGTGTCTACAAGGGAAACGAGCCACATGGGCAGGTCAGGAATGACGTGGACATGGTTCGTGTCCTATTGGTTCAAGAAAACTCGTCCAAAGAAGCCGCGGTCAAAGGCGTCCACATGGAAGTCAACCATGGAGTTTCATGTCGGCCGGACTCTGTTTCGTGTCACATAAAGATCCATACGGCTGTTTCTAAGCCTGCGGAGGATAAATCGACATCTGTACAGGGCTCTAGAGTCGAATTCAAGCATCCACCTCTCGTAGATTTACTTTCCAACACGGCCATGCTCCTATATTCGTGGACGTAGTGGTCTACGTGCTTTCCACCAGCATGAACTTTAGGAGACAGTTATAGTTCGTTGTTATATATAATGCGTTTGCATACGCATATAGAGTTAGTCGATATTAGTGAATGTAGTCTCTGTTATCTTTTGATTAGTCTGCTCTATAGTGATTACGCCGCACTTGTGCCGTAACATTACCATTCTGTAATGACTGCTTTTTAATATGAGAAGACTCTGTTTTTCAACTTAATTCGTATTTGAGGACCGTTGCCAAGGCTGGTGTAGAGGGCCCCTGCTCAGCCAAGGTTTTGTGCATTAGTGTATAATTTTAATTTCATTTCATTGTGTCATAATCCATTCATATGTTCATATATTGCATTTGTTTCATTTCTGTTTATACACTTCTATAATTTCCATTTCATTTCTGTCTTTCATGCTTTATGATTGTTAATCACTGATCAGTGTTCTTGTTTCAGGTTATAGATAGGCAGCCCGGGCATTTTCATAGCTTTTTGACTAGTGACATGGAACTAACATTGTTCTGCTGCTAATTTTCTTTTCATAGCTTTTGTTTAATTTCAGTATTGCTTATCTGCTTCAATAGTTAAATTTAGATATACTAATCTTCTCATAGCATCTTCAGTTGCCTCCGAAAGCCACAGCTGGACTGATGGTGAGGGATTGTATTATGAAATGTGTAGTTTAGTATTAGTTTCTTTTCTGCAAATTTAGATATATTAAGCTGCTCATAGCATCTTCTGTTGCCTCCGAAAGCCACAGCTGGACTGATGGTGAGGGATTGTATTATGAAATGTGTAGTTTAGTATTAGTTTCTTTTCTGCAAATTTAGATATATTAAATCATGCATGACATCTTCAGTTGCCTCCGAAAGCCACAGCTGGAATGATGGTGAGGGATTGAATCATGAGTGTATGGTTTAGTATTAGTTTACTTTCTGCAAATTAAATATCAGTTACTCAAGTTGTTTATGATTACTTCCGAAAATCATAGCTGGACTAATGATGAAGGGTCAGAAGATAAATTGATGTAATCTGATTTAGATTTATTTTGTTGCAATTTTGAATTTCCTTAAGCATATTTTCTTTTGTGTTTAGTTGGCAGCAAGAATAGTTTGGTTTTCATGCTCACTAGTTTACTGTTTTGATTTATTAGATTAGCAGCACCTTTTCATTTCAGCAGTACATTTTCATTTTCTTTTCAAGTCTTGTCATTGTAAATTTCAATTTGCTTTTTAAAGTTTCAAGTTGGTAAATCATTATAGGGGATATCACTTCCTTGAAAAAACATAACCAAACTTGTTTTCATCTTAGAATTTCCATTTCACCTTAGAAAAACCAAAAACGACAAAAAGTTAAGAAATAGGTTATCTTGCACATACAGTGCGCCGCACTTCATCAGCTTACGATTCCCGGATTGACAAATTAAATGCAGCAATTTAGGACACACTAAATTGACCAAACAATGTGGTTGATGAGCAAGGATATGGGAGGCTACTTGCAATTATATGACACTGGGCAACAAGAAGCTTGGCTGCGCTGGCTCCTCTTGAAGGAGATTGGACATCATTTGGCATGTCCTCTTCCTAGGGGGATGGGGATGCATGGTGTTGATACGAAATTCATATCATTCATTATGTATTCATCACATGAGTTTTATGATGGGAGCACAGGGAGGTAGCAAGCACTTTGGTTGCTTGAGTCGTGCTTGAGAGAGCAAGGGCAAAATTTCTCTCATATGTTGTGTGATGTTGCAGGAGTAGAAGAGGGCACTATCATGGTGCAAAGGGGCTAATCCTAGGCCTTGGATGATCAAGGAACACTTCCATATTGGGAGGTATTCCATGTTTGCAATAACATTACTAGAGGAGTCTTTGACAAGGAGCATGTCAAAGAACAGAGCTTTGTATTGACAGGAGATTATTCGCATGAGCTCACAACACTATCACTTTGGAGTAGGAATTTATGGATGGAGTGTCCCCAAGATAATTTCACATTGGATGCAATTGGTGAACAAGAAGGAGGTGAGGATGATCGAGTAGTGGATGGAGGCATCTATCACTATGACATATTCTTCTTGACTTGGAAGCATGGGAAGGATGATCTTCTTGCAGCACATGGTTCATTCCTCTTCATAGTATGCCAAAAAACTATGGAGGACTCACTTATGGATCCATGTACCATATTAATTCTGGCATATGGTAAGAAGTCTATTTTTACATTTATTGATTTGCATAATCTTACCATTACTATGCAATGCATTGCTTCATAGGAGGGCAAGCTTTTCACATTGCTCCATGATCAATGTTGGGCCAAAATATATGATGGAGGAAGCCATATTTTATATGGCCTTGGGAAAATGTTTTCTCATTACATGTATGTTGAGTTTTTATATCCAACTATTTTCCATACGATAACATACATGATTAACTATTTATCAAGAAACAATTTTCCAAGTAATTTTCTGAAGCAGAAGTTTGAAAAATTGCGCTGTCACTATTGGGAAAATTGTTGGTACCTTAATGCACCACATGAAACCTTCAGCACTTTCCTCATTTTTTTTCTAATCATGACTTCATTTACTGATATGGATCTGATTTGTATTGGAAGCATGATTATGAGAGAGACACATGAGTTGGGTGTGTCCTTAAGGGGAGGGAATTCCCACATTTTCTGCACTACATGTTCTAATGGGAGCATGGGAGGAGATATGGCCACCATAGCCACCTATTTGTTTTATTTTGAGTTGGGCCATGAGTTTGATAGCCATCCATTGTATAGCCATGGGCAAGTATTTGATCATGTATTGTTGACACATTCAACCATTTACTATTCATTAGTGATGAATTTTATATGTTACTAGCCATACTATTTTCTGAAGTTGCAGTGGATGAGACTACGATGTGTCCTCTTGATATTTTGTTTGTATCATGCATCATCATGTAAAAATTGCAGCAGAATTCTCACTGGGATACTCTATGACGACCCTGTCCTATTCATCATTGATGGATTGTTTTGGGCCAACTTGTTCTTCAATGTTGGAGGAGAGATCCTTGGAGAATTTTTCTTCATTTTTCCACTTGAGGGCAATAATTTTGCAGCCCAAGATCAACAAAAACTCTACACTCATCATGAGTGGAGGGGAGGACAACATGGGGTAGGCTATGATGCTTACCATATTCATATTTTCAGCCCACCTTCATTTCCGGAGCTTGAGGTGGAAGGAGATTGCCATGAGTTGCCATGTTGGGAGGTGACTCATTTTGTTTGGATGATTGCTTGGGGATGGAGGATCCATTTGGGGAAGATTTCTTCCCAAAAAATTTCAGTCTACATGCCTTCTGGGCAACTTCTCAATTCTATCCTTGTAGTTTCTTGAGGACAAGCAACATTTGGGAGGGGAGGACTGTAATATTCGAAAATTTGCCTACAATAAATTGGAATATTAAATTTTGATAATTTCACTTATGAGTTGAATAATTGGGTGAGGAGGCCCATACATAATAAAAACATGGATAAAATACTTCTTAGTATGAAAGGGGATCATCAGTGGAACTAGATTTCACACCCTCATGTGTGAAAGAGGACATTTGCAAGAAGACAAAGTCAAGTTTGACCAAGTCAACAATGCAGAGGTAGGAGGTGGAGAGCATCTTGTGGGACAGCGTAGAGAAAGAGGATGGAAGTTTCCTTGATGGAAGAAACCCTAAAGAATGGGACCCATGGAGAGGGAGCTCTCAATTGTTTAAAAGGAGGGCAAGGCAGCCATTGTTAGTCATGCATATGATTATTGATTTTGTGTCTGCTTAGACTATTCGCAGTCCTAGCTGTTTAGCTGAGTTGCAGTGTTTTTTAGCACAAGGATTTCCTATTTAGGAGTCCTTATCCTTCCTTGAGAAACCTCTTGAAGGAGTTTTACTTATTTACCTCACATCCAGGCTTGAGGCCAAGCATCCTCCTCCAGTACAGTGTTATTTCTGCAGCAGAATAATGTTGTGTTGCAGGGTGTTGCAGTGAGAGATCACAACACCACTTCCATCACTTGTTTTTTAGAGGAGGAGGCTCTCTTTCCTTTGAGAGATAATTTTTGAAGTCCTTGGAGCTTATTTTAGATCTTGGCACTTGGAAAACACATTCTATACCACCTACAACGCAGTTCCCCTCAGTGACTGTGTTATTCTCTGAGTGCATCTGTAGTGAGGGTTTGTTGTGATTGTCAGAGGGTGAGATATTCAATGATAGGATCAGCCTTTCGCTTGAGTGATCCATTGGATGATATTAAGCCATCAGTTGCATCATATTCAGCCATCTTCATTCATTTTCAATTTTGAGTTGCAGCTGCTACCCAGCAACTCCGACATTTTGGCAATTTTGTATATTTTAGCCAATTCTTCCAAGGATTGTTGTATTATTGTTTTTAGGAGTTGAGAGCTTGCTCCCCCTTATTTCTTGAGCTATATACTATCATATATTTCTATTTTTATTCTTTCAGCAGTTATCCATCATAGACTGCGCAGTCATAGCCTAGGTTTATACATATATAACAGTGTTCTTCATTTCCTTGTACATGTGTTGTTGAGGCTTACATTGCTTTGCTTGAGTGATTGTTTCCTCAAGAATTTGTACTCAGTTACCGCTATATTGTACATTTCTTGGCTATCTACATCTTCATGTGTTATGGGTTATAAAAATAACGTTTTTATTCCATTATATGTGCTTACATTTGTTGCAGTCCCTTCATCAGGCACTTTTACAAGTTAACTAGGTGTGGGAGACCTGTTTAACCTACCTAGAGGTATTTATTTTGAGCCTCCTCTTGGATTTTGGCTTAGATACTCAGATCTAAGGAATCCAGGTCTTGGTTTCAAATCCTATAGGAACCATTCCTAGAAAATGCATTTTCCAGTCATGCCTTGCTAGCTGTTCCCATTCTGGGATATTACACCTACACTTGAAATACAAGAAGATAGGAAAACACAAACGTATTTTGATAATGAAATTAATCTTGCAATTTTTTTAGAAAACCTTAACCAGAATAATGATAAAATGAAGAAACCCATCAATATAGATGAATTTCCATCAACAAAAGGAATAAAGCAAGAAAAAGTTCGCAAGAAAAAGCATGCTCCCACTAATGAAAAATCACCATTAAAAGTAAGAAGAAGTGCATGAATTAAGAAACTAACTATTGAAAAATTTCATAGTCTCCAGGGTTTTTGATTTATATGGAGAAGAATAATCAAGAATATTGTTTGGTCAATTTAGTGTGTCCTAAATTGCTACATTAATTTGTCAATCCGGGATTCGTAAGTTGACGAAGTGTGGCGCACTATATGTGCAAGATAACCTATTTCTTACTTTTTGTCTTTTTTGGTTTTTTTTTTTTTTTATCTTGGTTGGCTTCCTAATGTGAGATGGAAATTCTAAAAGACAAGTATGGTTATGATTGTTCAAGGCAATGATGTCCTTTATAATGATTTACCAAACTTCAAACT
Organism: Pinus albicaulis; assembly: GCA_034641835.2. Lineage (NCBI taxonomy): Eukaryota > Viridiplantae > Streptophyta > Pinopsida > Pinales > Pinaceae > Pinus > Pinus albicaulis. The sequence continues at coordinate 1,721,127,274 of CM076578.1, read as the reverse complement.
TCAAAAGGATTTTGAAGCATACAATGACGAAATTAAAAGGAAATGAAAATGTGCCACTATTCTAGTTAAAACAAACAGTGAACTATTGATCATGAAAACCATTACCCTTGCTGCTGTCTAAACATAAAAGAAACTGTACTCAAAGAAAAGATTGCAAGTAAAGTAAAACTAAAATCAAATTACATCAACTCATATTCTGACCCCTCACCATTAGTCTCGTTATGGCTTTCGGAGGTAATCATAAACAACTTGAGCAATCTGATATCTAATTTGCAGAAAAACAAACTAATATCAAATTACACACTCATACTTCAATCCCTCACCATTAGTCTCGCTATGGCTTTCGGAGGTAACCGATAATGACATGAGCAATTTAATATCTACCTTGCAGAAAAGTAAACTAATATCAAACTATACACTCATACTTCAATCCCTCACCATTAGTCTCGCTATGGCTTTCGGAGGTAACTGAAAATGACATGAACAGTTTAATATCTAACTTGCAGAAAATTAAACTAATATCAAACTACACACTCATACTTCAATCCCTCACCATTAGTCTCGCTATGGCTTTTGGAGGTAACTGAAAATGACATGAGCAATTTAATATCTAATCTAACTACTAAAGAAAATGTGCAAGACTAAAATAAACAAAACAGTGCTGGATTTAAATAAAAACTAAGAAAAGTAAATTAGCAGAAGGACAATATTGATTCCATGTCATTAGTCATTATAAAAGGATGTGAAAATGCCAGGGCTGCCTATTGTAATCTGAAACAAGAGCACTGATCAGTTAACAACAACATAAAACATAAAAGATTATGGACAGAAGTAAAATATAAAACATGAAAGATTATGGACAAAGATGAAATGTAAATACCATGAAAGATGTAATCTATATACACGTGAATGACTATAGCACAATGAACATAAAGAAATGAAGCATGAAACTATACAGTAATACACAAAACCTCAGCGTGTGCAGGGGCCCTCTGCACAGACCTCGGGGAGCAGCTTTCAAATACGAATTACGCTTATGAACAGAGTCTTCTCATATATTAAAATGCGGTCATAACAGAGAGATAATGTCACAGCACAATGGCGACACAATTACATTACAGAGCTAAAGAAGATCTAACTATTATGCGTATGAGAACGCATTATTTATAACAGAGGGAGATATAACTAATTCCCTAAAGTCTGCGTTGATAGAAGACACGTGAACCATCACGTCCAGAGATCTAGCATTATGGCCGCCGTGAGGATTAAATCTATGGAGAGTGGATGTTGGATTCGGCTTATGGAGCCGTTTACAGGTGTTGATATGTCTCCGGTGATTTAGAAACGGCCACGCAAATCTTCACGTGATGAGAAACAGAGTTCTGTCACCGTGGGACTCTACGGTTGACCACCACTTGGCCACCTTTGACCACAGCCTTCTTAGGTGAATTCGACTGAGCCAATAGGACACGATCCATGTCCATGTCATTTCTAACTTGCCCATGTGGCTCGATTTGCCTGAAGACACTTGCAATATATACTTTAACAAAATGGTTGCGGAAAGTTGCAGCAGCTACGGAAAGTGACAAGATTCCACAGCTAAATGAGCAAAAATCTAAGTCAAACAGCAGACACAAAACATAGTTAAAAACCATTTTAAATGCTCTTTTACAATTAATATGCAATGATATTGATGACTTATAAGGTCCAAGTGAATGAAAAAGGTCTAGAAAGGTGTGTAAGAAAGATGCAGATTTGAGACTCAACATACCCCCACTGTGAAGGTGTTGCATGTCCTCATGCAACCAAAATTTTGATAATCCTTCTTCAATTCATATGCCTTGACACTTCAGCCAGTACATCCAGTCCTCTCTTCCTCTTCCTTGGTGCTGCTAACATCCTGGGCTTCTTCATCAAGCATCTGAATTTGATATTAACCAATGCTCTACTTAACTTCTGGCATTTCTTCTTCAATTTCCTGTTCTTTTTCTGCCATAGTCCTAGATGTAGCATGGTATTGTCATGAATGATCTTGTCCAATTTACTTTGTTCCTTCAATGCCTCATTTTCATTTTTAATGTGTTTATTTAAAACCTCCAACTCAAAGACTTCTTGTTTCAATGATTGGACTAGATCTTCTTGTGCTGTGTGAGGCTGAGTGGATGAAGTACTGGGACCCGTGGCTGATTTTTCTAAAGATTCTATATAATCATACACTTCTTGTTGCTTTGGGTCTATCTCAGGTGTCATTTTCATTGGGATGTCCCCAAAATGCCGTGGAGGAGTATTGTCTTCAAAATCTGGCTGAAAAGGGCTCATGTCAACATCTGGCTGAGAATGAGATGGACTATGTTCAATGTCTGACTGAGAATGAAATGAACTATGTTCATTGTCTGACTGAGAATGAGATGTACTATGGCCAGATGGAGTTTGTTCAGATGTTTCTTCTCCCAAATCAATAAAATGGGGTCCTTTCGTTTGTGTTTTCCTCAACTTCCCTTTAAGCCTGGAACTTCTTCTTACACGCTGTGGACTACTATCTTTTTGCTTTTGTTTCCCTTTTCCTCTCTTTTTGGCCATAGATGATTGTTTCTGAAGGTGAACTAGTCTCTCAGATAACACTTGATGTTCTTCTTCTGAAGAAGGAGTTTGATGCATAGCCTCAATGCCTTTTCTCTCTTTTGATTTTATTGGCTTTTTACCCTTGGTTTCTTCCTTCTTTCTTTTTGACAGTCTCTCTTCTCTACTAGTTCTTTCAACTGTAGTAGTAGGAGTACTTTGAGTTTCATCATTTTTTCTCTTTCTCCTACTCCTTCTTGATGTACTGCCTTCAGGAATTTCTTGAGGTTCTTCAAAAAAAATTCTAATAAAAAATTGTTCCCATGTGTCCTTTTTCTCTTTTAACTGTTTTTCAATCAAAATTTTCACAAGACCATGGTGATATAAATGTGGTTCTACGTCCCCTAAATGATTTTGAACGGTCACAGACATTTTCTTCAAACTATTTAATAAAAAGTATGGCAGATTGAGGGTCTGGTTATCTAGAAAATTCATCAGCAATCGGGTATGATACATATACATTGACCCAAAATGGCCCTCACAGGTGATAAATTTTTGAATAACTAGCAGCAAAGTAGCCCACTCCTCTTTCAAAGCATGAACAGGAATTCCCCTTTTAAAAATAGTTACATCCATACCTGGGTTACGTAGGATTACTCTCTAGGCTTCATCACTAATACTCTTGTTCTTGAACTAGCGTTCACCTTCTTGAGGAAGTTCTGTGGCAGCTGCTATGGATGCCTCATTCACCGTAAATTTGAGGTCCCCAATCTCTACCTCCAGGCCATTGAAAGACCTTGCAAAAGCTTTTGTCACCTCTTTATGGTAGCCTCTAAACTTTTGGATAAACCGAAGCCACTTTGCCTTTTTCAATATATCCCTGACTTGCAGGTATCCTTCCATGAATTTAGGTCCTTCTGGTTCTGTTCTCAACAACTGACCCATCCTTCTTTCTTCTCTTTAAAACTTGTCTGCGTGAGGAGGGTTCAACGGAGGTAAGATGGCTAAATGAGCAGAAATGAGCACGATGACTGTAGGCAGATATCAGAGAATGGGTATACAGACTGTAGCGTAATAGAGAACAAATGGGGTGAAGCGGAACAGAGAAGGGTTACGTGAGCACGGTAGAAATGCGGCTGTGAGATCAATAGAACAATAGGAGGAGTAGAACGCATCCGGAAATATTTAAATTTGGGTGGCTGCAGAGTAAATGTAAGCACGTTTATAAAATGGCTATGGATTTTATGCGGCTGAAAGAAGCTGTAGTCAAATCAACCACGTTTCATCATCACAGGTGGAGTATCGGAGTATGAGTGAATATTGGAGGCTTGATTATGGGACCGTTTGAAAATGAATGCAATGATTGTGGGAGGATCATATAGAGATCGTGGAATGGTTACGGATTTTGTCAACACAATCATTGCATATAATGGAGCTATGGTTTATAACTATGTAAAAATGTGCTTAAATGCCATTTGAAATAAATTTTTACTCATACCTTGGAATTCTTTCCATTTTTCATTGGTCTTCAATTAGTTGCTCCTCATTGATGTCTTGAATGCCCCATATCTTCATAATATGTCTTCATACCTGCATTTGATTTCATGATTGTGGAAATACATCTGACTGTACATTCTTTTGAAAACAGAGTGGTAGCTGCAGAATCTGCTTCCGGCTGCAGAAACTGGTGTCAGCTGCGAAAACAGGTGTCAGCTACGGAAACTGACACAACTATTATTTGGGTGAATGGAAATAGACGGATGATAACTGACTGAATGAAAATGGTCATGAAAGAAAATTTTATTGGTGAAATGAAATGAAACAGATGAAATGAAGTGAAATGGAATGAAATGGAGTGAAATTAAGTGGAGTGAAATGAAGTGGAATGAAGTGGAATGGAATGGAGTGGGTGGTCACAAAACTTGTGAAATGAAAAAAGAGATTTTTTTTTTTTTTGGAAAATATAGGGTGTCAGGTGTTCCTGATTTTCACCCTACATTTTCTGTATAAGACTGCTAATCAATGATTGGTTTTCAGGCTTATACAATTTTTTTTTTTTTTTTTTTTTTTTTTTAACTGAAAAGAACAAAAGCTAGGCTGGTGGAGAAGAGGAATTCTTCTGTACCATCCTGATTGCAGAATTTTCTTGAAACATTTTGACAAATTCCTCTTTTGAGAGTGGCTTATGATAGACTTTTAATCTGTGGCCATTCACAATAAGAGGAGTTTGAAATTCATCAATGGTCTTGATTCTTACGGCTCCATTGCTAAAGATCTTGTCAATCTCATATGGCCCAAGCCAATGAGTCTACAATTTTCCTTTAAAATCTTTAAACTTGGAATCAAATAACAATGCCCAATCTCCTTCTTGAAACTTCTTCTCTTTGATGTATTTGTCATGCCATTTAGCTCTTTGATATTGAACTAGATCAGTTCTTAGAATTGCCTCTTGTCTGATCTCATCTAGATCATTCAACTGCTCCATTCTATGCTTTTGAGCTTCTGATAAATCCATCCCCAACTGAACTGCTATCTTGAAGGTCTTGACTTGGAACTCAATGGGGAGCAGAACTTCTTTCCCATAAACAAGTTCATAGGGAGAATGTCCTGTTGTATTTCTCCATGTAGTTCTGTAGGCCCACAAGGCTTCAGGAAGCCTTTCTGCCCAATCTCTTCTATGTAGATGAATAGTTTTGGTGATGATACTTTCGAGAACTTTGTTTGTAGACTCCACTTGACCATTTTCTTGCGTATGGTAAGGAGTAGATCTTCTATGCTTGATTTTGTATTCTTCCATCAGCTTCTCCACCAGGTTGGATGTGAATTGGCTTCCCTGATCTGTCACAATTTCTCTTGGAACACCAAAGCGAGTAAAAATATCCTCATAAAGAAAATTAACAACCGAATTTTCAGTAGCAGACACTAATGCTTTGGCTTCCACCCATTTAGTAACATAATCAGTACAAACCAATATATACTTCTTTTGCTTAGATGGTGGATTAATAGGTCCAATGAAATATAAAGCCCATTTTTCAAAGGGTTCGATGAGTACCTGTGGTTACAATGGCATTTCATTTGAAAGGGTAGGTTTCCCTACTCTTTGGCAGCTTTCACACCTTTTGACATATTGTTTTGCATCTTTGAAGAGGGAAGGCCAACAATATCCTAAAGAGAGGATTTTATAGGCTGTCCTTTTGTCAGCAAAGTGTCTGCCACATGGTTCATCATGACATGCCTTGAGGATATCAGGCATTTCATCCTCCCTGACACATCTTCCGATCACAAGATCTGGCCCTGTTTTAAACAATTCGTTAGAAATCCATGAATATTTTGAACTCTCCTGAATAATTTTTCGTTTTTCACTTGGAAATAAATGTGAAGGCAGTTTCCCTGTAACCAAATAGTTAGCAATATCTGCATACCAAGGAGTCTTAATAATTACTGCAAACAAGTATTCATCAGGAAACTTATCCTCTACAGGAGAATCTTCTTTAGTATTCTGAATCCTAGACAAGAAATCAGCTACTGTATTTTGTTTCCCTGGTCTATCCAACACAGTAATATTGAATTCTTGCAAAAGTAGGAGCCATCTTGTCACTCTGCCATTAGTAACAGGTTTTTTCATTAGATATCTAATCGCAGAATGGTCAGTATGAATAAAAGTTTCATAGCCTGTTATATAATGTCTAAACTTATTGATTGCATGAACAACAACTAAAAACTCTTTTTCAGTCATAGTATAGTTCAACTCTGTGGGAGTCAAATTTTTACTGGTATAATAAATGGCATAGGGGACTAAATATTTTTGACCCAACACAGCTCCCAGAGCTGTATCTGAAGCATCCGTAGAAATATGGAAAGGGAGTTTCCAATTTGGTCCTCTCAAGATAGGTGCTTCAGATATTCTTGTTTTCAAAGTTTCAAAGGTTGATTGACAATCAGGATCCCATTTAAATTCATAGTCTTTTGTAAGAAATTTGAAGAGTGGAGATGCTATTTTAGTGAAGTTTTCTATAAATCTTCTATAGTAACCAGTAAATCCTAGAAAACTTCTAACATCTCTTTGACAATTTGGAATAGGAAACTTGGAGATGACTTCAACTTTTGATCTATCAACCTTAATCCCATCTCTTGAAATATGATGCCCCAAAACAATACCTTCAGTAAACATCATAAAGCATTTTTCATGGCTTAATGAAAGGTTTGTTTCTTTATATCTTATAAGGAATTTTTCCAAATTTTCTAATTCCTCTTCAAATGAATTACCATAAACTGTAAAATCATCCATATAAACCTCTACACAATCATGGATTAGATCAGAAAAAATTCCTAGTACTGCTCTTTGGAATGTTGCGGGTGCATTACATAACCCAAAAGGAAGCACTCGATAAGCAAAAGTTCCCCATGGATAGGTAAATGTGGTCTTATCTTGATCTTCAGGTGCTACCTGAATTTGATTATAGCCACTAAAACCATCCAAGAATGAAAAGTACTTTTTGCCTACTAATGTATCTAATACCTGATCAATAAAGGGCAAAGGAAAGTGATCCTTCAAATTTGCTTTGTTCAATTCCCTGTAATCAATGCATACCCTCCATTTACCATTCTTTTTAGGTACTATAACCAAAGGAGAAACCCATCGGCTATCTGAAATCGGATAAATGAAGTTTACATTGAGAAGTTTTTGGAGCTCTTCTTTCACTATCTCCCTAAGATTTGGATTCATCCTTCTTTGAGGTTGTCTGATTGGTCTACTGTTTTCCTCAATATAGATATGATGGATGCAAGTCTTAGGATCAATACCTTTCATGTCATTATACTCCCATGCAAATGCAATAGAATGCTTTTGCAAGATTTTGGTTAGTTTTTCTTGTTGTGACTTTTCCAAATGTTTGTTGATATTCAATGTTTTTTCTGGAAAAATCTCAATGGTAGAACTACCAAACTCTTCCATAGAGTAAAGAGACATTTGTCTTGATGATAAATATTCTATGTCAGATTCCAACTGAAATTGTGTGGGGTCATATTCTGAAGATGTCTCAAAATTTTCTAATATGTTCAGAATTTGACTATCCTTACTGATTTCAGAAATGGTAAAGACAGGTTGTATAGTGTCCTCATCATCAACCCATTCATTGTCTCCTACTTCTGTGATTGCTTTTGCTGGAGGATACAAATTGAATTTCTTTGTCGAATTCCCATTAGAAATGTACATATCCCCAGATCTACAACTAATAAAAGCATCAGTTGTGGCTAGCCAAGGTCTTCCTAAGATAAGTGGGTGCCCTCCTAGATTACTCTTGGGAGTCAAAATCATAAAATCTACCGGATATTCCCAAGAATCTAAGGAGACTGAAATATCTTCTAATACACCATCTGGTTTAATAATTGATCGATCTGCAAGTTGCAGTAAAGCAGGTGTAAAAAGAAGGTTAGGAAGTTTTAGCTGGTCCATAGTCTGTCTACTCATAATGTTGATAGCAGCCCCTAAGTCAATCAATGTGTTTGGAATTTCTATCCCATTTATATGTATCTTGACAATTGGACTTCCTGGATCTACATACTTCTGCATGGTAATTTTTCCCATCATAATATCTGCAATCTTTCCTACCAGGTGGATTCTTCTTGTGTCTTTTAGTTTCCTTCCTGGTCTTTTGAAATTCAACTCCTTTATTGTTTTTGCTAGAATAGGAATCTCTCGAATGGCTTGTAGCAAGGGAATATTGATACAAACATTCTTCAATTCATCTAGAAAGTCATAGTTAGGCAACAAGATTTTTTTTTCCACCCCCTTGTCAATTTGTAGTCTTTCAGGAAAAGGAGGTGTAGATGAAGATGCAGGTTGCTCAACTATAGGAGTTGTGGGTGTTAACTTTTCTTTCTCTTTTTGAATGTTTGAGTTTTGAAGAGATGCTTCCTCAGAGCCCTTATTGGCTTTAAGAGAGTCCTCCTTAGAGGTATCTTGCTCTTGGACATCTATAGAAGGTTTTTCTAAAACTCTACCAGATCTGAGTTGTACATCATTGAGAGGAACAATCATATAGGTAGGAAATTGTTGTCCTTCTATCATGTAAGTATTCTGAGGATTTTTATTGTTAGGATTTGGCAATGGTTGAGCTGGAAGTTGATTTGTCTTTTGTTGGTATGGGAGCATGAGTTGAGGATTTGGATTTTGTTGAGAAGGTTGTTGTTGTGGAAATGGAAATGAAAGTTGTGGATTTGGGTTTGGAAGTTGTGGAACTTGTTGATTTTGAAAAGATGGAGGATATTGATAAAATTGAGCAAATCTCCCATAAGGATTTTGCATCCCTTATACCCATGGTTGATATAGATTTTGATGTTGGGGCCAAGGTTGTTGCCAAGGATTCCAATTTGGTGGTGTTTGAAGATTCATAGGGTTGTTAAACCCTTGAGTTTGTTGCCCCTGCCAAGGTCTTCTTGCAACAAAAAAGAGAGATTCTACTCAATTTGGGTCTTCTTGAAAGACAACTTTGAGTCCAGGGATTGAAGGACAATCATTGATCTCATGATTCTCTGAGCAAATTATACATGTTTCTACAACTTTTGCATCCAAGGGAAATTCCCTTAAAGCATGTTTCTTCCTACATTTCGAACAAAAGATGGCTAGAGCATCTGTTTATGCTTTCTGCTTGTTTTGGATCTTAAGGGTGTCTAGTTGTTCACTAAGGCTCCCTAAGATATCAATTTTGAATTCATAAATCATATTTCCAATCTCTGCCCTACTTACTGATCCAGTTGCAGTTTTTTTAGCCCTGATAAGAGAAGGATCCCTAGGCCCTTTTCCTGTTTTAGATTTTCCTCTTGAGAGATGGACACATAGTTCTGTTATGTCACGAAGTGGAAGTTGAGAAATTTCTCCTTTCCCCATCATGTTTAAAATATCTATCCGTTCATCTCTAATGGCTTTTAATATGAGGGCTTTCAAAGTTTCATCATCTAAGTTGCTCATCTTTTCTCTTTTTAAGTTGTATTGAAATCTTTCAAGTAAATCTTCCAAATTTTCATCTTCTTTTTGCATCATTTTGAATACCTCATCCTTGGGATTGGTGGGCATACAATAGTCCAAATATCTATCAAAAAATGTTTGTTTCATGTCATTCAAAGTTCTAATAGATTGGGTGGCTAATCCCATGAACCATTTCAAAGCGTCTCCCTTCAATGTTGAAGGAAACAGTTTGAGTTTTTGAGAGTCTTCCATATAGTCATAGGTTCGGCACACGACTTCAAACTCAAACATAAATGTTTCAGGATCCTCACTTCGCAATCCATAAAATTTGGGGAGGACAGATGGTGAGATTTTTTTCATCGTTGTATGAGTTTCCTCATCAACTATAGGGAATCCAAACAAGTTGTCTCCTTCCCTATTTCTTCCATTATTACCTTCACCATTGTTGTCTCCATTGTTTCCTCCTCCTCTACCTCTACCTCTACCTCCAAATCCATCTATTATTTCCTCTGCCATGATAGTTTTTTTAGAGTCCTCAAGGTCCTCTGGTTCTTCTATCAAGGGAGGATGAGAGGGAGTCTCTTCCTTTTCTTCTTCAGGTGATTCTACTTCTTTGATTACAATATACTCTCCTATAGAAGTAAAGAAAGGATCCTTTTCTAAATGAGATTTAGTAGGTGGTGTAGGAGAATCCTCTAATTCAGCTGTTCCTTGAATTCCAATAATCTTAAGGCTAGGGGTAGATGGTGGTGAATCTTGTCTATGCCTTGAAGAAGATGGAGTTGTGAAAATCGAATTCTTGGCTCTAGCTATAAACCTTCCCCTAGAATCTCTTGCTCTATGCATGTCATTTTTTTATTTTTTAAGTTGGGCTAATAATTCTCTTTCTGATCTTCCAGGTCACACTAGGTGCAAGAAGAGAGCATACTTAATAAATTACTGAACCAATAACTCTCTTTTCTGATCCTCCAGATCACACTAGGTGCAAGAGGGGAGCATATTTCAAGAAGTTATCAAGTTTTCCCTTCTTTTTATTGTTTTGTGTTTTTTTTTTTTTTTTTTTAAGAAATTGGCTACCTAGTTACACTTCCCCGGCAACGGCGCCAAAATGTTTGGTCAATTTAGTGTGTCCTAAATTGCTACATTAATTTGTCAATCCGGGATTCGTAAGCTGACGAAGTGTGGCGCACTATATGTGCAAGATAACCTATTTCTTACTTTTTGTCGTTTTTGGTTTTTTTTTTTTTTATCTTGGTTGGTTTCCTAATGTGAGATGGAAATTCTAAAAGACAAGTATGGTTATGATTGTTCAAGGCAATGATGTCCTTTATAATGATTTACCAAACTTCAAACTTCAAAAGGATTTTGAAACATACAATGAAAATGTGCCACTATTCTAGTTAAACAAACAGTGAACTATTGATCATGAAAACCATTACCCTTGCTGCTGTCTAAACACAAAAGAAACTGTACTCAAAGAAAATATTGCAAATAAAGTAAAACTAAAATCAAATTACATCAACTCATATTTTGACCCCTCACCATTAGTCTCGCTATGGCTTTCGGAGGTAATCATAAACAACTCGAGCAATCTGATATCTAATTTGCAGAAAAATAAACTAATATCAAATTACACACTCATACTTCAATCCCTCACCATTAGTCTCGCTATGGCTTTCAGAGGTAACTGATAATGACATGAGCAATTTAATATCTACCTTGCAGAAAAGTAAACTAATATCAAACTATACACTCATACTTCAATCCCTCACCATTAGTCTCACTATGGCTTTCGGAGGTAACTGAAAATGACATGAATAGTTTAATATCTAACTTGCAGAAAAGTAAACTAATATCAAACTACACACTCATACTTCAATCCCTCACCATTAGTCTCGCTATGGATTTCGGAGGTAACTGAAAATGACATGAGCAATTTAATATCTAATCTAACTACTAAAGCAAATGTGTAAGACTGAAATAAACAAAACAATTCTAGATTTAAATAAAAACTAAGAAAAGTAAATTAGCAAAAGGACAATATTGATTCCATGTCATTAGTCATTATAAAAAAATGTGCAAATGCCCGGGCTGCCTATTGTAATCTGAAACAAGAGCACTGATCAGTTAACAACAACATAAAACATAAAATATTATGGACAGAAGTAAAATATAAAACATGAAAGATTATGGACAAAGATGAAATGTAAATACCATGAAAGATGTAATCTATATACACGTGAATGATTATGGCACAATGAACATAAAGAAATGAAGCATGAAACTATACAGTAATACACAAAACCTCAGCATGTGCAAGGGCCCTCTGCACAGACCTTGGGGAGCAGCTTTCAAATACGAATTACGCTTATGAACAGAGTCTTCTCATATATTAAAATGTGGTCATAACAGAGAGATAATGTCACAGCACAATGGCGACGCAATTACATTACAGAGCTAAAGAAGATCTAACTATTATGCATATGATAACGCATTATTTATAATAGAGGGAGATATAACTAATTCCCTAAAGTCTGTGCTGATAGAAGACACATGAACCATCACGTCCAGAGATCTAGCATTATGGCTGCCGTGAGGATTAAATCTATGGAGAGTGGATGTTGGATTCGGCTTATGGAGCTGTTTACAGGTGTTGATATGTCTCCGGTGATTTAGAAACGGCCACGCAAATCTTCACGTGATGAGAAATAGAGTTCTGTCACCGTGGGACTCTACGGTTGACCACCACTTGGCCACCTTTGACCACAGCCTTCTTAGGTGAATTCGACTGAGCCAATAGGACATGATCCATGTCCATGTCATTTCTAACTTGCCCATGTGGCTTGATTTGCCTGAAGACACCTGCAATATAGACTTTAACAAAATGGCTGCGGAAAGTTGCAGCAGCTGCGGAAAGTGACAAGATTCCGCAGCTAAATGAGAAAAAATCTAAATCAAACAGCAGACACAAAACATATTTAAAAACCATTTTAAATGCTCTTTTACAATTAATATGCAATGATATTGATGACTTAGAAGGTCTAGGTGAATGAAAAAGGTCTAGAAAGGTGTGTAAGAAAGATGCAGATTTGAGACTCAACAAATATCATCACCAATTGCAAGTCTAGTTAGCAAAAGCCCTGAAATCGAACCTGTGTAATAAAAAATATATGATTATATAGAGTCTCTTGAACATAAAGCTAAAGGGAAAATTGTTGAGTCATCATCAAATCAGGAATAAATTTTAAATGAAGAAGTTCAATTCGATCCTACAGAAGAAATTAGAATTGAAGATGTTTTTAAACAAGAAATTTATGAACTGAAATTGTTAAATAAGTATCTGAAGTAGGAACATGAAGCAATGAAAGTACAAAATGGCATTCAAAAGACTAAAAATGATAATATTCTCCTACATATTTGCCACAGGTACAAGAAAAAGAAGAAATTGGAAGCTAAAAATATTTTTCTTAAGAGAAAGGTTAGAAGTTTGCAGTACATGATCTTAATGAAGAAACCAAGGATGGAAGTCAATACCATAAAATAAAGGAGAACTAATTTATATTTTCTTGCTCATGCCTCAAATATAGCTTGATGACAGAGTGGGTTACAAAATTTTAAAATTTTGTGCATGAGGACGTGCAATATCTTCTTTGTGGGGGAATGTTGAAAACCATAATTGTCTGTTTTTTACACCATATTTAAACTCCATTCTCCTCCTTTTTAACCATAAATATTTAAATAGGGTGTCAAATTACAAGGTTATTGGAAAAAACAGGTAATTAATCATTGTTTATTCAGAGTTTCATTTTTCTTTACTATTTGATTTAATATTTTCACAAGCTACCTATTTTCATCAATTTTGCAGCTAATAAATGATTCTGCAGCTTAATCAAAGAACATATATGTTTTGAAACACCAAATGGGGAAAAAATTGTATGGAAAAGTAGTTGAAAAGCCACATAATTATATTTATATATCTCCATGGTCCAGGAAGTGATGAGGATGTCATATAAGAAGGTCAATGTGGAACTCAATCCAATGGAAAAGGAGTCGAAGATGAACCAGAATAGCAAGGTGATAGATGATAAGGATGAAGTTTATAGTTTTCCTCACGATTTGCTTCTTTGATATAAAATTAGCAAGAATCGTTATTTCATGTTATCTTTTGTTATTTTTAGAGTTTATATCAAGTAGGATAGGCTTAGAAATCTCTAAACATTTTATTAAAGGAGGTTATACGACCTACCTCTTGACACGATGATGACAAGCTAGTTATTGTTTGTAACACTCTTTGCAATCGATTGATTAAAACTCTTTATTCCATTGTGTTGTGCATTTAGATGCGTGCTTAACCTTGTTTTATATATGTGTAGTTGAACTTATAGGAGGTCCCCCTCAGAGCTGTAAGGTTTTTTTTTATTTCTAATTAAGTTTTATGTTTTCTAGTTTAGTCATCTAATTTCTCTTTGTAGAATTTTTTATCGATTTTATAACTATAATTTCATTCATAGATCTAATTTTGATTATGTGAATATTATCATGGATGTAATCTCTTTGTTAGAATGATAACTAAAATAATCGATGGGATTTGTTATGCACATGGCGATTTTGATTGAGAAATAAGAAGTAGAATCATTTGGTTTTAAGATTCACAATTAAATTTATTTCATTGTTTTATTTTTGTTAAGTGTGCAGTATATTTAATTTTTTTTTTTTTTGGTGATATTTATTTCTACATTTTAATATTAATTTACTTTTTTGTCAAGTGTGAAGATTTAATTTTTCCAACTGTGAAATTTATTTCTCCACTTGAAATTAGTTTTTTTTTTTTTATTAGTGTGAAATTTCCTTTTATACAAGAGTGAAAATATTTCTACTTTAAACTTCTTAGATAAAGCAAGTGCATGAAAATATCATAATTAAAATTAAAAATTATTCACATGATAAGGAATCCTAGCACAAATGGTGCACATATACTTCATCAGTTTACAAGTCCTGGTCGATAATTTATGAAGTAATTTAACATCAATTAAATTACCAAGACATGGTCTAAGAGAATCATAATAATGGGGAACATTATTTCTAGATATGAAAACATAGAGAATCAAAGACAAAATTCATATTTCAAATTCGTACATATTGTAAAGAATCTGAACGATCCATGTATCACATGTCACTCTAGATTAATTCCAAGAAAAGCATTAACAATTGAATTGGATAAGTTGAAACAATCAAAGGCAACAAAATTTGACAATATAACTGATTTTAGAACACATGAAAATATGGAATGTCTAATTAAATTTATTAATGTTAATGAAAAAAACTTTTCTTTAGTTATGGAATTGCAAGGAGAAGTGGGGGACATTGAGAAGGAGATATTCAGTCAAGGTGTCAAATTGCAAATTACAGTTGCTCCTATTAAATATTTCATACAAGAAAAGTTAAAGAAGTTGGTTCAAGAATCCAAAAACTCTGAAAACAGTTAACAGTTAAACACTTAGGATATATGCTTTTATGTACTATAAGTTTTCTTAAATATTGGAATATTCATTTTTCTATTTACTAGTGATAAAATTTTCATATTTGTATATATGTTATTATGAATTGAGTCAATATTTGGATTCCATTTTTATATTTTTATTAAAAATGGATTTTTCATAGAATGATTCATGGGAGACCAATTCACTTACTTTTGCAGCTAACAATAATGATTTGATAAACTCTTTAGAAATCGAGTATTATTTTTTGTACCCAAAATTTCTGCAGTGGTTTACATTTGCACATGGTTTTGTTTCCACATAGATTTGTTTCAAAGTTACATTATGATTTATTACATGTATTTAATTTATTATGGAACAATTGTGGCTATTTTTCCAAAATGTAGGAGTGTAAAGTTAAAGAGTCAAAAAAGCTGAAATGGCAGTCGTGAATATGCTAGTGAAATGGGATATTAGAAAAAGTATTACTATGCAAAAAATAGATATTATGAGTGGCTATATAGTATTATTGTTACTACAAGTGTATACCATATTGTTAAAAACTAATTTCTCTGTGGAAATTCTCACATTGTTTAGAAATTTTATGAACAATTTGAAGATGATTTCTCTTTTGTTGTTTGAAATGAAAATGAATATTCAATAACTATTTCTAGCTGTCAAAATTTTGTTTCATATTTAATGATTATTTCAATCGTAGCTATGGTAATTACCATTTGAATATGGATAGAATTATTGCTATTGTAACTGTTTTCGTTTTTATTGTTACTCATTCATAATATGTTCTGCACATTTGTTTTACCAAAAAATGCTCCTTTGTCTAAAAAATTGGAAGAAAAATGTACTCAATGATAAATTCATATAACAAAGTCCCATTTTAGTTTTAATATTTCCACATATCTTTGGCCAATAATTGCAAATCGGTTTGTTCTCTTATATATGGACTATAGAAAATGATTATTAACAAATTTCTTTCACAGAAAATAAATTGAAATCTAATGTTTGAAATCATTTTGCATTCTGCATAATGAAAGCTCTGCTTTCAACCCCCCCTCCCATTTTTGCAAAGGACCTACAATTGCCTTAATCCTACCACAATTTGGTAGAGCATATATGAAATGACATTTAATTATTTTTTATTTTAATGGTATGAAATTACATTTAACTACTATTGATTTTAATTATATTCATTAATCATTGATCATCATCAATTTTGTTAGTACTGATTTACTTGATCTTTAATCAGAAAATACTAGTGTGAAACATGTTACTTTAAATCATATCCATTTTACTTAAATTCCATTTTGAAATAACACAATTGATACAATTAAATTTGATGATAGATATATTTCACATGCTTTATAAATCAATATTGGGATACTATTTTATTAATATTCTAACTCACATTACCCGATGGGGGTGAGGAACAGTGATGATGTCATTCCCGAGGGAACATATGGGTGCCTATGGTGAGAGTGTGGCCACAGGCAGGCAGTCTAGCCTTCCCACCCTTCCATTACTTCTTAAGTACGGGAGAGAGTAATGAACGACATATGAAACTTCATGTTGCTTGGGCCTCAAGGGTGGTGAAGATCGATTAAATTTTATAGAGGGTGTCAAGGGTTGTTGCTCATCATTTTGCACGTGTGATAGTTATGGAATCTGTGTTGAGTGATTTGTGAGGAGAGGAGGTTGCATCAGAGGTATCTCCATCGGGGAGAGGGGGCGACCTCATTGTCGGTGTTCCCTCACCTACTTTTGGGTCAGCATAATTATCAATTTTTGGATTTCTCTTCGACTCGGTGCATTTGGAGGGGAGGCAGGGTATGGTCGCCTAGTTTTGGGTGGTGTTTTATTTTTCCTATTTAAATCTATGTGGTTTTAGTTTGGGACGGGTGGTTATAAGTCCCTTCTGTAGTGGGCGTGTAATTTTGGATTTATCCAACCCTTTCACGAGATTTTGTGATGCTGGATTGATCTGAAGGTGTGAATGCCTTGGGTTTTGGCTAGTGTGGCTCGAGAGAGGCCATATCAGGCAGTGGGAAGATGTTTGTCTTGCAGCAAATTTTATTTCAGTATTTTTTGTGTTCACTGCACATTAGTGGGTGGTAGTTAGGCCGGTGAAGGTGGTGCTTTTTCCATGTGGGAAGCTCTGGAAGTTTCAGTTGGGTGGTCATATGATCCTTCCAATGGTGTTGGGAAGCAAACCATGCATACGGTTCCTCTCTCTAGGCACTCATCTACTCAAGAAAAACCCAATTTGGGAAACTCAGGGGTGTATAAAATCTACCAAAGGGACTTGATTTGATCTTGTAATGTACTAAAACAAGATACTGAATCCTTCCTACAATTTGCGGAAACAAAACACGATCGCACAATCACATATAAGTAAGAGAAAGAAATTATCAATTGCACAACACAAGATGTATCTAGGGAAAGAAACTGCTCAAAACCTCATTATATGTATATTACATATGGTCAATACCATGAAAAAATACAATGCTTTCTCACACTAGAGAAAATTCCTGCACTCTACTGACTGTCTCACTCCGATCTTGCTCGAAACGGGCTTTCAATTTAAGAAAAATCAGTAAAGTATTTAACCTTTTTCTTGCCTCTCCCTAGTACGACTTTATTACACATTCTTGGGCTAATTGAGCCTTTATTAATTAGTAAAATACCCAATAATGATTGAGAAATCCTTGAAGGCCTTCCCAATGACCTCATGCATGACTTGTACAATTTTATAATTATACAACTGATAGTTATCTTTCCTTTAACCTCTATCTCAACTAGGCCTTCATTAGAACTAACATGAAACAAATATTTATAGTGAACTATCAGTTAAATGATTGATCACTCCATGTGAATTAAATCAGATTTAATTCACTTGACCTCTCACTAGCTCATCTCTCAGTTAGAATTATTTAAATTGATTTTAACTCAAATACTTGAGTTAACTAATTACAATTCACAATTAACTATCTGGACCCCCTAAAAATATAAAATCCCTTTTCATGCATCCTCTTAGACCTCTAACTTGAATGTACCAAGCTAACTAAGTCTTCCTCACTCAGTTAACTAATACAAATTTTCATGACATGAAATTGCAATTTTTCTTTCAATTTAATTAAGGAAAAATTAAATCAAAAGCCTCATATGGTAGCCATTTATGGGTGCCATTTTCTGGATTTCATTTCTAGATGCCAATTTCACTATTTCTTATTGAAAATTTCAACACTCCCTCTCAACAAGAAAGGAATTCAATCTATCCTGATCTGGTAACTTTGGAATATTTTGCATGCAACACTTATCTAGTTTTGTTTTCTCCTACAACTCCTAAAACTGAATAGCCTCCAAAAAAAATGTAAATCAATATAATGCATCTATCATGAGAGTCTCTAACTACTACTAGTTATTGCACTGTCTACTGAAATATCTGTGCTGATGTTTACTCTACATTTGTTCCTTTTGCACTACTACCAACTTTGATCTGCACTCCAGTATCTGACATTTTTCACTCTAATTTATGTCTTCTTGACATAAGATTGTATCAATCTAACTGATCGTTCCTGTTGCAGTTGTACTGTGGGATCCTCGTAGCCAGGTTCGATCCATGAGACACGCCATCTCAATGGACCCTACCCAAATTTCTTCTATTGGGATTATATTTGAACATCGCCCCAGCTCTCACCGGAGGTATGGATGCATGTGATCCCTCTGCCAATATGGCTCAAAATTTCCCCCTCCTGGAGGTCTCTGCTTGAGTGGATGCTTCCACTTGGTCTCCTCTCTACTTTCCCGATTGTGGTTGCTACGCAAGCTTCTGAGACTACTTCTGAGGCTGCATGTTGAGAGCATTAGGGGAATTTTAAGGTATAAAATGGGCCTCCTAAGGAAATTGTAAAATAATAATGGAAATAATAAAATAATATTTTATTACATCATTAAAGTTTAGAGGGAGAAAAGAAAAAGTTACTTTTGCAACTTGTATTTTCAACTTATCTCCCTATGGGTTTACTCAAATTTCAAGTGGGAACACTCGGTGGATGCATAATTTGATTCCTCATCCAATGAGTGCCCATATTTCATACTTTCTATAGACCCTGCTACACGAAAAATGAGAAATATATGAAAAACATGGTTGCAATCACGTTTCTTCATGTATTTTTCATTTTTATTGTAGCAGGGTCCATCGAAAGTATGCAACGTGGGTACTCCTTGGTTGCGTAATTAAATTTTGCATCCAATGAGTACTCCCATTTGAAATTTGAGTAAAACCTTAGGGAGATAAATTGAAAATGCAAGTTGAAAAAGTAGTTTTATTATTTTATTATTTTTTAATATTTTTACCTTTTTACCCCAAAAATGGTGAATCATCCCCCATGGTTGACATCATCATCTTGAATCCTATTGTTTCTTAAAAAGTTTATTTTTGTTGTATATTTTCCTTAAGAGGCTCATTTTAGAACTCTAAAGTTTTCTAATGGGCTCATTCTCAACCCCCAAGTCACTAGCCTCTTCTTTTCTTCTCAAAGCTTTGCATGCATCCTCGACCTCGAGAGAATACATGTTCTTGAATCTTACATCGATCTGTTTCACCCGTCCCATGGCGATGTGTCTAAGGAACACTTTTTCTTTTCTAAATATGGCATCATAACCACTGTCTTCCAATACTAATACAAAGACAAGATTCTTCCTTAGTCCTGGAACATAAAAAACATCTGTCAGTCTGAGAGTGGAGAAAGACTCCCTATGAAAGGTAATTATACCTATGTCGGTCGCACTACACCTCCCTTCATCTCCAAAATCTATATTCTGCTGGAGTTCCTTCTCCTCCAAGACACTAAAGAGATATATATTCCCTATCATATGGAGCAAGTCATCGCTGTCTAGATAACACCTGCATCCCATTACAATTTTGGCCATGTATGCAATGAGAGTAAAATAAAGCTCAAACTGTGATTCTATCGCTTCTCCTGCTACGAATACAGGCTCCTTCTTGCTTGCCTTCTTCTGTAGACAATTTGAGGCATAGTGCCCATGCTCTTGACAATGAAAATACTTGATCTTGGAGAAGTATCTCTTGCCATCTTAACCTTGGGACTTATTTCCCATGACTTTCTTGCCTTTTCCTGCCAATGAAAAATATTCTTCTTTATCTTTTCCAAAGGTCCCATCTCTGGTGCTCCACCTTATCTATTTTATTACCAAGTCGGACCACAAACGCTCCCATTCTAGTAACTTCTCCCTCCCATTCATAGAGTCCTGGTAATTATACCAACTGTTGAGAAAGCCTAGAAGAGATAGGCTCACAAAATCATCCTGGTCTACTATCACACCAACACTTCCAAGCTCGTTTCGACTTTGAGTAAACTTCACCAAGTATGTTGGTATCGTTTCTCCCTCCATCTTGATATTTCTGAGCTTGTCTTTCAGCGCCAACTTCATGTGGTCGATGATGTTTTGAAACAGATCTGTCAAGGCCTTCCACATAGCATTTGAAGCTTCCTTACCATGGATATTTGAGAAAAAATGATCTCAAACTCCCTCTAACGATATCCTTCTCATGTTTTCTACCTTCTTCTACCATGCATCAAGAAGTTGGGCATCTATTGTTTCGGGCTTGTGAATATCAGTATCTATGAATTCCTTCAACTTTTTTTCCTCCAACACTGACTCTGTGTTATCCTTACATGTTATGTAATTCAAATTTCCCTCAATATCATATTCGATTCTTAAGCCATTGAAAGATATCTTGATGTGTTGTTGGATCGTGAAGAATGAATCTGCAAATTTGAACTTGTTCAGAAAAACAGTCGATTTCTTCTCTTCTATTGTGATTCCTGGCACTCTGATACCATCTATAAAATCTGTCAATGGGATTGAATATGATCTTTTAATGTACTAAAACAAGTTGAATCCTTCCTACAATTTTTGGAAAAAAACACGATCACACAATCACATATAAGCAAGAGAAAGAAATTATCAATCGCACAACACAAGATTTCTAGGGAAAGAAAATACTCAAAACCCCACATATGTATATTTCATATGGTGAAGATCATGAAACAATACAATGATTTCTCACACTAGAGAAAATTCCTGCACTTTGTTGACTGTCTCACTCCGATCCTGCTCGAAACTGGCTTACAATATAAGGAAAATATGTTAAGTATTTAACCTTTTGATTTCCTCTGCCTAGCCTTCTTTTATTATGCATGCTTGGGAAATTTGAGCCCCTATTAATTAGGAAAATCACCAATAATTATTGTGCAATCCTTCAAGGCCTTCCCGATGACCTCATGCATGACCTGTACAATTTTCTAATTATACAACCGATAGTTATCTTCCGTTCAACCTCTGTCTTAACTCGACCTTCATTAGAACTGACATGTAACAACTATTTATAGTGAATTATTAGTTAACTGATTGATTGCTACATGCGAATTAAATCATAGTTAATTCACTGGACCTCTCACTACCTCATCCCTTAGTTAGAACTAGTTAAATTGATTTTAACTCAAATACTTGAGCTACCTAATTACAACTCATAAATAACTATATCTGGACCCCCTATTTATAGAAAATACCTTTTCATGCATCCTATTAGACCTATAACTCGAATTTCCTAAACTAATTAAGTCTTCTTGACTCATTTAACTAATACAAGTTGTCATGAGATGAAATTGCAAATTTTCTTTCAATTTAATTAAAGGAAAATTAAATCAAAAGCCTCATATGGTAGCCATTTCTAGGTGTCATTTTATGGATTTCAATTCTGGATGCCAATTTCACTATTTCTTGTTGCAAATTTCAACAAGGGGGTGGTGTACCTTTTTCTCAGTTAGAGATGGTCTCGACTGGAAACGATTTCCTGAATCATGGTGGTCAGTGCGATGGTCATTCAAGTCATGCGAGAATGGGTGGCAAAGGTGGTGGAAGGTTAGGGCGTTTAGGGCACGTATCGTCTACAAATTACAGTGGTTGGCATGGGGAATTGGTGATGGGTCATGGAAGAAACAACCCTCCAGGTCAGTAGCATGAGGGTTCAGCTTTTAGTGGCATTTCAGGGTGTCAGGTGCTGACGCGTCATGGTGGTCATGGAAAATGGACATGATGTTGCATTGAGAGATGTCGATATTTGATCCAGTCAGTTATTGAACACTTGGAGACTTTGGAGTGGGTAAGGTAGGAGGAGCATGTTGAATTGATTGCGACTTTGAACAAAATTAATTACTCCCAGTGCCATGTCTGAGAACGTGTAGTGGTGGTCTAGCGAGGCCATAACTTTTATCTGAAAAAGTTGAGAAGTTGGAGGCTTGGATGACCCATCCTCCACTTCCTCATGGAACAACTCTAGACAACCAAACCTCTATCACTTCTGATGATTAGCATGGTTACAAGTGTTTTATTTTTTTCTATTTGTTTAGTGGTGCCTATGGCCTCTTGAATTGTGGACTATGCCTCTTACTATTTTTTTGTTTCACTATCAAATGTTGATAGTAGTAGTCAGAAAACTCGGTCAGGGTGGGACTACCTATGTTTTTCTACTAATGTGCCTCTTTTTGGAATAATGAATAAAAATTTGACTTACAAAAAATAATAATTCTAGATCACATTCTATTTTTATTAATTAGAACCCTCTTTTCAATAAATACAAGACTTTTTTTCCATTTATTCAGTGAAGTAATGCATATTCAAGACATTCACTATGTAAAATTATTTTTCTATTTTCGAATTATAGATTAGATAATCGCACATTAAGTGATTGTACTTGTATTACTCAATATCAAATGAGCTTAGTTATTTAGATAAATAATATTAATTTCATTCCATAAAGGTTCTTGTGAAAAATTAGAAAGGGACCTCTAATTGTAGAATTGCATCTTATCATATTCTGCTATTTGCAGCTTTTCCAATGTCCTCCAATATAAATGCAGTGAAAATAACATCTACAACTAGTAGTCCCAACAACAAAAGAAATCCATATGTCGATAGTTTGTCCATGTTCAAGATGTGCGGTAAATCATCTAAGCAAAAGGATAAACAATAATAATTTCATTTTGTAAATGTTATAGTGAGATATTTACAGAATGAATCTCTGATATAAAAAATCATGAGTATCAAAATAAAATTGCAAAATTTTTCTATTCCAAATGGTTTAGACATTGCCCATGGGGTGTAGCTCAATTGGAAAATGCCTTTTTCTGAATTCATTGTAAAGCAAGAGATTCAATGTTCGATCCCCCATGGGTTTGATAAAAAAAATGGTTTAGACATTAGCAATTTTTAAATTGAACATTGTAGCTATAATGAACATTGCAACTAAGTCATGTTTTTCAAAGTATGCAATTGTGGCATATGCAAAGCTCTTTATGTTTATTCGCATGCATTTTTTCTCTGCACATGCTTCCTCTGGAGAACTATCTCCGCACAACCACTATTGCACAAATTCCTTCGAATAGATGTTTTCAATAGTTGTGAACTATGTTCATAAATAATAAATAAAAAAAGATTCGACATAACAAAAATTTAGATGTGTGGAACTGCAGAGCAAATCCATAATGCTAAAAATATCTCTAACTTTCATTTTACTAACCTTCGCACTTCACACAGTCTATTAATAATAAAATAATCATTGATCTCGTATATGCACAACCACCTACACACAACATTTCTCAGGAAAATAACACCAAATAGTACCCCAGGCTGAAAAATCAACAAAAATTAAAATCAATATCCATATTGCATCCTTATATTAGAAAAATGTAATATAAATCATTCTCAAATTAACTACTTAGTCAAAAAATATGCTATGAAATAGGCTCAATACGTGATGCAACGAATGGAAGAAGGTCCATTAACATAAGCACCATTTGGTCTGTATCCTAATCTCTTATTCGTAAACTGTAATTTCTCCACATGTCTTCCTTCAATGACTAACTTCTCTCAATAGTAACATATAGATACAAGCTACTCATTTTTACACTAGAAACACCAACACCATCTACACCAGCAAGAGACACACCAACACTAGCACCAGTATCACTTCAAGCTGAAACTCATAGATTTTTATATAATCCAGCATGACTCAATTGAATGCTAAATAGAAATTTCTTAAAATTATTATATATACTTGAATTCACTGAATAGATATCGAAAAGAGTATTTTCTAATATCGATAGATACCACCTTATCGATTTCTTTGCAACTAGCAGTAATAGTTTTGGTAATGTGGTTGTGTGTGGATTTAGTGAATGGATATTAATAGTAGTACTTAGCATTGATTAATTATTGCATTCTGAGTGTGAATACCAAGTTTTATAATCAGGAATGCAAATAATTATTTAAATATTTTGTATGTACATTCTATCATTATAAGATATAATATGTTATAAACGCGAATATTAATTTTTCTAAAAACCACTACAATATGCAACACTAAAGTTGATAATTGAGATTTGATATTGTGTATGGCTTTTATCTTTCCACACTTACTCTCTGCTTCCAAACAAATCTCTGCACTTCCCTACGTGTTCAGATAAAAAATACAAAGTGCTGAGTACTTTGTGTGGAAGAAGATGATTTTACAATAATGCAGAAGAATCACTATTGCACAATTGTGAATTTGTGTAGAATGAAGAATGCGCAAAAATATCTTTTAATGTAATGATTTTTCTAGTGGTTACTCTATTATTAATAGATTATGCAAACTACAGACGTTCACACAATGAAAAATTGAGACCTTCTTTCGCATAATGGATTTCCTTTATATTCCTACATATATCCATTTGTGTTATTTGTTTTAAAGTTTACGTTAAACTAATATTTTAATATATTGAAAATCATGGTTATTATTAATATATTGTACGAAGTGTGGAGGTTTAGACAATGAAAGCTTCAAAACTTCTTCTGCACAATGGACTTTTCTCTGTAATTCTACACATCTTCATTTATGTTATTTGGAAAGTATATGTTGTTATCAACTATTCAGAAGATAAATTGCATAGGATTGTGCAAAGTGAGGAGGTTTTCATAATGAATTCATGAGAGATTCTTTAATTATTTTCATAGAAGGAGCTTTTTGCAGGTGGTCCTGCATATACAAAGATCATTATGTAGAGGGAGTTGTGTGGAAGTGGTTGTGCCTCTATGTAAGAATTTGTGTGAACATTGTTGTGTGTGTGCAGAGAAGGTTGTTAATATAGGTGGATATTGGTGGCCACCCATCTATTCCACTTGGACCGCAACTATTTTTCCTTTCAGTTTCCTTAATCGTAGAAAAATTTACTATTTTTGGTAGCTTTTTGGGTCCTAAACTTCTGAATCCATTTTTAGGCTCTAAATGTCATTTTTTTGGAAAACAGAGAACCTCCAATTATATAATAAGGGTTTTCAATTGAAATTTTTATTCCTCGGATAGATGTTTCTAACAAGGCATTGTACACATCAAACGAAGATTGTATGCCAAAGTTACGACCTCGGGAAGTTGATGTACCAATTTACCCCAACAGGTCCCACATAATTTTGGCACTTCATCTCCTAGCGTTAGGTTTTTGGATGTTTATGGTTTTCCATTGTTCTTAATATTATATAGGCCTTTTAGCCTCATTGTAATAGAGCTCAGAAGGCATGTAGTTGCAACATCCTCCTTCGGCGCATTTACCCAAGCTAACCGCTCCACTGGGGTAAACATGTGACAAAGAGTTACTATGATGTGATTCAACGTCCTAGATCACCTTAAGGACGTGGAATAAAAAAAAAAACCTTACTACCCTTCCTTGGGTGCTACAGAACCCCCAAGGGCTAAAATACACTTCCATGTGTCAAAACAATGAGTTAACTTTCCTTTTCATTGTAATGGACTCCCAGTCGCATGCACAAGCTTGCATCCATGTGATTGTGGGCCTCTAGTCGCATGCATAACCAAGGCAAGGGTGCAACTACAATATTTTTCATCCAGTTCTATGCTTGAGACCACACAATTTGTGCCACCTTTTTAGGCCTAGACTCCAGGTCACCACTCAAAACTTGTTGAAACTTTCCAAAACAATAAATGACACAAAGAAAAATCTTCTAACACAAAACTTGATCAACTACATGTCCTAACCAAGCCTAATCATGATAGAAATTTTGTCAAACACATTGTGAACATGAAATGTACAAGTTATAAATACACATCTAAACATAGGAATCTCATACTTATCTAAGAATTGTCAGGAAGGTATGATGCCCTCTCATAATATTTGTAATATAATATATTAGGTCATGCATTCATTAACATTTCATTTACTAAAAAAACATGATGAGAGCCATAACTCAATTCTATCATAAACCATTCTTATAACCAGTATATAAAAAACATATTAGAAATGATATAACAACCATTATAGTCACGTAATAACAAGCACATTTACACATTATACACAAGAGGAAAAGATCTCTTATTAACTTATGAAAAATGCAACCAGGTCAGGGACTTCGATGTACCAGCTAACCATAGATTCGGTTGAACAAAATATTTCTTTCCGCCAATCACCACCATGCCATATTCCAAGCATGAATGTGGTACTTACAAAAAAAAAAATATGGCTTTCTCAAGCTTTACCGCAATCCACCAAGGGATTCATAGGCCCAAGCCCTCATCTACACAACCAGGATTTATGGCAATCTTGCCAAGGGATTCCTAGCCCAAAAAGAAACATACACTACCAAGATTTACTATAAGCCCACCACATACCATTCCAAGGATAACTAGGCCTATACATATATGGATTCCTACATATATCTCCACCTAAATTGTGAGGAGTTTTTCCGTATCCACCCTCTATGATTTACCGTATATCTTGACATTCACCAGTCAAGGATTCCTAGGGTACTCAATCAAGATTTACCAAAATCCCAACTTCACCGGTCCAAGGATTCCTAGGCATTTTGTTTCTCCCTAAGACCACCCCACTCAATTTCAAAACTATTCGACAATCCAACTCAACCAATTAATAAAAACCCCATGAGACCATGTTTATCCGGAAATGGAAAGGAAAGGTTGAAAACCACTATCACAACTAGCAAGGCCCATGCCAACGATAGTAATAGAACCAAATACACACATGAATGTATGATGCATGCCAAACCTAGCAAGGAAATTATACATGTAACTCGATATCTGTAAGTAATATTGTTGTAGTAGCTTGATCTAGCTCTTCCTTGCTTGATATATTCTTTCCTTGCTCCAATGCTAGAGTGCTCCAAGAATTCTCAAAGTGTGCAAGAGTATGAGAGAGATAATAGAGAGAGAGCTCCAACCTAAAGCTGAAAAAAATCTGCCAACCGATCCTTGAAAACCTTTTTATCATTGAGGCCTCTGATTTCTTCATTCTTCTCTATTTTTTCTTCAATTTTCTCCTCATGCAAATCTGTGACCTTTTAGCTTCCTTTTCTCCTAATTTCCTTTATTTTCATAAATAAATTCCAAATAATGCCTCTTTTACTTTTCAAATGCCTTTTCCAATTTCCTCTATCCATAATAAACCAAATGAATGCCCACTAGGATGTTTTTCCCAACATTCATCTTAGAATACATGTCCCATGAACCTAGTGTTATTTTTCCTTTATTAACTTTACTACATGGATTTTTGACCCGGGGCTTTTACAGTAACTGCCACATCTCTTCTCAGAGATAATATAGCATTACTTGAGCCACTTTATTTCCATTCTGCATGAAATAGTTTCAATAATTTTTTTTTAATGAATTTAAGTTCTATTTAGTTATATCTATGTAATTATTTTCATATATTTATTTCATTTTGTGCCTTCATAAGTATGGATCAGTGGTATCACAATGGTTTTTTCTTTCTCTGTTTTTCTTTGCATTTCCTGAACAAGGTCAAGGTATAAGGAGTTAGGGTTCAAACTCGTTCAACCTTTGCAATAATATTATTGCTAACCCCAATGACCTCCCATGGTGGAATAAAATAAATATGAGGGAGGAAGAGATCATTTCAAAATATTTCTCAAAGAATCCATTGAGTGAAAAAAGGAATGAAATGATGGAAAAATTTTCCCAAATCCTTCAGCGGATGCCCACCGACAATGCATCTTCATCCAACAATAACTTCTTATGTTTTTCCCACTTCAAGTTACAAGTAAACTTCAATATCCATATATTAGAAAGTTAAATATACACAGATGTTGTAGATAAATGGTTGAATTTGTTGGAAGGTTACTTTTCAGTCCATTTTTTCTTTGATAGAGAGAAGATTACTTTTTCACTGCTTAAGGCTACTCCCCATGTCAAAGAATGGTCAAAAAATCACTGAGAGAAAAGGGCCAAGAAACTCTCTCTATTTATAGCTTACCCTCTTGGAACTCTTTTTTACCATTCTCTATTTATTGTGAATGACCGTTATTGCCACCTTAGACCTACGATCTAAGTAAAGATGATCTCTTCTATTGCTTTGTGGACTTTATGATGCAGGAGCATCCTGCTCAAATGTCATTTTTTTATTTTTGTGATTTAGGGGGTGATATTTTCTTAATTATTTTATAAATTATGTACATTAAGAGGAAAATTTGAGTGTGAGATTTATTGTAAATATTATCTTATAATTGAGAATATGAGAGGAGTTGATTTGTATAGATATCTTAGGGATTATGAACTCTTTAAATAGAAATTAGTTGAGTCAACAGAGGGATAAGATATTTTAGGATTTAGTTGAGTCATTTGTGGAGGAAATCAAGGATTCCAATTAATCCACAACTATGTATAATTATAAGCTTTGTATGAGGATGAAGGAGATAGGGAGGATGGAATATGACAAAGAAAAAATAGAAGCAAGAGGGTGGAGAGTATCCCATGATGGTAGAAAGGAAAAAGTGGGATTAATTGATTATTCAAGCCAGGAGGACTAAAATTTTGTAATTGTATTGTTTTATAAACTTATTAAGTGTGGAGGTGTAAGAAGATTTTATATTCGTGGGTTTAAGCTGAAGTCAGTTTAAAACAAGTTACTGCATTTCAAGATTTCCTAGTGTTTTCCTTTGATTTATAGCTTTTGCGTCGAAATGGAGAATTATCCCCGTGTTACGGAATTGCCGATTATTTTCCTGTGGTTTGTTTCCTTTGATTTATGGGTTTTCCTAGAGTGATGAATTAAGTCATATATTAAATAAATTGTGGCATTTCGAAATCCCTGTTGTTTCTTGAAAACCATGATATCACGATTGGTAGTAACCTGTGTAAATACACGATCAACGATTTGGGTGAATATTTGTGCAACCACGCGTGAAGAGGAATAGTGGAGTGGTTTTCAAAAACAGTAAATGGTATATCATGGGGTATTAAAATGGTAAACGCTATTCTTTTTTTTTTTGTGCGATTAATCATGGTGGCGACATGTAGCACACACAAAACCGCTTATATCGCGTGTTTTTAAAGTATTATCCATCATGCTAGTTGGAGCATGATGTGGCGTGATGATCATTGGATTGGATGAGAGAAATATATGGTGTAGATGGAAGCACTAAGGGAGCCTTAGTAAGTGGTCTAAGAGTGAAGATTGGATAAAATGCAAATTTTTATGTGTTGCGATAAAGTCGTGATATATTTCTAGTATATAAGGATTATAATAGAAATATAGCGAAATATTAAAAATTATATGGTTGGTGGGTTTTAAACCAAAGTCACAAGCATAGAGGAATATTTCATTATGCGGGTATATTATATGGTTTGTAACTATAGTTGTGATAAAGGGAAAATATTTCTGTTTAAGTGTTAAAAGCTTAATGATAAAGGGTTTTCAAGATGAAGGTGTTTTATCTTGGGACACATGTATATGATATGCATTTTATATGCATACTGTGGGTATTTGGGGCTTCGGCTGCATCATTTTTGGTATCAGAGCATACGCTCTTTGGAATTGAGTAATACACACATAAATTATTTTCCTCATTTAGACAAAGATTGATATTTCCAACAGTGAATTGAGTGAGTTGCAGAAAGGGTGATCATAGTAAAATAGGTTTTATCCAATAGAAGGAAGAACAAGCATGATGAAGATTGATCACAAATGGTATGCTGTGATAACAAAGGAATATTGTTTTCTACTTGGAAGGGAACTTTTGAGGAGTTTTTATACTATCTTTATGTAGATTTCTTGAGAAAGAGATGACTTGTTATGTTTGTAGGACATTGTATTATTTAAATTCAAACCATTAACATAGAATTATGAATTGTGTTATGATTGGATATTGCTGGTGAGATAGATGCTTAGAAAGAAAATAAAATTCTGTGTAAATTATAATTTGTTGAGGTTCAAGTTCAAAAGCATCATTTAAAGACAAGGATGCATTTTGATCATTCAAGGAATGAGATCCAAATTGATATGGATTGAAGTCTTGCTTGAGATATGGAGAAGCTCCATTCAGGATTGATTGTTGTGGCATCAATTGTATGTTGAAATATTGCACAGTGGAAGCATGGAGACCAGAGACAAAACTACAGAACTAGATTTACAGGAATGCTAAAGACCAGCAAATGAGGAGATCCTAAATACAGGTGATGTTGGGAATATGGTATGCATAAGTTTTTATTAATTAATGATATTTTACAGATTGAAACAGATCAAGGGAGTGAAAAATTTGCATGTTTGTAGGAGACAACCAGTCGAGACATAAATTGATTACAAAGGTATGAAAGTTTGAAACAGTTGAATGAATGGAAAATTTTGGCACAAGACTACAACAGTAAAACTGTAGGAAGAACTTTTGGAAGTTCTTATATATTGTAGCATAACCTTATTCCAGTTGAGGCTTGGAATAGATAGGGACAAAGGAGTCCTTAAGAGAAGTGAGTGTAGCAACTAGCGAGAGAGCAAGATTGTTCAGTGCAAGTTCTAAGGAAAAGAGGACTTGGAAACCAGATAGAGGAGAAGCTTGGTGAGAAGATCAAGTCAGAAGGAATTTGATTAGTTGCAGGTGTAGAAGCTCACACAAAAGTGAAGATGGCTATGGAAATTCATAGGGAAGGCTCAGAAAAAGGCTACAAGATCAAGGAAAGGGGTGCTAAAGAAATCCGCAAGAAACAGATGAGTCAAAAGGAGTTTGACAAGGAGATGGCTAAGATAAGAGAAGAACTTGATGTGTTAACAATTCTGCTAGGGGAAAAACCAAAGACAAGGTTGGGTCATGAAGAAAAATACAGTGAAGTTGTCTAAGTTACATAGAAGGCTACGACGGAGACAAGTGAATCAGTTGGTAGAAAAACTCAGAGAAGCAGAATCAGAAATGGAAGTTTCCATTTGTGGACCAGAATAGGGTGAAATTCTAGGTGAAGAGGATAATGAGAAAGATTCCATGGACTATTGGAATAGTCCATAATGATTCGAAGATATGCTAACAAGAGAAGCAAATGAGGCTATGGGTCCTTGGTTTTTTAAATCTCATAGTTTGTATGTGTTTGCAAGATGTGTAGAAGATGATGGACAGTCTGGTGAAACTGTCACAAATATGAATAAATCTCTTGAGGTGAAGTATGATTGAGAATTCCTTTTAGAGGAGGAAGGTACTGATTTATTGCAGCAGAAAGAATTCATAGATGAATTTCTGTTTAGTGTAAGATAGCTAGTTAAAGATGTTATGGAGTATAAGCATAATGAAGATTCCATAGTGATATTCCAAGGAGGTAAACAAATGAATTTGTTTAATGAAGTTTATGAAATAATTCTGCAATGTGATGATACAGAAAAAAAGATAACTCAGGAGGATTTCCAGAAGAAGAATGAAACTGAGAATGAAGGTTATGATGAAATACTGGAAAGATTTCACATGGAAATTAAAGTTCTTGGAAAGATGGCTCAAGGAACTTGAAGGAGAAATGAAGCTTGCAGAACCTGATAAATAAGAGATTTCAGTTATCGTGCATGATAAGGATGAAATGTCTCTAACGTTTATAGAGTTAAGTGGATGTTTTTACTTTTCAATTAATAATGTGGCTATAGGTACAAAAGACAACATTAATAAATATGATGATGAAATCAGAGGAATTGAGCAGAAATTATTTGAAGATGAGATAAAAAATCATGAGCAACAAAAAATTTATGTCCTTAGAGACATAAAGGAAACAAAAGTATTAATCCAGCAGGATAAAGATGGAAGCATCCAACAATTTAAAAGAGATGATTAGCAACAGGAAAGTAAATTTGAGGAATGCATTAGATTGCGAGAGTATATCAATTGGCAGTAGAATGTAGAGTGTGATATTATTCTGGTAGTAATGAGAGAAGAAATGGATATATTAACGGAGTGGCTACAAATAAAGACAAATGAAGATCGAAGATATAGATGGAGAACGAAGAAACGGGTTAAATGGAAGCTATTGCCACAAAAGTGGAATGGCAAGTTGATGAACAAGTTCAGAGAACTTGAACAAATTCATATTGATTTGTTAGAGAAGGAGAAACTAAAAGAAATGGAGTCACAACAAAGAGGATCTATTGAAATCCATAAATTCTATGATGGGAGATTGGTGCTTGAAGCATCAAAAGAAGCCAAAAATTCTTGTATTTTTAACACTAATAGTTTGTTTATGAATGAAATTATAGTAAGAGATGAGAAATTTGTTACTATACGGGCAGTAAATGACTATAATTGTGATCAATAAGAAGTTCTTGATTATTCTTCATTACAGAAAGTTGAGTTTTCAGCGCAATTGGAGAAGGAAGCAACAGACAAAGAGCCAGATGCCAAAGAAGATAAGACCAGAGAAATTCTAACTAAAGGAAGAGAGGACATTATAGAAAACATCAATCATATTAATGTAATTGACAAAGAGGAATTATTCCGAGGAATTGGCGGAAGTAATTGCTATAAAGACCGATGGAACCTGGTTGACAAACCAATTCTATATTCTTTCAAAGTCTGGAGACCAAAAAAATGGGTATCAGCATTTCTACGCAAGTCTGTATTTCCAGAGATAAAGATGATGTGGTATGGAAAACAGAGAGTTACATTCAATAGTGTTCGGAAAATACTATTCTGGGAATTCTATGCAAAATTACAAAATGGAGTTGATACTCTAAAGGATCGGCGACAAAACAAAGTTTGGAATCCTGGAGGTAGCAATACATTGAGACTTGTGGCTGTCGCGTTATTACAGAAAAGTGACAGACCTCATAGACAGGAGTCTATGGAAACTTTTATACATGGTGACTCTAATGCAGGAGCATCCTGCTCAAATGTCATTTTTTTATTTTTGTGATTTAGGGGGTGTTATTTTCTTAACTATTTTATTAATTATGTACATGAAGAGGAAAATCTGAGTCTGAGATTTATTGTAAATATCCTCTTATAATTGAGAATATGAGAGGAGTTGGGTTGTATAGGTATCTTAGGGATTATGAACTCTTTAAATAGAAATTAGTTGAGTCAACAGAGGGATAAAATATTTTAGGATTTAGTTGAATCATTTGTGGAGGAAATCATGGATTCAAATTAATCCAAAACTACGTATAAGTATAAGCTTCGTATGAGGATGAAGGAGATAGGGAGGATGGAATAGGACAAAAAAAAATAGAAGGAAGAGGGTGGAGAGTATCCTGTGATGGCAGAAAGGCAGAAGTGGGATTAATTGATTATTCAAGCTAGGAGGACTATAATTTTGTAATTGTATTATTTTATAAATTTATCAAGTGTGGAGGTGTAAGCAGATTTTATATGTGTGGGTTTAAGTTGAAGTCGGTCTAAAACAAGTTACAACATTTTGAGATTTCCTAGTGTTTTCATTTGATCTATAGATTTTGCGTTGAAATGGAGGATTAAGCATGTGTTATGGCATTGCCGAGTATTTTCCTGTGGTTTGTTTCCTTTGATTTATGGGTTTTCCTGAAGTGATGAATTAAGTTGGATATTAAAGAAATTGTGGCATTTTGAAATCCCTGTTGTTTCTTGAAAACCATGATATCATGATCGGTAGTAACTTGTGTAAATACATGATCGACGATTTGGGTGAATATTCATGCAATCACGCGTGAAGAGGAATAGTGGAGTGGTTTTCAAAAATAGTAAATGGTATATCATGGGGTATTAAAATGGTAAAAGGTATTCTTTTGTTTTGGGCGATTAATCATGGTGCCGACATGTAGCACACACAAAACCACTTATATCATGTGTTTTTAAAGTATTATCCATCGTGCTAGTTGGAGTGAAATATGACGTGATGACCATTTTATTGGATGTGAGAAATAGATAGTGGAGGTGGAAGTGCTAAGGGAGCCTCGGTAAGTGGGCTAAGAGCGAAGATTAGATAAAATGAAAAGTTTTATGCGTTGCGATAAAGTCATGATATATTTCTATTATATAAGGATTATAATAGAAATATAGCAGAATATTAAAAATTATATGGTTGGTGGGTTTTAAACCAAAGTCACAAGCATAGATGAATATTTCACTATGCGGGTATATTATATGGTTTGTAACTATAGTTGTGCTAAAGGGAAAATATTTCCGCTTAAGGGTTAAAAGCTTAACGATAAAAGGTTTTCAACATGAAAGTGTTTTATCTTGGGACACATGTATATGATATGCATTTTATATGCATACTGTAGATATTTGCAGCTTAGGCTGCATCACTTTAGAAAAGCTTTTGACACTATCCCTCAAGGTAAAATTTGGGAGAGACTTAAACAAATCGTGGTCCCTCCTGAGCTAAGGATTGTTGTGATCCATCTCTACGAGACCATCACTACCAAGCTTAAGACCAACGAGCGTTGGTCTAAAGACATTAAATGCAATATTGGAGTTAAGCAAGGGTGTCCCCTATCCCCTACCCTTTTTCAGATATACATCGATAAGCTAGAGGAGTGTCTGGAATCTACGGGGTGCAAAGGAACCGAGCTTGTTGGTGTTCTCATAACTCTTCTCTTCTATGCCGATGATATCGTTATTCTTGCAAAAATCCATGATGACCTTAACAAGTAGCTCTAGATTCTTCATGACTACTGCTCCAAGATGGGTATGATAGTTAATACTAACAAGACTAAAGTCGTGATCATTAAATACAAAAATATCACCCATGGTGGTTTCGTGTATAATAACTAGTGCTTAGATCAAGTTTCTTCTTATAAGTATTTGGGCATTGACATCCCTCATCATCTCAACTAGAATTAGAGCATCGAGAAAAGGATTATTGGGGGTTGGAAACCTTATTATGAGCTTGAAAACAATTGTAACTCGGTCGATATTTACATTTGGAGTAAAAAGAGAATCCTCTTTGAGACCATTATCACCCTTGTTGTCTTATACGGTCATGATGTTTGGGGTTGCGGTATATCCAGAGAGTCATGGAGGAAGATTGAGATGATTCAAAAGAAATTCATAACCTACAATCTAAATATCAAGGGAAATACTTCGTATCCTACCCTCTTGTTTGAATTTGGTTTGTCCCCCATTGAAAATACAACTATGTTAAGATATATGACGTATAAGAAGAAGCTTGGAAACATGGACTAAAAAAGGCTCCCTAAAATTGCTTCTAACTATAGTCAAAACCCTCACTTTGCCTCAAGTGCAGGTGGCATAAGGATGCCTAGTCCTAGCTCAACCATTGGGGAATTAAAGAGGAGCTCGGTATAGGAAGCAAATATAATATGAAAATACTATTAGCTCCAAGTTTAAGGACAAGATGTGGGAGGATCAGGAGTTGGAGGGTAAAAGGAAGCTAAGATACTATAAGGAAGTCATCAAACTCACCCTTGATAATCAGAATTATCTCTCTGTGTTGTCCAGCAATAAGAAAAAATGAATATCGCTAAGATAAGAACTAATTCCCATGAGCTTCAGAGTGAGACCAGGTAGTGGTCTATTCCCAAGAACCCTTGGAATGATATAATTTGTTATATTTTCAATTCTAAGCAGGTGGAAGATGAAAAACACTTCCTTTTAGACTACCTGACTCTTACTCACATTCGCTCTCAATTCCCTACCATTTTCCACACTTCCAATCTTCTTGACCTATTAAGCCAACCCACCTATATTGATCTTGGGAGCACTTATTTCCCTTCTCTTTTACCATAGAAACAAGATTTTGAAGGATTCTTTCTCCTTTCTTAAGGTTTGATAGACCACATTGGTCTTAGCGGGCGAACGGTCATCGTCGTCGTCGTCGTCGTCGAATTTTTCAAAAATATAAATTATATAATAAATTATGGAAATTCAAAATATTATTAATTTTCATCTTATAAATATAATAATAAAATTATATGCATATTTTTCAATTATATATATATATATAATAATTATAATAATAGGTAATAATAAAATTATATGTATATTCTTTTATATATATATATATATATATATATATATATATATATATATATATATAATCATTTTTATTTTTTAAATGTGCTAATGATACTAATATACAATATCCACAAGAAATTTTAGACAAATTGAATTAACACATAATTTTTTTCAAAAATTCATTTCATAATATTAGAAAATTTTAACACATCACTTTATTATTATTTTATTTAAATAAAATGAAATTGATAACTACCTAAACTTATAAATAATTTAATAATTATAAGTCAACACTAATGATATAAAATATAATATTTGGTTAAAAAGTGTAACCTTGCTCTCCATAATAGTTTTTTGAATATAAGCCTCCTATCACACTTCACCAACTCGTTTAAAAACATTTAATATTAATGGGAAATATATTATTTATATTAGATACAATGAACATATCGATAAACTTTCAAAATTATCGTTTTATGTTCAGTGCAATGAATTTGATACGTATCTAAAATATAACTCATGTTCAGTGTATTATTTCATTAATCAATTAATATTGGTATAAAATAACAATTTAAACTATTTAAAATTCTGTTTACGTGTTAACTTATTTGAATGGTAAACATGTTTCAATATATATAACGTATTATATTAAACCAGATTGAGTTAAAATTTAGTTTAGATATATGATTTATATAATTAAGTTGAAATTAGTGAATATGATAGTAATGGAGTATTTATTAATGATCATTTACAGAATTCTGATTTTGAAGTTTTTAAACAAAATGTTATAATATTTATAATATTTCTTTTGTATATTTGTCAATATTAATCTAACAAAAATAAAAAATTATAAAACATTTATATCTTTTGCTCTTATTAAGGAAGGGGAACATAGTGTGTTTTTCCCTACCACCAAATTTTACCTTAACTTAGCATTGATCCCAAATTAGCCATGTGATAAGCCTTGGAGTTGTTTGATTTGAGAACATAGAGACACTTTTTCTTGGCGATAAACTAGTACAACTCATCAATCCTTTTGAAAATCATAGTTAAATTTATATTTTAGGGTACATATCCTAAATATAAATGGTAAATTATATTCAAGGAATCATAAAAAATAATCACCTTTGGAATTCCCAAATTCAGAATTGCCCCAAACCTTAATATAAGGCATATGCTTAAACAACATTTTAAGAAGTGTGACCTAAACCGCAAGCATACCTGTATTCTTATTGATTTTCAAAACAAATCCCCTTGTGCTTTTGCCAAACATATTTTTATATATAAATTTGAAACAAGAAAATAATGATAATTTATTTATTACATTTTTTTTTAACCCTGAGGAACCAAGCAGCCTCTCTGACACGTAACTACTAGTAAACATCTAGGGGCTACCTGTCTGACATGTAACTACTAGCAAACATCTAGGGGGCTACCTGCCTAACATGTAACTACTAGCAAACATCAGAGGACTACAATATGTCCTCCTCCCCGCGGCGAGGCCCACAACAAGTCACAACAGGGAGATTTGAATCTAGGTCTTTTGAGTATTTCACACTTTTCGAATTAACCAATTGAACTACCCCATATTTATTTAGTACATATTACTAATTATATTTTTTTTAAATATATGTTATTTTTAAAAAATTAATTAGATTTATTTTAACACAGAAGAATTTATTTTTTTTCAATATAAATTTATATTATTTTTTCTATATATAGTTATTTATTAATCAAATAAAAGTAATTATATGAATTGATTCATTGTATATTTTAATTAAAATTTATTTAATATTATATTTGTAAATTTTTTATTTATATTTTAATAATTTATTTTATCTAAACTTTTGTCATTCATATTATAAATATTGAATTTATTTTATATTTTAATTATTATAATAAAAACTGTTTTGATTAATAAAGTACAACCAATATTGTTTTTCAATTATTAATTTCATGGATTTCTCACAATAAATATGTTCATTATAATAATAATTTGTATTATTTATGGCATCCAACTTTGACTTGACATCTATAATTAGAAGAGGAAAAACAAATCCATTATTTGAAAAAGGACAAATTACGAACGAGAATCATGATACCATACAACAATATATTGTTGGCATGGATCATAATACTATCCGGACAAAGATTTTATAGAGCACATGCGTGTCCACATCAAAACTCAAATGAGTTGAGGAACAAACACGAAAGATTTACTATTAATATTATAAGGTCATCAAACTCTCTCATCAACTTTTTAATGGGTTATTTTTTATATAATTTTTTTATTTAAATATGATCATTGTAAAGTCTCGCACCGATGACTTATATAGACACCCAGAGGGATCATTGGAATTAATAATGATAATATTAAAAATTATTAAATATATTCTAACCATAACAACCATATTTAAAACAATTGTGAGGTCAAACATATCATCCATTGTAACACATAAAAACACTAAATCCAAACTACTATAAGGAAACCTACATAAAATATGGAGTAGTGTACATATTTCAAGGTCAATAGTGCAATATTCGAATCTGAATTGATAATCACGAAAAGTGGAAACCATAGATCACAACACTAATATTTGAATATTTGAACTGTGTAAGATATTATCATGTTCCTTTCTCTCTTCCCTAGTCATCTTTTTTAAAGGAGGTTTTAAAATATAACACAATTTCATCCATATTTTCATGCCCCTGTGCCAACTTTTTTCCCTTATATAGAAAAAAAAATTCAACTTCTTGTCAATATAACTTCCCTGCCTTATCATTTACTACAAGTTTTGTTAGAATGTGTGTACTACTACTTTCACTACTTTTGAGAAATGTTTATCATATTATATTTAATTTGGTGCATCATCGATGTAGAAGTAACCCTTTTATGGGATTCCATTTGAGACACATCTTTGTATTTCCCATGCAATATTGTTTCTATTTTAGGCTTTTCATGTTTAAGTACTCCCTTTTCATATAATTTGGTTTATAGTATTAATTTCAACGTTATTCATTTAGTACTTATTAGACTTGACTTTGTGTAACTTTTTATAAACATTCATGAGATGGTATTTCCTAATTTTAAATTTTTATTATTATTTCACGATATTATCCTTGAGATCTTTGGCGTTGTTTTTTAATGTATATATTCATTTAGTTAAATTGTGTAGCTCTCGTGTTTATGTCAAGTTCACTGAATAATGTTGTTGTTGTTAATGACATAGCTAAGGGTGACCTCAAAGTTGTGATCTAAGGCATAGAGGAGTGAGGTCAAGGGAGCACAATCTAAGGAAGCACAATTAGAGGCATGGGGAATATCTAAGGTGTAGAAGGAGGTCTGAGCACAAATATTGAAGAAACCATAAAATTATACTACAATGTGGAAACCTCACAAAACTAAAGTATTTGGGCCTCCTCCATTAATTAACGGACAAACATTTGGCTAATAGTAGATGGTACCTCTACCAGACCCTCAGCTTATCGAGATTTCGATAGAGCCTTCTTCTATAGATTTGTTGATATCTTGGTATAATGATCCTCCTGGTTATAGCCCTGGTCATGAGGGGAATTAAGGTTTAGCACTTGAGTGTTAAACTCCCTTAGAATATTGCCATATCAACATTTTAATCAAAAGGGGAAGGTTCATGATATTCTTGATATCTAATATATGTAACTCATGGTTACAATTTTGGTCAAGTGGGTGCTTAAGTATGGTATATGAGAGCTAAAAGCTCTTAGGACATCCCCATAGCATTTTATCAAAAGGCATGGGTGCATGGTTATTTTGATATTCTAGTAGTTTGGAGCTCCTAGTCGCACCCCTTATCACATGGTGTTGAAGTCTAACACCTAAGGACTAAAGATCCCTTGACATATTAACCTATTGACATATTAGGATTTTGTTAAATAAATGGAACTTATGATTTTCTCATATACCAATACAAAGTAACCCCTATCAAAGCCATTGATTGTGGAGAAGCTTTAATACTACCCTAATGGCTTAAGGACCTTGATGTAGTTTTTAACCCTCACAGGGGCTTCACTTAATGTACCTCTGACATGTCATGTGTTTTTTTGTCATACTAAACAATACCCCTAATTTGACTACATGTTGGAAAATACCTCTAGAGATCACATTATTTAACCCACTACCAATACGAAGCCAATACACTTTCCCAATTTAAAAAACCCCTACTTTCACTAGATATTGTAGGTATCAATTTTCCATTAACACTTTTTATACCCCTTTATATATTTTCATTAACTTTGAGATCCATTTTTTATAATTTCCAATATAAAAACCCTTTACCCCCTGTTATATTCTCAAAATATCATGTCATTTTTTACTCAATATATATCCCCCAATATGAACACACGTAGTAGGATATTGCTCCCCTAGTGAAGCTCTCATGTTAACCTTGTATAAATAATCATTGCAAACATATCCTTAATATAAAATAGAAAAGATACAATGGAAAACTCACAAATTTAAATAAATATTTTATCTTAGAAAACCAAACTCAGGAAAACCAACAATATTTTTTCCATTATATTTTCTATACAATATTACAATACAATGTATATATCTCGCAACATGAATAATCAATCCAAAAATAGTTCCATAACCAAAACTACAAAACCATGGTAAAAACCACCATGTAACACAAAAACTCTTTTAGCAAAATTTTTGGCTAAAAGCTCACCAAAAACGAACAAAAAAAACTACCCAAATTTTTTTTATTAGGGTGATGCCCCAACCCCATGCACAAGGGATCCTACCCCGTCCATACCCTCGACAAAGGTGGGGTGAACAACCCCCTTGGGATCTCACTTTGTTCGTGGTGCATATATGTCATGCAAAGAATATAACACATACCCAACACTTAGCATATTGATAAATCTCCATATCAACATTTTTAAAAGGAATTGTAGAATTAGAGTTTGTCAAGGTAATGTAGTGTGGGTTTGCAAAATATATTTGGGACAAGCTTCAAAGAAGCTATGAAGTGATTGGAATGATAAAAAGGGAAAATCTTCAAACTGATAGAGGATAGTTTTAGAGTTTGAAGATGAATAATAAAGGACACTTTGCAAGCTTCTTCCTTCATGTAAATGAGATTGGTAATATTATTAAAGGAATTGATGAAAATATAGAGGAATCAAAAATTTTTCAAAAAGTGTTGAGATATATTTCCTTGATACTTAATGGAAATGTCTCAGCCATTGAAGAAATGAAAGATCTGATTTGAAGATCGATGAAATGCATGGAATCTTGACTGCATAATAAATGGGAATAGAAGAGGAGAAGTCAAGATTAAATGAAGAAACCTTAGAAGCATAATAAAAAAGTACAAAAGGACCATGATCATTCTAGCTATGAATGAGATGTGAAGAAAGATTAATTTGTGACAAAGATGAAAATAGAGTCTAGAAGATACAAAGGTAAGGTACCATTCAAAAGTTTTAATTCTGGTAAAATAGATCATTTTGTTGTTAAATTTCCATTTGAAAATTTGGAGGATAGCGATGATGAAAAAGAACATAAAAATAGAAGCAAATCTCATAAACATAAAAGGGAATATCTATGAATAAGGAATTTTTTATTCCAAAGAGGATAATAGCTCATCAAAATATTGTGGTGGACATGCATCTGATGATAAAAAAGAGTAATTACTATTCATTATCATTGACGCTTAGAATGAATATCATGAAAATAAAGACAACTAGAAATAGAAAATAAATTCAGAAGTAAATCTGGAAGCAAAAATTATTGGTTCCTTGAAGAAATAGCTAGATTTAGAAGTAAAATTAAAAGGAAGAAGGAACTAATGCAAAAGTTTGAAAATAAATTCTATGACTTTGATGAAGCAACAACTATCCTCCTAAAGACACAATTAAAAGTGGGAAATATAATTACGTAACAGGAATTAGTTAGTTTAAATAAAAGGAATGAAATGTGACAAGAAGCTAGAAGTGGAGATCGTTTCCTTGAGAATGGAACTAGAAAAAGAAAATTTTCAATTGGATCAAAGTTTAAATTCTCTAAAATGAATTGAAATATTAGATAACATTCTCATCTACGAGAGGTATCCTTTTATCAATATAAGCCTTGGATATAAAGAAAATCATGAAATTTTCAAGGGAGATCAAGCACAAAGACATTATAAAAGGAATGAAAAGAAGAACCTAAAAGATATGATCATGTGCTCAAAGGCTCTATTAGTAGTATAGGAAGAATTAGAAATGAAGTTAAGTACCATTAGAAACATGACCTTATTAGCACTACATATAACTTAAAAAATGGAGTAAAGGATAAAACAAGGTCTAAGTTTTCTCACAAAGGAAATCAAAATGGGTTCAAAAGAACTATTTCTTTAAGAAATTCTTCCACATAAAGGTACTGAAATTTATTATTTGGCTATTGGTTTTCTTGTAATAACTTTGTTCATAAGGCAATATATGATAGAATAAATTACTCTATGAAATATAAGCATATGATATTACAAAACCTTAACGAATGGCTATGTAAGAAACATATCTAGAAATCCTTATGATGGTGGTTTTAGAAGATACAACTCATTTTATCCCTATAACGCCCTCCTCCCACATTTACCTAAAATAACCGATCCACTAGGGTAAACATGTGACAAAGAGTTACTCTGATGTGATTAAATCTCCTAGATCACCTTAAGGAAGTGGAATCAACACAAGAAAACCATACTAACCTTCCTGAGGAGCTAGATGACCCACATGAGGTAAACCACCCCTCTAGGTGCCCAAGCCCATAGTGAAATTAAATTTTCATTGAAAAACACCCTATTTTCTCCCATGACATGGGCATGCATGTGACTGGGACCCTCCAATTGCTCCCATGATGTCTGAAAGGGAGATACTGCAATATTTTTCAACCAATTATGTGTTAGAGACTACGAGATTTAAGCCACTTTTTCAGTGCTAGTCTCCAAACCATTGTCTGGAACTTGATGAGACTTTCCAAGACATAAATGACACCAATAAAAAGCCTCTAATAGAAAACTTTATCAAGGAATTGAGCTAACCAAGCCTAACCATGACATACATTTCATCGAGCACATCATGAACATGAAATTTGAAGGTCATAATAATAGATCTAAGCATATGCATCTCATACTTATTTGAGAATCAATAAGAAGCATTGATTCCTTATCACAATAGATAAATTATCATCTATTATTTCATAGATTCATTATTCATTCATTATAAATCAAAAAATGACGATATCCATACATCATAACTATCATAAGACATGCTCATAACCAGAATATAACCAATAGAATTGACAAGGATACAACAACCATAAATTCCTCATATGAACCGATAAATTTACACATGAAATACCAAGGAGAAGGAAATCTTATTAATGAATGCATAAAAAAAATAGGTTTGGGACTTCCACATTCCACCCGACCATATATTGGTTGAACCAAATATTTCTTCATCCAATCAACCCCACACCATATTCCAAGAATGAA
Source organism: Pinus albicaulis (assembly GCA_034641835.2). Taxonomy (NCBI): domain Eukaryota; kingdom Viridiplantae; phylum Streptophyta; class Pinopsida; order Pinales; family Pinaceae; genus Pinus; species Pinus albicaulis. The sequence continues at coordinate 1,721,083,436 of CM076578.1, read as the reverse complement.
TGTGGGACTCAAAACCAAAAGTTTCAACCAAGGATTCTGGAGGATAAAAAAATTCACACTCATCAATAGAACTAGTCTTTACCACAATCCTCACTAGATCACTAGGCCATAAAAAAGCATGTATGTAACCTAATTTATCCACCTACTCTGTGAGGATTTTTTTTGTCTCCTAGTCTCTAGGATTTACCGCAATCCATAATACAATCAAGGGATAACTACGCCATGATGAAGACACCAGTCTCTAGGCTTTACCACAATCCACACCAGATCACTAGGCCCCAATCGAGACTCCACCCTACAGACTTTACCGTATATCCTGCCATTCATCGGTCGAGGATTCCTAGGCCTATTCAAGGGTAACCACCTCTATGATTTACCATATATCCTTCCATTCACCAGTCGAGGATTCCAAGGCCTGTTCAAGGGTAACCACCTCTAGGCTTTACCGTGTATCCCACCATTTACTGGTCGACAATTCCTAGGCCCACTGAGGCACACAATAATTGGATTTACCATAACTCCTAGTTTGGTTTAGGGGTCATTAGTCTAATGGCTTTACCGTGATCCACAACCTAGTTCAGGGATCACTAGGCCATGTGTGTTAGTATGAATCCTTTGTCGAAGTGTACGAAAAAGGACCCCTTTAGCTACGCATAAATAATAGCCCTAACAACAAAAGTGGCTGCCAATATCTTCAGATCTGCGGTTAGTTAGACAAGAAAAGAGCTGAAAAACACCAGATCTATGCATGGAAAGACATTAAGCAGTAAAAACAAGAGTTTGCTCCATATACCAATAGACAAGACAAGAACAGTTTTTGAAAGCATTTTTGTATTAATGGGGCACCTGGGAGGAAAACTAGAAGGAGTATCCAATTCCCCTCAGTGGGATGGGTTCTTGGAAGTCCTCAGCACTTCAGATCTAAGATTTTTCTCTCTAGTTGATGTAGAAAACCCAATGCAAAGAGTAGAGCTCAATGGGAGCAAATGATGGAAATATGTGACCAAGTGTATAGATCCAGAGTGATCTAATAGGCAACAAAAGGTGAAGAATGGTAGGAAAAACCCTCCTATTTATAACAAAATATTGGGTCTTTCTAGATCTTGGTGCATGGGTTAACCAGATCTAGATCCACTTTTTATGGAATATTTTATTATATTTGTTGGAGGGAAAAGGTATTTGACTTGGGTCAAATCCCTTAATTTGTCAAAAATAAATAAATAAATGATTTATTTATCTTTTTTAAGGAAGCGGTTAGAAGATAATCAAATAAATAATGATTTATTTAATTATTTAAGGAAGTGGTTGAAAGATAATTAAATAAATAGTGATTTGTTTAATTATTTGTGGGTGATTTGGTCATATTTAACAAGGAATATTATCTAAATAAGGTTTAAATAATTATTCCTAGAAAATAATAAGATAAATAAAGGTTTATCTAATTAATTTCTTTGATTTTGGGTTAAACATGACTGGGAATAATAATTAAATTATGGTTTAATTAATTATTCCATGGGGAAAATCAAACAAATATAGGTTTGTTTAATATTTCCTTTTGGGGTTTCCTGTTTTAACATAGTGAAAGCAATTTTACTTAGGGTAAAATTGGTCTTACATGGTGTGCTTGGGTCCATCTAATGATAATAGGTTAGATGACCAAAAAATGGTGTAACAGATTGCCCCCCAGCGTGCGAGTGTCAGGAGCAAATCGTATGACCGAATTACGTTGTAAGAACACAATCACTAGACAACAAAAGGGATGTCAGAGAGAGAAATGTAAGGTAGATAGTGTGCTGAAGGACTAGACCCTGAGGAGACGAGACTCGCAGGTGCAACAAGTCTCTTTTATGAGAGGGTACCTGTGCTGAAGGCGGCGGGGGAGGCATACCTATGCCCGCCGAGACAAAGTACAAAAGAATAGTGTGTCCAGTAAACAAGGGACCGAACCATAAAGTACAGCTGGCATAATCATGAGCCAGATAAAAAATACAATGAGGAATCCCACATACATGATGTGCCTGGGATAACAGCCCGGACTTGTACAATAATATCTGAGTACATGAGATACAAATACAACCCAAATGCCCCCTTGTAAATGGGGAAGGGCTCACAAAATCTGACCGATACATGCAAGTCAAAGAGGCGCTGCAAGTGGCTATGGCCAACATCATCAAATATCTAGAGCTGCATCGAAGGCTGCAAAGAAGAGGTCATCCGGGCATGTGGGGGGTTACCTGCAGGGCCACCCCCTCATGAGGGTTGAAACATCTCACACACACCCGGGAATCATCAAGAGCTGCTGCTGGATCACTGGATCATCAAGTATACGAATCTCGATCATGCTGAAAGGAGCTGGAGAAACAATCAAGCCAAAGGGAAAGGAGATATCCCTTTGCCTGATCCGAGGCACCGAACAAGAGTGGAAGCTGGAACCAAGGTACACCGCCCTCTAGACCTGGCTTCTGGAATAAATGAGCTGATGTCGATAGAAGGAGGTCCGCCATAGTTGAGGCAATGAGAGACCCTCAACTAAGGCACGAGAGAAAAGAGTAGAGCGATGGACAGACTGACACTAATGATGATAGTGAAGTGGAAAGGACTGAGTAGCTAATGGACGACTTCCCTTGCTAGAGCATAAAGGGCATGAATGACATGGCATCGACTGACACAACATCATCAGGGATGGGGGACAGTGGAACTGAAGGTCATAATGTGCGACACAAGAGAGAGACCAAGCAATGAAGGATGGAGGGCTATAGTGGGGTACAAAGGGACTCGGTATAGACTCCATGGAGGGAATGATGACTCAACTTGGATGCTATAAACAAGGGCGACTCGATGGTGCTGCCACACAGTAAAGGCCCCAATGGGGGACGGGACCGTGGAAACATGAGTACAAGATGGGAACTCATGATGAAAATCGACACGAACAAAGACAAGTAAGGAGGCAAGATGGTGCCCCAAGTACAAGTGTCGTAAGTGAGGAAATTCGATTTTAAGGAGAGGTGAAGTGACCCTTCTTGGATAAAATGTGTCCTGGTGAAGTATTAGATCACAAAAAACTAACAGATACCCATTTGAGGACTCGGTGAGAGCTTTCCAACGGTGCAGACGGTTCGTCAAACGGGGCTACGGTGTAGTCGCAGCAGGCGAAAGAAGAAACAGGGGTTCTCTTTTAATAAGGCAGTTTTCCCTCCAAAATCACTCATTTGCTATTGTTGCTGTGGTGAATGTAGAGAGAAGAGAAGGCCCTAAATCTTGCGGCGAACGTAGCGGACAAACCGACCGTTGGAATCGAGATCCGTCAGTTGCAGGTAAGAGGCCTAACCTTTCTCTTGCGTTTTGATGGATTATATTTTCAGTTTAGGGCCCAGAATCCCAGAAACAGCCCCTCTTTCATCTCTACGGCCGGGTCGCACTTTTTGGGGCAAAAAGTGCGACCTGGGATGCAGGTATCAGGGCAAAAAGTGCGACCTGGTCCAGAAAAGAGCAGAAAACTGCGACTTGGGAGATGAGGGGGGTTTGGTGTTGTTTGATGGCTGAGAGCTGGGTTGTTATGTTTGGTTATGGGATTCCCGATCTGTAAGCTGAAAAAAATGATATGTTTGTGCAGGTATGGAAGATTTACGGGTTAATTGGAGAGAAAGAGACCTGGGGACACTACGGGCAGAGATCCAGGCGGACCAGGGCATCCGTCATATATTGGCCAGGTTTGGGGTTCTCAAGTTCTTGGAGAACCCTTTGATGAGAGCAGGAGAACCATTATTGGCCCGGGTTATCAGTTACTACGATCCAGATCAGGAGGTCTTCGTAGTGCAGGGGCATAGGATCGAACTGACGGTCCAGGACGTGTATTTCCTGGCTGGTCTCCCGCCACTGGGGATGGTGGGGAACACACAGCCAGTACTGCCGCGGGGGCGGCATATCATGGAGTTTGTGGAGCGCCATTGTCGACCGGGTCTCCAAGTCAAGGGGAATCGAATACCGATCGGGAATCTAGAAAGGCTAGAAACTCGTGTAGTGGTCACAGCTGTGCTACGGATCCTGGGCAACCAGGTGTTCCATCACATCACTGGGGGGCAGATGATGCTAGTGGAGAGTGTGTTGTGCGGGACCTACTTTGGGTGGGCCCAAATGATGTTGGTGGCGCTAAAGCGACAGTTGTCGTTATGCAGGCGGCAGGTGAACCATGATTGCTCATATGGGACTTTATTGTGCGCCTTCTTCTTTGAGAAGATCCCGACCTTGAGGCCTCGTGTACAGCTTCTAGATGGGGGCCCGAGAGAGCCCAGGATGCGCCGTTGGGGACGGCTACTGTGCAGAGGAGGAGGAGGGGCGATCGAGCGAGTGTTTCGACCTGAGTTTTTTGCCCATTGGGATCAGATGCCATTGTACATAGACGATTATCCCTATAGTGGGATGAGTTATTGCGGAGATCCGGACCTGCCACTTCCGCCTGGTCGAGTCTGGGGGCCTGATGGTAAGTGTCAAATTGCTATTCTTGTATGAGCATGTTTACAGTTGTTTGAATCGTAATTTAGGGTATTGATTCATGTACTGTTGGTATGTAGATATAGCACCGGTAAAACCGGCCGGATATATGGGACGACCGGCATCAGCTGGAGCTGCAGGTCCTAGTGGGTTGAGAGCAGCTCACAATGAGGATGCAGCCGCCCTCCTGGAGGACATCCGCCGTAGATGTGAGACGTTGCTGACCGGAGTTTCAGAGTGCGGGTGGCAAGACTTAGACAACCAGTACGTGGAGGCGTGCATTGGTCTGCCCTCGGAATGGCGAGGTGTCATGCGGCGCATGGCGATGGCCGGTCAGGGGATTCGTGATCTATAGGCTGCAGGGGCAGAGCCATTGGCTCGGGATCCGCTAGATAGTGATTAGGTGTGGGGCATGTGGTGCCCCCTAGTGTGTATGTAGGGGCAAGTGGTGCCCCCAGTTTTGAGTTTTTTGTAACATGCTATGGGCATGTCATATGTATCAGAGCAGATGGACTCTAAACACATGTTTTTGTGACACATATTATGGATATGCATCGTTTTTTAATGATTATGAATGTTATTGTCTTGTATGAAATGCGTGTGATAAATGCCAATCTAGAACATGGTTTGCAATACTATCTACATAGTGATTCTGATCTCGAGGTACATGGTTGAAAGTTATGGTTTCAAATGCACGTATCAAGAGTTTCAATCATAAATAGCGTCTAAACAGCACACGGTTATGCACACAATAAACACCATTTAGTTGCATTACAAGAAGTAGGGAATCCAAACGAACGTGCAGATGGAGGATAGGATGAAAGAGGGCATCGGCTAAGAGACCACGCACTACATCATATTCGGCCTGATTATTGGTGGAAGAACCAATGCAGACCCCGTTAGAGAGAACAAGGGCATGCAAGGGGGTGAAAATGGCCCAACCTGCCGAGGCTAGATTCCGGGAGTAACGACTTGCACCATCGGCGTAACCGATAAAGGGTGTGGATGGGGAGTCTTGCGGAATGGTGTTACAAGACAACAAATGAGGGGAAGAGAGGCAATGCCGGCAACGTGAGTGCACAGAAGACATCAGGCGGCAACTGCGGGAGGGAGTGTAAGGAGCATGATGACTGTGACTCATATACAAACTGGAGGGTGGTATATGAGGGCTATTGGAAGTATGGAGTGTAGTGTCCCTTATTAGTGAGATAGCTTTTATGACACTTAGAGATGGTGATTTTGATATAATATTATGTATGAAAGACTTATGTACATGCTTATATGCTATGACCTGGTTTGGGTCACTTGGTTGTTGTGTGCTTATGATAATATCTATGGTTGCGTGCACAAGGATTGATTTTGGTTAAGAGAATATTAGCGATGTTTTCTCATTTGGTATCCTATTTTGGACATAGGTGTACAATGTGAATGGTGATTTAGAATTGAGACACAAATCCATGGACAATCATAGTTATGTGGAACATATGGTTAATTATGATTTATGGATGATACATGATTTGTATGATTATATGTGCATAGTCTCGTACTAAGCATGATGTGGCAGGGGACTTGGTCATTGCCAACAGGGATGCTCAAGTTATGAATGACTGCAGAAGTCATTTCTCCAAAACCAAAATGATTGTGGAAGTCATGCACAATATTTGGTAAAATTTGAATAAGTTAATTATGAAATTCATTTGATTTATTTGATCAATGAGATTGTGATGTGTGCAGGTCTTGGAAGAAGACCTTACCAACGAACTATCAGATGGGTAAAAGCTCACAATCAGTACCTTAAGGTGAAACGCGGAGTTTCAAAGCAGAATAGATGAGAAGCCATGGAAATTAGGGCGCGGAGTCCTAAATCCATGAAATATAAAGACGTGGAGTCTTGGATATATGATAAAAGGATTAGGGCGCGGAGTCCTAAATCCATGAAATATAAAGACGTGGAGTCTTGGATATATGATAAAAGGATTAGGACGCGGAGTCCTAAATCCATGAAATATAAAGACGTGGAGTCTTGGATATATGATAAAAGGATTAGGACGCGGAGTCCTAAATCCATGAAATATAAAGACGCGGAGTCTTGAATCTATAATGAAATTTTTGGGGCGCGGAGTCCTGAATATTTAAAAAGATCAAGGTGTGGAATCTTGGATCTTTAGAGTAGATCAGGAATCGCGGAGTCCTCAATCTACTAAGGCATGAAGATGCATACAATAGGGGTGTGGAATCCCTATTATCCGGAAGGAAAATACCACTCATGGGCAACTCGTAGATGAATTTCCTTAATAATCTAATTCCTAACAATTTTGGAGTGACTTTCTAAAAATAGAAAGTCATGTCTACCATTTCAAGTATGACTTTCCAAAAATAGTAAATCACCTCCAGTCAATGGGTAAACAAGTATACTTGAAGGAAAATCACTTAAATTATGATTAATCAATTATAATAGTTCAATCTCGACTTAATCCTCAATATTATTAATATTATTAATATTATTATCTTTTATGAGACTATGATATTATTATTAAAAGGAAATTATATCTCCTCAATCACTTCACACCTCTCTCCTTCATGACTCTCATGGCTCTATGTAACTCTCTCTATTTTAAATATTACATTACACTCTCTTTTGTGCACTCATCAAGGAATGGCATATTCCTCTTACACTCATTAAATATATTTCATAAAATATTCTTACACTCATTAAATATGTGTCATAAAATATTCCTCTTACACTCACTTTAATGCATATGTTACACTCTCCTTAAATAAGGCATGCATACCTCTCCTTGATGGCATAAGTTACACTCCTCTAAAAGGAATACAATGCATGCATATTACTCCTCCTTTATGACAAGAATTTGTTGCTCATCCTATATATGAGTCTCATGTATTCTCATTTGGGGGGGGGGGGGAGGTAATGCCAAGAGTGGAAGAGACTTGAGGAATATTGTGAGAGGGAAAGATATGGAGAGTATCCAATTACTTCCAAAACAAAAATCTGAATTTCTTACTAATCTACTAAGTATCTATTGAGGTTGAACATGAGTGGTATTTAGAGGAAGTGAAAACTATCTTCCTTAGTTTTCCTTGCATCTCTCTCTCTATTGTTGTATTTTGGTACTGTTTGTGAGCTTTTACAGCTCGGGGGTTCCAGGGGGAGGAGTTCTCCCTGGATATGGTTGGGTGGAAAACAGGATGGTTCAAATGAGTTGGTTAAGGGATCGAAGGTGGATCATATTCTCAACGATTGGAGCTGAATATCTCTTCAGGTATAATTTCCATTGTCCTAAAATTGTAGTATAGATTTAGCATAAAATAAAAGGTAGACATTTAAATTGTTGTAAGCACCTAATTTTGGTTTAGGCTTATGTTATCTAAAATATTATTGATTAGTTAAAAAAAATGAAGACTAGATCAATCTATATGTATGGATGTTTAGATCTCAATATTGGACTTATTATTGGTATAGTTTATGGTACTAATCTTGGTATTGTAGCATTTGAGAAAGGAAAGCCAAATATTGTTGAAGGTAATTTCAATAAATAAATTCCAAAGGACTTGGGTAAGTATTTCACGATTTATGGTTATGTTTCAAGTAATTAATAGATGCATGTTTTATAAATGGTTTTAGGATAGTTTGCAAAGTGTTTGACAAAATCTATGAATGAGTAATGTTATAAATTTATTTATGCACGAATAAGTGCTAACTTGCAGAAGTAAGAAAATGGACATGTATCCAAAATATGCTTGGAGGAATTACAGAATCAACCCTTAAAAGAAAATGCAAAAATAATGGCAACTAAAGTATAGTTTGGAAGATCAAATGCTTGAGGTAAGTTGGAGATAAATTTTAGTTATGGCTTATGTTCCATATTCTTCAATGTTTTGTTATTCAAGTTGTTGTAATAGTACTATTAGAATTTTGATAGAAAGCCTTAATGGCTGTAGCATTTAGGGCTGCCATATATTTGTTAAATTGTAGCAATTGGTGCAAAAATCTTGTCAATCATGTCAAATGAATTAGCTTGTGAGTGGTAAAATGTTTCAAGAACTCATATGGTGGATTTAGAAATGTGTGATGTGATTTCAATGAGAATATCTTAGTAGCATAACTATGAGTTGTTTTTCCTCATGTAGAGCTGTAGTTGTAAGTTTTCATTCCATATGTTTGACAAAAGTCATAAATGAAACAGTAAGGCTATAATATTTTGTTGCTTTTAAGAATTGCATTCCTGGGCGTTTTTATTTTGATTCAGCCCAACATCAGGGGGTATCTGTGCCTAAAGGTCATGTAACCCCTGATTTCATTCCAAAAAATTACTTTTCAGAACCCAGATCGGAAATCTGGGCGATTTTGCAGATTGCTGCTGTGAGTTTTGTGCGCCTGTTGTTGAGTTTTTGATGAAAAATTAAGATTATTTAGTCCCTGATTTAAGATTCCAACATTTAAAGTTTCAATTTCTGAATTTTATGAGATAAATATGTTGAAGAATAATCTTAAATTCATTATTGCCAGCTGTTTGACAAAATGCCTCAATGACTTTTAATTTCATGTCTGCAAAGTGTTCGTCAAAAGTCTTGAATGGCTGTAGCTTTTGTGCATATAAATTGTTAGTGTAAAATTATTGGTTACTGTTGTTTTTATGTTACTATAAATTATAAATAAATTGTTTAATGGGTGTAGCTTCCTATGTCTGCAAGCTTTTGGTATGAATGTGAAAATGAATTTAATAATTTGTTGAAGTGTGAATAAGACCGTTGTTTCTTGCATTATCTAAAGCTTTAAAAAAAAAAAAAAAAGGGCTTGTTGTTGGAAACAATTTTACAGTGACTAATTCTTTAGGATTTTGTGCAAATGAGTATTAGTGATTTTGTGACATCTACTTCTCTATCTTACTGATGGTGGGTAAGGTGGGACTTTACATATGGTATCAGAGGGAGTTACAACACTAGGACTAATGGGCCAACATGCTTATTTGTAGTTTGATGATGTATGAATGTTGATTTTGCATGCGGGTTGAGTTCTTGTATATCTTGACTTGGAAGCATATTGGTTGCATAGAGGATATTATTATCATTATGTCATTTAGAAACTCATGAAATATATATATATATATATATATATATATATATATATATATATATATATATATATATATATATATATATATATATATTTCTGATATTCCTTTATATTTTTGTTAAGACATATTATCAACAATATGTTAAAATGCTTAAATACATGCTGGGAAAGGATGTGCTTGAGAAAGTTTGGGTTAAACCCAAGTATGTGAATGAATTGATTTTCAATCAATGAGTGAGATAAGTGGAGTGCATGCATGGTTTCATATATTTTTAATGCATCATTTTCAATGTGATATGGGCTTAGTAGCCATCTTTACTAGCTGAAATCATATCTACCAAGAAGAATATTGGCTTAATTTGGACTATAGTATGATGACCTTGGTGTGTATGCTTTGGGAATGAGTAACAAGTGTAAGGTTGAGATTCCATTAACTTGATGATTGAGGTCATCATGATAATCTTGAATCTTTTCATACCTACACTAAAATAAACTTAACTAAAATCTACCTTGAAGGATGTAACTTTTAACTGTGAATGTAGATTCAAGAGTAATGTATGTGTATTAATTAGATGTGTTAAAATATGATTTGGGAATACATTCTTAATGAGTAAGAATGAAATTTCTCTGATTTCTTTGACATGATTTTGTGTATTTTGGGTTGACATTAGGCATCAAATAGCTTTAAATTACTCAATTACTAGGTTGAGGTATGAACTTCCTAATAAACAAGAGGCTTAAATGATTGGTGCATGATGGGTTGTGGAAGCCATCTTAAGGAACACTTGAATGTTATGTTTTCCTTAAGCTAATGTATGGGTGTGGAATCCATACTAGCATATATCTTTGAGAAAATGTATGGGTGTGGAATCCATAGTAACATATATCTATGATCTAATGTATGGGTGTGGAAACCATACTAGCATATATCAATGAGAAAATGTATGGGTGTGGAATCCATACTAGTATATATCTATGAGATAAGTAATGAGGTAAGGTATGGGTGTGGAATCCAAAGTAAAATATATCTATGAGCTAAGTAATTCTTCTAGTTAGAATATTTTGATGGAATCTGATATTCATGATTAAGGAATGATTATGTGTAATTAAAGTTAAATGGATAGAGATTTATAACACAAATTTGCTTGAGCTTTAAATCTGTTATTTTATTTTTATTACAAATGAAGATACTAAGATTGGTATACTAAACACCATTAGGTGGTTTAGAATGTTTGGAATAACTGATTTTGATATATGGAAGTGTGAACTAGATATCTATCCTCTAGTATTGTAATCCTTTTGTATGTATTGAATTTAGGTAGAATTAAAATGACTTTCAAATACTTGAAATGTAGAAAAAGATTATTGTGATAAGTTGATGAAATAACTTTTCTATTGGCTTAAGACAAATTAGGTGTAGGAAAGCCATAATAGTCTCTTTAATGATTTTATCAATTGAATATTGGTTGCATTCTATTTAACCAAATTAATTAGAGAAATTATGAGGATTTAACTCATGTATTGCTCTTAGCTATTGCTAGTTTGGCGATCGCATCAAAATTCAAATTGTTTATAAATTGGGAAGAGAATAACATGTTTAGAAGGTAAATATTTTATGTGGTGAGAACTAGTTTTATTTGAAATTAAAGAAAAAAAAGAAGCATGTGATTAATGAAAAGCTTAGTTGAGTTCTTGTTTTACAAGAATATGTGCTTGTGATATTTTTTGAGGGAGAAATTGAAGGAGAGTGAGATCACATTTTGATGAATTGGAATTCTTACATGATTTAGAAGCCTAAGATGAGTGTATTGTATGGAAGAGATTGTTGGATTTAAGAATTTTTGTTGGGATGTATAGTTGTATGAGTATTTATTAGTCCTACAGAATGTTGTAATAATTTGAGAGGGTGGTAATTCTCCTTAAAGCAAAAGGGTTTAACTTTAGGCTAGAAATTCCCTTGTGATAGTCTAAATCTTATTTAAATTTGACAAGATTCATCACATTTTGAGAAATTTATGGTTTTCATAGTTTGTTGTTGCGTACGTATTAATAGTAAGGGATAAGACATGAAAGAAAATGAATTGATTTCATAGTTGGAAAACAAATTGACTTAGAGTTATCAAGGTAGATTCAATAATATAGATACCATATTTGCATAATTGTGAGATTTGTTCTTGATTAAAAGTCGTTTTCAAAAAGATATCATTCATCTGATTTTAGATTAAGATCTTCTAATAGAGTCATTTCATAATTGATTCTCAAGTTAGAGAAGTGAATAATAATGAAGATTATGCAAACTAAATGTATGATCTATAATACATAAGTGGGTCAATGAGGAATGTATTTAACCTTAGGTATTTAGTTTAAAATTAAAAAAAAAAAAAAAAAATTGGTGCCTTGAACCTCATATTGTATTTTTGCCTAAAGAGTAAACGTTTGGTAAAAATTAAAGATAAATCCTATATATTTCGATTGCAAGGATGTCTTATGGAATGAAAAGAGGAAAATTGGATTGAAAAGACATAAAGCAAGTAGGATGTAAGAGTGTGTTTTATATATAACGTCATGTTTTGTCGGGTAAGAGTGGGTTTTATATATAACATCATGTTTTGTTGCATAATTTCACTCACAATTGTATGTAGATTATTTTATGCCAATTTGACTGTGATATGGTATGGACCATCATTGTTGTGTGTACAACCAATGTGTGTTCTATTTATAGCTTGGAAAGCTCAACATCCTACAGAACCAAGAAGATGACACATGTGGGATTCATATAGACCATGAGAAAGAAGAACATGTAGAATATCAAATTATTATAGATAAATTAAGTATATATCATATCAATTACATACAATAGTATTTTTATATGGTACTATAAATTGTATGGCTGGTTTTGATATAGAAATATTTGGTATTCTATATCAACACATGTCTAATATGGCGTGGATATATTTTCTACTTGATTAAGAATGGTATGTTTAGTTTTCATGGAGTTGCTTCCAAACTATGGATTGGCATGAAGAAAAAAAAAAAAAAAAAATATATATATATATATATATATATATATCAAATACATAAGGTTAACAACTTATTGATAGGAGAATCTAAAAGAACTAAGTATCTTATGACCGTAGGAAAAACTTCGGGCCAAGTTTAGCCCAAGAGGGGGAGTATGTAGTGTCCCTTATTAGTGAGATAGCTTTGATGACAATTAGAGATGGTGATTTTGATATAATATTATGTATGAAAGACTTATGTACATGCTTATATGCTATGACCTGGTTTGGGTCACTTGGTTGTTGTGTGCTTATGATAATATCTATGGTTGCGTGCACAAGAATTGATTTTGGTTAAGAGAATATTAGCGATGTTTTCTCTTTTGGTATCCTATTTTGGAAATAGGTGTATGATGTGAATGGTGATTCAGAATTGAGACACAGATCCATGGACGATCATGGTTATGTGGAGCATATGGTTAAATATTATGAATTATGGATGATACATGATTTGTATGATTATATGTGCGTAGTCTTGTATTAAGCATGATGTCGCAGGGGACTTGGTCATTGCCAACAGGGATGCTCAAGTTATAAATGACTGCGGAAGTCATTTCTCCAAAACCAAAATGACTATGGAAGTCATGCACAGTATTTGGTAAAATTTGAATAAGTTAATTATGAAATTCATTTGATTTATTTGATCAATGAGATTGTGATGTGTGCAGGTCTTGGAAGAAGACCTTACCAACGAACCATCAGATGGGTAAAAGCTCACAATCAGTACCTTAAGGTGAAACGTGGAGTTTCAAAGCAGAATAGATGAGAAGCCATGGAAATTAGGGCGCGAAGTCCTAAATCCATGAAATATAAAGACGTGGAGTCTTGGATATATGATAAAAGGATTAGGGTGCGGAGTCCTAAATCCATGAAATATAAAGACGTGGAGTCTTGGATATATGATAAAAGGATTAGGACGCGGAGTCCTAAATCCATGAAATATAAAGACGTGGAGTCTTGGATATATGATAAAAGGATTAGGACGCGGAGTCCTAAATCCATGAAATATAAAGACGTGGAGTCTTGAATCTATAATGAAATGTTTGGGGCGTGGAGTCCTGAATATTTAAAAAGATCAAGGTGTGGAATCTTGGATCTTTAGAGTAGATCAGGGCGTGGAGTCCTCAATCTACTAAGGCATGAAGATGCATACAATAGGGGTGTGGAATCCCTATTATCCGGAAGAAAATACCACTCATGGGCAACTCGTAGATGAATTTCCTTAATAATCTAATTCCTAACAATTTTGGAGTGACTTTCTAAAAATAGAAAGTCATGTCTACCATTTCAAGTATGACTTTCCAAAAATAGTAAATCACCTCCAATCAATGGGTAAACAAGTATACTTCAAGAAAAAATCACTTAAATTATGATTAATCAATTATAATAGTTCAATCTCGACTTAATCCTCAATATTATTAATATTATTAATATTATTATTATCTTTTATGAGACTATGATATTATTATTAAAAGGAAATTATATCTCCTCAATCACTTCACACTTCTCTCCTTCATGACTCTCATGGCTCTATGTAACTCTCTCTATTTTAAATATTACATTACACTCTCTTTTGTGCACTCATCAAGGAATGGCATATTCCTCTTACACTCATTAAATATATGTCATAAAATATTCTTACACTCATTAAATATATGTCATAAAATATTCTTACACTCATTAAATATGTGTCATAAAATATTCCTCTTACACTCACTTTAATGCATATGTTACACTCTCCTTAAATAAGGCATGCATGACTCTCCTTAATGACATAAGTTACACTCCTCTAAAAGGAATACAATGCATGCATATTACTCCTTTACGACAAGAGATTGTTGCTCCTCCTATATATGAGTCTCATGTATTCTCATTTAGGGAAGGGAGGGGGGTAATGCCAAGGGGGAAGAGACTTGAGGAATATTTTGAGAGGGAAAGATATGGAGAGTATCCAATTACTTCCAAAACAAATATGAATTTCTTACTAATCTACTAAGTATCTATTGAGGTTGAACATGAGTGGTATTTGGAGGAAGTGAAAACTATTTTCCTTAGTTTTCCTTGCATCTCTCTCTCTACTGCTGTATTTTGGTACTGTTTGTGAGCTTTTACAACTCGGGGGTTCCAGGGGGAGGAGTTCTCCCTGCATATGGTTTGGTGGAAAACCGAATGGTTCAAATGAGTTGGTTAAGGGATCGAAGGTGGATCATATTCTCAATGATTGGAGATGAATATCTCTTGAGGTATAATTTCCATTGTCCTAAAATTATAGTATAGATTTAGCATAAAATAAAAGGTAGACATTTAAATTGTTGTAAGCATCTAATTTTGGTTTAGGCTTATGTTATCTAAAATATTATTTATTAGTTAAAAATGTAGACTAGATCAATCTATATGTATGGACGTTTAGATCTCAATATTGGAGTTATTATTGGTATAGTTTATGGTACTAATCTTGGTATTGTAGCATTTGAGAAAGGAAAGCCAAATATTGTTGAAGGTAATTTCAATAAATAAATTCCAAAGGACTTGGGTAAGTATTTCACAATTTATGGTTCTATTTCAAGTGATTAATAGATGCATGTTTTATAAATGGTTTTAGGATAGTTTGCAAAGTGTTTGACAAAATCTGTGAATGAGTAATTTTATAAATTTATTTATGCACGAATAAGTGCTAACTTGCAGCTTACATCAGAAGTAAGAAAATGGACATGTACCCAAAATATGCTTGGAGGAATTACAGAATCAACCCTTAAAAGAAAATGCAAAAATAATGGCAGCTAAAGTATAGTTTGGAAGATCAAATGCTTGAGGTAAGTTGGAGATAAATTTCAGTTATGGCTTATGTTTCATATTCTTCAATGTTTTGTTATTCAAGTTGTTGTAATAGTACTATCAGAATTTTGCCAGAAATCCTTAATGGCTGTAGCATTCAGGGCTTCCATGTGTTTGTTAAATTGTAGCAATTGGTGCAAAAAGCTTGTCAATCATGTCGAATGAATTAGCTTGTGGGTGGTAAAATGTTTCAAGAACTCATATGGTGGATTTAGAAATGTGTGATTTCAATGAGCATATATTAGTAGCATAACTCTGGGTTGTTTTTCCTCATCTAGAGGTGTAGTTGTAAGTTTTCATTCCATATGTTTGACAAAAGTCATAAATGAAACATTTAGGCTATAAATTTTGTTGTTTTAAAGAAATGCATTCCTCGGCATTTTTAATTCGATTCAGCCCAACATCAGGGGGTATCCGTGCCTAATGCACATGTAACCCCTGATTTCATTCCAAAAAAATACTTTTCAGAACCCAGATCGGAAATCTGTGCGATTTGGCAGATTGCTGCTGTGAGTTATGTGCGCCTGTTTTTGAGTATTTGATGAAAGACTAAGATTATTTAGTCCCTGTTTTAAGATGGAAATATTTAAAGTTTCAATTTCTGAATTTTATGAGATAAATATGTTGAAGAATAATCTTGAATTCATTATTTCCAAGTGTTTGACAAAATGCCTCAATGACTTTTAATTGCATGCTTGCAAAGTGTTTATCATAAGGGCTCAATGAGTGTAGGGTGCATGTCTGCAAAGTGTTTTTCAAAAGTCTTGAATGGTTGTAGCTTTTGTGCATATAAATTGTTAGTATAAAATTATTAGTTACTGTTGTTTTTATGTTACTATAAATTATAAATAAACTATTTAATGGGTGTAGCTTCCTATGTCTACAAGTTTTTGGTATGAATGTGAAAATGAGTTTAATAATTTGCTGAAGTGTGAATAAGACAATTGTTTCTTGTATTATCTAAAGCTTTCAAAAAAAAAAAAAAGGGCTTGTTGTTGGAAACAATTTTACAGTGACTAATTCTTTAGGATTTTGTGCAAATGAGTATTAGTGATTTTGTGACATCTACTTCTCTATCTTACTGATGGTGGGTAAGGTGGGACTTTACATGGAGGGGACTCGGGCTGCGGAGGTCAACAGAGACACGAGTGGAGTGATCTCGTGTATGGGTGGAAAAGGGGTGGTCAGGTGACACAACAGGGGAGGGTGCAGGGGGGCTAGGCTCCAAGTGTCTCGCAGAGGAGGATAGGTAAAGAATGGTGACAGTAGACTCCGTCATCTGAACATCCAGGGGGGGAATGTTGATGGTAGCGGGGGGATCCTCAGGCTGACCTGAAGCATACTACGCGAGGATGGGAGAGGCGGATTGATTTTGTTCAACCTCATACTCTCGGATCACCTCTAAAGAGGCATGATAATGCGTCAGGTGGGGAAAATGGTGGGAGTAATGGCCATGAACGCCGCACAAAGCACAGGGTTTGTTGGTGTGGAGAGTCTTGGGGTTCTTGGTTACGGACGAAGAAGGAATGGAGGCTTCAGGGACCGTAGACTCGGGGAACGCGACTTTAACCATGGGTTGAATATGGGGTAACTCGGGACAAGCATGGGTGGCATGACTGGTGACATCACATAAGGCACAAGGCTTCGCAGGCGGGGGAGGGGCTGGGTCAGTTGTGGTGGTCTTGTCTTTAGGTGCCCCCTTGCGGGCTTTGCCTTTCTTCCCGGGAGCCGTCACGACAGGAGAAGGGTCCTGTGGAGGTGCTGGGGGCACAGTGGCAACGGAGGAAGCGAGGGGGACCGGTTGAACCGGTGTCAAAGCCATGTAGGGTTAGGGGTGACCGGGAGGGATGGTAGCTGGGGGATCAAGGTACCAGACCGGTATGCCCACGGTCAGGTTAGGGAGAGAGAGGGTGGCCATGACGGGGACAGAATATACTCTAGGAGGGGGAGCTAGGAAAGGGATCTCCCCGACAGGGTAATGACCAGGAGGGACGGCTTCGAGATGGTTAAGGCCAGGAGGAACCGATCCAGGGGGATAAAGGGGTTCAGGGATACTAGCTGTAGGGGGAGGGCCAGAAGGAGGAGGTCTGGCTGGCTGAGATGAATGGCTAGGAGCGGGTTGCGGAGGGCGGGGGGGAGGTTGCTGACTAGCCGAGGCAGGCCGCTTATGGGCAGCCTGGGACGATTGCATCATGCAAACATTCGATAAGCTGGGATCAGTGATAGGAGGAGGGGGAAGGTTAGGGAAAGTTCCAAGGAGGGAGGAATCTTTATAAACGCCGGGGGAGACACTGGTCAAAGAATCGACGGTTTGCTTATTGGCTATAGAAGAGATGGTCGTCTTAGGTGAGGTCTGAGATGGCGGCTCATGATAAGATAGCTGGTCAATGGTGACTATCTTTCCATTGTGCGGCAAAGACATCTTGCGGAAAACCACAGATGGGATAGCAGACATGGCATAGGTGTAGCTGCGCCCCAATAGAATGTTGTAGTCTAGAGGGGCGTCAATGACTTCGACGTCAACGCAAACGGTCTTACCGACGAGGGTAATAGGGCAGTTACGAAACAGGCCAATGGGCTGGGAGGCATGACCGTCCCATGCTCGAAGGGTGATCGTGGAAGGGGCCAGCTCAGGAGATCCGAGTTGCTTCCAAACCGAAGCAGACATCACGCATGTGGATGCCCCCTCATCAATTATACACCGGGACACGTTGGCGTTCTGGATTTTGACTGGGATTTGGAAGGCGACAGAAGGAGGAAGGGGAGGATGGTCCGATTGAGTGGCGTCGAAAACAATCATTTGGTCATCAGCAGGATCTACAGCGCCCACGGCAGATAGTAGAGCCTTCTTTTGGGAAGGGCGCGACTGGAGGAGTTCCAGTGTGGAAATGGCAGCAGGAGATTGCGCCAGATCATCTACTATGCTATACGAATGAGCAGCTCGACCAGAAGCAGCATTTCGACGTAATGGTCCCTTAGGAATCTTGGTATGGACCTCAACTTTGGGTTGAGGGATATGTAAGGGACCACTGGATGTCAAAAGAGGCTCTGTAGAACCTAAAGAGGGAGGCTCGGGGGCAGACTGAGCAGGAGGCTTGGGGTACTGACGAGACCGAGTTTGAAGGTGAAGATCGACGGATGGGTTAGGATCGGAGTGCATCATAAGGATCTGGTAATCAGAGGAACCAGAAAGGGAAGGGGGGGTGGCTACCTGGCTGTCGGGCGGTTGGGTAGCCACGAATCCTTGCTGAGGGAAAGGATCAGTAAACACAACTGGCTGGGTAGTGGCCACATTAGGAGGAGCATGAGGGGTGGCGTGCTGTCCACGCAATGTGGCTTAAGACTCCCACATCTGCCGCATCTGGGGTAAGAGGGGGCAATCGTGGGTGTAATGACCATAAACACCACAACACGAACAAGGCTTACTTGTGCGAAGCGGCCTGTCCGGCTTGGGCTGAGTGCCCTGTTGCTGGTTGGCAGTGTTAGGGTCCACACCAGGATTGGGTCCACGGGTACCAGGGGTAGATGGGTTTGGATTGCCTCTCCGCCTTCTTTGAGAAGAAGGGGGATTAGTCGCGCCCTGCTGTGCAAATACTTGCCCTGGAGGGGGCTGGAAGTGCTGGTGCTGGGTTTGAGGAGGCAAAGGAGGAGGAAGCGCATATGCTGGAGGAGCTGGCGCACCAGGCTGCGGATAAGGGTAATGGGTAGGTTGGGCAACATTGAGGTAATCAGGAGGTTGGGCAAAAGGAGGAGGCATGCCGTATCCTGGATACATGCTACCGGGAGGGGGGAGAGTGTTGGAGGAGCTGGCCCCTCCCTAAGGGAGACCATAACCCATAGGAGGTTGAGCGTATGGATGGGAAAGGGCTCCAACGATACCGTCGGCGGAATGAGATGCCCCCGGGGCGTTAGCACCGCCGGGCCTGGGGAGGTCAGGAAGAACAGTATAAACATAACCAGATTGAGCGTAGATCAGGTCATATTTCAAGGCTATTTGGAGGGCGGCTTCTTCTGTTTGAGGAAAATGGGAGGCGACATCCTTGCCGATGGGAGCTGGAAGGGTGCGAAGGAACCAATCCATATAAACCCGATCTTTGAAGGGAGGGGCTCGACATAAGCTCTGTCTTCTTCGCCATTCCTGGACATGGGCAGAAAGGTGGGTTGAAGAGGATTGCTTAAAGGAAGTCAAGAGCTCCGTGCCAGTGTCTTATTGAAGAGGGAGATGGAAATAAGACAAAAAGGCCTGGGCAAGGGTCTCAAAGGTGGTATGGGAAGAGGTGGCTTGTTCAACATACCATTTAGAAGCTTCGTCGGTAAGCGTGCATTGGAACAAACGAAGACGAATGGAGTCATCGGTAATGGAATTGGAGGAACACCACATGTGGAAAGATCGGACGTGATTGGTTGGATCTTCTCCAGCTTGGCCTTCGAACTTTGGGATGTCGGAAGGGAGCTTGGTTGGCATAGCAGGCCAATTAGCATTGTGGTGGATAGGGTCATTGATCAACTGATTGAAATCGGGGAGGCTGAGGCCTACAATGTACGGAAATACGGGGGTGGCCGGGGTAGTTCCTGTGGCAGTTCCGCTAGTAGTAGGGCCGGCATTGGGGCCGGGAGAACCACTAGCGTTAGGCCCTGGACCAGACATAGTGAAGGTGGCAGGGGGAGAACCAGGAGGGGAAAGAGAACCCGATGAATCAGGATAGGAGTCGGAGTGCGGACTCGAAGGAGGACTGGCTCGACGACGGCGGGGCGGAGTAGGTCGATCAACCGGAAACTGAGGGTGAAGGCCAAGAAGTCTCCGGGAAAGGCGCCTTGGGGGCGCAATGATGACAGGAAGAAGGAAACCGACAAGGGCAGAAAGGGACAGAATCAAGTAAGGTCAAGGGCAGACAAGGTGTTGTGACAATTGATTTTAGAGTCTTTGCCAGGCGGTGTTAACCAGGCGCTTCTTTGCTTAGGGTCAGTGTGTGGTGTGCGTTAATTTTAATTTTTAAACCCTTTTCATTTTGAGAGCAAGAAAAAGTGTGCTGCGTAACTGAAAAGAAATCTGCAGAGAACAATATATAATGCTGAAATAACAGAACATTTAACAGCTAACCATGCATCAATCTATCCCAAAAAGGCGGGTCTCTCAAAACTACTCTAAAAGAGGGCAAAAATCTAGTCAAAACACACACAAAAAGAGGCCAATAGATCTAGGGTCAAAAGGGACAGGGATCTAAGGGATAAAGCTGCTGAAAAGAGGTGCAGATCACAACCAAGAGACAGAGGCAAGGTGGCTGGAAAAAGGAAGGTAATCAGCAAAAACGGAGGGGGAAAGGAGGAGGCCCTAAAATTAGGTCCAAACAAAACTTCAGGAGGTGATTTGAGAGGTAGAAGAGCTGATTACAATGGATTTGAAAGGGAGGTAACAGATCTGGAAAAAAGGAGGCTGAAGCTCTGAAAAACAGACGGCTGAAACAGCTAAAACTCTTCCACAAAAAGTGGAGGGTACTAAAGCCCTAGGGGGCTCAGTTCCCGCTTAGATGAGTAAAAACAGATCAGAACTTGGTCAAAGAGAACTGAGACAGAGGCTGGAAGACCCTGACAGAAGCTGCAGCAAAACCCAGAAAAATTGCAGAAAAATCACTGAAAAAATGGTAGGTCGCAGTTTCTGACTTGATTTCAGTGTAGGTAACAGGAAACAGGCTGAAAAGTGCGACCTGGAGGTCCAGGTCGCAGGTTTAGGGCCAAAAAGTGTGACCCCCCGTTCCGGTTGTCTCTGCGGCAGATTTTCAGAAAAGTTGTCGTCTCAGTTGCGGCTGGTGTCGCTTACCTGCGAAATAGGGCCAGAAACACACGGAAGTTAGAAATTTTGATGTTTTAGGGTTTTATGTGAGAAAAAAAACATGAAAATAGGAAAAATAAACAGCTGAAAAGAAACCCTAGGGTCTGAAGTAGCTGGATATGCAGGAATATGAAAAACGACAGCGGTCGTAATTTAAAACCCATGTGGAGTCGCCATTTGTTAGTATGAATCCTTTGTCGAAGTGTACGAAAAAGGACCCCTTTAGCTATGCATAACTAATAGCCCTAACAACAAAAGTGGCTGCCAATATCTTCAGATCTGTGGTTAGTTAGACAAGAAAAGAGCTGCAAAACACCAGATCTATGCATGGAAAGACATTAAGCGGTAAAAACAAGGGTTTGCTCCATATACCAATAGACAAGACAAGAACAGTTTTTGAAAGAATTTTTGTATTAATGGGGCACCTGGGAGGAAAACTAGAAGGAGTATCCAATTCCCCTCAGTGGGATGGGTTCTTGGAAGTCCTCAGCACTTCAGTTCTAAGATTTCTCTCTCTAGTTGATGTAGAAAACCTAATGCAAAGAGTAGAGCTCAATGGGAGCAAATGATGGAGATATGTGACCAAGTGTATAGATCCAGAGTGATCTAATAGGCAACAAAAGGTGAAGAATGGTAGGAAAAACCCTCCTATTTATAAAAAAATATTGGGTCATTCTAGATCTTGGTGCATGGGTTAACTAGATCTAGATCCACTTTTTATGGAATATTTTATTATATTTGTTGGAGGGAAAAGGTATTTGACTTGGGTCAAATCCCTTAATTTGTCAAAAATAGATAAATAAATGATTTATTTATCTTTTTAAGGAAGCGGTTAGAAGATAATCAAATAAATAATGATTTATTTAATTATTTAAGGAGGTGGTTGAAAGATAATTAAATAAATAGTGATTTATTTAATTATTTGTGGATGATTTGGTCATATTTAACAAGGAATATCATCTAAATAAGGTTTAAATGATTATTCCTAGAAAATAATAAGATAACTAAAGGTTTATCTAATTAATAATTAATTTCTTTGATTTTGGGTTAAACATGACTGGGAATAATAATTAAATTATGGTTTAATTAATTATTCCATGAGGAAAATCAAACAAATATAGGTTTGTTTAATATTTCCTTTTGGGGTTTCCTCTTTTAGCATAGTGAAAGTAGTTTTACTTAGGGTAAAACTGGTCTTACATGGTGTACTTGGGCCCATCTAATGATAATAGGTTAGATGACCAAAAAAATGGTGTAACAATGTGTTATTTCATTCATACATCCACCTCACTCAGTTTCAAATCGATCCAACAATCCAGCTCAAACAAAACATGAGAACCCTATCACACCATGGCTATTTGAAAATGGAAAGGAAAGGCTGAATAACAATGTCACACCTAGAAAAACCCTTGTCAGTGACAATAAGAGAACCAAGAACACACATGCATAACCATGTATGCCAAATCTAGTGAGGAAATCACACATGCAAAATCGATACCTACAAGTAAACCCATTACAGTTGCTTGATCCTACTCTTCCTTACTTGATCTTTGCTTCCTCTTTTCCTTCTTTTCCTTTCTTGATTCATTATTGAAATGCTCCAATAAAACTCTAAGTGTCCAAGAGTGTGTGAGATATCTCCCTCCTATTGTGACAATCTCCTTCAAGTGAACAAGCCTCTATAGAAGGACTTGCTCTCATACCAAAATATCAGTTTTCTTCAACATACTTAACCTGCAATCAGTGGCCTTATTCCAAAATGAGTTACAATAGAAACAATATCCATCAAACAAGTGCAGAAGTTGTGAATGCCTTATTGGGAATCCTATCACAATCATAATTTTTCAAAGTCATTCATCTAAATTCAACAAAGGAAATATGGGACAAGATCATTCAAAGCTATGAAGGTGATGCGAATGTAAAAAGTGCCAAACTTCAAACTCTTAGAATTCAATATGAAAATATTAGAATGCATGATGATGAACGTATTGCAAGTTTGTTTCTATGAATAGATGACATTGTGAATTCTATGAGAAATATGGGTGAAGATATAAAATATTCAAATTTAGTAGAGAAAATATTGAGATATCTAACTCCAAAATTCGAGTCAAAAGTATCTTCCATTAAAGAAAAGCGGGACCTGATTTCTAAAACTCACATACTTCTAAATGGTAGTAATTTCCTTCAACATTCTTCAGAAAAACCATAACTTGCATACACACCTTCCACAAGACAAATCCATGACTATACATGCTTCTCCTGAAACCAAATTGCATATAGATTTACTAAAAGTATACGTTCATCTACATAATTGATCCCATGTGTATATGCGACTCATTGAGTCGAACCCACATGTAGATCTATAATTAATTTAGGAATGTGCAACACTTTAGAATAAAAAGCTTACTCATATCATACATTTTACTTCAGCAAACATGCGCCATACCACATATCTAAACTTCTCAAGGAAAATACATGCAATCATAATTCCAACAATCCCCCCCTTTGGACTTGATGGAAACCAGGTTAATGTTCGATCACCACAACCTGTAGATACCTAATAGACACATCAACATTAGAATTATTCAAACGCCAAGTTAATCTCCCCCTTTGACATCCAGAGGAAAGGGAATACCAATACTGAGACAAGGTTTCTATTTCCTTGTAGAAAGAAGATCTTTGTAGATTTGATCTGGACTATACTGACCATGCTCCCCCTAAGCACATGGTGAATCTTCAGATATATTTTCAATGAATTACATTACTCTATAACTCAACTAAGTATGACCTTTCCTATCACCAAGGACTCATACTTACATCAATAACCCAACCAAGTGGGATTACATATTTAACTCAACTACCCAACCAAGTAGTTTACATTTTTGAAAAATTCCATACATGACTGAATATGACAATTTTTTACCTCATAGGTCTCCACATGAACCTTACATCAAATTACAGATATGAATTTTATAACCAAGACCAACGGATCTCAATACAGAGATATCATTGAACATAATTCAACAACCAACATAATGCCAACAATTCATTATACTCAGCAAGGCTAATGATCCCCCTGAACCTGTGTTACCTAATAACCGTCAAATCTAACCATAAAAACTCATATATCAAATAATATTCATCAATTAGATAATCATAACTTAATATCATATCAGCAGACTGTAACCATCAACATCAGACTAAGAAAATTAAATCATAACTGTCAGTGGCATATCAAAATCTGTTCTTGAGTCCATCTCACTATTTTTCTATCAGAGAGAAACATACACAACTATCTCCAAAGGTACTCACATATATACGTAGCTTCATTTCATGCAACCCGCATATCAGAAGTGAAATATGGAAAATTTCATAGCTCCATCTCCCCTTGAACTTGTATAGTTTGTACCTATCTTCTGTTGTCACATCAAATGCACTGTCAGAAATATAGACAACCATAATTACCAACCAACCATGGGAATCACCATATATTTCTCCCCTGTTATGATACATTACTAATTCCGATAATGTATCTCACCTCACCCATGCAGTCATTATGACAAGTAACCTTTAGAAACAAATGACTCCATTAGGGTCAATATTCCCTATGTTTTTGATCGGTGTTTCTTCTTTTTCTAACTTTTCTTGAAATTTCTTATTGTGTGTTGGAACTTATCCAAAATATTAGTTTTTTTCAACATACATAACCTGCAGTTAGTAGCCTTATGCCCAAATGAGTTACAATAGAAACAACATCCATGAAACCATACTTTCTTCCTTGATCTATGCAATTATTCAATAAACAAATTCTTCTCTTTTACTGTATTATCATCATTAATGGCACATGCCATGAGCTCAGATCTTGATCAGAATCTCCCTCTTCTCTATTTGACAAACCATCACTATCTTCATTTGTGTAAAAAATTCTTCTATTTTCAAACCGTTTCCCTTTATCATAATTTTCTTTATGAGGACACTTAGCATCATAATTAACAACTCTACCACAAGAAAAACACTTTAAGGGAAGCTTACCTTTGAACCTTTCGGTACCTGGTTGAATTTTCCTCACAAAATTTTCCTCTTATTCTTCTATATAAATTGATTCCTTGAGAAATTCCCTTTCTTTTCTGTTTTCATGGGCCCTAAATTCAACTTCTTTGACTTGTGAGGGACCTCCTTTTCTCATTTCAAAAGAAGTCAAGATACTGTGAAGTTGGACAAAAGTAAGAGTCTGCAGATATTTATTTTCTTCAATGGCAGGCACTTTTGACTCAAATTTTGGAGTTAGAGATCTCAATATTTTCTCTACTAAAGTTGAATCTCTTATATATTCGCCCATATTTCTCATATAATTCACAATCTCATCTTTTCTTAGAAACAAGCTTGAAATAATTTCATCATCACGCATTTTGATATTTTCATATTGAATTTTAAGAGTTTGAAGTTTGGCACTTTTTACCTTTGCATTACCTTCATAGCTCTGAATGATCTTGTCCTATATTTCCTTTGCTGAATTTAACTGCATGACTTTGACAAATTTGGATTCTGACAGACTTCCTAATCAGGCATTGATAGCTTTTGCATTGGGTTCATATCTCTTCTTTTCTGTTGCACCTATAGGAACGGTTGATGGATATTGTAACCTCCTTCCAAAATTCCCCATACATATGCTCGAAGAATTTGTAGATAAGCTCTTGTTTTTATCTTCCAGAACAATAGATTACTTACATTAAACAATGGTGACCTAATAGAAAATACTCCTGCACGACTTCCCATTGTGATGAATCTCCTTCAAGCAATCCAACTCCTTCAGAAGGACCTAGCTATGATTCCAATTGTTGGGAAAAATACGGAGAGGGGGGGGGGGGGGGCGCAAATCAATAGTTAAAACTCACAAAAATTTTCTTTACTTTACTAATTTCTATACGTGACTTTAATTAATCCAACTAGTGTATGAACACAATTTTCTTTAAGGAAACTTGTGTATGCCCACTGTACTTATTATTCAGATAAAAATTTACTTAGACCAGTGCATCATTTATTCATCAGACATTTAGTAAGTTGTAAACATCTGCATTAAGAACAAAATAAATCATCACACATAAGAAACACACATGAACACCGAGATTTAAGGTAGAAACCCAAGTCTGAAGAAAACCACCATTGTTTTCGTCTTTGTGTTCAATATTTATTATAAAGAAAAAATACTTACAATATTATACTGGTGCATACTCATACCAGCACGCAAGTACCCACCTACAAAAGGTTGCAACCTTCTCTTGTTCTCCAACTGCTATTGGAAGGGAGGCCCAACCCCCTGATCTCATTTACCAGCTACCACTGGAAGGGAGTTACCACCCCCTTCTCTTGTTTACCAGCCACTCCTAGAAGGGAGATACAATTCCTTGATCTCATTTACCAGCAACCACTGGAAGGGAGCTACGACCCCCTCACTGAAGGCTTTAACCCTTAGCACCACCGCAGACCATGTTTCATAAAGTTTCACACTTGATCCAACAGCTTCAACACAACACAACTTGTAGGCCTCTTTTCATTAGATTTTCAAACTGGACCCACTCCACTCATTTAATCCCAAAACCATACATCAAACCGAAACATATAATTGTACCAAATCATTCATTGAATCATAAATCAATCAACCAATCACTAATCTTTAATCACAATCAACTAGCAACATAATCAATACTCAAACAACCCAGATATATATGAAGACATCATTGACAAACAACAAAAACACAGTAAAACTGATTAGATAGTTCCTTCAACATTCTTCAGAAAAACCCTAAATTGTATACACACCTTTCATAAGACAAATCCGCGATTGTATGTGCTTCTTATGAAACCAAAATACATATAGATCTACTAAAAGTAGACGGGCCTTTGTATAACTGATCCTGTGTGTATACACGCCTTCATTGAGTCGAACCGACGTGTAGATATGTAATTAATTCAGGATTGCAAAACACTTCAAAATAACAAACTTACTCAGATTATACCCTTTACTTCAGAAAACATTCTTTAGACCATAGATCTAAAATTCTGACAAAAAAATTATGTAAATACATAGCCATTTCAGGTCTAGAGGTCCTGATCCATCATTGTATTCATGGGTGCATCATTATTTTAGATCTATCAATAAACTATAGCCTATTCCATGCAGATCTACTTCAGAGTGAAGTATTCATTCCATACCCAACCCATACACCTATCACTATGATCTTCACCTCCTTATATAGTTTTAGCCTTAGCCAATACCATGAGTGAAAACCACACAAGTGTCAATGATATACTTGGACGAGCTCAAATAATTGTTACTGCGCTCAATACTGTGGGCTAATACCATGGTAAGGACCACTGGTATCATAAACTTAGTGCACAAGCACATATGCAAATTTTCTTCTTCTTACCCGCATGTATATGTGACTTTGCCTTGATGAACTCATGTATATTTCTTCATTTATGCACTTTATCCATCTTCTGTAAAATTTCTATGCTTATCCAAAAACCATACACTTCATATTTTACAAGTCAGTTTCCATCAAGGACAACACATGCAATCATAATGCCAATAGGGCACAGGGCATACACTTGAAGCTTGAAGGAGAAATATTTTTTTGGTTCAGGGTGCACTCATGCTCTTAAGGAAGGCATAGTTCTTTGATACAAAGGAGTGCTCTCAAGTAAAGGCTTTAGGATTCATGATTGTGCCATGGGCTTTAAAGGAAGAGGGAAGGATGAAGGCTTTAGGCTTTGTTATTGTGCCATGCACTCTAAGGGAAGAGGGAAGGATGAAAGCTTCAGGCTTTGTGATTGCGCCATGCACTCATGCTTCAAGACTGCACCATGTGATTTAACATAAGAGGGAAGGATGAAGGTTTCTTTCTTCAAATATATTCAATGCACTTGTGCTTGAAGAGTACACCATGCACTTTTTAAAATACAGAAGGTCCTTGATTTTCGGAAGTGTGCCTTGCTGTTTGGAAGTGTGCTTCATTGTTCCAAAGTTAGCTTCATTATTTTGAAGAACTCTGTGTTTTTTTGAAGTGTTCTTTTGAAGGAAGAGAAGGTCCTTGTTCTCTTAAAGTACACTCAAATGGCCCTTGTTATTTTGAAGTGTGCTTTTTCACTGAGTGTTTGAAGTGCACTCAGGCTTCGAATGGCACATTTCTCTCAACAATTTCTACTTGTTCATATGGAATGTGCTTTTCACTGAGGGAAGCAAAAAAAGGCTAAGTAACTTATCCTATGAAGTACTAATGCACTATGAGAGGGAGGAGACCTTAGAAAATACTTAGTGCACAAGTATGGGAGGAAAATATACGTCAATGAGGCTCATGAGTAATATGCACTCATCACCTAGTAAGATGGATAATTCCTTTACAACTTTGATTGAGCATGAGGACCAAGAAGAAATCCAAAAATGGTTAAGTGTGGGACTAGCAAAGTAGGAGAAATAAATGCATCCTAACATGACACAAACATGGACCACACACATAAATTCCATGAATAAAATCCACCAAAATTCACAAGACTCATGAACAATAGTCACACCTTAAAACAATAGCAAAGTGACACCAATTTCTAAGTGTAATATTTGAAACAACACATCACAACAATTACAACACAAGTTACGACAAAAGTGTTGACTGCGACCAAAAGGTGGGCTAATATATGGGAAGGTGTTTGACACATATTATAATGACATGTAAGACCATATCATGTAGAAGAGTTTTCCAACACTAAATTTGGTGACTTGAAAAGGTGTGACACGTGAAGGAGAAAAAGCAATAAAAGTGAAACCTGCAACAATTGGAAAACATGAAGATGACACTTGAAAAATGAAAGCTACCTTTAAATTGATACACCCCAAAGAAAAGATAAAATTAAAATGGTTCTTATTAAAGTTAAAGTGGAAGTGATAAAAAGTGACAACCGCAAACATATAAGAAACACTTATAAAATGGACGGTGAAAAAAAATGACAATGGAGAAATCTCATTGAAATAGAAGTAAAAACACAACCAAAGTGAGGTATATTGTGAAAAAAAGGTGTGCATTGACTGCTAACATGAGTTGAATGTTCCACATGCACTATCTTGATTGGTGTTTATTTTCATGTTCGATATTGCATAAAAGAAAGTGCACCCATGAGTTTGTTCAGGACTGTGCATGTGTGATCAAGGGACTTTACAGTTTATAATGAGGAAGAATATATGAAACCTTTAGAAACATCAATAGACCATGGAGTAACAATAAGGCGAAAAATCGTAAGATCCTTAGTAAGCTCCAAAATTGAAGTGTGGGAAAATTTTTGGACGGTATTGATCTCATCATCAACACTTGGTGACACACTGGTAGAACTCCAAATTCACTATTTTGGTTTCATTCTCTAAGTGAAAGGTCTCAGTCCTTCATTAAGTATTGATTCATCTTTTGGATTACCTTAGCTTTCGTACTTAACCCAAATAAATATATAATATCCTCCATTCCCTTACTCAGTTAAACACATCTCAAGGCTTGTCGTATCACAATTTTTTTGATCTAGGAGAAGGGTAATATATAATTGTGAGTTTAAGATAATAAAAGTATGAGTTTTCATATTTGGTGTTTATCCGCTACTAGCAAGAGTAAATAGTACCCGGGCGGAGCCACTAAAATAACATAAACAA
Organism: Pinus albicaulis; assembly: GCA_034641835.2. Taxonomy (NCBI): domain Eukaryota; kingdom Viridiplantae; phylum Streptophyta; class Pinopsida; order Pinales; family Pinaceae; genus Pinus; species Pinus albicaulis. The sequence continues at coordinate 1,721,053,437 of CM076578.1, read as the reverse complement.
TGTTTCGATGCCATCAAGCCTGAATAGTACCCCATCGAAGTTACTTGTTTCACCTCTCTATGGAGGAAATATTTCTCTTCTTTAACCATTTATTTATTTTATTTATATAATTGTGCTAAGGAACTTATTTATTTTGTGTGTAGAGTAGGGATCCTAACTTATTGAGCACATGAGAGGTTGTTCCTTTAGAGAAGGCAATATAGACCTCTAATATTGGTTTGCTTGCTAATTAATTTTCCTCTTGCCTTTCTCTAATTGATTGGATCAATAAGAAAAAACATTATTTACTTACAATGTTGAGTTGAAGAATGAGGATCCTATAATAGAAACGAGATTTATAGTTCACTCAAAGGATTTCCATTCTAGTGGATCATATTTCCATCCATATATCATTGAACTTAAATATATATAAACCCAATATAGAGAAGCGGTAACAAATTAGCCAAGCATTGTTCATCAACACAATTTCACTTTTCAAGTTTTGCCACATTGTATTTTGAACCAAACAGGAGCATCTTTCATGTAAATTGTCATTCAAAAAAATTAAAAAATAAAATACACAAAAAAAAAGAATCAAAACAAAAACAACAAATAAAATGGAAGCAACACATAAAAACACTGTGAAAAATATATAATAATAAAACAAGCAAATGGAGGGACTCGATGGAGAGAAACATAGAGGGTGGATCCAATGAAAAGAAAACTAAATGCAACTAATCTTACTCCTAACCTAACCAACTAGAAGTTTAGGGATAAGTGTAATGATATTTCCAATGAAGCCACCGTAATATGTCTCGACCTGCAAACACAAATATAAGATCAATTACAACTGATATATGATAATGTAAAAAAAAAATAGAAGATGGAAAATATTACACAAAACATTAGAGGTCTTTCCTAGATGTAGGAATATGTACAATATTTAACCAACCTACTACCTTACATTTTCAATATAAATCATAAGCAAACCAACCTTGATATCTCCTTGTGAATATGTGTGCACTTGTATTGTCTTACTTAGCAAACATCAAGACAGTTAGGAACTTGCTTCTAGAAAATGGGCTTGGTAAATAATATTCTTCTAACTGATGATAGATTGGATCATGAAATTTAAAACAATACTCTTAGAAATCTTGAAACCCTTGGGAGAAATAATTTTCAATTAATGGTATGGAATCGGGTTGAGAATCTTGCGAGGGAAAATAAGTATGATCATATTTAGAAATATTGTCAAGATAGTGGAATCCTAACATAACCATCAAATAAGGATGAAGTTCCTCAACTTCATGAAAATATCTAAATATTGATATGATAAACCATAAATATCAGCTTGTTGAAATGGCACCCATTAGGGGCTTCTGATTTAATTTTTACTTAATTAATTGGAAGAGAAATTGTAATTTCATTTCATGAAAGCTTGTATTATTTAAATAAGGTAGAATGACTAATTTAGCTTAGTGAATTTGAGTTGAGGATCAAAGAGGAGCCATGCAAAGGAATTTTCTATTTTTAGAGAGTCCAGTTATAGTTATTTGTGAGTTGTAATTAGTGAACTCAATTAATTAAGTTAAAATCAGTTTAACTAGTTATAACTAAGTGATGAGCTAGAGATAGGTCCAGTGAATTAAATATGATGTAATTCATAATGAGTGATCAATCAGTTAACTGATAATTTGCTATAAATAGTTGTTACATGTCAGTTCTAAGGAAGGCCTAGTTGAGACTGAGGTTAAAGGGATGATAAATATCAGTTGTATAATTAGAAAATTGTGTAGGTCAGTTATAGAGTATATTGGAGGAATAGGAATGATTGCGCAATAAATGAAATGGATTTTCCTATTTAATAGGGATTTAATTCCTCAAGGAATGTGTGAGGAAGGTAGGTTGAGCAAAGCCGGAGAATTGGCTAAGTATTTGTCTCATTTTACCTAGATCAGAGTGAGACAGTTGGCAGAGTGTAGGAGTTTCTCTTGAGAGAGAAATCATTGTATTGTTTCATGATCCTTGACTTTATAAAATATATATATAGCGAGGTTTTAGGCAGTGTGCTTTCCCTAGATACATATTCTATTGTGCGATTGATTATTTCTTTCTCTTACTTGTTATGTTATTGTGTGAACGTGTTTTGTTTCTGCAAATTGTAGAAGGATTTAGTATCTTCTTTTCGTACATTATAAGATCATTTTGAATCCTGTTGTTAGATTTTCTACATGGTATCAGAGTGCCAAGAATCACAATAAAAAGAGAAAACATAGTTTGTTTTGATCAAGTTTGAATTTGCAGATTTATTCTGCAGTATCCAACAAGAGATCAAGATGTATTACAATGGATTTAGACTTGAATATGCACTTGAGGGAAATTCGAATTATATTGCATGGAAGGACAGGATGGAGACAATGATTGAGGCCAATGGATTGAAGGCTTTCATATATACTGATGTTTTGGAGCCTGCAACAACAGATGCTCAAATTCTTGATTCATGGAAGAAGAATGTAGCATTATACAAAATTTCAGCCTAAAAGTGGCCTCCTAAGGAAAAATAATAAAATAAGAGTTATGAAGTTTTCGAGGGAAAACAAGAAAACTACTTTTTTAATTGTGTTTTTTTACTTATCTCCTTATAGGTTTACTCAAATTTCAAGTTTTGACACCCATTAGATGCGGAATTAAATTCCACATGCAATGAGTACCCATTATGCATACTTTTGAGAGGACCCACATTGATAGAATTTGTAGATACATTAAAAAACAGGTTAAAACACACTTTTTTAATGTATCTACAATTTTTATCAAGGTGAGTCTTCTCAAAAGCATGCATAATGGGTACTCATTGGATGTGGAATTTAATTCCGCATCTAATAAGTTTCTAAACTTGAAATTTAAGTAAACATATAAGGAGATAAGCCAAAAATACAATTAAAAAAAAAGTTGTTTTTCTTCTTTTCCCTCCAAAATATTTACATGTACCTATTTTTAAATTTAAATAATTTTGATTGGTTTACATATTATGACATGGAAACTACATGAAAATTTCATGGGCACTTTTAGGCTGAAATTTCCTCTAACGCAAAGGCGAGAAGGATCTTGATAGAGGGAGCTTGAGACCATATTGTCTCGAGCGTCGATGGGAAGGCGAATCCATATACAATGTGGAAAGCATTGAAAAATATATATCAAAATAGCAGCAACCATAGGAAGATGGATTTGAAAGAAAAGCTCAAGAAGATAAAAATGAAGGGAGAAACGATCCAAAAATACTTGAAAAAGTTCACTCAGTGTTGAGATGAGCTTGGAAGCATTGGGATCATTATTTCCTTAGATGATTTGGTGAGCCTAGATCTTCTAGCCCTTAATAAGAGCCAGCATAGCTACCAGGACTCTATTAATGGGAGGGAGAAGCTTCCAGATTGGGAGTGACTCTGGTCCCATTTGGCACAAGAAGAAATTTGACGAAGCACCATAGATGGATCCTCATCAAATATTGATGATGAGGATAACTGTGCCTTGGCTAGAAAGGAGAAGAAAATAAAAGGGAAGGTATCCCATTCCAAATCCGATACCGGTAAGAAAGGAAAGAAGTGATACTTGTCAAAGGTGAAATTTTTCAAGTGTCATGAGCGTGGACACTATGCCACAAATTATCGACAAAAGAAGAACAACAAGAATGCCTCAGTAGGAGCAACAAGTGAAGCATTGGCTTCATAGTTCGATTTGGAATTCACCCTCATCGTATGCATGGTTTCATCAGTGATGGGATATGTGTGGTTCTTGGATAATGGAGCATCATTCCAAATGACTAGTAACAAAGAATTTTTTACCATCTTGGAGGAGAAGGATCTCCAGATGCACGTCGATATGGGTGATGACAAGAGTTATAGCGCTATCGGGATTGGTATAGTTAATTTCCAAAGAGATTTAGGTAAACTCATCATACTAAAATATGTCATGCATGTACCTAGTTTAAAGAAGAATTTGGTTTTTGTTGCTATGTTGGAAGATCATGGATATGATGTGATTTTCAGTGAAGGAAAGGGATTCCTTCATCACAATTCCATAGGACAAGTGAAAAATATTGGGGTTCAATTTAATAACCTCTACAAACTTGATGTAGATGACTGCACAACATTGAGAAGTAAAGCAAAGAAGGTGGAAAGATGAGACATCGGTGAGTTACGACACATGATATTGGGCCATCTACACCACAATGATTTGAGGATCAGGAAAAATATTTCTATAGGGCTTCCAAAGGGTACACTTGAACATAGAGACACATGCAAAGGGTGTAATATGGGGAAGTATACGAAGGTCACCTTTCACGATAATGAAATCCAAGCAATGAAAATCCTTGAGAGATTTCACTCAGACGTGTGTGGGTCATTCTCAATAGCTTCCATAGCAAAGCACATGTATTATGTGATTTTTGTAGGTTTTAACCTTGAACATAAATTATCTACACACGAATCTTATAATAGAAAATAAACAATAGCAAAAGCATAAAACATAAAACAGATAAACACAGAGATTTTCCCCTCGATCCCAAATTGGGACAACCAGCTTGATGTTTCATTATATTCCTTTTAGTGTTACAACACATATATATACATGCCGAAGCATACATAAACCCCAATCCATTAACCCTGGATTAGAACATAACCATAGTTCCCTTGACCGGATCTACAAAATACCAAGGGTCAAAAACCATCGTACCCAAAAAAACATGTGCAAACTCATGCAAAAAACATGGGTGGGTCTGCCTATGAGCGGGACCGCACACCAAAAAAAAAAATTCGTCGGGGCGCTGCCCCTCCCCCTTCTGCGCCTGGTGCAATGTATAGTGCGTGGGGCTAGTCGTGGAAAGAATAGAACACATACCCAACATTCTCCCACTTGTTGTTTTCTTTCCACAGGGGGCCACAAGAGAGCTTAGTCATTTGGCCAATTCTTCAACACCCATTGTTTCTCTACACCAAGAGAACTTTTGATTGCTTACAGACTTCATCAATGCATCTGCAACATTCTTCAAAGTGTCCACCTTTACCAACAACACCCTTTTAGCCTCAACAATATCTCTAAAAAGTGATATTCAACATCAATGTGCTTTGTCTTTGAATGATAAGTAGGGTTCTTAGACAAGAAAATTGCACTTTGGCTATCACAGTCTATCCTTATAGCTTGTTGTACCAACCGCATACTTGAACACAATCTCTGCAACCAAACTGCTTCCTTGCTTGCATGAGTGGCTGCTATGTATTCTGCCTCTGTAGTTGAAAGTGCCACTACAGACTGTCTTTTACTCATCCAACTGACTGCACCTCCAAATAGGCTAAACGGATACCCACTTGTAGACCTTCTTTGGTCTAGATCTCTAGCCTAGTCCGCATCAACAAAACCATGAATGTCCAACATTCTTTCTAACTCGGTTCCTTTCCTTGTAGCACAAGCCATAATCACTATGCCACGTAAATATCTGAAAACTCGCTTCACTGTTTTCCAATGCTCCTTCCATGGGTTTGACATAAAATTGCTCAATACTCCCACTGCATGTGCAATGTCTAGTCTAGTACAGACCATTGCATACATCAGGCTACCCACTGCACTTGCATATGGAACATAGGACATATCCTCCTCTTCTTCTTATGTCTTGGGACACTGTTCAGCAGACATCTTTACACCTACAGGAATAGGAACATTCACTGGTTTACTATCCCGCATATTGAACCTCTGCAATATAGTCTCGACATACTTCCTCTAGTTTAACTAGAGCTTCCTCTTTGCCCAATCTCTCTTAATTTCCATGCCCAAAATATAGTTTGCAGCACCAAGATCCTTCATGTCGAATTTGGAGAATAGTTGGGTCTTCAAATATTGGATAATTTATTTGTCATTTCCAATCAACAACATATCATCCACATATAAGACCAAATAAATAACACGGTCACCAATTAATTTAAAAATAAACAATAATGATCCTCCTCGCTTCTGTTGAAGCTAAGTCCCCAAGCCAAGTCCTCGTATATAGGTATCAAATTTCCGATACCACATCCTTGGTGACTATTTTAACCCATACATAGACTTTTTTTTAACTTGCATACCAGTTCTTTCTTACCCTTCACCGTAAAGACTTCAGGTTGCTTAATTTAGATCTCCTCTTCTAGATCCCTGTAAATAAATGTTCTCTTCACATCCATCTATTCTACCTCAAAATAAAATGCAAAAACAACAGATAAAATTAATCTAATAGAATTAACCTTGGAAACAGGAGAAAAAATATCACCAAAATCAATTCCTGACACTCGGGAATAACCTTTTGCTACCAACTGAGCTTTTTATTTCTCCACCTTTCCTTCTACATTCATCTTCTTCTTAAACACCCATTTTCTCTTGATGGACTTCCTTCCACCTCTAACTCCACCGCATACCATGCCTCATTTTTATGCATGGGTACCATTTCATCAACCATGGCCTCCTTCCGCAGTTTTCCATCCTCTTGAATCTACTACCTCCCCGCGAGTTCTCAGATCATCATCGTGTATAGTTAAGGCAAAACTCGAACAAAAAAGCAGATGGACTCATACCTTTCCGGTTGCCTTCTTTCTCGAACTCGATCTTCTCTAAAGCCGGAGTTTGTGGCTCTTCCTCTTCTCCGAATCTTCTCTCGTTGCAGAGTCCGATTCATGCTCCTTTAGCTCAAACTCTATCTTCTCAGTTCCTTTGGTATGATTTCATGTTTAAAAACATCTTTCACCTCTCTAAACACCACATCTCTGTTGTACACAACCTTCCTTTTTTCGGGTTCCAAAGCTTGTAACCCTTTAAACCATCCTTATACCCAATAAAGATGCACCTTTCAGATTTATTATCCAACTCGGTCCTTTTCTCCTTTGGAACATGTACATATGCATGACATCCAAATACCCTCATATGTGAAAGAGAGGGTTTCTTACCAGTCCATACCTCATGTGGAGTCTTATCCTCCAACGCTGATGAAGGTGATCTGTTAACCAAGTAACATGCAGTCTCCACTACCTTTGCCCAGAATTCTTGTCCTAACCCGGTACCACTGAGCATGCTTCTTTCCTTTTCCATCAACGTTCTATTCATTCTTTCTGCAACTCCATTTTGCTGAGGTGTGTATGGAGTAGTCTTCTGCCGTGATATACCACACTTCTTACAGAACTCTTCAAATTCCTTCTTGCAGAACTCCCCACCATTATCTATCCTCAACACCTTTATATTCTTCTCTGTCTGGTTTTCCACTGCAGCCTTAAATTTTAAATTTTAAATCGTCAAAGACTTTATATTTCTTCCTTAACAAATATATCCATGTATTCCTTGAGAAGTCATCTATGAATGAAACATAGTACACATACTTTCCAGGATGGAACTAACACAGTCCAAACACATCACCGTGCACAAGTTCTAATATCTTGTTTGCCCTCTTAGCACCAGAAGGAAAACTCACCCGATTCTACTTCCCATATACACAATGTTCACAGAAATCGAAATACAAAGAAAAATTAGACATACCTTCTACCATACCATCTCTATGCAGTCTCCGAAGACCCTTCTCTCCAATATGTCCAAGCCTTTGATGCCATAGCATGGTCTTTTCTCCAGAGACAGCTAGGCTTTCCATCCCACTTTCAAGAACCACAAAACTGTTACACCCATCAATAACAGTGCTACCTTGTAGCTTGTATAAAGTTCCAGTCCGAACTCCCCACATTAATACCAGTGCTCCCCGAACCATCTTGCAGGCATCTTTCTTGAACACTGTTTTTACACCCGCATCATCCATCTTGCTTACAAAAATCAGATTTCTGGCCAATGCAAGAATATGCAGAACACCAGGAAGTGTTCTAATCCTTCCACCTTGCAGCTTCAACTTGACCTTTCCATGTCCGATGATTCTGGCCTTCCTATCATCCCCCCAGAAGACATCACCACCATCATATTTCTCATATCGGCGTAACCACTCCCTATGGGGAGTGAAGTGAAAGGATGCACCCGAGTCAATCAACCATGACTCATGATCTACATGTGTACTTGAAGAAGAAGCCAAATACACATCCCACCTTCATCCGAGGTGGTTTTTGCCTCTGGTATGAGCCTACCGCATCCCTTTCTCGTGGAGCTTTAGATCTCGCATTCCTTTTTGTAGTGTCCTTCCTTTCCGCATTTCTATCTACCTTTACAAAATTTCCAAGAGATTTATATCTCCCTCTAGATTTAGATCTCACTCCAAACCTTATTCGTGTTTCGTTTTGGGACCTTTCCGTACGTATAAGGTATCTCCATTCTGACCCTCCATATTTCTCCGTCTCATTTCCTCCGACAGCAAGGCTAAGACAATGTCATCAAAATTCAAGGTAGTTGTATTGCTACCTATTGCAATAACCAGACCGTCCCACGAGTCTGGTAGAGAGCACAACAAACTGATGCACTTATCTTCATCTGAGATTTTAATATCAACAGACGACAGCTCACTTACCATAGTATTGAAGGCGTTCAGATGCTCTGTCACCGAGTCTCCATCCTTCATCCTCAGGTTATACAGCTTTTTTCGCAGGAACAACTTATTCACCAGAGACTTAGATTGGTACAAAGTCCCAAGTTTTTCCCACAAATTCTTCACCGTAGCTTCCCCAGATACATTCAACAATACTGAATCTGAGACACACAACTGTATTGTGCTCTTAGCTTCCGATCCAGTTTCTTCCTGTCTTCATCTGACATTGCCATTGGTTTAGTACCTAGATCTACCACGATCAACTAATCTTTATCCACCAGCAGATCCTCCATCTTGAGCTTCCACAACTCAAAACTTTGACCATTAAATTTCTCGATCTATATCTTTCCGCTGCTCACCATCTTCTTTCACCACAAGAATCGATCTCGCAGATCTCCCACTGAACAGGGTCTACCTCAGGCCCAAGCAAAAAACCCTCAACAGCAAAGGCGTCCCCTTGAAGCCGAAAAAACTTTGATACCAAATGTAGGTTTTAACCCTGAACAGAAATTATCTACACACAAATCTTATAACAGAAAATAAACAATAGCGAGAGCATGAAACATAAAACATATAAACACATAGATTTTCCCCTGGATCCCAAATTGGGACGACCAGCTTGATTTTTCATTATATTCCTTTTAGTGTTACAACACATATATATACATGCTGAAGCATACATAAACCCTAATCCATTAACCCTAGATTATAACATAACTGTAGTTCCGTTGACCGTATCTACAAAATACCAGGGGTAAAAAACCATCGCACCCCAAAAACCATGTGCAAACTCATGCAAAAAACATGGGTGGGTCCACCTATGAGTGGGACCGCACACCAAAAAAAAAAAATTCGCTGGGGCGCTGCCCCCCCTGCTGCGCCCGGCGCAACGTACAGTGCGTGGGGCTAGTCGTGGAAAGAATATAACACATACCCAACAATTTTTTTTATGACTTTTCAAGAAATTGCTGGATTTTCTTCATGTAGAAGAAAGATCAGATGTTCTCCATGTTTTTTGAGTTCAAGGCACTTTTAAAGAAATATACAGGGAATAATTTGAAGGCTTTGAGGAGAAAAAATGGTGGAGAATACATCTCTAACGAATTCAAGAACTTATGTTCCTCAAAAGGAATTCGAAGAGAATTGATTACACCTCATAACCCATAGGAGAATGGGGTTTCATAAAGAAAGAATAGAATTATTGTGGGAGAAACATGAGATATGTTACATGACCAGGTCCTACCATTGCATATGTGGGTGGAAGCATGCAGTACACCATTATTTTTGTAGAAAAAAAGTCCTCATCAGATACTTGGTATGAGTACACTAGAGGAGGATTTTTTAGGTAAGGGATTGGATGTGTCATATTTAGAAATTTTTGAATCATCTGTTTATTTACATGTGACCAATCATGCAAGGAAGAAACTAGGTCTAATAATAGAGTTGGGGATATTTTTTGGGTACACTGCACACCTCACAACTATCGGGTGTACTTGCCAGCATAGAGGATGACAGTGGCGAGAAGAGACGTGAAGTTTGATGAAGACAAAGCCATGTGATTTTCCCTTGAGAGGGAGCTTGAGTTACATGTAGTTTTTTATCACTCATTGAGTTTTGAAACATTTCTTGATAGGGTCACATAGGTCACTCACCAAATGGATAAGGTCTCCTAAGCCATTTTAATGTGGTATAGGAAAAGTTTTGCATTTTTAAGCATATTCTAAGTTGTATGATCACATTCATTTATTCCATTTCAGTCGAATCAGTCCCATATCATGTTAGTTTTCATTTCACATGCATTCAAACTAGAAAGGACGCATCTGTCATTTTTCTAAAATTTCGTAGAGTTTTGCACATGAAAACAAAAAATTTCGCTACGAAATTGCCTAATAGTTTTGTAGCGAATCTGTCAGAAGCTCAAATAATTTTGCTAAAATGTTTTTTTTTCTAACCTGGCTTGTCAGAGTTGTATAAGGTGTCATTTTATGATTAGAGTAGTAAACGTGGAGGTCATTCAAGGTTGTTATGGTAAATTTTAAATGTACATAGTCGTGCTTGATGTCATCATTACCCTTTTTGTTTGCATGTGTTATGATTGAAGCTCAAGCTGTCAGTTAAACTATTAAACCTCAACTCAATTAGCCTTTTGTCATATTGTGATTTATCCCTGCATGTGATTCGATCCCTGGAGAGCTGCTAATTTATAGAGCCAAGTAGGTCTTTAGCAAATTCAAACTCTACAGGTGTCATCATCATGCAAGGCAGTCAAGACTATAAAGCATCCATGGTGACAAGAAGGAAAAAAAATAAGGGTGGCCATTGTCATAGGTATGAGCCCATGGATATGAAATTAATCAATGAGGACCCTACTTCCATGGAGGTTTTCAAAATAATAGGCTGCTTGCAATTCTGTCAGAGGTTGCAGGGCTGTCATTTACAGGCTTCAAAATATTTTTCCACCAGCTTCACAGGAACAACATGAAAGGTTGGAATTATGAATCTTACAGTGACACTAGAGAGCATATTCTCAACTATAGGAATCCCAGAGGTGGTGAATAGTGGTTTAAATTTATCAAATTCACAATGTAGGATTGCAAAGAGTTTATCATGCAAGAACACAGTGAAGTTAATTTGACAAATGCTATCCCTAGGAGTTTTATGAAGGAGAATTATGCAAAGTTGTTGATGGTCATTCAAAAGTATTTTACCTGTGAAGGAAGGTTTCACATGGTCTACTCCTATCATCTCAGACTTCTTTTGCATTTTTTAGGTAATAGGTCACTTGAATTTTCTTTCTACTTATACAGAAGTCTAGGGAAAATGTCAGATAAGGTTCAAATCGAGATAGAGGGAAGTGGTCCATCTCTTTTTCATCATGGTCTAATTAAGATGTTAGTGTTAGAAGAATTGAGAAGGTTATACAAAGATTTCATTTCTTTCTTGTTTATGAGTGGTTATGAAATTGATGCGGTCACTCCTAAGAAAGCCTCAAAACCTAGAACCATTTCATCACCAGCTGTGGTAGAAGAAGTTGAAGAAGAAAATAGATCATCTCCTGCAGAACCAATGAACATGAGAACAAAATCTTTGCAAGAGACTGACACACCTCAAGCATCACCTGAAAAACAGAAGCATATAGACAGAAAACAAGGAAGCAAGAGAGTCACCAGAAGCCAGACATTGGCTAAAGGAAATTTGGAGGATATCCTTCAAGAAATTGAGATTGAAGAGTCACCCAATGTGCAAGCTGAAGACATTGAAGATGGAGGAAGAAAGCTGAAGAAAGGTAAGACTACTAAAAAACTAGATTTTGCAGGTGATGATGCTGCTTTTATATTTCAACCAAGGAAGCTGGTGAATAGACATGCAAAGAATTTCATGGAAAGCAAAGATACTGAAAAAATAAATGAAGTTTCCCAGCCAACAAGCATCATATATTTGTCTCCATCAACAAGGAGGAACTGGTTATGATGCAAAGAAAGAGTAAAGAGAAAATAATTAAAAAATCACAAACAGAAACCCTCAAGGAGAAGCCGAAGGAAGCAGGTAAAGAGATATCACTTTTGAAGCAAGAGGAAAAGAAGCACAGAGCTGAGAAGGTTCAATTTGAACATATGAGGAAATTATGGGAGGAACACGTCACAAGTGTCTCAAAAACTTTGGACAATGCAGAAATGTTGCTAAAATGGACTCATCCATTAAGAGGGGAGGTCAAACACATTAAGAAGATGAAATTTCACTTACAATCCAAGAACATATCATTAAAATATCATGTGGAAGATCTTCAAGAGCAGCTAGATTTGATTCAAGTGGAGTTAGAAAAGAAAGGGCTAAATATGAAAGTGGTAGAAGAAACCATCAGCCAATTGATTGTAAATGAAGATGAAACACCACAAGAGTAAAAAATTGAGTTAGAATATGTTTTATGAGGTTCATGACTTACAAAGAACCTAGATTTTACCTCTAGAGATCAATTTTTGAAGACAATCTTGAACTCAACAAATTTTGGTTTTCTGGACAGTTTCATAGCGTACCTTAGGCTTGAGGCCAGAAAAATGCTACGAAAATTTTTGTAGGTGCATTTTTTCCTTAAAATTCTGTTTTTTCAAGTATTATGGAGGGAGATTGATTGTTTGCAAGGTTTCTTGGCATAGTAAAGGTGTTGAAACAACAAATATGTCAAATATATAGGTGGAAAATCAAGTTTTCATACGCTAGGAAAACTCGCTAAGAAACTGCCTAAAATGCCCTATTTCGTAGTGAGGAGCTTTTTGAAGAGTTTTAAGAAACCCAAAAACACATTAGCCCCATGGATACCTCCATCATGTTAGTGGTACATATCAACAGAGACTCATTGCTTAAATCGAGTGTCACACAACTAGCTCATCAAGAAAGACAGTGATTAAAGTGAAGGTTATACATCCCTAAAAAATAGGATTGTGTTCCATAGATCTAGGGGTGTTTTAAATATGTAAAGTGATGGTGATTTTTCCCTCTAGAATTTGATATCCATTATGTAACTTTTTCACTGTTAGGAGAACCAAATGTAATAAATAGGAGATAGAGTCCTATTAGGAGTTTGTTTTCTTTCAGGATAGTTGTCTTTTTTCTGTTTCAAGTTAGTAGTTTTAGTTATGATAGGTGTCAAAGTAGAATTCAAAGATCTAGCTAGTTGGGAAGATCATCTACATTGTAAATAATGTATATTTATATACTAAACATCAAAGAGAAAAGGGTTGGAGAATATTGCACCAAATTGTTGCTTGTATGTTTTTGTCCATTATCAGTAATATACACTGACATTCTACTTCCAGACTTGAGATTCTCATGATGTGTTTAATGCATTTTTGTTATGCATTTTTATGTATAATTACTTGCAGTGGATTTGATCTCTAATTACTCAGAATTCATACTATTATGCTCTGACTTCCTTTAGGCTTGAAATTACTGTGTTTTCCTTATATTATGCATGTGAATTATCTTGATTAAAGACCTCTATCTGCCTCAGCTTCCATGTGAAGAAAGACTGTCATTAAGAGTAATGATGTTGATTCCATAGCCCAATAGTAGCAAGCCTTCATTTTTCAACCTGCAATCATACAAAAAACCAACTCACAATTCATAGAGTTAGCCATCTAGTATTATCCTTATTCAAAGTCATAAACCCCCTTTGAGAGAGCCCTCTCAAAATGAAGAGGCTAATATTTAGTTAGAAGTGGTTTGAAAGAGTTACATTCAGTTGATTTATGAGCAGCCAATCAAGATCAATTTGGTGATAACATTTTGGTGCATCTGCGAGGAGTCTGAAGACATATTTGCCAAAGTTTTTTTGCAAACAATGAATATGAACTCTTGGAGGTAGCAGGAGATCAGAATTTATTCGAAGCTGCAACTTCCTTGGTGACGCTATTACAAATTTTCATGTTTAAAGGTGGCTTCGAGAAGGAGATATACTCGGAGCAATCTAGATTGTAACCCACCTACCATTGTGGATAATCCAAACACAATTTCCAGAGGCATTGAAAGTAGCTCTTCAAAATCAAGTATTCCATCACACTCAAGAGCTTTATCCTCTGAAATTGTAAGAATTCCTAAAGATAAGAAATTTGATGATAAGATTCAGGAATTTTTTTTAGGTCTGAAATTGAAAATGAATTTACTGAGATTGTTATAGACCTACAAATATGAGATATTGATACCTCAACCCTAGTAACCAAAAAAGAAAGAGAAGAATTATGGGAGGCAGTTACATGAGGGTCACTGTTAGAGAGGGAATATTTTAATAAGTTAAAGGAATTAGACCCATTTGAATTCTTGCTAAGAAGAAAATATGGTATTCCTTTACTTGACTGGAGCTCATTTGTATCTGGACTACAGAGACCAACTACACCACCTCCTAATAACTCATATTATACTATTGTTGTTCCTAGAAATACCACGGTCCCTGTTATATATAATGGTTGGAAATGTTCCACCCCCACCTCCTGCTACACTTGCTAGATATGCTCCACTTGTTCTCTCGGCTATTCTTAATGCCCTCCCAAGTAAATTCTAAGCTATAATTAAACCTGGGGGAGCGATGAAGAGATTATAGTTGAGGAACATGTAGAACAACTCAATGATTTCAGAGATAGAAAGGAGGTAGACCATGAATATGTAAAAATGAGACTATTTCCTCAAAGTTTTACTTTTGAGGTCAGAAAATGGTTTAAAGCCCTAGCTCCGGGAAGCTTGCAGAATTGGAAGAAGTTTGAGGATAGTTTTTTGAAAAAATGGAGGAATAGAACAAACCCTTTGTAGGCCCTTATTGAATAAAATAGCTTAAAAGGAGCTGTAGATGAAACTGTCCAAAATTTCTCCAAGAGATTTAACAAAGTTTATGATTCTATACCTGCTCATCCCAAACCTCCACCAGGAGATGCTCAGTTGCGCTATGCTGAAGCATTTGATTATGAATTCTCTATTCTTCTCAGAGAAAGAGAATATCATTCACTATAAAAAATGTAGAATGATGTTGTGAAGGTATAAGTAAACATGATAGCAGCTAATAATTCTAATATGAATAAAAAAAACTAAAAGAATAAGAAAATCCTCCCACCTCAGATGATAAATTTGATTCTATGATGAAGAATATGGAAAAAATCATGGATATACTTGCCCTTGGAAATAATTATGCACCTCCTATACAACATGATCCACAATTTAGAAATCCAAAATTTAGAAGGCCTCAGAATCAACAAAGACAAAGAGAAAATAAAAATCAGCCTGATCCTCAAGTAAGGCCTCCTTTTTAGCAGAACTTAATTGATGAAGATGAAACTCAGCCTGAGATTCAAGAAGACTCCATCCACTGCCCAGATGAAAACATGTGTGGAATTTTTTTTACCAAAGAAGAGAATTATGAGTCTGATCATGATGTAAATAAGGGTGAGGGACAATCTGACTATCTTAAGGGCTACTAACATGCAATTTTTGAAATGAAGAAGAAATACAATCTCAGAAACAGAAATGTTCCCATCACTGCAAATAAAACATAGCCAAAGAAGGATGCTCCTAAATTAGATGAGTCTAAAAAATATTCACCACTCCCTCCCCCTATCAAAGAGAGTGAAAATCTTACTTCTGTTTTCAGTTTGGAGAATGAGATTTCTAAAGTCAAGATTCATGTTCCTTTTTGAGAAATTCTCAAGGTAAATGAGTACATAAGAAAAATTGTGAAAATGTTGAATTCTCAACCATGAATTTCAGATATCCTAAATGTACAAGAAGACCATCCTACCATCTACTTGGGACCAATATTGGAAGATGAGCAGAATGAATAAGTACCTCCTTTCTATGTCAGACTTAGTATCCATGACATGACCTTCCACAATGCCTTGTTGGATTCAGGGGCTTCTCATAACCTTATGCCTAAGGTGATTAGGGAGAGGATGGGTTTGGAGATCACTAGGCCATACAAGGATTTATTTTCTTTTGACTCCAAAAGATTTCAATGCACATGATTGATAAAAGATATTGTTTTTGGCCTAACACAAGTGCCTTCCAAGACAATGGTAATGGAAATTGTGGTGGCAGATATTCCACCCAATTTTGGCATGCTCTTATCCAGATCTCGGGCAACAAAAATCAAAGGCACCATGCAGATGGACTTGACCTATGCCACCATTCCTGTTTTTGGAGAGAAAGGAAGACTATACATGGAGACTAGGATGGCCTATATGGTAAGCAGTAAGGACACACCTCAGAATTTTCCAATTTATGCTGTTGAAACTGAATTAGGATCAGAAATTATTTTCAATGAGCTAACTGATGAAGTAGAAAATGAAGGGAAAGTAGAAATTCAGGAAGTTGAAAATCAACAAACTGAAAATCAAGAAATCATATAAGAAAAAGAAGATGGCTGGTGGATTTTACACTTTGATGGATCTGTTGGAAGAGAGGGGGCTGGATCAGGAATATCGATCACTACTCCTGATGATGAAAGTAGGTTCTGTTCTTTCAAAGTGAACTTTGACTGTACAAATAATATGGCTAAATATGAATCTATATTTCTGGGTTTAGAATTTTTGAAATGATTGGATGCCCAAAAAATTTCAGTTTGTGGAGATTCTGAGTTGGTAATCAAACAAGTTTAAGGAACATATCAAAATAAATATGTGAGGATAAGAGATTACAGAAATATTCTTATGGAATATTGGAAAATTTTCAATAATATTCATATATTGTGAAAACTAGGGATCAAAACTCAGTAGCTGATTCCCTAGCTATTTCTGCATGTTTTTTTTGCCATCCCTGCACATTCAAATAAGAATTATGAGATTGAAGTTCGTCATAGGCCTACCATCCCAGATAACATCATCCATTGGCAAGTGTTTAAAGATGAACAACAAGTCAAAAATTTCATAGAGTTGAAGGAGGAGTTTGAAAGCACACAAGTAGATTAGCAAAACATGCTTGCTGAAATTAAGGGTAATTTTGAAGTTTTGCAGTTGAAGAATAATTGTATACCCAAGGTTCTTATTCCACTTGAAAATATTTTTGACCAAAATGATGTGCTCAAATTCCCTATGATGCAAGCTAATGATGAAGAGGTAGAGACTTGTAATCTTGGTACCATAGCATCTTGGTATAGTCGCATTGCCTAAAATGATAAAGCTTTCGAAGTTTCTTTCTATGGAAATGAAACAGAAATATATTGAGATGATGAATAATTTCATCGATTTCTTTGCATGGAGTTATGCTAACCTAAAAAAATATGATCCTACTATTATTCAGCATATTATTCCTATAAAATAGAATGAGAAACTTTTCAAACAGAAATTGAGAAGGATTAATCCATTGCTCATGCCTTTGATTGAGAAGGAAATTAAGTATATTTTTTATGCAAAAATTATTGTTCCTATCAGATTCTCAAAAATGCTTGATAACTTAGTTCCAGTCAGAAAAAAGAGTGGAGAGATCAGAATCTACATTGATTTCAGAAACTTGGACAAGGTTTCTTTTAAATACAGCTACCCTCTTCCTAATATGGATCAGATTCTGTAGAATATTGTTGGCTCCCAAAGGATGTATATGTTAGATGGTTTTTCATGATACAATCAGATATTGGTATGTCCAGAAGATCAGGAGAAAACTGCTTTTACCACACCATGGGGAACATTCATGTATGCCAAGATGCCCTTTGGTTTGATGAATGCAGAAGCGAATTTTGAAAGAGCAATGGAAATTTCCTTTGCTGAGGAGAAAGATAAGCTAGTGGTGGTCTATCTGGATGACATAAATGTATTTTCAAGAAGGGAGGAAGACCATTTGAAGCATCTAGAGAAAGTTTTTTTGAAGTGTAGAAGATTTGGTATTTATCTTAATCCTACTAAAATTAATTTTTCTCTAACCTCTGGAAATTTTCTTGGACATATTATATCAAAATATGGGAAAAATATTGATCCAAACAGAGTCAATTCCATTCAGAATATAGACTTGCTAAGGAACAGGAAGGAAATTTAGTCCTTTCTTGGGAGAGTAAATTTTTTTAGAAGGTTCATCCTGAACTTTGCTGAGATTGTCAAAGACATTACCAACATGTTGAAGAAATGAGCTGATATTAAATGGAAATTTGAAGCCAAAAAGTCATTTGAAGAAATAAATAAAGCCCTCACTCAAGCCCCAGTATTTATTACTCCAAAATTTTCAAAAGAATTTCTCATTTTTACATTTGCACTTGAAAATACCATAGTTGGAGTTTTACTGCAGAAAGGATAGCAAGGTACAGAGCAACCCATTTCATTCTCTAGCAGAACCCTTGCTAACTCATATTTGAAATATAATATTTTAGAAAAAAAGGCATATTCTTTAATCAAATCCATTAAGGATTTCATAATCTATATTCTACATTCTCATGTCATAGCATTTGTTCCTAACATTGTGGTTAATGACATCTTGACACAAGCTGATCCTGATGGCAAGAGAGGGAAGTAGATGGCTAATTTGTTCGCGTATGACATAGAAATCATACCAAAAAAATTGGTGAAAGGATAGGGGTTGGCAAAGCTGATGGCACAATCTAATTTTGACTATCTTGACATGGATTTTATTGCAGAAATTTTAGAGTTATCAGAAGAAGATGAAGATTTGATTCCTCTTGAATAGAAATTTATTTTTTCTGAATGGTATAATGACATTATCTTTGTCTTGCATTTTTTATCACCTGATCTAGACCCCAGGCTGAAAAAGGGAAAAACAGGGTAACATCTAAACCACAATGAGCCTTGTAGCTAGCCCTACAAGGTCAGGAGAGGGCTCTCTTCATGAAAGGATATTCAAAAAGTGTAATAATGGACTGATTTTAGGCTAGGCATAATAATGGGAAAAGGTTTTAATAAATGAATGAATTTTTAGGGATGTGTGGGACAAAATGGGACGATTGAAACTGGGGAATTAAATCAGGGTACAGGGTATTTCATGGGGCAAGGTAGGCAGGAAATTTTAGAAACAAATTTTAAATAATGATGGAATGGAAAGACTGGTGGGGAGCTGAAAAGGGCATAAGAAATGGATCCTTTTCAAACAGAAGAATAACACAGAGTATCGAATGATTTCCCAAGGTAGAGCATAAAAAATGGATTCTACCTTTCTATCTTGAAAACATTCAACCAGAAATGCTTATGGATTAAATGATGAACATAAAAATTTACATATGAACACAAAGGAGAAAGCAAATGCTAAAACTCATACCACATGGATCCCACAAATCATAGTTGCATCTCTTATTAGTCCCCTGTCAAACTGTACAATGGAGTGCAAAGCGTTCTTTTCCACACTTCCCCTACTTCTGAGTTACAGAGTGCTTTACAAATGAATTACAATTACATTAAATAGGCTGAAATGTGGGAACATTGATCCAGAGAAAAAGGGAGCTGTTTTAACATCTCAAGAACTGAAATCTGAAGATAGAAAAGAGAATTAATAATTTGCCTAAAAGAAGGAGCAACGTTACATTTGACTACTTGGGCAGATTCATAGTTACGCTGTTTGAATGAAAAATAGGAAATTTTAGGAGCAAATCCCTATTTTTATAATAATCTTGGTCTCATTGTAGCTCTCGGCCCTTTGACTGTTGCTTTCCATTATTCATTTGAAGAAAACAGACTTTGAATAAAATGCTTTTGAAAATAACATAAAATGAAATTATGCCTTAGTGAAGGGAGAAAACCGATTTTGGATGGAGGGAGCAAAGGGAAAGGAGGTGGGGTCCTCATCGCAAACAGAATTGGAATCGATGGGGTGAAGGGGATATAATATAATAAAACATTGGAAGAATACATTTTTGTGATGGTGTCATCACAATTGGGATCGGAGTAATGGGGAGGAGGTAGTTGAACGAGGGCTAAAATCTTCCGATGCGATTGGAAAGGCCCGTTGGGTAATGCAATAAGGGAGTAGGAAAATCCCTTTACAATAAACAAAAATGATATTTTTATTTTATACAAAGGGAAGAATGATTTTTTATTGAAAGGGTGGAGGGCTGTTAAGGTGGGACCGGGAGATATAATCGCAATCGGAATCGGGAGATCGGGGCGGGGAAAATTATAATGTGCCAATGGATTTTCTGATGCGATTGGGGGAGGTCCTTTGTATAAAAATAAATAATACAAAATTAAATTTTACAAAGGAAAATGGATTTAAATTATGAAAGGGTGGAGGATTATATGGTGGGACCCGAAGGTCCATTGGCATCGGAGATCGGAGGAGGGCAGAGGGAAAGTCATATGTGTAATCACCGATTGCAATGGGGCGATGAAATTTGAGCCGCATAATCGGCAGGGGCAGATCGACGACGTAGGTTTAATCGGGAGTTGCCATCGAAAGGGACTCAATCGGAGGGGAGTGATCATAAGCACTGATTAATTATGGGCCATCTGATCGGATGGGTAGATCGATGGCCAATACAACATCGGGCAGAGTCAGTCGGGGGACATGGAAATCGAGACTTTCAATTGCATCAGAGCTTTTGTTAAGAGGAGGTCCAATTGGAGCGCACATTTCGAATGTTGCGATGCGAATGGGGAAATGAAAGGATCGGCGGGGGACTTTACAATATAAAAATTTAAACTTTGATAAAAATTTTAAAAGGGTCATGATGCGGAAGTGGTTATATATTGCGATTGCGACATAGGACTATATAATAAAAATGTTTATTATAAACTTTTAAAGGAGTATGGAGGGGGAGTGGTTTGGAACGGGATTTTATAATAACAAAGTTTAAAACATTATTATAATGGTTTCAAAAGAGTATGGAGGGGAAGTGGTTTAATCGCATCGAAACATTGAATTGCGATTGTGTAATCGGAAAGGGAGAAAGAGGTTTATAAAGAAAGTATAAAACTTTTAATAAAATAAAGTTTAGGGAAAGGAGGGGAAAATAAAGAAGAAGAAGGTTTAGGGTATAGAGGACTTTTTACTTCACTTGGGAATAAATTTCAATCCAGAAGTCAGTTTTGAGAGTGTAATATACCATTGGAAAGCTTGTTCTGGGCTCTTTCTATTAAATCTACTTAGAGCCTGATTTGACGCTGAAAATGCTGTGGAAAATTTCTCTTAAAGGTAGGGTAATGACTTTGTGGGGATAGCAGCTTCTGAAATGTGACTTATTACATATGCCGACATAAAATTACATAATGAATAATAATAAAGGCAAAGTATCATGTTTTAACCTCAAAACATGGTTTTGAGGTGAAAATTACACCAAACTGAATAAAACATCTCTTTGATCTTCCAGGTGCTGTGACTTTGAGTTTATTGACTTCCTCATGGCCTTGATGATATTTATTGACACTTGACTCATTAATTTGACCATGATGAGATCCTAGAACCTAATGAGACCCATCCTATGACCTACTGACATGATTTTGAGAGTGAAAGTGACTCATCAATAAAGACCATAGAGAGGAGAATCAGCAAGTTTCACATGAGGGAAAACAGATGAAAAATCACTACCATCAATGGATCCATGACCTAGCAGAATGGTGAAATTTATTGGTATGGGACTCCTAATATGCAAATTCAAAAGATCAATTTTGATCACTGATGGCAGTATGACTAGACTGACACTAACATTGGCTCCAATGGGGATGGTAGCTCCTTGGAGGTGCCAAGAATACCGTAGACCAAGTAGCCTTTTCCATTGGGCATGGAGTCAAAAAACACTAAAAATTGACAAAATGCAGACTGAATCTGACTCAAGACTAAGACTGAAAACCATAATAAAACCAAACTTACTTAAGACATGACTAAAACACAATTGAAAAATTGGAAAGATGCTCATAATTGAGCTTATTCATCAGACCTACTCTAATTGTTCTATTCACTGCCTGATCAAGTGAAATGGAACAACCAATGCAACCATGTAAGAATCCTGGCTACTATTTGAATTCTCCCCAAGTGCTTTTTAATGAGAAAGTAGAGAGAAGAACTGAAAGGAAACTCCCATGGAAACTTGGAATCAAGTTGAATCTTGATAAAATTGCAAAGCATGAGTTGACTGGATGACCTCAAGAATGCTGCGAAAGGGTATTCATAAAAATATCTATTGATTTCCATTAATACATCACTGCTCAGCTCCAGGTAATCTTCATACCTTGATATTAAAATTTTCCTAACATTTGTGCTATCTTTCTCTGACGATTTCAGCAAGTTGACAAAAGGATCCTGAAATTCATGAATAAGCAACCTTCGCTGATAATCCCAAACAAAACAAAAGTATTCTTCATTATTCTCCTCATATGACTACAAACCTTGATATGGGCTTAGTAATGAAATGCGTGCT
This sequence comes from Pinus albicaulis, assembly GCA_034641835.2. Lineage (NCBI taxonomy): Eukaryota > Viridiplantae > Streptophyta > Pinopsida > Pinales > Pinaceae > Pinus > Pinus albicaulis. The sequence goes on along the minus strand of CM076578.1, from coordinate 1,721,031,106 downwards.
GAACAAGATAATAAAGTCGGCTTTCGAATAAAGTTATTGTCAACACTCTTTTCTAACACATGGTTAGCCAATGGAGAAGGACTTTTACAGCAAACATCATCCAACACATCAGCTATAGGGTCATAAAAAACTTGAAAATATTGTTGCAACGTATCTATTGATTTTAATGAGACTGCATGACACTCTATAGACTACTTATATTTTTCTTTAGAGATATTATGAAAATTCTTCTTTAAGAAATGAAATGCTTCAAAACATAAGGGTACAGAATCATATTGCATCATTAGATCATATGTTTCATATTCCAAGCCTTTATCTATAATCTGACCTTCAATTGCGTTTTGTGGCTACAAATATAGAGCTAGGTAGGATTTTATATCGCAAATTATTTCATCAATCGTTTCAGGAGAAGATTTCTCATTGGCGACTTGCCTAGGAATTTCACTATCTGTCTCAACCTAAACATTAAAACTGAGAGATTTTTGATTTCTAATTGCATGAAAGTTACCTTTGATGAACTGAATTGAAGAGAAACACTGAGGCAAAGATCCCTCACTTACTTCCCAATTTTTCAGACTTTCCTCATCAATGTCGTGAATGATACGCATCGGAGGATTTCTATTTTCAAACTGTTGAAACTGAACTTCCTCCCACAAACCAACCATTGATTGTTCTGCAAGATTAGCTCTTGTTTGGAAAAACATCATCCTCATCCTCATACTGATCAAATTTTGGCAAATCATCAACATAAAACACATCATCAAGCATACATGTCATATCAACAGATCTCTCATCTCCAATATGTTCTATAACACAATCATTGTTAGATCGATAAAAACTAGGATAAGAAGAAACATGTTTTGAATGAGCCACTTTTTCTTGAACATCATTTTCATTCCTTGTAGTTATTTTTTGCATCATCTCTTCCACTTCACTTACCAAAAGGTCGAGATTTACCTTTGAAGGTGTCAGGTGCTCTGTGACATTCTTCTTTTCTTCTTCTTTCAGTCTTGCCCTTCTAATCAGCAGATTAGTTTATACATCCACTGCACTATTCTGTATCTCTTCAAGTGTTACTAAGTTCCTTTCTCTTAGATGAAACTCCATTTCTGGATCAAAAGCGCCTGGGTAATGTAAGAGAGCTGAGCCAGGAGGAGGTCTTATATCATCAGGTATCGAATAATAGACTCGGTTGAACCTGGCAGAAAACTGTTGTACTGTCTCCCCTAACTATCTTTTCAGCTGGGCATAATCTTCTAAAATCAGGAAAGGGTTTTTTTTGAACACCCATCTGTTGAGGAAGACTTTGATGAACTGTTGGAAATCTGAGATGCTCGCATTAGGCAGGGTTTTGAACCAACTCTTGACTTTGCCTTGCAAAGAAAGAGAAAAAAGCCTAATACTGACATCCTCTTCATCAATTTAAAAAAGGTCTAGGAAAGTCTCAACATTCTGCACATGTTGCTCAACATTGCTGTTGTCATCATTCACCATAAAACCTTGGAAAATATAGGTAATAATTTTCAGGGAAAGCATGGAGTATAGGAGGCAATATGAGAGGTTTATATCTATCTGGGACTATAAAAGGTGTATAAGTATATGCAGGAGCTAGAGGATGAGTCTTGGTCTCTTTAGGCTCATCAATTCGAAGAGGGTCATCATAATATTTGGAAAAATGATGGAGGCCAAGATCAAAAGAAACCTAAATATTTATACTTTTTGAATAGGTAGAACCAAGATTTTGATCATCTTTATCATGCACCAAGTTCTGAAAAACTTTCAGGACAATTTCAGGAAAAGAAAAGAAGTAATTTACAAGAAAGAAAAGTAGATCTTGAATACCATTCCACTTTGAATACCTGAACTTTGTGTAAGATCCTTTCATTTTCCTACAAAAATATTCGGTCCTCCAGTGGAGTCTTTACATTAAGTTGGATTCGCCAGGTGAAAAATCCAGCCTTCATATGCATCTAATTGTTGTTCACCATCAACATTCAGATATAATACTCTGTCATTCTTTACCAGGGAAGATATTACTGGGGTGATCTAACTTTATGCTTTGATACCATAAATATATTATGACTTTGGAACAAGTGCTTGAAATTATATTCCCTTCCAATGTGCTTTGAAAATGTCCACTTGCAATAATATTCAGACTTCGCGGGAAAATATTACAATTTAATACACTTAAAAATACTTAAGCGAACATTACTCCGGTCGTAATATCAAAATTATATAATAATGGAGTGATTTCCTTTAAAAACATCTACCTTCGAACTTATAACACAAAACCCCTTTATTCTACCAACGCGACATAAATTTCATTCAGCAGGGGTCCCACGCATCCATTTTTTGGCTTTTTATGAATAAAATAAACATTAAATAACATAAAACCGTCGGGTCATACCTCGATTATCGCTTGAGCACTTCACTGCGCGACTGTCGTCAGATCTAAGGCTCCCTAGATCGGACAATCATTGTCGATTTCACATTTTTTCAAAGGCCAAAGTTTAACATCTGAAATTTGCATGATATGGGTGGTATTGGGGAGATGACGTGCCCTTATATTACTGGATCGCGTTTTTTGGGAGTGGTTTTTCTCCGGGCCAAAAGCAGCGCGATGAATGTGGTTTTGGTTTTCGAAACCCACTGGTGGTAAATCAACCGCGCTTTAACTCAGGCTTTCACTGTGGTTTAGCGCTTAAATCCTCGTGTTAACTCACTACTACGTCCCATTGATATTACTCCGCTGGTAATGAATAAAGCTCTTTACTTTCAATAACAGAGATTTGTAAAGGTTTGTCGTGTTTGATATAACCAAGGTTTAAACTTAGATAGAGGTTTTCAATACTCGCTCATTCACACAGGGCCTGATTTAAAACATAATACACTTTCAATTTGAATGCCGAGAAGATGTGCTCGTAGATAATTAGATCGCTTCTTCTCCCCAGTATGGTTGCCAGAAATGTTATCACCTGATCTGGACCCCAGGCTAAAAAAGGGAAAAACAGGGTAACATCTAAACCATGCTCAACCTTGTAGCTAGCCCTACAAAGTTAGGAGAGGGCTCTCTCCGTGAAAGGATATTCAAAAAAGTGTAATAATGGATTAATTTTAGGCTAGGTATAATAATGGGAAAATATTTTAATAAATGAATGAATTTTCAGTGATGTGTGGGACAAAATGGAACAATTGAAATTGGGGAATTAAATCAGGATATAGGGTATTTCATGGGGCAAGGTAGGGAGGAAATTTTATCAATAAAGTTTAAATAATGATGGAATGGAAAGAATGGTGGGGAGCTAAAAAGGGCATAAGAAATGGATCCTTTTCAAACAGAATAAGAACACAGAGTATCGAATGATTTCCCAAGGCAGAGCATAAAAAATGGATTCTACCTTTCTATCTTGAAAACATTCAACCAGAAATGCTTATGGATGAAATGATGAACATAAAAATTTACATATGAACACAAAGGAGAAAAAAAATGCTAAAACTCATACCCCATGGATCCCACAAATCAAAGTTTCATCTCTTATTAATTCCCTGTCAAACTGTACAATGGAGAGAAGAGTGTTCTTTTCCACACTTTCCCCTACTTCTGAGTTACAAACTACTTTACAAATGAATTACAATTACATTAAATAGGATGAAATGTGGGAACATAGATCCAGAGAAAAAGGGAGTTGTTTTAACAGCTCAAGAACTGAAATCTGAAGATAGAAAAGAGAACTAATAATCTACCTAAAAGAAGGAGCAACGTTACATTTGACTACTTGGGCAGATTCACAGTTACGCCGTTTGAATGAAAAATAGGAAATTTGAGGAGAAAATCCATATTTTTATAGCAATCTTGGTCTCATTGTAGCTCTTGGCCCTTTGACTGTTGCTTTCCATTATTCATTTGAAGAAAACTGACTTTGAATAAAATTATTTTGAAAATAAAATAAAATGAAATTATGCCTTAGTGAAGGGAGAAACCCAATTTTGGATGGAGGGAGCAAAGGAAAATGAGGCGGGGTCCGCATCACAATTGGAATCGGAATCGATGGGGAAAAGGGGATATAATATAATAAAACATTTGAAGAATACATGTTTTCGATGGTGTCATCACAATCGGAATTAGAGGAATGGGGAGGAGGTATTTGAACGAGGGCTACAATATTCTGATGCGATTGGAAAGGCCCGATGGGTAATGCAATAAGGGAGCTGGAAAATCCCTTTAGAATAAACGAAAATGATATTTTGACTTTATAGAAAGGGAAGAATGATTTTTTATTGAAAGGGAATAGGGCTATTAAAATGGGATTGGGAGATATAATCGCAATCGGAATCAGGAGATCGGGGCGGGGAAAATTATAATGTGCCAATGTATTTTCCGATGCGATTGGGGGAGGTCCTTTGTATAAAACAAAATAATATAAATTTCGATTTTACAAAGGAAAATGGCTTTAAATTATGAAAGGGTGGAGGATTATATGGTGGGACCCAAAGGTCCATCGGCATCAAAGATTGGAGGAGGGCGGAGGGAAAGTCATATGTGTAATCACCGATTGCAATGGGGTGATGAACTGTGGGTCGCTTGATCGGCGGGGGTAGATTGACGACGCAAGTTTAATCGGGAGTTGCCATTGGGAGGGACTCAATCGAAGGGGAGTGATCATAAGCGTCGATTAAGTATGGGCTATCTGATTGGATGGGTAGATCGATGGCCAATACAACATCAGGCGGAGTCAATCAAGGGACATGGAAATCGAGACTTTCAATTGCATCAGAATTTTTGTTAAGAGGATGGCGAATCAGAGCACACATTTCGAATGTTGCGATGCGATCGGGGAAATGAAAGGATCGGCGGGGGACTTTACAATAGAAAACTTTAAACTTTGATATAAATTTTAAAAGGGTCATGAGGGGGAAGTGGTTATATATTACGATTGCGACACGGGACTTAATAATAAAAATTCTTATTATAAAGTTTTAAAGGAGTATGGAGGGGAAGTGTTTTGGAACGGGATTTTATAATAACAAAGTTTAAAACGTTATTATAATGGTTTCAGAGGAGTATGGAGGGGAAGTGGTTTAATCGCATCAGAAATTTGAATTGCGATTGTTTAATCGGAAAGGGAGAAAGAGGTTTATAAAAGAAAGTATACAACTTTTAATAAAATAAAGCTTAGGGAAAGGAGGGAAAAAAAGAAAAGAAGGTTTAGGGTATAGAGGACTTTTTACTTCACTTAGGCATAAATTTCAATCCAGAAGTCAGTTTTGAGAGTGTAATATACCGTTGGAAAGCTCTTTCTGGGCTCTTTCTACTGAATCTACTTAGAACCTGATTTGATGCTAAAAATGCTGTGGAAAATTTCTCTGAAAGGCAGGGTAATGACTTTGTGGAGATAGCAGCTTCTGAAATGTGACTTATTACATATGCCGACATAAAATTACATAATGAATAAAACATCTGTTTGATCTTCCAGGTGTCATGACTTTGAGTTTATTGACTTCCTAATGAATTTTTTGATATTTATTGACACTTGACTCATTAATTTGACCATGATGAGATCCTAGAACCTAATGAGACGCATCCTATGACCTACTGACGTTATTTTGAGAGTGAAAGTGACTCATTACTAAAGACCATAGAGAGGAGAATTAGAAAGTTTCACATGAGGGAAAATTGATGAATAATCACTACCATCAATGGATCCATGACCTAGAGGAATGGTGAAATTTATTGGTATGGGACTCCTAATATGCAAATGCAAAAGAGCAATTTTGATCACTGATGGCAGTATGACTAGACTGACACTAACAACATCATGACAAATCTCCTAAAGAATTGACTAGATCAAAAGAAATGTTTATGAATCTGAAATCTCTAAGATAATGCATTTTAGATAAGAATCTATATTGGAAAGATACTGGTGGCATTCTTTTGAACTGTTTGCTGGAAGAAGAAGTTGAAAAGGTGATTTAAGAGTTCATAAGGGAGATTGTGGAGGACATCACTACTGGAAGGCCACAACAAACAAAATTCTCGAAGCAGGATATTACTGGCCCACCATGTTCAAGTATTTTTACAAGAAGATAGCCGCCTGCCATGAATGTCAGATTTTTTATGGTAAGAAAAGCTGATTTCTCTAGCTTTGATGCAAATTTATGTTTAGGTGCCTTTCCAATAGTGGGGGATATATTTTATTGGTGAAATACACCCATCATCTTCAGGGAAAACATCGCTGGATCCTGAAAGCAACATATTATTTCACTAAGTGGTTTGAAGCAATCCCAACAAGGCAGGAAAATGATTTAGTCATCATCCAATTATTAGAGAATAACATATTGTCCAGGTTTGGCTGCCCCATGAGATTTATTACTGAAAATGCACAAGATTTTAACTCCAAAAGTTTGATTATTTTTTTTCATCAGTATCATATAACACTTGGACACTCTATTTCTTAATACCCACGGGGTAATGGTCTTGTTGAATCTTATAATAAAATCATTGTGAGAATTATCAAGAACGTAATGCAGGAAAACAAAATATCATTGCATCTGAAGTTGAAGCATGCTTTGTGGGCTGATAGAGTATGTACAAAAATATCAATTGTTACTTCACCTTATGAGTTAGTGTATGGAGCTGAAGCTATTTTTCTCGCTTCTTTGGGAGTGCCTATAATAAAATTGCTGCAAGGACTAGAAGAGGATACTAATGCAATTCAGAAGAGGATAAACTAGCTTATAGCTCTACAGTAAAAAAGGGAGGATGTATACAACGGCCATTAGCAGTCACAAAAAAAAGAAGTAAATAAGACATTTGACAGGAAGGTGAAAGAAGAAAATTTCCAGATTCAAGATGTGGTGCTGAAGTGGGAAGCCAGAATTGAAGAGAATGGGAAACATGGAAAGTTTGAAAACATCTAGAAGGGACCATTCATAGTAGTTGCATTCCATGGAAACAACACTTATCGACTTCAGGAGATGGATGGAAAGCTTTGTACTGGAGGGCCTGTCAATGGTAGGTTTCTAAAGCATTATTCCTCTTAAAATTTTATTAAATTTTCACTCCATTGTATATATTTTGTTTTATTATTATTTTCTGCTAATAAATACAGGTTGATCATCAAACTCGAGCCCGAGGTGAAGGCTTGAAAAATTTTAGAGTTTTATTTCCAAAAATATGGATGGCACTGAAACTACAGGTTCTTTGGTGTACCACAAGGGCACACCATCCCAAGTGGAGCCACTTTTATCACTCATTAAGTTGTGAAACATTTCTTTATAGGGTCATATAGGTCACTCACCAAATGCATAAGGTGACCTAAGCCATTTTAATGTGGTATAGGAAATATTTTGCATTTTTAAGCCTATTCTAGGTTGTATGATCACCTTCATTTATTCCATTTCAATCAAATCAGTCCCATATCATGTCAGTTGTCATTTCCCATGCATTCAAACTCAAAAGCATGCATCTATTAGTTTTTCAAATTTTCTTAGCGTTTTACACAGGAAAACAACAAATTTTGCTACGAAACTGACTAATAGGTTCCTAGCGAATCTATCGAAAGCTTAACTAATTTCGCTACGAAAAATTATTTTCTAACCTAGCTTGTTAGAGATGTATGAGGTGTAATTTTATGGTTAGAGAGGTAAAGGTGGAGGTCATTCGAGGTTGTTATGGTACATTTTAAATGTACATAGCTGTGCTTGATGTCATCATTACCCTTTTTTCTTGCATGTGTTATGATTGAAGCTCGAGCTGTCAGTTAAACTATTAAACCTCACCTCAATTAGCCTTTTTTCATATTTCTCTTTATCCTTGGATGCGATTTGATTCTTGGATATTTGCTTCATCGAGCCAAGCAGGTTGCTGGAAAATTCAAACTCTGCAGTTGTCATCAACAAACGAGGCAGTGAAGACTATAAAGAATCCATGGCTACAAGAAGGAAGAAAAAATGGTGGCCATTGTCACATGTATGAGCCCATGTGATCTGAAAATGGGTTGGAAAAATTGATATGTATTTCCAGAACCTCCCACTTAGTTTAACAAATAATTGATCTAGATTATAGTTGACAATTTGCAGAATTTATGCTTGAAAGAGGTGCATGATTTTTAATTGTTTAAGTGTATTGAGTCCATTTTTTCTTGATGAAATTTAACATGTATAACAAAAACATAATTCAGCAATAAAAAATTCACACACAACAGAAAAATTAATCTAGGATTTCACCTAAATATTGTGCCCTACGTCTCCTTTGAGCTTTGTCATCTTGACTTGGCTCTTTGGGATTATGGTAAGGTTTCTTTTGCAAGTTCCAAAATTAACTCCAATGGATACTGAACTGATCCAAAGGACTTATAATACCATATATATCCCTGTCATGGCTGTCATCACTCTGCAAACATATTTAGGCTCCTTTAGACTTGATTCCTTTTGTCGGTGCACTTAGCTACACTGAGCTTCTCCTTGGCACTTACTCCTACAGAATTCTGTTTTTGTCCCTGAAACCACACCTACTATCTCCAGTACACATAAGACACAAAATATTCATTGATAATTTTCTCAAAACAAGCACTCCATCCCTAATATAGGCCTTCCTCCATGGTTTGCCCAGAGCTGCCCAAAACTTCCCTTTAGCTTCTTGAGCTTCAAAAGTCATAAAATGGATCTTAAAACCCATTAATTGGATCATAATGCCAAAATTAGTTATGATAGACTATTTTTTCATCAAAAATGGCCTCTGGCTGCTCTAGTTTCACCTCCTACACCTGTCGGCACCCCGTGGCACTAGGGTCACTGAAAACTTCTCTGTTGGGTTCTCAATGTATAGAAGTCCTCCTAAGCTTCTACAACCTCCTTAAATGGATTCATAATTTTTTTTATAGTTATAAATGACTATTGTTTCGCTGCATATGGTCTCTATCTACCCTGGCTAGGCCCTGAACTGCTACTGGGAAAATATGGCGCTAACGGCCCCTGGAACTTTACTGAAGCTTCTCGACTTCAAAAATTACTATACAGGATTTGAAAACCATCTCATTATATTTATAGAATCTAAAATATCCAAAATTGACTATTTGATTTCTGAATAAGGCCTCTAGCTCCCCTAGCTAGGCCTCAAACTATTGCTACCCCATCGTGGCCCTCGTGGCCCCTTGAACTTCACTGATGTAAAAACCTACTTAGAAGCTCTCTGATGGCTCTAAAACCTACTCCATTAAGTCTGTAATTTTGGAGATAGTCGAAATTGACTATTCTCACTCAAATTGGGCAAATCTAGCTCTGGATAGAGCCAAAACAACTTTTTCCCAGTGTCCCCTACATCAACGCCACTAAAAGTGGAGGAACTTGAGTTAACTAAAGTTAAACTGGAGAATTTCTCCATTAAAGGAACTCTCCTCCAAATTTCCGCCAGCTCTAACAATCACATTTAATGATTAAGGGGAGGGGGTGGCCACATGTCAACCCTCGCAACCCCGTGGTTAGAGGAAATGTTGGAACTACCAAACAATTTGTTCTAACATAGCCATGTGACACCTTATAACATGGTTTGTGGTTATAGTTTTATACCCACACGGATAAGTTGCAACATAAAGGATTTAACTTTAATGCTATGGCTTGTCATCTTATATGACCAGTCCACGTAACATCAACCCTTAACTCTGGCGTTTCTAGATTTTGGTCTATGGTCTTAGGGCCGCGGTCTTATGGGAGGGGCTCCCCCCTCCAAAACCCCAATTCAAAATGCAATAACATTTAAATATAGGCCGAATTATTCTATTGTTAAGAAATAAATGTGTAGCCCAACGGTAAGACATGGGCATGTGCGCACGGAGGTCCCATGTTCGAACATGGCCGGCTCCAAAAAAAATTTGTAATGCTATCCTAGGTCACATGGTGGCCTCAGGTCCTGCTATATGGCAGCTTCCGATTAGACTGTAAATTTAAAATTCAACCAAATATCAAATATTTTGTTGCCACTTTTCATGTCCTGATTGGACCATACGAAATATTTTGGGGAATATTTCGAGGAATATTCCATGAATATTCCCTGTAATATTCTTTTTTTAATTTCCCAAAATGCCAAGTCAAACTTGGTTAAAGTCCAGTTTTTTTAGTTTACTAGACTTTTCAAATTGCGATAAATTCTTCATACAATGTCAGTTTTTTGAACCGTTCACGGTGCCGGAATCACAAAGATGAGATCTTTCCGGTCACTCCAGTTTGGCACACTTCCAAACACTTTTAATTTTGAGCAATCATTTTGGTCCATGATCCAGTTCTGATCACCATGGATATGAAATTACTCAATGAATACCCTACTGCCATGGAGGTTTTCATAATAACTGGTTGCTTGCAATCCTATCAGAGGTTGCAGGGCTTTCATTTACAGGTTTCAAAAGATTTTTCCACCAACTTCACAAGAACAACATCAAAGGTTGGAATTCTAAACCTTACAGTGAAACCAGAAAGCATATCCTCAACTACAAGAATCCAAAAAGGTGGTGCACAATAGTTTAAAGGTATCAAATTCAGAATGAGGGATTGAAAAGAGTTTATCAAGAAATAACACAGTGAATTTGATTTGAAAAATGCTATCCCTAGGAGTTTTATGAAGGAGAATTATGAAAAATTGTTGATGGTCATTCAAAAGTATTTAACCTGTGAAGGAAGGTTTCACATGGTCTACTCCTATCATCTCAGACTTATTTTGCATCTGGTAGGTAAGTGGTCAGTTGAATTGCCTTTCTATTTATATAGAAGTCTAGCGAAAATGTCAGATAAGGTTCAGATCAAGATAGAGGGAAATGAGACATCTCTTTTTCATGATGGTCTAATTAAGTTGTTAGTGTTAGAAGAATTGAGAAGGTTAGAAAAAGATTGGATTTCCTTCTTTTTCATGAGTGGTTATGAAAATGATGTTGTCACTTCTAAGAAAGCCTCAAAACCTATAACCACTTCATCACCAACTTTGGTAGAAGAATTTGAAGAAGAAAATAGATCATCTCCTGCAAAACCAGTGAACATGAGAAGACAACCTTTGCAAGAGATTGACACACCTCAAGAAACACCTACAAAAAAGAAGTATACAGTCAGCAAACAAGGCATCAAGAGAGTCACTAGAAGCCAGACGTTGGCTAAAGGAAATTTGGAGGATATCCTTCATGAAATTTACACTGAAGAGTCACCCATTGTGCAAGCTGAAGACATTGAAGATGGAGGAAGAAAGTTGAAGAAAGGTAAGACTATTAAAAAACTATATTTTTTAGGTGATGATGTTGGTTTTATATTTCAACCAAATAAGCCAATTACCGGACATGCAAAGAAGGTCGTGGAAAGAAAAGAGACTGAAAAAATCAATGAATTTTCCCAGCCAACAAGCATCATAGATTTGTCTCAATCAAAAAAGGAGGAACTGGTTATCATGCAAAGAAAGGGTAAAGATAAAATAATTGAAAAATTAGAAATAGAAACCCTCAAAGAGTAGCTGAAGGAAGCAGGTAAAAAGATATCAGTTTTGAAGGAAGAGGCGAATAAGCATAGAGCTGAGAAGGTTCAATTTGAACAGATGAGGAAAATATGGGAAGAACAAGTAACAAGTGTCTCAAAAAATTTGGACAATGCAGAAATGTTGTTGAAATGGACTCAGCCATTAAGAGGGGAGGCCAAACACATTAAGAATATGAACTTTTACATACAATCCAAGAATAGAGAATTAAAAGGTCAAGTGGAAGACCTTCAGGAGCAGCTGGATTTGATTCAAGTGGAGTTAGAAAAGAAAGGGCTGAAGATGAAAGTGGTAGAAGAACCCATCAACCAATTGATTTTAAATGAAGATGAAACACCACAGGAGTAAAAAATTGAGTTGGAATATGTTTGATGAGGTTCATGACTTACAAAGAAACTAAATTTTACCTCTGGAGATGAATTTTTGAAGACAATATTGAACTCATCAAATTATGGTTTTTTGGATAGTTTCGTAGCGTACCTTAGGTTTGAGGCCAGAAAAACGCTATGAAAATTTCTGTAGGTGCATTTTTGCCTTAAAATTCATTTTTTTCAAGTATTATGGAGGGAGATTGATTTTTTGGAAGGTGCCTTGGCATAGTAAAGGTGTTGGAACAACAAAGATATCAAAGAGATAGGTGGAAAAGCAAGTTTTCATACGCTACGAAAACTCACTACGAAGCTGCCTAAAATGCCCTGTTTTGTAGCGAGGAGATTTATGAAGAGTTTTGAGCATCCCAATAGCACATTAGCCAAATGGAGACCTCCACCATGTTAGTGGGACATATCAGTAGAGACTCATTGCTTAAATGGAGTGTCACACAGCTAGCTCATCAAGCAAAACAATGATTAAGTGAAGGTTAACCATCCCTAAAAAATAGGATTGTGTTCCACAGATCTAGGGGTGTTTTAAATATGTAAATTGATGGTGAATTGTCCCTCGAGCATGTGATATCCATTATGTAACTGTTTCACTTCTAGGAGAATTGAATGTAATAATTAGGAGATAGAGTCCTATTAGGAGTTTGTTTTCTTTAAGGATATTTGTCCTTTTTCTGTTTCAAGTTAGTAGTTTCAGTTATGATAGGTGTCATAGTAGAATTCAAGGATCTAGCCAGCTAGGCAGATCATCTACATTGTAAAGAATGCATATTTATAGACTAAACATCGAATATCAAAGGGTTGGAGAATATTGCACCAAATTGTTGCTTATATGTTTTTTTCCATTATCACTAATATGCAGTGACATTCTACTTCCAGACTTGAGATTCTCATGAGGTGTTTAATGTGTTTTTGTTATGTATCTTTATGTATAATCAATTGCAATGTATTTTCTCTCTAATTTCTTAGAATTCATAATATTATGATATGAATTCCTTTCGGGGTGAAATTACTATGTTTTCCTTATATTGTGTATGTGAATTATCTGGATTAAAGACCTCTATCTACCTCAGCTTCCTGCGAATAAATACTGTCATTAAGAGTATTTATGTTGACTCCATAGCCCAATGGTAGCAAGCCTTCATTTTTCAACCTAAAATCATACAAAAAACCTAGTCACAATTCATAGAGTTAGCCATCTAGTATTATCCTTATTCAAAATCATAAACCCCCTTTGAGAGAGCCCTCTCAAATTGAAGAGTTCAATATTCAGTTAGAAGTGGTTTGAAAGAGTGACATTGAGTTGATTGATAAGCAGTAAATCAAGATCAGTTTGGTGATAACACAGTTGGGGAGCTCTTAGCTCCAATGGATGAAAATCAGGATGCGAACCAGCCACAAGCAGAGGAAAAAGGAGTGGTAGAAACCACTCATGCAGAGACATCCACCAGAGATGGAAGGAAGCACACCACATAATTTGACATATTATTTTTGGGTGCGAGAGAGAATCTGGGAGCACCCACATCACAACGCAGGAAGAGAAGGTCCCAAGAGAAGCACACTAGATACATGGCTCTTATGAGCAGAGGTATTGATATAAAAGCATCCTATTTTGAGGAAGTAGTGCATCATCGAGTCTGGTTTATCCCATGGTTGACGAATATGACTCTAATATCATAAAAAATGCATGGGAAGTTGTCATAAGACTAGTGGGGAAGTCAATGGTAGGATCTAGGTGGGTCTACAAGGTGAAGCAGGTAGTAGATGGGAGTGTGGAGAAACAGAAGACTATATTTGTGGACAGAGGGTTCTCTCATGTGGAGGGGATTTACTGTGATGAGAAATTTTCACCAGTACTCATCTATTAGATCCATCCTTGTACTCTCAATGCAGATGGGATGTTAGATACATTAGATGGATGTGAAGACGGCCTTTCTTAATGGTGTTATCAGGGAAGAAGTGTACATTGAGCATATGAAAGGTTTTCAGACCTTAGATAGGGAGTCACAAGTGTGCAGACTCAAGAGATCATTGTATGGGCTGAAGCAAGCACCTCGTGCTTGGTACACTAGGATTGAAAACTATTTCACCAAGTCGGGCTTCACCAAAAGTGAAGAAGATGTGAACCTATATCATATTTTGGTTGATGGTAAGCTTTTTATTATTGTAATTTATGTTGATGATTTGATACTGACAGGTGATGAGAAACTCATAAAGTCTTGCAAAGATGATATTTCAAGAGAATTTGAGATGAAGGACATGGGGCTCTTGCACTATTTCCTTGAATTGGATATATGGCAAAGAGATGGGGAACTATTTCTATCTCAGGGAAAGTATGCCAAGGAAATTTTTATACTAAAAATGACCTCCTCATCATTTCGAAGGATAAGGACACATGGAAGGAAGAATTTGACCTAGACAGAGACCTATTTTTCTAAGGTAATGCACCCCAGAAACTGCTAGGAAAAGTTATAGCGCTTCTATGCCTCTTGTAGGGAGCGCTAGGGCCTAGGTTAACGCATTTTTTTTCCTAAAGGGAAACGTTACCCACATTTCATGAAGAATACGGGACAAATTCCATAGTAACTGACTGAAATTTCCAGCTTTTTCTCAAGGAGTTAGTCCAAAAAGCTAGCAACCTACGGTGTAGGCCTCTGATTGAACATTTCTAAACCTAACTAAGCATCCAAATAGGGAAAAAGATATAAAATCATGGAAACATCATGGATTTTTCCCTAATCAAAATAGTGGATAAGAATGGCAAGGTTGATCCTCACAAACTCTTATAAATTGGAGGCAAGGGCTCATTGTCAAAGGTTGAAAGGTTGATTGTGTGAGGAGCGAACTTTTGTAAGTGTGAGGTTTTATGGTTGGCTTGGTTCATTGAGAATTATTTGCATAAGAATTTTTACACTAGGATATTGAGGAGAGAGAGCTTGGAGTCAGAGGACTGAGGGAATCTTGACCAAACTGGTGGTTGTAATATTCATTCTTTCATATAATAGAACCACCTAAATTTTTTCCACTTGGTGTCTTGTTATCACATTTATTGATATATTTGTTAGAGATACATGTTATAAGTGAATTGGACTTACATGATTTCTTGTTTGATTATATACTTGTTTTGATTGTTTATTGTGATTACACTATCAATATTACACTATTTTGTCGCTTTCTTGAGGGATTTGGACTTGGATCTGGTGAGGAGGAATTCCACTACACTCCATTGAGCTCTCCAATAGATCAACACTACACATCGAGGTAATACTTCTCTACTTCACTTTGTGAATCAAGTACTAGTATAAACATGCATGTATTGTCTTTGTGAATGTTGTAGATAAATTGATTGTATGCCTTGGGTCCCGGGAAGGCCCAAGAGGGATCTTACTCCAGCTATGACCTGGTCATTTTACCCATAAGTAGAATTGGCGACTCCATTGGGGACTAATCATTAGTTCCCGATTTTTCATTTCTATAATCTTGGTTCTTTCCCTCTATCACTTCTCATTCTACTCACATCCCTTTCTAACCATTTGATGTGCTCTCTAACCATTTCATCTTCTCACTTTGTTCAGAACAGGCCTTAGTTGAGCATAATTTGCAATTTATCCTCAGTAATGCACCCCTGTGTGTGTTCCAGAGCATTATAACATAAATCCTACTTGAGAACGTTTCTTTAGTCCTGATATTAATGAATTGTACTCTTTGTTAGGCAACATTACTATGCCTAAAATTAGTTATTTCACCCTTACTGTGATTTCCCTAGATATATGTCAGTTTAGTTCCTCCAAACTGGATATTTGTGCCTAGTTTCTTGTTGGAATATTAGTTTTTATTTTTGAAAAGTTAGCCTAGTTTCCTTATATTTTTGAAAGAGAATTTTCTTTTTTAGTTTTTTTTTTTATATAGCTTATTTCGTTCTGTAATTTATTGGGTTAAATATATGTTAGTGAGAATTGGTATCTGTATCTTTCATAGGCTAAACTACATTACTGGATGTTTGTTGTTGCATGGATGTATGAAGAAATTCTCCTTATAGAAGTAACTCTTTCATCGAACTCAATTTAAAAAGAATTTTCTGCATGGTTTATGTGAGAGTCACATAAAAATTCATACGTCCAATCCCCCTCTAGATACTTAAATGCAAGTACACTAAAATTAAGCACTTAATAAAATAAATCAATAACTCTTTTATAAGCTTACACAAATATTAGTAGAGGCTAGGATTTTGGGATAGGCAGAGTGATAAAACTTCCCAAGATCGTAAAAATTGATAATAGTTTCATTAAAGAGTGAAAATCCTGCTGCACTCATACTATTGGGACCACTCCACTCATAACAGAGATAAGCATGAGACAACACTACTGTGTGTGAGAATTTAGCTTGCCTTCAATCGCATATCCAGTGGGAATTCTTTGTATTGGGGTTCCCCTCAGTAATGTCGAAACTGGATTGGGGATCCAGGTGTTTTACCCATACAACATGTTTTCTATGACCATGACTGCCCTGGTAGTGTTTGTGATTTGGGGTATCAATAGTTGCCATAATTCTAGGAACATACACAAGGTGACTGGGGCGGGTTGCCCTGGTACCTGGCACAGACATAACTACTGTATCTTTGGTTTTTGGGAGGGTACTCATCTTCACGAGAGTGTCTAGCCCCATTATCTCAGGTTCGGGAGAAGCTCAAGAGTAATCGTAACTTTACATATGTCCAACTATTTTTGTTTTCAATTGTGATACTAGGTTTCATCTCCACTAAATGGTAGTTCAAAGATAGGTTATTTCCCCTCTCGCTGCTTGATTTATTGACTTTAGAGTTCTTTTTTCTTAGGTGTTTGGTTGTACTATCATTGAAACTTAATAATATATCACATTAAAATCTTGATAAAATTTATTGGTCATCATGGCATCCTTCGACCTCGTCATCTTTCTAGACTAAAAGGAGGCCTCTCTCCATTGAAACTGGAGGATTTTTTGAGTCTCAGTGACCCAGAGCCTTCTTTGGAAGAAAAGTCTCTAGTGTTGACTCATGTTTCACACATTTCTCCTCAAGATACAAAGTTTCCTGAGGATCCTTTCATGGAAGATTTGTGCCTCCTTATATTCCTCCTCTCACTGACCTGTCGAGGATGGTGTTGATTCAGGTAGCACCAATACCCTCCATGTCATCGGCTACACACACATCCAATACACAACCAATGACCAATGTGTCATTTCTGCTGGTGGAAAACTCAGTTCCACCACCACCTCCCACGCCAATAGTTAGTTCTTCATAGCTGGCTAGAAACCCTAATAGCCAGAATATGCCTAGTCCTAGCAACTTGGTCACAACATCTATGAGTGAAATTATGAACTCTCTAGTCTCCGCTCCTTTCGTGTCTACTCTTGGACTTCCATATTTCACTGCTAATAGCGGGGCTACCATGGTTCCCTTCAACAACCCTTTCGGTTGGAATCCCTTGTTGAGTTTGAACCCCTCGGCGTCTATGCCGGGGGCCAGTGTTACCAACATTTACATGTCAAGGGTCAATTCTATACCCCTCCATTATATGGGACAAGCAGGTCCATTCATTACTAATGTGATTCCTTTGATTGGTCAAAATTTTGGTGTAGGGTCTATACCAATGGTAAATCATGCATCTAATAGTATGCCACAGGAAAACTCTATCGCGTCTATTTGGGAAACCCTTCCCAAAAATAAATTAGGGCAAGGGGGAAAATATTACCCTAGGGGAAACAAACCTTTTGCCCCACATTAAAATAACCCTTATGGAAAACAACCTTACATCCCTACACTCACTACTTAGAAGTTATTATCAGACGAGTCATTCATATCCTGTTGGAAACACTTTGATGAGAAGACCCTATAGTCCGATAGGTCAGTCAACACCTCCTTGGTTAGAATCGAGGGCAACAATGGAATTTCCATTTTTGGCAACTTTAGACATCCCTGATCTATAGAAATTAACCAAATATCCCATCAATAAAAACCCACTTTGGCATCCTATACCGCATAAGATTCCTTCATATATCCCTAATTTCGAAGGGAAAGAAGCAGATGATATAGCCACACATGTCGCCACATATAATCTATGGTATATTTTTAATTCCATGGTGGATGACAATATTTGGCTCAGGCTCTTTCCTTGCACCCTCACAGACAACGTTGCCAAATGGTACATTGAGTTACCACGAGCTATAGTCAATAATTTTGGTGCCTTAGAAATATAATTTCTCAAAGAATTTCAGCTCCCTATCCAATACAAAATCGAAACGAAACTTTTAACCTCGCTGTGCCAAGACAATACCACTCACATCTCTGATCACATTCATGAATGGAGACGTAGGTAGAGGCTATTCAAAGAACCAATCCCAGATCATCTATTATCGGATTGTTTATGTAATTTTCTCCTTCCTCCCATTGATAAGGATGTTTCCCTAGTTGGTGTGGTCAAATAGGACCAATCCATCTATCATGCACAACATCTAGATCTCATCTACTCACAATCTCTCACATTATATGATTGACTCACCCATGCCCCTAGAAAATCCAATTCTCCTACTACTTAGCAAGCTGGAGCACATGCCAACAGTCTTGTCAGCACAACTTTTGGTGTTGTTGTAAAACAGCTCAGCGGGCTGCCACCGCCGCTACCCAATCGACTGCTCTTCCCACCAATGAGGTAAACTATGTACAATCTACACAAAAAAATAGTGGTAAGAATAAGAAGAATAAGAAAAATATTGCTCCTTCTCAAGAGAAGCCCAACATGCAAAATAATCCAAATCAGAGAAATGCTGTTGAAACTGACAAAGGGAAAGAAAAAACTATGAGGTGCCCTTGCAAAATTTGTGTGGAGGACCACTTGACATATAAATGTCCTCGACTTTAGGAATACACAGATTTTATTACGCAAAAGGATATTAGAAGGACCCATGCTGTCCTACACAACCATTTCCCTAATCCACAATAGCATCAACATCTTGTTGCAAACCCGCCTTAACCTTCGCAAGGGGGCAATGGTGATTCTCATCCTTCCAGTGAAGGATCATCCACCATTTATGGCATGGAGATTTTTGAACTAAAAAATAAAACCAAAGCCTATGGAAATATAGTCATTGATTCTAATGAACCTGCATCGAGTTCAAATCCACCGTTGACCAACGATCTTCATATCGAAAGGCCTACTGCTGACCCTGTCATTCATACCACCAAAGGGACTGTTCGACGCACAACTCAAAACACCTCTATATGTCTTGCCTAGAACTACAACAATGTATAATACTTGGCACAAGCATTGTCATCTATGTCTGCACTCGAAGTGTTTCAAAGCGGCCCAGCACAAAGGAGAGAAATTATTTCAGTGATTGGTGGAATTGACCCCCAGGATTTTATGCTAGCCATATTTGACATGGAAAAATGAAAACCTTGCCTTGCCCATGAGCTTTCTTTCCAAGTTCAAGTTATGTCAAAATCCAAACCAATCCATCGCACTATCATAGATGAAGGTTCTTCGACTTGCATAATGTCAGTTGCGTGCTAGCTCGCTTTGGGTTATCCTACTCTGTCTCCACCATCCAATTCCATCAAAGCATTCAACGACCACACATTACTCCCAAAAGGCTACCTTGCTAGATACCCCATTGCTCTTAGTGGGAAAACAATAAATATGGACATTGAAGTCATAGATCGTCATCTCGACTATAATCTCATTTTGCGCTGCAATTGGTCTTATTCCATGACCGCCATTGTCTCTTTGGTTTTCGGACTCATACTCTTTCCTTTTTATGGGAAGATAGTTACAGTGGACCAACTATCGTTCCGCACCCCAGATTATTTCACATTACCTAGCAGCATCGTACCCTTAGTAGGAGGAGTCCCTGGCTATTACGTCATCATCAATACTGGTCTTCTGAAGGCATCTTCCCTCATGGGTTGCTTTCCTCTCCCACCGCCTAAGGTTCCACAAATGGTTTCAATGATATCCACCATCTCAAATGGCTCTATCGACCCCTAGATCCTACTGACACCTTTAGAAATTTATTCCTATGGAGATCGGATGCCACTTTCACTGGAAGAGTTGGCTTATCAGGACATCCAATTAGAATCTGAACCCTCCATTTCTTTGTTTTTAACCAATGGTACCACCCTCCCACCCAAAATATTCCCTTCTAAATATATCCTTGATGAATTCCTACCTTCAAACGAAGCTATCCAAGAGATCATGTCTCTAGAAGAACGACCTTAGGCTGAGTTTCACAACCACGCTTCGATGTCTAATTCATATGCAACCACTATGCAAATCATGACTTTTGAACCACCTGAGATCGTTCCATCTACATATACATCTATTCAAACTATCAATGTGGAAGGAAACATGGGAAATATTTCTAAGACGATGCTCATAGATATCTCAGTCAAAACGGGTATCGTGAAAAATATATAGATTGGAGCAGATTGCAGTCCGGAGGAAATTTAACACTTCACATCCATTTTTAAGGAGTTCCACGATGTTTTCTCTTGGCCTTATGAATAAATACCCGACATAGATCCTTTTATAGTCAAGCAAGAAATCAAGATTTATGACAATGTCAAACCTGTTCGGTAGAAGCTCTGACCTGTCCACCCTCACAAAGTAGTAGCTATCAAGACAGAAGTCGAAAAACTCTTACACGTTGGTTTCATCTATCCCATTCCTTTAACAGAATAGGTCTCTAATCCGGTTCCCGTAGATAAGAAA
Organism: Pinus albicaulis; assembly: GCA_034641835.2. Taxonomy (NCBI): domain Eukaryota; kingdom Viridiplantae; phylum Streptophyta; class Pinopsida; order Pinales; family Pinaceae; genus Pinus; species Pinus albicaulis. The sequence goes on along the minus strand of CM076578.1, from coordinate 1,721,010,476 downwards.
CAAGGCACCATCCAAATCTGTGTTGATTATCATGATCTAAACACTGCATGTCCAAAACACATTTATCCTAATCCGTTTATGTATCAAATTATCGAGGATTGTGCTGGATGTGAATATTTCTCATTTATGGATATATTTTCGAGATATAACCAAATCACAATTAAAAAGGATGACTAACATAAAACTGCCTTCATTTTTCCTTGGTGAACATTTGCATATCGAAAAATCCCATTCAGTCTCAATAATGTTGGAGCAACATTTCAAAGGGCGACATACTATGAATTTCACGATATGATACACATTGTTCAAGCTTACTTGGATGATGTTCCCACTCATTCCACGAAACGAGCTCAACACCTTGATAATATTAGAGAAATATTCACTAGGTGTAGGTTCTATAAATCTATCTGAATCTGCATAAATGTGTATTTTTTGTTGAATTTTGATAACTTCTAGGATTCATTGTCCCCAAGCACGGGATTAGGGTTGATCCTGATAAGGTAGGGGAATTTATTGAATTTCTTGTGCCACAATCCATCTTACAACTCCAACGTTTTCAAGGGAAGGAAAACTTCTTCCTTTGCTTCATCAAAAACTATGTCGAGACAAAGAAAGGCTTTAGGTGCTTACTAAAGAAAGGGATACCATATCTATGGGATGATCAACATCAACTGTCATTTGATGCCCTGAAATAGGCACTTGTTTCCACCGAATCTCTTATTTCCCCCAAATATTATCGCGGATTTCTCCTCTATTTGGCATCCTCACCATCCTCCCTGGGAGTGGTTTTGGTTCAAGTGCATGATTATGATACTGAGCATGTGATCTATTATCTTTCTAAAGGTCTTGTTAGACCTGAATTATGATATTCACATGTGGAGAAGCTATCTTTGGCAGTTGTCTTTGCTGTCAGCTGCCTCCGACATTATATAATTTTGCGGTAGACTACCATCATTGCTTTGGAAAATCCCATGAGACACATATCATCTTGCTAGATCATTGGAGGAAAATATTCCAAATGGATTGTAATCCTCCAACAATTTTACATGGTTTTCACTGCTATAAAAGCTAAGAAATCTCTAGTATTTTCCAAATTACTGTCAGATCTTCCCAGAGTTGACCCATAAGAAGTAGCTAACGATCCATTTCCTGATGAATTCAGTCTATCTAGTCAACTCTACTGATCCTTCATACGAGGAAATTCTTATCTACCTCCAGACTCAATGGTTTTGCCCAAATCTAATGTTATATGAATGTCGTCGCATTCATCACCAAGTGAAACTTGTGCTCAACAATACTCTATATCTTCGTGGTGTTGATACAGTTCTTTCTTGTTGTCTCACCCTTACTAACGCATAACATGTTTTAAATTATTTCCATGGTTAGGCGTGTGGTGGTCATTTTTCAGGCATAGCTATCCATGTCAAATTTTTACTAAGAAAATGTGTGCCCATCCTAACCCTCTACATTCGGTCATATGCATTGGTAATTTCACCAAATGGGGAATATATTTCGTAACATGTAATCCCAATTCCTCTAATGGACACAAATATTTTGTATTTGTCATCAACTATTTCACGAAGTGGGCTAAAGTCATTCCCACTTTTCGAGTTGATGGAGAACCGGTGTTATTTTCCTATTCAATCAGGTTATCTACCAATTCGGTGTACCCTTATTGATTGTCATAGATCATGATTCTCATTTTCAGAACCAAATGATGACAAGGTTAAATTCCTTGCTAGGTTTTCGATAAGATAATTCTCAGCCTTTTATCCTTAAGATAACGGTCAAGTTGAAGCCATAAATGGCATCCTCAAGACTATGATTCGTTGGTTAGTTGGAAACCATAAAACCACATGGAATAAAAAAATATAATACGCATTATGGGTATACTGAACGTCAATGAATACTGCTACACGATTGACACCATTCCAATTAGCATACAGTCTAGAAGAAGCTCTTCCAATCGAGTGTGATATTCCATCACTTAAATTGGTCGTTGAACTCCTACCCATCACTACTACCGAAGAAGAGTTCTTTCTCTCACTCAATTATCTAGAAAAAAATAATCGAGATGCCACACCAGCCCTCAAAGCCCACAAGCATCACGTTAAAGCTCAATATGACAAATATTTCAAGCCTCATTCTTTCCAAGACGACAATCTCATTCTACTCTATGATCAGAAACACGACCTCTTGGGGGTAGGAACGCTTCAACCATTATTGCTTGGTCCATATGTCTTCACCAAGGTTATTTATAAAAAAGCCTATGAAATCCAGGACTGTAATGGAATCCTGCTCATTGAGCCCTGCAACAAGCTATATCTGAAGAAGTATTTCACCTAGTATTTTACTAGGCATTTTCTTTGTAATTTTATGTATATAATTTTTTCCATTTTTTGATGTGTTTAGAATATTTTGGGTTTTTGAGTACTTTTCTCATACAAAATATCTTCTTTTACACATATTTCTTCGTCACCCTTACCATACGTTGGATATGGGTATGGTGCTAGTCATCACTAATGACACATTGCATCAATTGCTTGAGTCCTATATACACCTGAGTCAAAACTACCTAGTTCCAAGGGAATCTTTCTTAGAAGTGCCACCAAAAATATTGCTGAGTATATATTGGTTATTTAGCTCCTCATTAAAGTTGTGTCTCGCAACATCTCCAATTCGGTGGTCTGGTTAGATTCCAAGCTAATCATTATGCATTTGAACCATCGTTATCACATCTGACATCTTGTCTTATTACGTTATTACTTAATGGTACGACTTCTAGAACGTCAATTTCAATTTATTGCTTTTGAAAACATTCCTAGAGAATCTAATGCATTAGATGATTCATTAGAAATTTATGTATTGGATTGACATATTTCACATCTACTATAGAAAGAGTCATGCAAGAGTGTACATTTTTAATTTTTATAAAAAATTACATAGAAATTAAAAAATACAACATCAAAATTGTCAATATATATATATATATATATATATATCGTGTCCAGTTTGTTACATCAAAAACATCTTCAAAACTTGTGTGTTTTATATAGAAAATGGCCATTCTAAGCCTCACTATGATAGCTACACATCTATGGCTACTCCTGTTGAGCCTTCTGCTCATGATAGAAGATAACTGTCGTAGCTAGCCTCGTGATAGGAACCAAAAATATATCTGGCACACCCACTGTGTGTTGCTACATATGAAGTAGGATCTCCCTCATGGGAAGAGGCAGCATACCCATGCTCAAACTTTCGAGGTTCCTAGCAACCTCGTGTAGACTCTGTGTGTCATCTCCCTCTTCGGTGGTTGCTATGGCCTCTACTGTTGCTCCAGCCCCGGGTAGCTGCATTCCTCACCATGCATAGCGAGGGGCTCCAGTTGGTCGTATAGGTGCCACATCAGTGTAAAGAAAATTATTCATGTCAAAAGTTGTTTTCACCCATTAAACAGAAAAATTGTATAAAAAATCAAAAGACACAAAAATACTTGTGCACTGTTTTCTCATCTTACCTATTGTTCTCCATTGAGTTCCAGGTGGAAATATCAACTCTATATCTCTTGTAAAGTTGATCTCAGCATCGGGATAATCCTCAATCATAACGATATGCATACTAATCCACTCAAATAATGCATTGTCAAAGAAGTGTCGGAGTGGACCCTCTACAGTCCGAGGCATCAGGGAAAACCATTGACCCTATCTAGGCTCCCTCATTCCAGCAATGTCCATGATCATTTGAGGCCTCATCACGGGCACTCTCTCTAGTATAAATGAGACAATCATCATACCATACTGTTTTACTATACAACACCTCCCATTTATTTTAATAATAAATGGTGAACCTTTAAAAAATAAATATAATTTTACAAATATTATTTCATTTAGTGTTAAGTTTTAATATTTAAGAATAAAAGGCTTTTTATTTTTTCTTTGATTTCATTGTGCTTAGCGCAAATCGAAAATATTACAAGCTAACAAAGCTAAAACACATATATAATTTGCAAATTGTGATAAAGTGCTTCAACCTTTTTGGATTATATAAAATTACCTATTATAGAAAACCATTAAAGTTATAAATTGCGTCGTGCCTCCTTTAAAAGACAAACTTATATCATTTCGAAAGGAATTGTGATAAGTCAGACCCAATGAGACAATAAACAACAACGAAATGTATCCATAAAATCTAATAAAGAACAATACTTTGAGTCTTTATTTCATATTGCATTCCGCAACGATTAACCAAATGGAAAGTTATATCCATCGTAATGAAGTGCGATGTGAGATTTGCGCAGATCGCATTTTGCAGTTCACCAACGGTAAAAATATAAAGTATTGGTATCTGCTAAAAGTTGTGATTTGCGATATAACATTTATTAATCAAGTGCTTGAAATTATCCTTAATCAATCGATCCATTATAAGATCTAATGACTTAGATCGTTGGATTAGACATATTGTGTAAGGCGTGTATGATATTTGATAAATGATTTAAGGGTTATTGTTAAGTCCCTATATTACTAGTATAGTCCCTTATTTTTATTAGTGTAACCCCCTTATTGTTATTATTGTACCCTTTTAACCCCCATTTTGTTATTATTGTGCCCTTAAATTATTATTGTTAGGTCGCTAGGATTACATTGTGGCCCCACTAGGATTACATTGTGGCCCCATGGACTCCTATATATAGAAAGGAGGTTTTGTAATTTGTATCATCCAAGAATTTTTCATTCATGTAATGTATTGGAGGTTTCCCCCTCAAAGTGGCTTATTTCTAAGGCATTGATATCTCTTTTCTTCTATTTTTGGAGCTGGTTTCACAACATTTGGTATCAAAGCTTGGGATTCTAGGGTTTCGCTGCTCCAAATAGGTCATTGTGGAATTTTCGCTATAGCTTTTTTTCTACGAAGGTTCAGAAGCTGAAATTTTTAGAGTGCGAAGAAATTTGAAATCCTGAGGAACATTTTCAAAAAATTTCAGAACTTGGTTCACAATATTTTCGAAGATATGATCTGTGGAAGTTAGGTCGTTTTTCAGGCTCCTAAACAAGTCATCGTGGCATTTGCGCTATAAAATTTTTTCTACGAAGTTTCAGAAGCTGAAATTTTTAGGGTGCGAAGCCGAAATCCTAAGGAAAATCGTCAAAAAATTTAAGAGCTTGGTTCGCAATATTTTCAGAGATATGACCTGTGGAAGGTAGTGCTTTTTCAAGCTCCTGAATTTCATCTCAAAGAGGTGATCATGGGAAATTCTTCATAACTCTCCGCGAGAATCGATTGGAGTCTTGTAAAAATGTGGTCGCAGTAAATGGACTATAGTTTCTTTTCTATCCATTTCGAGTCGAAGGATGAAGCAGGTGACATGAGGTAAGTAGTACAATTTTTTCTCTCAAGAGACAGGTCCATAATTGGGTCATTGTGGGAGATTGGACCTAAATTTGTCTTGAAGACTCCAAATCAGATCAGACCTGTGGCATTGGAAAGATAATTCGAGTGCTACGTTGGGCCCGAAATTCAAATATTTAAATGTTGCCAATCATAGAGATAATCCAATTTCAATATCGAGCTCCTCAAAAGCAAGAAAAAGGTGTGTATTTTTTTTTCGAATTGCATAAGTCTTGTTTGAAGAATCAATTTGAATTGATTCCAAGGGAATATTGTAGAATAGATATCAGTATTGGGTTCTAAAATATGCCCCGCAAAAATAATTCAACACCCATTAAGCCTTCAGAAGGCTCTACTATGACTCATGAAGATGAAGAATTGCAACATGATCTATCAAAATTACAAGAGCAAGTGCAACAAATTTCACTCTCGCAAAGAGCAACAAAAAATGAAATGGAAGTTTTGAAGAAAGGTGTGGAAGAGAAGATGGAAGGTTTGAAGAAAGGTGTGGAAGCTAAGATGGATGGCATGGAAGCTGGAATGGAAGCTAAGATGGATGACATGAAAGACAACATGGAAAACATGAAGAATGATCTAAAAGCAGACATCGAAGGTTTGACAAAGTTGATACAAGAAATGTTTCCTAATGGTGAAAAGATAGTAGAAGAACCTCATGATGAGAATAAAATAAATGTTAATCGTGATTTCATAAACTCTAATGTTGGTGGGAAGAACCACCATATTCCAAAAATGGATATGAGGAAGTTTGATGGAAAGGATCCTATAACATGGATACTACAGATGGAGCAATATGTTGATCTCCATAACGTGCAAAACACACAAAAGGTATGCATTGCAACTTTACATTTAGAAAAAAATACATTTGTATGGTATCGATGGCTTTGCTCCTGTAAAAAAATTGTCACTTGGTAAATTTTTACGGAGGAAATGATACCACATTATGAGGCTACAAAGAGAAACACGTTCTTTAGCCAATTGATAAATCTCAAACAAAAGGGTTTTGTGGGGCAACACATTGAGGACTTCCAAAAATTGAATATAAGGGTAACTGATATTCCAGAGGAACACATGATCGATCTCTTCATAGGCACTTTAAAGGATAACATCCAACATGAAGTTCACGTTTTGGAACCACATTCATTGGAGAAGGCATTCAAGTTGGCAAGAAAAGTTGAATGTAAAATAATGGTGACAAGGAAGCCTACCACTCAATTCTATAAAGAAGGAAGTGTTGCTACGCCTAGATTTCCACAACTTACAAGGTTGACACCACAACAATTGGAAGAAAAAAGAGAAAAAGGGCTTTGCTACAGTTGTGATAGAAAATACACTAAAGGTCATAAGTGTGCTGAGAAGAAATTATTTTACATAGATTGTGAAGAGGAAGAAGAAAATGAACAAGAATAGGATATACACCAGGAACCAACCCTAGAAGAGGAAGAAATGAGTCCGACCATATCGTGTAATGCATTGGCAGGAATTACCACTCCTCAAACTCTCAAGATAGAAGGACATATCAAGAAGAAAAAGGTAATAGTGTTGATTGATTCAGGTAGCACCCATAATTTTATTGATTGTAAGGTAGCCAAGGAATTAAATTGTTTCCTATACCCAGCACCAGAATGTCAAGTGATGGTTGCAAATGGAGGAACTATAAATTGCTCTGGAAAATGCCATAATATCAAGCTAACCATGGGGGAATATGTATTGACTAGTGCAATTCTTTCCATTCCTATGGGAGGTGCTGATGTTGTACTAGGAGTACAATGGTTACAATCTTTGGGGACGGTAGCATTTAATTTTCAAGAACTTTTCTTGAAATTTTTTTCAGAAGGAAAGGAAGTCGAATTACGGGGTATTGAAGGGAAGCCGGGAAGGATAATAAGCTCTAATGTCATGATAAAGCTTCTAAAGAAAGAACAACGAGGTGTAATTGCACAATTATGCTCACTAGAAGTTCCAACATCAAAATCATCTATTTCTGCAGATCTCCAACAAGTCTTGGACAATCATTCCAAGGTGTTTGAAACTCCGAAAGGACTCCCACCTATTCGTGATCATGATCATGCTATTCATTTGATTCCAGGAAGTGCTCCTCCAAACATCAGGCCTTATAGATATCCTTACTTCCAAAAGAGCGAAATTGAACGTATGATTGCAGAAATGTTAGAGGCGGGTATAATTCAACCTAGTCAAAGTTCTTTCTCTGCTCCTGTAGTATTGGTACACAAGAAGGATGGATCATGGCGAATGTGTCCGGATTATAGGGAGCTCAATAAGCTCACCATTAAAGATAAATTTCCCATTCCTGTGATCGATGAATTATTGGATGAATTACATGGAGCAATTTATTTTACCAAGTTGGATCTTCGTTCAGGATATCATCAAATTAGAATGAAGATTCAAGATATTCCGAAAACAACATTTCAAACTCATGAGGGTCATTATGAATTTTTGGTCATGCCTTTTGGCCTTACCAATGCACCTTCTACATTTCAAGGGTTGATGAATTCCATTTTCAAACCCTTCCTTAGAGATTTTGTGCTAGTATTTTTTGATGATATACTAATCTATAGCAGGTGTTGGAAGGATCATGTTGAACATGTTGACAGGGTGCTGAAGCTATTGTAGGAGAAACAATTATATGAAAAAACATCCAAATGTTTCTTTGGAGTACAAGAGGTGGAATATCTAGGTCATATTGTATCTCATGAGAGTGTTAAAGTAGACCCTAACAAAATTAAAGCCATTAAGGAATGGAAAGTCTCCACAACCATAAAGAAGTTGCAAGGATTTCTTGGGTTAATAGGTTATTATCGCAAGTTTTTTAAGAATTATGGGAGAATAGCAGCACCTCTAACAACATTATTGAAGAAAGATGGATTTTCATGGACTCCTGAAGCAACTAAGGCCTTTGAACATATTAAAGAGGCAATGTGCCTAACACTGGTCTTAGCTATGCCAGACTTCACAAAAACTTTTATTGTGGAATGTGATGCCTCAGGAAATGGAATTGGTGTTGTTTTAATGTAGGAAGGAAGACCCATTTCTTTTGAAAGTCATCCAATCAAAGGAAAGTATTTACAAAAACCTATTTATGAGAAGGAAATGTTAGCAATATTGCATGCACTAAAGAAATGGAGAAATTACCTAATGGGAAGACACTTCAAGGTAAAAACTGATCATGATAGTCTTAAACACTTTTTGGAACAAAGACTATCTTCAGAAGAGCAGCAAAAATGGGTCAGAAAGATGTTGGGTTATGACTTTGAAATAATCTACAAAAAAGGAAAGCTTAATGTTGTTGCAGATGCACTCTCAAGAAAGAATGAAGAGGTGGAAGCATTGCTTTGTGCCATTTCTATTATCCAACCAGATTGGATAACCTAAGCAAGAGATGAATGGAAGAAGGACAAAGATGTATGGACACTCATTCAAAAGTTGCAGCAAGATCCTAGTACATCTGATACATTTAGTTGGAAAAATGATTCCTTATGGTACAAATATTTCTTATATCTTTGTAAGAATTCCCAACTAAAACAAAATATTCTTCTGGAATTGCAAACTTTTCCTTTAGGAGGACACTCAGGATTTTTAAAAACTTCCCACAGGGTGAAGAAAGAATTTTTTTGGGATGGCCTTAAATCTAATATTCGAAATTTTGTGGCAGAATGTTTGGTTTTCTAGTAGAATAAATTTGAGACAATTAATACCCCAGGACTTCTACAACCTTTATCCATTCCAAGTCAACGTTTGGAGGATATTTCAATGGATTTTATCACAAGTTTACCTAAGTCTGAAGGAAAGAGTGTCATCATGGTGGTAGTTGATAGACTTACCAAGTATGCACACTTTTGTGCCTTATCTCATCCATTTAAAGCAAGTACAATTGCTACTACATTTATGGACAAAATTCAAAAGCTACATTGAAGCCCAAGGGTTATTGTGAGTGACAGATATCCCATTTTTACTGGAAATTTTTGGACGGAGCTGGTTACAAAAAATGGGATCTGAAACGATTAACCAAATGGAAAGCTATATCCATTGTAATGAAGTGTGATGTGAGATTTGCACAGATCGTATTTTGCAGTTCACGAACGATAAAAACATAAAGTATTGGTATCTGCTAAAAGTTGTGATTTGCGATATAAAATTTATTAATCAAGTGCTTGAAATGATCCTTAATTAATCGATCCATTATAAGATCTAGTGACTTAGATCGTTGGATTAGACATATTGTGTAAGGCGTGTAAGATATTTGATAAACAATTTAAGGGTTATTAACGACATTCGATGGGTACATGGTTCAAAATATCAGTATCTTACTTGAAGCGTGCTTTAAATTTGAAGCACCAGATTTTGATTTATGTTGATTTAACTCTATTCTTTGTCCTTGTCTCTCCTCATTTCATATCTGAATTTATTCATTTTGCTTGAATTCAAGAAACTACCTAAGGAAGAAATCTCAATAGGAATGACAAAGAAAGGAGAATCAGTTTCCCAAGCTTCTATATATGAAACTACAGACATGCCTCCACTATTTTCATACACTACATGCAAAATGGATAGTAGAGTTTCTTCACGGGAAGCCATGTAAAACCTGTTTGAAGATGAACATCCAAAACAAATAAAGAAAATAGCAAAAACGAATAAGGTTGTTTCATCAAAACTGTCTTACTTTGAAGTTGCATGTTCGTTTCTACACAGGATAGTTGTGAGGCCGAAGATCTTACCATACTCTTATATCGTAAGGTGGGTTATTGATAATCTCAACATTGTAGACAAGACATTCAATAATTCCAAACTAGAGAACATGTGTTCATTCAACACCGAGGATTTTTGAACAATGTATCATTTGCCTACGCCACAAAATATCTATGATAAAGATTTCTTGGAAAAAATTTCAAGAAATAATTTAGACCTAATCAAGGTGGTGAAAGGATGGAAGGAAGATCAAGGCAAGATAAAGAGGGATAAACTTGGTATGTACCCAATAACACAATTTCCATCACCTTACTGTTTTGTAGTTGGAATGTTGTGTAGATTTTTTGCTAGACCTGATACCACTAAATTCTCCATTGAGTGGGTTCCTTTAATTCACGCAGTCTTCAATTCCACTATCATGAATTAGGAGAACATTTTATATGATAACTTGGGAAAAAAAATTATGGATTACAGAACCAATAGAGTATTTTCCACTAGGAAAATTCCCCCTTTTTACACGAGCGCATATTTCATGGATCTTATATGTTTTTTCTCGATTTTTCCCACTAGTACATTTGGGGGAAATTCCGACACTTGGTTCCGACGCTTTTGACCAAATGTCGGAAATTTCCCCAAATTTTTTCAATCCCGCTCGAAACCGTCGCTATACTGACGTTTAGAGAAAAGTGTCGCAATACCGACACTTAGAAAAAGTGTTACAATTGCGACGTTTGGAGGAAGACGTCGTAATTGCGACACTATGCCCCAAAGCGTCGCTATTATGACGACTGCCTCAAAACATCGCAAGTGCGACACAATGTCTAAGTGTCGCAATTGTGACGTTTGGAGGCATTTTTCACAATAGCGACACTTTATTCGCCGTCGGTATAAAGACACTTATATGCACGCTACATAAAAATACGAAACTTATATGCGCGCTACATAAAAATGATTTTATTAAAAACTACATTAACGTTTGATATTACACACACATTCACCCTCCGCTCTTGCAGAACAACATTCACCCTCAGCATTCGCCCTCAGCTCTTGCAGAACAACATTTGCCCTCAGCATTTGCCCTTAGCTCTTGTAGAATAGCGTTCGCCCTCAGAATTTTCCTTCAGCTCTTGCAGAGCAGCATTCGCCGTCAGCTCTTGTAGAACAGCATTCACCCTCAGCTCTTGCAGAACAGCATTCGCCCTAAACATTCTCCCTGAACTCTTGAAGAATAGCATTCGCCCTCAGAATTTGCCCTGAGCTCTTGCAGAATAGCATTCGCCCTGCATTCGCCCTCATCGTTCTCCCTCAGCTCTTGTAGAATAGCATTTGCCCTCAGCTCTTGCAAAATGGTAAGTTCTTACTGCAAGCCCTTCCTCCTATAGTAGGGTTGACAATATTTAGGTTTTTTTGGTCAATTCCATTGGATTGTGTTAGGCTGTAGGGTTATCTCTAGATGTCTTCCAATGTTTTTTTGGATGAGTTTCAAAGAGGATGTGTAAGATGTGTTTGTGCTTGCATGAATTTGACTCCACCAGTTTCATGAAGTTTAAGCTATGGATTTTAGTTTGACAAACTCATCCATCTCAACACCCAATAACGAACTGCCGTTGGTCTGATCTATATTGAAGGTGAAGTGCAAAGTGGTAGAGAATGGGAGATCGAAAGTCATCAACTTTATCACAAGGGTAGTACTCCAGACCGAAAGTGATGAGCTTTAGTTCTCCAGATTTGGGGATTTTCTGATATTTGTGGATTTTCTGATGACATACCAAAGGTCACATCCATACAACCATAACAAGGTCAATGTTGAGATAATTCTCATATAGATATAGGTCACTGATATATAGGGTTAATATCATCATCACTATCCATGGAAACCGAATGGTTACAAAATCTGTGATTGTGGTTGGCTCATTTATAATTATTACCCATTTATAGTAGAGCACAGAAACACTAAATATGGCCCGAGAAGAGCCTTTACAACAAGCAATGGAGTTGCAGCTGCTTCATCAATAACCAATAGCTCCACTTGAGAAAACTTTTCATAATCTTGGGGCTGGATATACTGCAAAGCAAACAATTGTAGTTATCATTCATGCTCCAATATATTAATATAATTTTTACATTGAACTGAATAAAGGGAAACAATCAAATGCTAGCCATCATACAATGCTTTAACATAAGAGTTTTGAGTGACATACTTGAAAAAAAGAACTCATCCACTGATATTTATAATCATTTGAGTTATTCAAGTTAAACACAATGTCAAGAATCAAGATTCAATACCCTCTATTATCTTCATCACCCAATACAAGATTTAAAATTTTCCCAAACAAACGCTTATTAATTTGGCAGCCATTATTTCTCCCCGCTTTAAAAACCCTACATTTAAATGAAAACAAGCATTGCATTTCAACTACAAAAATATATTAGTGTTCAAATGTACATGTGTGCATCACTTGTGTAGGGTATTCCTTTTCCACTTTCGCATTATCCAAGAATGTGTGCAGTATAGTTCATATTTTTTGTGATTTAGATTATCTTGAAAAAGGAAAGGTAAATTATTTCCCATGGAAAAATAAGGTTTTCCCTTTTTACTACTGGAAATGGTACAACAAAGTTCCATTTCTACCTGAAACTCCTATGAAACAGGAACCAAATAAAGGCAATGTCCTCAATGGACATCATTTGGCTTTGAAAATGGCCATTGCACCGTGTTGTTTCTTATATTACATCACGATAGTTTCTTAGGTCATTTCTTGTTTCTTGAGATGAAAAACAACCAAAGAAAATGTGAAGATCCTTTCAAGAAATAAATGACCATTTCTCAATCATATCTCATCTATTTTTTATTTTATTCAGTGGTTGCTTACTTTGAGAAAAATTTGACACTTTTATAAGGAATATAACATAAAAACACAAAATGGGAAGGAATTGATGAGGTAGATGACCTTTAGTTGTTGTCAATTAAGAATTGGTAATACACGATGCATTATCTGTACTACAAACTAGATTCATTCCTGGATTTAGGACATAGAGTATTGAATCAAAGTTGTAGTTTCTAACTTCTTATATTGGTTCATCAATCTTGAAATTCAGACATTGCATGTCTTCATTGCTTCATGTTTGAATAATTTGCATCATATCGTACAATAGGAAATTAGGAATTATGATTATTATTACTTTATGGATCTGTTAAGTTACTTTTAAGTTGCATGGTTTAGTGTGAAATTATTCTAGTGTGCCCCTAGGCCCAGTTGAAGGAATGCCAAGGACTGAGAACCCTAGTTTTTAAATGGTATTGTTTCTTATACCCAAAAATCCCTCAACATCACTTTTTATTAGTTCTTAACAATATTGTTGTAAACAATTTGAGAATTTATATAGAAAAATCTCGCACTTCTCAAGATAAAGTCCTAAAGTTAAAGTGTGATACCATGTGTAATTCAATAGCCCCATTGTCACCTCACCAACCTCTTTTCACTTCGGGCTAGCTCTCCTCCAACTCAAGGGGGGTTCTCCCTTGTAGATGTTAGGGATCTAATGGCCCAACCAAACCAAGTCAAGAGCCCCATAACTCTCTATGTTTACTACTATCAATCAAAATATTGAACAATAGGGTCAGACATGCATCCTGAAGATAAAATTGCCAGGGTATTTTTTGGGTAATTTCAAAGGGAAAGTCCCCAAACACATATAATCAAGGAATTATAACGTGATTTCAAAAATTAAATATCAACAAAATCATTTAAAGGATATTGAAAGGAAAAAAGTGATGGAAGATAGAAAGTGCCTTACTTAAATTCTCTAAGGATTTTTCAATAGTTGCTCCAAAAGCTTCACTTCAAGGCCCTTCAAGATCGTCTCCAAAAATGCTATACCATCAGCTTCAACAATGTTGCTCCAAAAATGTCCTCAAGGTCTTCAAAACAAGTTTACTAGAAGTTGATCCAACAATATATTCAATAAGGTCTACATTGTCAACTCGTCTCTTGTTTGGGTGCCTTAATGTGCAATGACATGTTTCCAGGACTGAATTCAATGCAAGGCATATTTGAAACTCTAACTCTGTCTTCCGGTGTCTTATTAGAAATTATTTTAGTTTTAATTTTGTGTTTTCAAGTTTTTACATTTATAATTTTATTGCAATGTGGCAAACTGATCAGGGCAGTACAGGAACAACCCCGAGACGGGATGATCGCGGAAAGAGCCAGCAAAAGAACATGTAAAGTGCCAGCATTGCTCTATCTTCAGGTATTTTAGTTATTTACATAATTGAAATAATATTAATTTTTTTCAAATATGCAAACACCTAGCCATGGTACGCCTGATGATTCCCTCTTTGAGGAAGAGCTTTCTTCATCCCTATCTCCAGTGCTCTTGTTGCGAAAAAAGGCACGAGATGCAAGGTCGGAATTTAATACTTTGATAGACGCACCTCAAACACCTAAAACAGAAGAGAGGATAAAAAAACTTATGAGCCAGCTAGAAACATATCAAGTAATAATAAAAAGTCAAAAGGATATTTTTTTTGTTCTGCATGAGATGAATTGTGATAGTTTGATTTTTTAATTTTACATTGACTAAACTAACAAAAATTTCTTTTGTATGTAGCGTTTTCTGGCACTTGCTGAACCCGGTGTTGGTGGTAGTGGGACACAAGGGCAAGAGATTGCCCAGTAACCCTCTCGTACACCTTCTACTCCTTTAGGTGCCAACCGAGAAACACACCCTACCCAAGAAGACACCCAACCAACCGCTGAACGTGTTGGCAGTGATGAGGCTGATATGGCCAACTTCATTATTGCATTTCCTAGAGCTACACGTGTCAGCTCCACAGGTACCATTAATGGCACATTGTTGGTGAACGATGAAGGTTTTCCTATAAAGCATGTACAACTCCCAGGTAAATTTTAATATTTTAACTATTTCATGTACTCTATCTAAAACATATTTATCATGATTTTTATTTTTAAATTAATGATGATATATTTTTTTTTTCTGTGTAGGAAACAATGAGTTCTACAGGTCTTTGGAGAGCCATGCGTTGGTAATTTTTGGCCCAACCATACACATAGGGTGGAATTCCTAGAATTCCAGCTTGAAAAAAGAACTTCTAGATTATCTAAAAGCCCTTTTTGGGGTCGGCACATTTGACATAATAGCGGTGGCTCGAGTAGCCAGAAAATATTTGAAATATACTAGGGACACCTATAGGACGCAATTGAAATTTAACCCTAGATACGAGCATCCTCTCACAGTTCCAGAGAGTGAGTTGAGAGCACTCATCCATGACGGAAAAGAGAAAAGGGAAAATAAAGAAGGAAAATTTCCAACTGGACCCGCAAGGTAAATTACAACTTTAATTCAATAGCTTTAATTTTCTCTATGTATAAAATAAAAGTGTGCTACGTCATATCTGACTTCAATCTTTTGATGCTAGTTTTCCTGACACCTCAAAGGCAACCAAAGCTAGGATTGAAAAAAAGGGCCATCACAAGCTAGGCCAGGGCGGCTACTTGAAATTAGCCGCAAGAATTGTAATTAAGTAGCTAAACATCTTATAATTAATTGTATCACCTTCCAATGTCTTTGTAATCCTATCAAATATGATTAAAAATACAAAATCATATGTAATGTAGGGTGATGACTTCGGAGAAAAAACTATAGAGGAAGATAAAAATATTGCTTTCCATTTCGGTTATCAAGCCATAGTTGAACATGGCAGAAGCTTGGGGCAGGTCCCAAGATCCAGAATGCCTGATAAGGTAAAACATTAACCTTTCAATATGTTTGTTTTCATCCATAAACTTAATGTCTAACAACTTTTTTTAAATCAGGGGAGTAGCACTACCGACGAGGCAAATAACCCAGTTTTAGAGCCAGATGTAGATGATCCTCACGTGCAACCTGATCATTGTAGTGGGAACCAGGCCGACAATGCTACTATCAGTGAGGGCCGTGACGGTAATTAATTTCCACTTATAATTTTTTTTAATTATACCTTGATGGTTTTCCTTATAACATTTTTTGTTTAAATGACAGAGAATGTTTCCCTTGAGGATCTTACGACCAAAGAGGAGGACAGGGCAATAGTCCCAACGGAGACAACTGGTGCACCAAGTAAATAATCTCATTGCAATTTTTTTATTAATATTACCAACCTAGTTCAATGATATTTAAAAACTGAAAATTAAAATTTAATATTATCTGTTTTTGTAGGTGATGCCCCGTCACTGGATGAGACCAGACATCGTGAATACGCAACTAGGTCAGCGGCGACAACTGGTGCACTAGGTAAATAATCTCATTGCAATTTTTTTTATTAATATTACCGAACTAGTTCAATGATATTTAAAATATGACAATTATAATTTAATATTATCTGTTTTTGTAGGCGATGCCCCGTCACTGGATGAGACTAGACATCGTGACTACGCAACTAGGTCAGCAGTGCGGGTCGAAAGGCACGAAACAGGAGCAGAGCACGATGATATTGATGATGTAATTAGGAGCTTTAGAAATAGAAATAAGAAAAAGAAAATTTGATAATGTAAAATATTGTATTATTATAAGACAAACGTTACCATACTTAGAACATTTTTTGCGTTATATAAAAAACTCATTTATCATACTATTTTTATGTCAAGCATTAATTGCAATGTTTCCTTGCGTACTTTTTGTTGAATTATTTTTTTATTAGTTATTGAATATTTTTTTTTATGCTCATGAAAGTAAAAAATGAAATATAGATTGGGTATTGGGGAATTGAGAGTGATGTGAGGGGGGGGGAGGGGCCATAAGAGCTTCCACCTTCACGTGGTTGGCCCCGTTTAGTAGAGAATAATTTATTGGAGCGATTTAATCTTGGAGCAAACCTCCCTTGATCCAGCGTAGCAACAAAAAAGTCACTGTTGACTTAGTTGCTACTCTTTCAGATCGTGGGAGGCTCGTTCCAAGTTCATGCGACTCCAATAAATTGTTCTTGAAACGAAGAGGAGCTTATTCAGGTATGTTTTGACATTTTCAACATATGTTCTAACATTATCATAAGAATGCATCTTAGAGTAAAAAATACTACATCAATTACTTGTATTTATTGTATAGATAATGATGGATTTTGATTGACTTTGTAGTGCAGGTACAAATCCTCTTGCATCATGAGCAATACAACTTGTCAACCAGGGTCATGTCTAGGATATTTTTTCTTGTGCGCTTGACCAGGTTTGTAATGTCACATTTTGTAAGTTCCTTTACAGTTCATAATTCAATATTAAGCTTGTTCATGATTATTATCTAGGTTTTTTGTATGTGTTTTTTCATCTATTTGATTGTAAGCAACTATGCATGTTTCCCGTTGTTCACTATTATTTCTCCCATTACCACTCCCAGGATGAATCCGACTTTATTGTTACATAGGTTACTTTATTGTTACTATGATTTCTCCATTTACGATTTCATAGGTTACATCATGTAAAGTTGTTAATCTCAGGTTGGTGATGAGCTTTATTTCTCCAGATTTGGGGCTTTTCTAATATTTTACCCCTCATGTCATTCCTGCATCACCTCGTTGTTTGAGCATGCCAATTGTCTACCACTTGTACCAATTGGCACATGTCAATCTCTGAGTGGTGCCACATTTCACCTATTTTTAGTGAAAGTTTAGGGTTTCTCTAACATAGCTTCAGAAATCTGATTCAGTGCCTGCTTGAATATCTTCACATAATACTCATGGTTTGGATTGATGAGCATGTTTTGAATGGTTGGTTGATTCATAAGAACCTCCCATATAGTCATCTTGAGATATTTCAGAAGTTTTCTTGGGTTTCCTTTTTCATCGTTTCTAGTGGGTGGGATGGTGTGGGGTGATCCATCAATACTGGTGCTCTTGTAGTAGGGAATTTTTTTTTGGGGATATAAAGGAGCATTTGATGTAGATATCCCATTGGATGCATTCATATATGGGCACGAGAGGTCAAGAATTTAAATTAAAAATATGCAACCTCTAGCATGGCAACTTCAAGGTCACGAGAGACACTGGTTAAATATTGTTTTGTGCTGGCCTTAATATAGTCGTGATTTCTTTCTATTATCTTAATGCAAATATATAGTCCGGTCTCATTAAAATAAGGATTTTGGTTTTATTTATCTTTGGTTGTTTCTCTCTTAATGCTCCAGAAGTTGCCAAAAGTTGCGATAGTTGTTTAGTTTGCCTGTTACAACTTAAAAGTGGTTTTTAGCAATGGGAGTCATGTTTTTTAAGGTTCATACTAATATGAATATCTTGTAATTCTATATTCAGGATAAGAGAAGATGGCCTCTGCTTTGGGAAATATGACAAAAATTGCCACATCTACCTCATTGGGTAACAATGGAAAGGTCAAGAAGTTGGGTGCAATGTTTGATAATTATGGCAGAAAATTGTCTTCTCTTTCAGTTTTTTCACCCATTTCCTTTAATCGCTCAAGCAGAAGAGGGACTCTAAGATTACATGATAGACAGAAGGTAGCTATTACAAGATATATGGAAAAGGAGTTGTACTTCAACAAGGATGGCTCAGTGGAAAAAAATTTGCAGGTCAGAGAAAAAATTATGTTTAAAGGAAGGTCACCTACACGTGAAACTTCACTGCGGTGGATCTTTCCTTGTCCACTTATATTCGATTTTAATGTGTTATTTTAATTTTTCATGGAGGGTTGTTTTGGCATATGGTCTGGCATTCAATTGCACACTTACTGAAAGAATTGTCAATTTGTCTTGCAGGCGGTGTGAACAAACTTGCTGATCTTGTTGGAGTCACCCTTGGGGCGAAGGGAAAAATGTTGTCTTGGAGAGCAAGAATGGTTCTCCAAAAATATTTAATGATGGTGTGACAGTAGCTAAGGAGGTAATTTGTAATGTGTGCTCTAGTTTTCTTTTTAACGTTGTATTAGTTCCCCCTCTTAAATGTCTTAGATTTGGTAGGCATAATTTGAAAACTCAAAGGTGAAAGGAAACATATTTGTTACCCAGTGGTCTACTTGGCCTATGGATTAGCCACATTAGAGTAATGCATAAAGCTTTTCACAACAATAAAAGGAAAGGGTTATGGCTGAGTCAAATTTTATTGTTATTGACAGTGTAATGAAATGTATCTCAATGCCATGGTTTTGGCCTTTTTATTGGTTGAATTAGAGGACCCAGTTGAAAATATTGGGGCCAAGTTGGTAAGGCAAGCTGCGGCAAAGACAAATGATTTAGCTGGGGATGGAACCACAACATCTATTGTTCTTGCACATGTTGGAATATTGAAAAATTCCAGAACAATGAATGGAGAATAAATCTCCCTTCTTTTAACACAAAGAAAATAAAAATTTCTTTGACAGGAGACAGAGTTTCAATACTTTGAAAACAAACTTCTATTCCCTTCAATAACTCAAAAAAAAAATATTACACTTCTTCCTCACTGAGAGGGATTACAAAATTATGACTGCTACAAAACACAGTGCATAAAACCAACTCACTTTCTGTTCAAAACAAACATACTCTGTCTCTAAAACACTCTGCTATGTTTTTCACTTTCGCACTGCTGTGCATACACACTTAAAAAGTTACACTCAGTCTTTCACTTTTTACACACTGCTGTGTAATAAAAAATTTACGTACTGTCTATAAAAAAAACTACCAAGCTTTTTTGTCCTTTTTATTTTTATATGTTGTAACATATAAAACATATTATAATAAACCCTCTTTTAAAAAAAATAAAATTAAAACTAAATTCTATGGCCCACCTTTCATTTCGCATATGATATATATATAACATATGTTTAAAACATATGTATATATTAAAGCACACATAAAATTAAACTATCAAAACATTAAAGAACCCTTTCCGTCAGACTTCAAAAGTCTGAATAGATTGAATTTCAAACCAAATTCGCATTCCAAAATGGGATGCTGACGTCTGCCTAATTTGTAACGTGAATTCTCAATCCAATGTGCCTTATAAAAAATTCGGGTCCGGTTTTCAGGTTTTCAGATTCCCTTCAATTTCATGCGATCCAATATTAATGCTCCACGTGTCCTCCTTTTGAATTTACAAAACTAGGGGGTAAATTTATGTTTGTTTAATTTCTTGTTGGTGAATTGCGTTAATGCTGGTTGTTGTGTTTAAATACAATCCTGTACAGAAATATGGCTGCGGCCATCTACAAAAAAAAATTGCAGGAATTTTAAATGCTGAATTAAATTTCTGGATGGCGTGCAAGCAACCTCCAAAAAAAAATGTTGCTGCTGCATCCGTCCTTCTGCTGCAGCAGTTGAAGTTAAAATTCAACAGCACAGGGTTTAATAAGTGAGGGTGTAAAGGTAACTTTTTGTCGATAGTACCGGATTAAGATCATCTATTCATTTTTGTAGGGTCTTATGGTGTTTGGTTTTTTAGTTTTGGGTTGGGCTTATTGAGTCTAAGATAGTTTTTGAGTGAAAAAATTGCTATCAGGTATTAAAAAAATTTGGTTCTTTTGTCAAAATTTATGAGCTTGTTAGGAAATACAAAACTGACAATGGTTGTATCTTAAATTTGTGAAAAATAATTTGAAATGAAACCTTTTTGTTTAGGTTGTTGCAGCAGGTGCAAACCCCATTCAAATTACTAGGGGCATTGACAAGACAATAAAGGCCCTTATTTCGGAACTCAAAATTTTGTCAAAGGAGGTAAACGCTTGCCTTTTGAGTAGGCTGGTTTTCCTTTTTGCTGATGGTTTGGTGTATCTAATTTAATTAGTTGCCTAAGGTATTTTTGGTTGCAAACTCCTTTTCATTTTTCATACAGTATTGGCCTTGTGGAATACATTTGATTGTGTGGTCTTTTTAGATCTACAACATTTGTAGTTGTTTAGTCTTATGGCCGAGGTGCACTTTTATTATGGAAATAGTTGATGCAATATTGTCATTTAATCCTTACTGCAGGGTAGCATGTTGAGAAGTTTCTTGTGGAACATTTGGTATTCAAAATGACACTTGATCCTATACAGCATCATGCACTTGACTTCAAAATTCATATTCAAAGTGTGCCAGACAATTCTTGCAAAATTTCAAATATTTATGTTGTTTTAAACCATTATCTTTTTCATGTATTGGATGTTGAAAATGAGAAAAAGACTTTGGCATGAAACCAACTGGTGAATAATTTCCAGCAAAACAACCACTTCCAAGACATGATTTAGAATTAGAAAATATGTACTTATGAAGCATAGAAATATATCCTTGATGCATTGCCAATGTTTGTCTAGGGTTATTTTAGGAGAAAATAACTCCCTATTCCTAGAATAGTGATCTTCAATACAAGTAAATTCCAGAGAAGAGAGATCATCATGTGACATAAACCTATTAACAAAAGTGAACATGGAATGATTATTAATTATGGCATACTAATTTGTCAGTGATTTGACTATTTTTCTTTAACATGTAAAAATGTTAGATTCCAAACTTGCATCATCATGGTTTGGCATCATGAGCTTGACTAATTGTCCACCATGCTCATAATTTCATTGTTGTATTCATATCTATAAACAACGTTTCAAATAATAATAAAAAAGTTCTATAAGAAAAATCCAGACCTCCATGCTGCTGCTCCTTGTGAGACAAAGTCGAAATTGCATTACACAATCTGACACATAAGAATCTCCTATATCCCGGTGGTATGTATCCAAATTCTTATAATAGTGTCTTCAAGACTTATGTTGACATTTCCAATGAGATATTTAAGCAATGAAATATGGAGTATTCTTCATTGTTGTATATGTAACAGTCTTTTATTAATATAAAGATTGATGGTTTTGTCTTTCTGAAAATGAAATGTAAAAATAATTTATTGTGGTCAATTGAAAAGTTTTTTTTTTAAGATTTTCATTATGGAAGGGTAACATAGATATATGCCCTTCTAATTGAAATTCATACCTTCCCTTCAAATTTGATCACTGTGTGGGACCTTAACAAACAATAAAACTATTCTGCCGCGCGTCATATAAAACATATAACAAAACCTTTGTCAAAACTTCAAACGAACCCTTTAGCCGTGGGTATCTCATCACGAATTGATCATTTTACCATGTACCTTCTTCTAGAGGAATATTCTTCCACTTTATTAGGTACTTCATAATGGTTATATGTCAAAGAGATACAAAATGTTTATCTATAACTTTTTGTGGTTCAAGAATCAACTTTCATTCTTCATCTAATTTTGGAAGTTCTATTTACATTGGCATATTTTTTCCCAAACCCTTTTTTAGGCAAGATACATGAAAAACCTTATGAATGCAAGAAGAAGGAAAATATAACTTCTATACCACTTGTGCAATCCTATGAATAATTATTTAGGGCCATAACATTTTTGAGCTAATTCTTTATTCTCCTTTTTCTTGAATGAAGATTGATTATAATGCTATAATCTAAAAAATACCCAATTACCCTCCTCAAATTATCTTTCACTTCAATGTTGTTCCCCTTGTTATTTTATCATGTTTCATGTCATTTGAAGGTTTTCCATAATAATTTCAAAGTTTCTTTAGTATTTTCCATATGTGACTCTGTTTCCTATACTTTGGACTTATCTTGCAAAAAGTATGAGATACTAGGAGTTGGATATCCATAAAGGGCCTTAAATGGGGAAATTTTAGTAGATGTGTGATAGGTAGTATCATATTACCATTCTTCCTTGATGAACGCACTTCATCCATTAAGATTGCTTTTCTAAAGAGTAATATTGTAGATAACCTTAAAAACATTTGCTAACTATTTTTGTTTGACCATTTGATTTTGTTTGATATGTAGAACTCATGGCAGCTAGTGTTTCTCCACTCATATTAAATAATTATTTCCAAAAGTTTCTTGTTACTATTACTTTAGGAAAACCATGAAGACTATGAATTTCTTTCACGGACACTTCTGCCACTTGGATTGTTGTTTATGTACTTTGAGCTCTACAAAAAAAATCTACAAAATTTGTCTATATAAATGACCACAAAATGTAATACTTACCTTTATATTTCAGTAACCCTGTTAAAGTCTATTGATATATCTTCTAGTATTTGAATATGTATGTGGAATGGTTGAAGTAACCCTAGAGATTTTACTATCTCTCTTTTATTTATTATACAAACCTGACCTTCTCTTACAAAATTTTGAATATCTTTCTTCATTCCTTGCAAAAATATATTTTTTGATCCTTTGAGATGTTTTAAGGAACCCTACGTCCTACCATCAGAGAGACATGGGACTCCCTTAATATTTTTTTATTCAAATATGCTTGCATGCATAAAAATATTCTACATTTGCACCAAAGTATATCTCTCTTTCACTCCCAATGCTCCATAGATTTCATCCCATCCTTTATAAATTTTAGTTTTTGTTTAGTACTATTGTCATTTTTCCATTATGGCAAGCTTCTTCTAGCCACCTAGGAATAGAAAATGTAATTGGATATAAATTTGAGGCCTCTTCTATTTTAGAAAGAGCATCATGTACTAAATTTTCCTTACCCTTATTGCAGATTATCTCAAAATTAAACTTTGCATTTTTTCTCCTCATTTTTGTTAATCTTCTAATGAAAATCATAGCTTCAAAAAATACTTTATGCTATCATGGTATATCTTGACTTTAAAGTACCTCCCAATGATATACTATCCTCATTTTTTATTGCATGTAATATTGCTTCCATTTATTTTTCATACGTAGATTTCACCAAATATTTTCTTTGAATTCCTTGCTTTTAAAAGCCAATGATATCCTTTATTGTGTTAATGTTACGTAAATTCCTTGTCCTAGTGCCTCACACTCTACTATGAATTTTTTACCAAAAGTAGGTGCAACCGATGTTGGTGTAGAAGACATGGCATCCATTAAAAGAGAGAATGCCAAAGTAGCCTCATCATTCCATATAAATGATATTTTATTCAAGAGATATGTGAGTGGACTTGAAATTCATGCATAATTCTTAACAAATGATCAATAATATCATGTAAGTCTAAAAAATCTTCTAAGAACCTTGATTTTCTTAGGAATAGGTCATTTTGTAATAGCTTGCATCTTTTGAGGCTCCAACTTCACTCCTTCCTTTAAAACAATATGAACCAAATACTCGAATTATTATTTCCCAAAAGCACATTTGGATATTTTTACATAAAAATGATTTTTCTCAATAATTTATATAAAGTTTCCACATGTTTAGTGTGGTATTCCCATGATTTATTATAAATATGTGTATTATCAAAGAAAACCAACACGAATTTTATAAGATGGGATCAAACAAAATTGTTCTTAAGTCGAGCTCGCCATACTTCAAACGACGATAAACCATAATTCAAACCAAATTCGCGTTCCCAAATAGCCTGCTGACGTCGGCCAATTTTGTGACGAGAAAACCAATTGAATTCCGCCCTAATATTTTTCGGGTCCGAATTTGTGCTGGCGTACGGAGGGAGAGTTGTGACACAAATTTATTATCAAATTCGCCCTAATATTTTTCGGGTCTAGATTTCCACTGCCTGAGCGGCCCAAACAAAGATCCACTCCAATCAATTTTTGCCATGTGTCCTCAATAAAATGTTGCCCTGTTCCCAGATGCGGGTGCATTAGATGGCATTTAAGGCGATGAGACATGGATGTGGTGATTTCATATCAATCACATTAAGTTTTAATGTTGTTCAATTAAGTTCCAAGGTTTTCACATCAAATCGCATTAAGTTTTAAAACTATTCAAGATCGGACCTCCACTCCCGTTAGCGATTCCGCATGCTCCAATATCATCTGGCCTTCGGCTCTCATTAATGATCAGAGATTAATTATGACGGGCGTTCTTCGATTGCATTGCAGCCGGGTCGATAAAATGGCGTTTCGCTATGGTTTTTCAGACGAGCTGGTTGTTGGGTTAGACTGCCTGCTCACTGTGACAAGAAGGAGAAGTGGCCAGCTGAACTGCTGCTTAGACCTTGGTGCATATCTGCATTTCTCTCGGTTTGGTCTGTGTCTGTCTTCCTCTGTTTCTTAGAATTCTTCTTCTCTGTCTCGGCTTGTGCCCACTGTTGAGATTGCACCCATGCCTCGCCTGTGTCAAAGGATGTGTTGCTGCAGGGAGAGCACTAGAGGTCAACCCCTGCGCGCTCCCTCCAGCCCCTCAACCGAGTCATCTTCCCAGTCTAGTGATTATCATGCAGTTCGCTATCCAGATACTAGAAGTGGGCGGGGTCGGGTTCTAAGATCTGGCCACCGTATGGGCTCCCCTGCTCCTCATTTCCCCACCGCTTCACCTTCTCCCACGATGTGCACTACGCTTTTTTCCTTTAATTTCTCTCTGAACCGCCTACGAATCACAACTTCAATTACTATGGTTTTCCGTGAGGAGGCCCAAATGGAAGAACAATGCACCCGTCCGGTGGGTCTGAGCTCAGAAAAAGCCAGCCAGCATTCGGGCCTTCAAGAGGGGAGCGGTGGCATGAATGTGGAGATAGCACCTGGCTATCCTGGACCTTCCAAAGGATGGTTCTGAATCGTCGAGGAACCACCGGAGGAGTAGTTTGGTTAATTTGTTTTTCTTTCTTCGCGGCCCACTTAATTGGGTTGATTTTAGATTATATTACTGTGCTAGACCTCTGTAATATTTTTGAATTCTGTAAACGTTCAAGACTAGTTTCCCTGTATGAGGGAAGTCTTCTTTTTTAATTTTTTGATGACAAATTTTCCATGAGTCTGGGCAATGTTTTTGACTTCGGTGTAATTTTATTCCCACTGTTAATAGATTAACTTTACTTAGAAAAAAAAATGTTGCCCTGTTTCTATTTTAAACTTGTTTTTTGAAATACAGAGCCATGTTTATATGATTGTTTATAGTCGAAGCGTTGCGGGGTGGTTTATTGTATTAATATTTCATGGTCGAATTATGTTCATAACAATTGGAAAAAAAAATGTTGCCCTGTTTCTATTTTAAACTTGTTTTTTGAAATACAGAGCCATGTTTATATGGTCTACGTATTATACTCTTTCTCTGTATATCTACAGAAACCTTTTTGCTATGAACAGGGTGGATTTTGTAGCGGGCTACTAATGGAAACAAGAGAGACTGAACCTTACATCTCGGATGCAACATATGATTACCAATTTTGGAATCAAGCGAGCCTGATCTTACAAGCGAGCCTAGGTTTCTGCAGACGGTTTTTATTTCCGGGAACAAGCGAGCCAAAAAATACAATCGACCCTGGGTTTATACATATTTTTTCTCTAAAATGGATGCTTTTTGTGTGAGGCGTATATCAACAGTACATGTCTCTGCAAATTTCGTGTATCTGCTTTATGATACTATTTTATGTGTTGACAGATTATCACTCTGCCTTCAAAACTAGCGATGCTAGTTTATTGATATGGTCAGATAGTATTTTTATATTTTGGACATATCACACTCCTCACATGATTAGCATTTTTCTCTGTTCAAGGATTTTGGGTACTTTAATTTGTATTTGGAATGGCTTGATTGGTACTTCTATCCGCAAATATATTATACACCTATTTCACTTTCTTATAGATGCCTCGCAGGTTTTGGATGCTTTCTTACGTCGATAATCTCCAGTGTGGACCACACGTTTTATATCATGTCCTCGTATGTGATATGGGGTATTTTCTATCATTAATCAAATTTCCCCACTTTCCGGATGGATATTTGGGTTCCAATCTTCGTATGTGAAAAGTAATGACTTCATGGACCTGCTTTACTTCATATCTTATATTCAAAATAACGTTTTTCTTGTGAAAAAAATGAGAACTTTTACTCACCCTCGCTTTCAAAACTAGCGATGCTGGTCTATGTTGCTGGTTTATTGATATGGTCCGATGGTATTTTTATATTTTGGACATATCACACTCCTCACATGATTAGCATTTTTCTCTGTTCAAGGATTTTGGGTACTTTAATTTGTATTTGGAACAATGGACGTCGGTACTCTATCTGTTGCTTTACTATTCTACAGATCGCTATTTCACTTTCTTATAGATGCCTCGGGCATATTTGGATGCTTTCTCAGATTGTCGATAATCTCCATGTGGACCGTTACTTGGTTTTATATCAAGTCCCTGTATGTGACATGGGGTATTTCTCTATCACTGTCTGGCATGGGACTTCCACTTTCCTGGATGGATATTTGGGTTCCAATCTTCAGATGTGAAAATGTAATGACATCATGGACTGTTTTACTTCATATAATATATTCAAAACAACGTTTTCTCTCTTGTGAAAAAAAATGATTAATATTTATCACTCTGCCTTCAAAAATAGCGATGATGGTCTATGTTGTTGGTTTATTGATATGGTCTGATGGTCTTTCTATATTTTGGACATATCACACTCCTCACATGATTAGCATTTTTCTCTGTTCAAGGATTTTGGGTACTTTAATTTGTATTTTGAACAATGGACGTCGGTACTCTATTAGTTGCTTTACTATTCTACATACTGCTATTTCACTTTCTTATATATGCCTCGGGCATATTTGGATGCTTTCTCAGATTGTCGATAATCTCCATGTGGACCATTACTGTGTTTTATATCATGTCCCTGTATGTGACATGGGTTATTTTTTATCATTTTCTAGGGTGGGACTTCCACTTTTCTGGATGGATATTTGGGTTCCAATCTTCAGATGTGAAAATTTAATGACCTCATGGACTGTTTTACTTCATATAATATATTCAAAACAACGTTTTTTTTCTTGTGAAAAAAAATGATTGTTTATAGTCGAAGCGCCACGAGGTGGTTTATTATATTAATATTTCACGGTCGAATTATGTTCATAACAATTGGAAAAAAAAAATGTTGCCCTGTTTCTATTTTAAACCTGTTTTTTGAAATATAGAGCCATGTTTATATGTTTTTTATAGTCGAAGCGTTGCGGGGTGGTTTGTTATATAAATATTTCATGGGCATTGGAACGCCCACAATTCATAACAAATATTGGAGATTTACTGTCCTGTTTTAAAGTTTCATTTTTTTTTTAAATTGAACCCGCCGTCGGTATACCGACACCTTGTAAGCGTCAGAATTGCGATAGCTTAAAAACGTCGGAAGAGAGACAGTATAAAAACGTCGGATGAGCGACGTTCAAAACGTCAGACCACATTTCGTCGGAATTGCGATAATTTACAAACGTCGGAAGAGCGACATTCAAAACGTCGGACCACATTTCGTCGGAATTGCGACAGTTTACAAACGTCGGAAGAGCGACGTCCAAAACGTCGGACCACATTGCGTCGGAATTGCGATAGTTTACAAACATTGGAAGAGCGACATTCAAAACGTCGGACCACATTTTTTCGGAATTGCGACAGTTTACAAATGTCAGAAGAGAGACGTTCAAAAAATCGGACCACATTTCGTCAGAAGTAAGACAGTTTACAAACATCGGAAGCACGACAGTTTGGGAAACGTCGGAAGAGCGATGCTTGTTTGGAAGCGACGGAAAAAGTGTCGGTAGTGCGACACTTTGTAAGTGCGTCAGAATTGCGACGGGATGGAAAACCACGTTATTCCCGTCCTCGAATTGTCACTCTTGCAATGACTATGTGTCAGAATAGCGACTAATTGGCCGTCAGAAATTGGGCCAAATTTACTAGTGTCGTATTATGGGTTGGAAGTGGACAAGCCAAGAACCTAACCCGATTCATATTGATCATAAATCTCTATGGGAGTCTTAATTTCATTTACATTTATACAATATTTTTCATGGAGTTATGTTTCCCATTTATCAGATTATTTTTAATGAGAGAGTTTCTAGAATTTCCGAAGGAGCCAGTGCTGATATTTTACCTATATCTAGATGGTTTGGTGAGAAATTTTTTACTTATGTCAGAGTTTTTGGGAGTCTTTCTTCTCCTCATGTCCTACCCTACTACGTTATAGATAAAATTTTGGCTAGATAAATTTCTTACCAAACTCTTGTAAACGGTATAGCCAAGCATCTCAGAGATTCTAAGAAAGCCATCTGGCCTACCTTCCCATTATAGTGTGGTACCTTCTCCCTTTTTGATATAGTTAATACAACTAAATAAATTCCAAACGTTACTTCATTGAATCTGGCTTTATTGCCAAGGAGACAATATGATCCAAATGATGTGGTCGAGAATTTTACCACTAATCTTAAACTCAGACCTTTCATGAATGAAAGGGATATGCTCAATGATTGATTTGAAGCTGTAGAGAAGTTTGCAGATGTGTTAAAAATTGTTCATTGTGGAAGACCTTAAAGTTGTTCATCAATACATAAACAAGAGGTAATAAATAGTCCCATTGGACTTGTTACTAATGCAAGATGTCAGAATACCAACTCCCAGCATCAGTTTAGATGATAAATAAAAATACATGTCAGAAGATGAGTCGCAAGAAAATTCAGTTCGAGATTTAGAGCATTCAGAACATCAGTCTCAGAGTTCAAATCATTCTTATAATGAATCTGAAAGTAAAAATGAAAGCCCTGAGAATATAATAGAAAAGTAATTAAATGAATTGATATGCAAACTGAGGAAGAAAATTGCGGAGCTGAATCATCTTCAAAAGAAGTTCATCATGTTCAAACTACACCCGATCAGGAAGTAAAATATCAAACATAGGATTTAAGGACAAAATGGACAAATTTTACCAAAGCACTTGAGACACCACCACCACAAAATCCTAATCCAAAAGGATCAACAAGTTTTCAAACTCTTGAGCCAACGTAGAATATAGTAGAAACTGCAATTCCACTATAGAAGGTACCATAATTTCAGGAACAAGAGATCATCTCGGCCTACCCAAAAAAAGAAATATTTTTGAATATTGAGGAAATACATCCACTAAATGTTTTCTATAGCCCAAGTCACAAAGTTGTAGTCAATAGGAGGAAAAGAAGAAGAATTGATGAAACATTGACTACTCTCAATAATGACTCAGTAGATGTTGTCTGGAAAGACTCTTTTTCCAATCCTAGAGAACATCTTACTAAACTGTCACAGTTTGCTAGTGCATATGCAACTACTACAATTGATAAAGCAGAATAAGTGCAACTTATTCTCAAACAAAAATCAGATATAGTTGAATAATTGGAAAGACAACTACAATGGGAAAAATCTGATTGACAATAAGAAAATGGAGATGAAAATGTCACAGTTCCAAAAGAATTTGAAATATTAAAATTGCACCATCAAGTAAATATTTTAGAGAAGGAAACGTAGATAGAACCAGTGATGGATAAAATGAAAATCCAACCTCAAACAGAACAATTTATAAAAGAGGCACTGGAATGGAATACAAAATTGAAGTAGTAGCAGGAGACTTATTTTCACCAAATCTCAGCTACCAGTTCATATTGTCAGACAAGTAAAATTTTTATTCAACAAGTGGTGAACATAAGACTGGAATGTGAAAAGGTTCAAAATAAAATTGTTGAGTTCATCCTATGGAAAGAATCTGAAATATGAAATAAATTTGATCTCCTGAAAATTCATAAGTTTCACAAAGATATTGTATTTAAAGACTGGGAAAAGCAATTAAGACAGGCATAAAAGGCAACATAAAAGGTAGCAAATATAACAAATGATATCATCAAGTCTATTAATGGATAGCTTCTAAATGCTAAAATTATCAAAGAATATATAGTCGAAGTCTCCCAAATCTTAAACTATTGGAAACACGGTGGAAGGAAAGCACAAAGACACAAGAAGAAGCTATTAAAAAGATAACTAAATTAGATCAAGAAAATTACTGGAATTTTCTGATCAAACCACATCATCAATGCATGACTCTACAATCCCTAACTGATTCCACTAAAAATCATTTCCAACACTTTCAAATGCCATGTTTAAAGGCTAGCTCAGATCCAGGATCACACAACCATCTCAGCTGAAGCCGATGGTATGTATTTGCCACCTCAGAGATCAAATGAGAAAAGAAGATCAACCCACGTAAGCATATTGCTATATTTATTTGTAGATTGTAGTTTAGTTTACTCATTATGAGGAAGGTTGTTTGGAAACTCCTCAAATTTTTACGTAATAATCTATTTTTGACATATTTAGTTTAGTATTTAAACCCTTCTCATGCATTTAGGGAAGGGTCTAGAAATTTAAAAAAAAAAAAATTCAAAGGAATGCACTTTTGTATGTTTGTGAATGCCTTGATGAATTAATGGAACAACGTTTGTTTTCTTTTGATATTTATTTTTTTTAACTAAAGTTGCACTTTTGTACTCATTGAATTTATTTAACGTGAAGAGGAGAAAAATACTACTATTGGTTTGAATGAGTAGAACCTCGTATATATGGTATTTATACACATTATATTAAGTTTTACTTCTTGAATTGACAACCATGTTTTATCTGTATTATATATGAAAGTTGTTATCATAAGTAAATGTTAAATGCACTTTTGTACTGATATTTATTTATGGTTACTTATCGCATATATGATCAAAATTATGAATGTGATATATATTTCAAAATTGTTTTGATTAAACTATTTTGTCAATAATTATTTCTACATAATTTTCATCTCTTTCAACGATTGAATACTCTTCATTACCAATGTTGAAATATGTATTTCTAGATCGCATTAAAGAATGAATACTCCTGGGTATATAGTAGAATAGATATTTAGCCACTATAGATTAAATCATTTTTCCATTTGCATGTTATAAACAAACACACCCTCATTATCCTTATTGGGAAACTGGTCCCTTTAACTCCAGTCACAACCACTACACCAAACAGAAAAGGACTTGCTCTAAGGTTAGGACCGAGTGGTTTTCCCCCATGCTTTTGCAACGAAATTCTGAGGCTTCAACATTTTGGCGCTAGAAGGAGGGCCATCATGAATGGAAACAATTTCTAATCAATCTAAAATCCAATCTAAGAGTATCTCTCCCTCTAGATCCCCTTCAACTTCTAGACCATTGTCTAGATCTAAATTCATAAGATACGAAGTTGAACATCCCTCTCCTATGTTTCCTAGTGAAACTCAACCAATAATATCTCCAGATTTTCACCAAAACTCCCCAGAAGTTCAATATTTGATCGAAATATTAGAGAGAGTATTCATTGCTACTAAAAATCCTGAAAATTGTCAAACATCTAAAATTATTGTTTCATACTCTTTACAAACAACACGAATATTAGCTCGATCAGAAAATCAAAAGACAAGGATCCCTCCCTTTAAATTTCCCATTGATAAATCTCGAAGGAAAATATAGAATATTGAGTCAGAGTCAACCACCAGTGGGGCTTATCCAATAATCCACCCCATTCACCTCCTTTACCTCCACTCATTTCAACAACTTATATTCCAACAATCAGTGTTAGTTTAACTAGTTTCAGTACCCAAACTAATACTCCTTCAACTAGTTCTAGAACTCAACCTGCCTCTTCTTCAACTCAAACTTCACTCATCACCTCCACTCAAGGCCCAATGGTAGGCCAACCATGTAATAATCCAGGTGATGTACAAATGCATTCTCTTCTTCATCCTCTTCCTAAATACCCTGAAAGATGGTTACCTAAATTCAATCTTGATGATGGTTTTCCAGCTGAATAACACATCCATAATTATATGTTAGGCATCAATTTGAAAGAGGTAAGTGAAGAAGATGTTGTAGTCAGATTATTTTCATCTATTCTCATAGGATCTGCAGGATCCTGGTATTTTTCATTACCTACTTGCTCTATAACTACCTAGAATATGTTTGAAGAACTATTCTTAGCTAATTTTGGAGATGACCGAACCACTGCATCACTCATCAATGACCTATCAAATCTTAAGGCTAAAACAAGAGAGAAAATAAAAGACGTCAATTCTAGATTCAATAAATTACTCAATAAAATCCTTTCTACATCAGTTCTTGGTGTCGAGGTTAAAATTGAGTGGTATATTTCTTATCTCCCATGTAACAGAGTCATTTTTGTCGATAGAGCGAAGCTACCTACATTGGCAGAAAATATGAAGGAAGCTTTGTCTGTAGAGAAACGTATTATAGCTCTTGAAAAGAAGAATTATCAAGAAGATGGGAAATCCAAGAAAGTATCTTTCAAATATGATTCAAAGAAGAAACCACCAAAAGAACCTTTTGATGTAGAAGGTATTCATAAAGTACTAAAATCCATGAAAAATGAAATGGAAAACATAAAAAAAAAGTTGCTAAAAGTTGTAGTTCAAAGAAGAATTTCAGGCCCTTCAAGAAAAATCAATCTTCTAATTCTCAGTCACCCAACATCATATCTAATGCTAAGTCTAATCAAGACATAGACAAGGATAAAACAGAGGAAGAATAAACTGAAGTTGAAGAAGAATTTTAGCTAAATGGCATGTGGGATTTCATCCTACCAAATTATGGACAACACTGAGCATTACCCATTAGTACAATAAGAAATAATACCACTCAAGCAGCACAACCTAATAAAAAATATAAGAATTCAACTCTTGCTTAAGAAAAAATAGTAAGTAAAATTTCTACATCTAAGGCTACACTGACTAACCCTTCTCCTTTAGATGTTCCACCTACATCAAAGAAAATGGTAGTCTCTAACACCATTGAATATAATGTAGTGGAAGATATGAAAAAGACCAAGGTTAATATTTCAATCCATGAACTTACTGAAATAAATAAGAAGCAGAAAATTTTACTTAGATATTTGAATGTAGTTCCTACTTCATCCTTACCTGCTCCAGTAGTAGTTCAATCTACTAATCATATGGGTAAAATTTCTTCTCCTTCAACTAAAATATATGCCACATATCTTATTATGATAGGTGATCAATCCATATCTCATACTCCTCCATTCCTTTTGACCTATGATATTTTTAATAAGAATATTCATAATTGCTTAATTGATTCAGGGGCTTCCTCTAATATCATGTTGAAATCACAATGTTTTAAATTGAACATAACTCCTCAAAATCCTCTTGTTCATATAGTACAACTTGATAGAACAAAATTAAAGGTTGTAGGAGAAATAAATTATGTTTCCATTAGATTATCATCAAACCATAAGGTTTCCCAGATAATTGATATTTTGGTAGCTGATATTCCTGAATTTTATGGTTTAGTATTGAACAGAGACTGGTCTAAGAAACTTCATGGATATTTCGCAATAGATTGGTCACATATGTGGCTACCCCATAATGGAAATCCAAACCAAATTGAGTATACCATGTGAATTCATGAAACACATAGTCACTGATCTTGAAGGAATCAATGAGCCAATATCATTCAATAACAATATTATTGGAAATTACTCGGCAGAATCATTTCTTGGAAACTTTAATGCCAAATCATCACCCTTCTTTGATAATACAGTTATCTCTCAAATTGAAAAAATTTCCCAAACATACACTTCTAAATGTAAACTTTTTTTAAATAAACCAGTAGTTAATTATTTATTTTGGATTCTTTATTTTGATGGTTCTAAATTAGAAGATGGTACAGGAGCTGGCTGTATTTTGATAAGTCCTAATGGAGAAAATACCATGCTAGCCTACAGACTTGAATTCGATTGCATGAACAATATAGCAGAATATGAAGCACTAATTCAAGGTTTGTATAAATCAATTGACCTTGACATCAAATATCTCCAAGTACTTGGAGATTCAGAAATCATTGTCAAACAAGTAAGAAATACTATCCATTGTCATTCTGGACATCTTAAACATTATCAGTCATTAGTCCAAGATTTGACTTCTCATTTCTTAGCTTTTAATATCTCCTTTGTAGCCAAAATACAAAATTCAAGTGCATATTTATTGGCCAATGTAGCATCGAAATTAATTCCTTCTCAAGAATTTAGTCCCAATAGGTTTTCTATTGAGTTGAGTTTTAGACCATCTGTTCCTGACAATATTACTAAAATTTGGAGAGTCTTTAATCATGATTATGATATCATATATTTCCTCACATCTAAAGGATCTTATGATAGTCAAATTATAGATGAACATGAACATGAAATTCAAATAAAGAAAGAACAGGATGAAAATCCAATACCAAAGTCAGTTCTCAAACTAGAAGACCTTTATGATTTAAAAGATAAGTTAAAAAAAAATTACAAATTATAAAACTCAAAGTTCAGCTTTAAGATTTGAATTCGTAAATATTGGAACTGATGATAAACAAAAAAATGTAAACTTAGGTCTTGGTCTGTATTTTGAATAAAGAGTATCATTTGTCAAGTTATTAAGACCTACAAAAGTGTTTTTTCTTGGGATTATACTGATCTCACAATATATGACATGTCTATTATTCAACACACTATTCCTATTATTTCAGATGAGAAACCAATAAAACAAAAGTTGAGGAAAATTCATCCTAATCTTGAAAGTAAAATTAAAATAAATTTGAATAAGCTCCTCAAATCTAAGATCATATTTCCAGTTAGACATTCAAAATGGGTATCAAATTTAGTTCCTATCAGGAAGAAAAATGGTGACATTAGGATTCACATTGATTTTAGAAATTTAAATAAAGCATGTCAGAATGAAGATTTTTTGTTACGAACCATGGAACAAATGGAACAAAAGGAAGACAATGATGCACATTATAGTGTATTCCAATTAAAATTCTACAAACATTTTATGTTCTTTGTGTCACATTCATGGTGGACTTTAACATTGTGGAATTTATATATCTTGTCTTATCCATTGGATATTTGGAGAAAATCTTATTTCATTTTACTATTTAGATAATTTTATTGCATAGATCTTGGTTTTTTTTTTCATTTGCTTTGAAAATCTATTACAGATATAAGGAAGTTAGCCACCCATATTTCTTGTCATGGTTATTTGTCATGTGCAATTAAAGTGATCTCTTTTATACACTTGTGTTAAAAATTCATTCTAATAATTAGTGAATCCTCTGGGTTTTATTTAGATTCCTGCGTGACCATTTTCTTCCGTAATTATGGTTTTTCTTCAGCTATTTTTAGTCTATGAATGTTTTTTTAACCTTTTATGACCTAAAACAATAGAAATTCTAAATCTTCGGTGTTTCTAGGTGTTCTCCGCAGGTAATAGGTATCAACTGTGCCAAAGAAGACAATTATTTCGATAACTTACTGCCTGAGGATCACAGAACTAAAAATCACATTTTTCATCCCAGAACATGCGATTTCAACCCCAGGTCACACCCATGGGGTGAGAAATTGCAATTTCAACAACTAACAGGTTAGAACCTCCGAGCTGCAAATTTTTTCTGGATTTTTTCTATTACAGTCAGGGTTTTCCACAAGCACTGTTCATGGTTTTATGACCTCTGTCTCAACCTGTCTTAGGCTTTTATATGCTCAGTTTGTCTCCTTGAAGTAGGACCAGGCCCCTTAGGGTTTCAATACAGTTCCACCTTTTTAGGAGGGGTTTAGCTTAGTAGGTTATCTGAGATTTTGCAGTCCATTTAGCCATTATTTAGGGTCCGATCTATCCTTCTTTCATATCACCTTATATTAGTTATTATTCCATCCAAAACCCTCCTCTTGATTTTTGTTTGGTCTCTCGCTTAGGGTTCCCCTTGTTTCCATAGGGTTTTAACCTTTCGCCTCCCATTTTTCAGCAATTTTCCCTCTGGTTTCTTGTTGCTTTATGCACCTTTTTCCAATAGATCCAAGTCATTAGATCCCTGTGTCTTCGACCTTACACCTTTTGGTAATCTTATGTGTTTTGAGTCAATTATGATTGCCTCTTAGAATTATTTTTTTGGGAACCCTTCTTTTGGGTTGAATTTATGCATCTTTAGTTGTTTCTTTCACTGTCATTTCAGTTTTATTTACAACTATTCAACATTTTTTATTTTTGTTTATATAAAACTGTATGGGCTTGATTAAAATTAACACATGACTTACACAAAGACACACACCTAAAGCAAACAACGCTTGGTTTATACATCCAAGAAAAGACATAAACATCGTAATTAATTTATCTACCCCTCTGAGCCTTTGTTTATTACTTTTCCATATTTTGGGGTTATTTGTGTCTTGCCATCATTGCACCCCCAAGCCACTTATCCCTAAGAATCTTAGGCCTTCATCCTCATCTTCCATTAGGAATACTTACTCCAAAGCATAGATTTCGAGTTATTCCTCTGACGAGTCCCCATACCGACTCTGATTCTAGTCCATCGGGCCTTCCCTTCGATTTTGAACCCAGTTATCCTCCACTTCATTCAGTCATCATGTTAGGTGCTAATGTAAGTGATAGTCCTCAAGCTAGTGGTAGTACTGACCCTAATTATGGAATTGCTACTAGTTGAACTACTGCTAGAACTCTTCTGAATACTTCTTTTCTACCTTTATGGCAAGTTTAAGACTCCCCAATTTCATCCAGTTAATCAATGACCCTATACTCCACAATCTAGGTTGGCCTGTTATGCCAACAAAGCTTCCTTCATACATCCCTAAT
Source organism: Pinus albicaulis (assembly GCA_034641835.2). Classification (NCBI taxonomy): domain Eukaryota; kingdom Viridiplantae; phylum Streptophyta; class Pinopsida; order Pinales; family Pinaceae; genus Pinus; species Pinus albicaulis. Next base: position 1,720,972,942 of record CM076578.1, on the reverse strand, counting down.
TTTAAAGGAAAAACTGGAGAGAACCCTACTAATCACATCCGCTCCTTTCACATGTGGTGTTCATCCAATTCTATCACTAATGACTCCATCTGTCTTCGGTTATTCAAACATACACTCACTAGAGAAGATGAAAAGTGGTATGTATACTAGACTGCTGCCTCTCTTTCCACTTTTGTGACTCTTGCTAAGTAATTTATGTCCTATTTCCAACTACCTCTCTGATATGATACCGGTATCGAGTTGTTGACTGCCTTCTTTCAAACTTTTGCCAGCAGCCTTTCTGACCATGTCCAAGAATGACATAGAAGGAGGAGCTTATGTCGAGCTCCTACATTTGATGATCGTGTCTATATGGATTGGTTTATTAGAACACTTTTTACTTCTATTGGTAAAGATGTTTCATATTTCTTTCCTCAGACCAAGGAAGAAGCTCTCCAAGCCACGTTAAAATATGACGATCTACACCCAATTTGGTTATGTTTATACCATCTTACTGGATCTTCCTAGACTTGGAGGTGGCAATGGACCGGGGGAATCTCACGCTCTCGATGATATCGTTGGATATATTTCACATATATATATTCATCCTACCATGGGTTATGGTTTCCCTCAAGGAGGGGCTAGCTCCTCTAGCACTTATCCCCCTTCCGGAAGCATGTATCCAAGACAAAGAACACCTTATGCATTTTCCAAATTGCATCAACTAATGGTAGGGCCAAATGTTTCTCAATATTTTTACCCCAATGTTTCTCAACCTCCTTTCTTTCCTTATCCATAGCTCGATGCCCCAGCCCCTTTGGCATCAGCACACCAGCCTCCTGTGCTTTCTCAACTTCCATTGCAGTAGCCACCTCCCCCTCAGAGTTAGGTGTATGCGTATCAGAGTGTGACTAATCCTCCTAATTCCAAGAAAAAGAGGAAAGGCAACCAAAAGCATTCAACACAAGGTAATCGAGAGCACCAAGGTAACCAACTGAATGCACTCGAAGGGAACCAGACTAACACTAACAACCAGCAACAGGGAAATCAACTCAAGTAGAACATGCCTCGTCTTACAAACAAGCCATGTTCTTGTTGTTGTGTCCATGGCCATTATACTCATGATTGCCCATTTTACCCTAGATGCACTAGTTGTGGGAAGCAAAGTAGCATCTAGAGGACAACAAGCCACTACTTCGGCTCCTCCAAATACTATGCCAATTCAACTAGTTTTTTTCACTAATACTTTCCCTCAAAAAGGATATGTGGCCACCCAACCCCCTTAAGGTTAGGCAACCCCTCAACCTTAACATTATGGTACCCATGAATACCATATTCTCATGATGAATTCTGAAAAGGTTAATACCAATGATGGCAACCTTTAGACCCAGTCACGCCAATATGGCAAGAAACTTGCTTCGTTTGCAACTGAGTCCAAAACTAAAGTTTCCATAGAGTCTATTTCGACACCCAATGCTCCCTTATAGATCACTCAACCACAGGTTGACGTTATTCCCAATATTTCCAAAGGGCCATTACGCCGAAATGATGCTTTTTCCAAAGCTTCCCTCACTTACAGCATAGTAGATGACATGGCACAATCTCTTGCTGCCATGTCAATGTTGGAAGTCCTCCAGTCGTGCCCTTCAGAACGTAAAGCTATATTATCTACTCTTTATGTTGTGGATCCTTCAGATGATCATTTGATCATATTGGATGTTGACAAGTAATAACATCCCCCCTTACCTTTATCCGTCACCTTCCAAAAACTAGTCAAGATTCGTAATGCCCATGTATCGCGATGTAACATTTACGAGGGTACATCCACCTGTTTGATGTTCACCTCCAATTGGAATAAACTCGGATAACCCGTCTTAGCCCCATCCACCATCACTTTGTGTGCTTTGTATGGTCACCTTTCTCATCCCCTTGGCATGTACCATAATTTCCCTGTCACACTTACGGGAAAGACTATTTGTGTTTACATTGAAGTCATTGACGCCACCTTAGATTACACTATCTTATTGGGTCGTAGCTATACCTATGAGATGTTTTTTTTTGCATCTGTGGTTCACCGTAAGATGTGCTTTCCTCAAAATGGAGATATAATCACCACATATCAGTTGAAATATTATGAACTGAAGTCTCAGAACTTCCCCAAGTCTATCATATCTTTGGTGGCCGATAAGCAATCAGTTGCACCTCTCTCTAGTGTTTCACCTAGAGTCTATAAATATTCTACTTTACTTGGTGCATTCCCTCATCTCCCCCCTCTTCTCCTGACCCCATATCATCAAATGTTTGCATGATGCAATCATCTTGGACTAGCCAAAAATGATCTGGTTTAGCCAAGCAGTAGCCAACATCTTTGCAACTTGTTGGTGGTCACTCGACAAAGCCTTCAGGACCATATATTGAAGGAAATTCTCCCTTTTTTGGTGTCTCTTCTACCCCTTTTCAACCAGGAACAGATCCTCCTATCCTTAACCATTTGGTAGCCATTCCTCTAGGACATTACCCTTCCAATTAGATACCATTTCTAGCTCCCTCCTGGAATATTTTCCATGCCTCTTATGGCCACATTGAGCCTTCCAAATTTGACCCTCGGGATCCAAATCTGGTACATAAATCCTCCATCCAACACTTTGCCTGGTCATCTCAGACGTTGAACTGCTTTGATATGGGTCTAGCCAGTCACTATGGCCCCTCCCTTTTCTTTAGTGCCTCAGCCACCTCAACAATAATATACTCCTATTGAGAAAGCCTCTAGTGGGTGGGGAATAGCCAAAGAGAAGGAAACTAAGGATAAGGCTGCCCAGACAACTCCTTCTCCTCCTGAGCCTATGAATCAATCACCTCTATGCGCTTTGTGTGATTTTGTTGGGCATTCCACCAAAAAATTTCGTGAGCTTCCTCATCTCACACATGTGGTCAATGAGTCGTTTCCTGAATCTGATATCCCCAAGGTCCATGTTGCCTTACCTAATCCAGCTAAGACACTCAAATTGTTGCGCAGGAATCACCCTTGTGATTTGTCTGATATTTATGCTCACTATTATTAACTTTTTCCCCATCTCGAATATTTTCGTGACACCCTTGAGGTTGTCCACTAAATCGAGGCCGAACGTAGTGGATCCTCTACTTGTGAATTTTTCTCGAGCATAACTAGAGGACATTTCTGCACCCATTGTGATACCTCCCCCCGATGTCAAGATGATGGAACCTTCAGCCACTATCCTCTATCTGTAATCATCTATTGGCTTGAGGGGTTTTGACACGGGTTCGGAGTTGAGGTTAACCAACAAAACCCTCTTACTACTAGCCCTTTCGGCAGTGACCTACTTGTGCAAGTCAAAGTCTCACCTAAAGCAGCATGGGCGGGTGCTGGCACCAAGTTTTCACACCCTGAGAGAGAATTAAGTGATGTGGGTGCCCTTAGATATAAAACACTCATGAAAAAACCTCAACAATAGAATCCCTAACCAGCAAACCCTTAACAGAAAGATTCAGGTCAATTATACAGAATATCTTGCGTGCAAGTTAAAAAAGAGTTCACAATCCATGTCATAACTCTTATCATATAGTATTAGAACCCACTAGCACTAGATCCATTCAATAACCATTCATATAAATCCAAAAACAGTTACTCAATTGATATAAACACAGATAACACAGGAATCAGAAATAACATGCAAAAACAACCATACAGTAAATAACAGATGCATTTCAGACTTAGATATCAACAATAATAGTTATTCATTCATTCATAGTTCAAATCTCACTTACAAAACCTTCAATTCACCCATGCACATAGCCAGCAGGGTCCACACACAGTAGGACTAACGTCTCCATGCACACAACCAACAAGAGCGTTTTACCTAGATAAATTTGCTAGAGTCTCAAAATACAGTCAGAACTATCATCAATCATTGACTTCTATCCCTTATTGACTCAGTCTAGTCTCCTATTTACACTTTTAGCCTACGCTCATCTAAGGTCCACAAACCACGGTTTGTGTACCCTAGTTCTACCCTTTTTACCCATTACAACTCATGAGGGGCTTTGACCTGCCCCAAAGCCCCTTGAAGTTTGATGTGCATGACTAAACTTACAAAATATTTTACAAAAATATATCAAAAATGTCTGCAAGTTCAGTCTTAGGGGACCCCACTCCAACAGGCCCCCAGCACAATCTTGTGACTCATCCTGAGTCACACCAGCACTGGGTTCATCATGTTATTCAAAATCTCTTTGATGACAGCAAAAAAGGGGACCAAGAAGTCCACACTCTAATCCACTGCGCTCTACATGGTCTCTACCAGCTTCTGTGAAGTCGGCCCTTCTGCGGTGAGGTCGACACTCTATAGGATTTGATTCAGGGTCTTAACTACAACATCCAGATCCTTATACAACTTCATTGCCTCGTCTTACCATGAATTGAATTGGTTAGTGACAATTTATTTTTTTAGGCGGAGCTCCTCGACTTCATCTCGTAGCACCTGACTAGTCTGAAGGCAAGCCATGTGCTGGGCAGGAATGAACGTAGATAAGGCCTTCTGTAGATCCTTGAATGCCTGCTCCTTGGCGTAAAAATCCTGATTAATCTTCTTAATTACTGGATATATTTGCATAGAGGTCCATAGTCCCATGGCTATTTCCAGTAGCTTTGAGCCCTTGTCGACATTAGCTGAAATTCTCACAGATTCATCTTGGACTAATGCGGCCCATTGTGCGCAAACCTACGGAGGATTCTCATGTTGCAGCATAGCCTACAATGTAGAAATTTTCTCTTCAAATTCTTCCTTCACCATCATTATTTCAGATCTGGAGGCCCTGAGCGTAGAAACCAGGCTTTCAATCTTAACTTGTGGTGCAATGGATTATGGCATTACTGCTTGAGGAAGATCACCACACAACCTGTCTATTAGGTTTTCCAATTGCGCACGTTGAGCCACATCCGCCTGCTACACTCTGTCTGCTTGGAGTGATTTTGTTGCTTTTGTGGCTGATTTCTACTCATCTTTGCTTAATTGTTGCTGCATGTGTGCCTCCCTGCACTGTAGCTCATTGGAAATAAATGTTTGGAGAGTGTGTAGCTTTCCACTTGGAAACTTTTCTAGATCGATTTTGACCTCAGGGTAGGTTTTCACCTGCACGCATAGCTCCGATTGTTTCTCTATCACAACTGCGCTCGAGAAGGGTCATATCCTATTTTTGGCTGTTGTGGTGATTATGGATATCATTAGGCTCGCTTGAGCCACGCTCGCTTACAAGTTCTCCATATTCATTTGTAAAACCTACAATCCAGATTGTAAGGCCTCCACTGCAACCTTTTACTACTCCTCCATGGCATTTCATTGGTCTCTAGACACAGAAGCGACTGCATCTACAATTCTATCTAGGTCCTCTTCTGTCAGAGTGACCTAGTTAATACCTCTGGCTTTGGATCGCTTTCACTTATTTCTTGGACCTTTCGAATTTTCTTCACCCCGCTTGGTGCCATGCAAATATTCAACATCATCACCATCTAATCCATCCAGGCCACTGAGGTCTACATCTTCCTCACCTCCCTGATCATGCTCTGTGTCTTTTTCTGTGTTCAGCTCCTCCTCGCCCTCGTTGTTCTTCGGCGCATCTTTTTCCACCTCTTTGTCAGGGTGTGACTCATCCCCTTTATATTTTTCTCCTGGAGTTGTCTCTTTGCCTAACGTCGAGGCTGTAATGGGCTGAGTGGAGCCAAGCCCCACTTTCTAGGCTGTTGACCAAGTCACAATGATATGGTCAACCTCTGCCTCGATTACCATAAAAGGTAAATCATACCATATCGGGTCACAGTGCGCCTTGAGCTGCCCATGGTTCATTGTGACCTAAAAATCGGTGATGCGCTTGTACTTTTCATAGACTGCCAATGATAATCATGGATAGGATTGGATCGCAGCAACCACCTCTCCTTCAAATAGGACCCAAATTTTTTTGTTTTCCTTTACACGCTTGGGATCAGGGGAGTCCCATAGATTGGCGTAGTGTTCCCCGTCACACATGCCATGCTCCAATTCTGGGAGAACTGCATCCAATGAAGTCTCCCATGCTATGAACATAATGATAAGCAACAACCAAGAGTAGAAAAATAGCTTCCCCAGCTCCTGCGCCTCACACACATTCTCCAGAAACTCTTCGCAGAGTAATTGGGAAAAGTTGTATTCTATTCGCTAGTTATACCCTTTTTACCCATTACAACTCATGAGGGGCTTTGTTCCCCCCCCCCCCCCCCCCCCGCCCCCCAAATCCCCTTAACTTGTGCTGCGTTCGACTAAATTACAAAATCTTTTACAAAAAATATATGAAAAATATCTCCAAGTTCGGTCCTAGGGGACCCTGATCTAACATCATCCATGCGATCCATGGTGGAGAACCCATCTAGGGAATTTCCTTTTGTTTCAACTGAACCTCCTTCAACAATCACCTTGGGCTCAACATCGGTAGATGTTTCATCTATAGCTCTTCATCTACCCTCCGTAGCGATGCGTATGTGAACCTATAATATTCCCAAATTTTCACATGATATTTGGAATATTAGAGTTCTTAATTTTCTTAATGAATTAAGTAAATAAAAGGGTGGAGGGACCCATAAACCTCAAATATTAATAAAATCCACTTTTTGAGTGTGTATGTGGATATTCTAGATCTAGATCTAAAATCATGGAGTAGTGGAGCAGCTCCATTAATGGAGATCATGTCTCATTTATGATATAGATTATGGAGGATGAAATAGTCAAATAACATCATGGATCTTAAATGTAAAATCATGAGGATATTTGATAAGGTCAAATGAGATCATAACGCATTCAAAGAACATCATAGAGCACTTATGATAAGTTAACAGAGGAAGTGATCCATTTAATGCACACATGATGGAGAGGGTGATCACCCCATATGAACATGATGGAAGACATGGAGAAATAATGCAGTCTACAATGGACACTTATGTCCACATGTACAACATAGTTTTGGAGTGGGACTAGGATATGGAAGGCTCATATCTATATAATGAAGGTGAAGGCACAATAGAAAGTATGATTTGGATTATTCATTTCTTGATCTATTCAGATCTAGATTTGTCTTAGGAAATCTCTATGAATTCTTCAATTGTTTAGCTAAGTATGCAGTGCTATTTAGCACAAGATGTTCCTGAGCGGGAATCCCACCTCTTCCCTTGAGTGATGTCTAAGGAAGAGGGTTGTACTACATTCCTTATCAAGAATTGGGGCCATGTTCAGGAGGTTGTTTGTAACATTCATCTAGGATACTAGTGGAGGATTCATCCTACCACTTGTTCTTCACATCCAGTCTTCCAGGAGTAGCAGATCTATATCGGCATTTAGGCCATTGGGTTTTACCTCCATGCAGCTGTATTCCCTTCAATTATTGTGCATTCCAGTCCTGTAGATCTATTGGAGGAAGGAAGTTTCCAGTATTTCAGCTGGAAATCCTGTGAGGGATCATCTCCTCACATTAGATCTATTGTTTCCATCATTCAGGAGCTAATTTGACATATCTAGTAGTAGTCTATTGAGCCTCCCTCTCTGAAAACATAGTTTTCTGAAGCTTTGGTTCATCCAACAACTATTTTCAGTGGAGAATATTTGAGGAGCTAGATCTTGAGTTTTTAGCCCAAGGATCTAGAGAAGGGATCAACCCTTCTTGCATAAATATGATTGTGCATCATTGCAACCATCATATCATCAAATTATGCAGTAGATCTACAAGCCCAGTAGATTATATGTGCAAGCCCTAAGAGGGTGGTTTTCTTATATTGACAGATCTAATAAACCCTTTCTAGGTTACCTTGGGTATCCATCATAGAGCCCGGATCTACATTTTCAGCATCATCGGAGCTCCCAAAATTCCTATATATGAATTTCTATCTTTTAGCAGTTGTTTTATAGCTATTTCCCAGTAGGGATAGCATAGTTTACATTCCATTAGTTCAGAAGTTACGCAGTCCTTCTTGTGGGATCATTTCAGGGTCATTCTAGGTCATCTCTTTAGCTTGAGTGTCTCATATTCTGAGGACTGTTGTACTTTTTATTCATCTCGACATAATAAAATGGCTTAGATTCTCTGTATATTCTGATATTGTTTTTAGATTTATTTTTTATCTTGCTGCAGTTTTCATATTGTGTTTTAGTATTACTGCATTCTCCCTTTTGGGATATTACAGTGGTATCAAAGAATGATCTTTGGCTCAGCTTGTGGACACTTCATCTTTTGCATCAAAAGAAGAAGCAGATAGATGAGATCTATCATGAAGGAGGATTATAGTTTTTCCACTCCTCTCTTTAGATCCATGCAATATCTCTCCAAGGAGGTCAATCAAATGAAGAGGTTAAGGAAAAAGGAGGATCCAAGAAGAAGATTTGATGAGGAAGGTCCAAGCACTTCCTATCAGTAAAAAATAAAACCGGCGAATTATAGATCTCCTCATAGATCTACTATACCCACTTTTTCTGAAGAAGGTGAATGGTATAGAAATGAATGAAGGAAGGAACTCGAGACTCATGAGACTCTCAGTATATATCTTGAAAAGTAAAAAGCACACTCTAGAACATTCAAAGAGAGTCTAACTCTCCAAGAATTCTTCAAACTCAGAGAAAAAAGAACATCCTATAGCAGCAATAGAAGAAAGAGGCATAATAGATTTTATTTTCATATATTTGATGGATCTTCCTCAAGCACTGTTAAGAATTGGAGGAAAGAGTTAGATACATTTTTCATGCTACATCCTGTGGTTAAAAAAGAGGCTGTCCAGATTGCAACACTTCAGAGTTATGGTGAAGCCAATGATTCGTGGTTTGGTCACATGGAGCATGCAAACGTGACTAAATGTTCAAATTTATTTCACAAGTTGAGGAGGAAGTTTAAAGTGAGAAAAACAGAGATGTGGCACAAAGAGACATTTCCTAAGGAAACAAAGGAGGATGTCAATCTTGTCACTCTGGACATAGAGTCACTATATTCACCACCAGCTGCAAAAGTACTTGTATCCGGAGAAGAGACACTTGCACTTTTTCAAGATACTCTTGATTTCTTGACACATAGAGTCCCATGCATGATTCGGGAGATGTATGAGGAAGAGGAGGTAGATTATAGTGTTGGTACACTTGGAGAAGAGAAACCATCACTCTTAACAGCAGTTGGAGACACCATTTTCCTGGTTGGAGGAACTCTTATGTTCTTGGGCGAGGTTCCCATACATCAGTTGATCAAAGGTATGTGTTACACTATTTTTTGGTCATCTAACCTGTTACTATTATATGGCTGCCAATTTATTTAGATCTGCAGTTTTTTGACCAAGATAAATTCTACATAATATAAATCTATGCAATAAAAGACATTAAGAAGTAAATAAAAGCAAGATTTTTTCCATGCATCCAATAGACAATACAAGAATATTTTTAAATAATTTTTTTATTTTTTGACACCTCGAAAGGGAACATAGAAATATGTTACCAGTCCCCCTCAATGGGATTGGTTCTTGTAAGTCCTTAGCACATTAGATCTAAGGTCTCTCTCTCTTGATGGTGTAGAAAACCCAGAAAAAAAGGAACTCAAAGGGAGCTCACAAGAAAAATGTTAGCAAAATATGACAATGATGGAGGATCAAAGTCAGACCAAAAGTATAGATCAAGAGTGATATTTAGGCGACAAAAAGTAGTTAGTGAATGCAAAAACCTTTCTATTTATAGCAAAATATTGAGTTAGTCTAGATATTGGTGCATGATTAAAATATTATTAACCAAATCTAGATCCAACTTTTATGGAATATTTTATTATATTTGTTGGAGGGAAAAAGAATTTGAATTTGGTAAAATCCCTTTATTTGTAAATAATAAATAAATAAATAAATGATTTATTTATTATTTTAAGTATGTGGTTGAGTAATAATTAAATAAATAATGAATTATTCAATTATTTATAAATGATTCAGTCAAATTTAACAAAGAATATTATTTAAATAAGGTTTAAATAAGCATTCCTAGAAAATAATAAGATAAATAATGATTTATCTAATTAATTTTCTTGTTTTGGGTTAAATATGACTAGGAATATTAATTAAACTATTGTTTAACTAATTATTCCTTGAGAAAAATCAAACAAATGTGGATTTATTCAATATTTCCTCATGGGGTTTCCTTTTTAGACCATAAAAAACTTAATAATTAAGGATTACTAAGTTATTTTTCATAGTGAAAGCAATTTTACTTCGGGTAAAATTGGTCTTACATGGTGTAATTTGGTCCATCTAATAGTAACTGGTTAGATGACCAAAAAATGGTGTAACACATACCTTTGATCAATTGATGTGTGGGAACCTTCTGTAAGAACACAAGAGTTCCTCCTCCATCTGGTACCTTCAATTGCCACATTCTCATGATGAACTCTGACCAACCCATTACCATTGACATCAACCTTCAGACTCGGTCCCGTTAGTACAACAAGCCTCCCACTACGTCTACCCCTGAGCCCCGTTCTTCAGGCTCCACCGAGCCTTTTTCGACAACCAATGGTCCCTTACAGATGCCTCAACCTAAGGCAAAGGTTCATGCCAAGATCCCCAAGGGACCGTTACACTGAAACGCTGCTTCTAGAAAAGCTGCCCATTCGTATAGTATAGTAGATGATTTGGTGCAATCCCCTCCTTCCATCTCAATGCTAGAACACCTCTAGTCATGCCCTTCATGACGAAAAGCTCTACTAACTTCCATGGGTGATGTGGATCCTTCAAATGATTGTTTGATCATCTTCAATGTTGACCGATCAGAACATCCTCCCCTTCCTGCTTCCGTTTCCTTCCAAATCCCCATCAAGATCCAGAATTCCAACGTCTCCCATTGTATCATTGATGAGGGGGCATCCACCTGCATGATGTTTGCTTTAGTTTGGAAGAAACCCAGATCATCTGAGTTGGCCCCTTCCACTATCACCCTCCGAGCATGGGATGACCACTCTTCCCAGCCCATTGGCCTGTTCTGCAATTTTCAAATTACTCTTGAGCGTAAGAATATTTTTGTTGATGTAGAAGTCATTGATTCCCCTTTATATTACAACATTCTATTGGGTTGTAGCTACACTTATTGAATATTTTTTGTCCCATCTTCGGTTCATCACAAGATGTCCTTTCCTCATAATGAGAAGAGAGTCACCATTGACTAGCTGACATATTATGAACCGAAGTCTCAGACCTCGCCTAAGTCCATCATATATTTGGTGGCCAATAAGAAAGTTGTCAAACCTTTGACTAGTGTCTCACCTGGTGTCTACAAAGACTCCTCTCTGCTTGGTTATTTCCTTGGTCTTCCTCCTCCTATCTTTGATCCCAACTCATCGAATGTTTGCATGATGCAATCGCCTTGGGCTTCCCTCAAGCGACCCATTTCGACTAGTCATTAGGCCCGCCCTCCACAACCTACTCCTTACACTTCGACTCAGCCTTCAGGACCCCCTCCTCCCGGACCTTCATCTGCAACTAGTATTTATGAGCCTCTCTACCCTCTCGACATAGTTCCTCCTAGCCTTAACCATCTTAGAGTTGTCCCACCTGGCCATTACCCCTCTGGTCAGATACCGTTCCTAGCTCCCCCTCCTGGAGTGTTTTAGATATCTGTTATGGCTACCTTATCCCTTCCTAAATTGACCCTGGGGATACTAGTCTGGTACATTGATCCCCCAGCCGCTACCCCACCTAGTTAACCCAAACCTTATCTTGCTTTGACCCTGGTCCAACTGGTCCACCTGACCCCTCCCTCTACTATTGTGCCTCAAACACCTCAACAAGAACCTCCTTCTATTGTGACAACTTTGGGTAAAGGGGGCAAAGCTCACAAGAAGGCACCTAAAGACAAGGCTGCCCCGACAAACCCTGATCCTCCTCAGCCTCCAAAGCGTACCATCTGGTGTGATTTGTGTGATGTTGTCGGTCATGCCACCCATAATTGTCTTGAATTTCCTCGTCTCAAGCCCATGGTAAAAAAAGCATTTCTTGAGTTTTATATCCCATAAGTACATGTTACTTTACATGATTCAACCAAGAAACTCAAGACTTTGCACACAAATCACCCCTGTTCTTTGTTTAATTTCCATGGCCACTACACTTACCTCTATCCCCACCTCGAAGAATACCGCTCTCTTTGAAAGCGGCTCACCAATTCGAGGCCAAGCACAACAAGCCCACCACTCCCTTATTTGCGAGTTTTTCTTAGAAGAACCAGAGGAAACATCCAACCCCATATACATTCCCCCTCTGGATGTCAAAATGATAGAGTCTTTGGCCACTATCCACTACCTGTCATCATCTATAAGATCCACGGTGGAATACCCCCCTTGGGACTTCCCCTTCCATTATTCCTAACCTCCCTTCAGGGATCACCTTGGGCTCAACATCGGTGGATCCTTCATCTACTTATTTTTCTGTCACCCCTTGTGACCATCTGCATGTGAGCCTCTCTTATCATGATGATGATTTAGGTAGCTTCACCATGTCAGGTGGTCTTTCTTCCACCATTCACACCATCTTCTATTACGATGATGAAATTATGGAAGTAGTCACCACCCTTGACTTTATCTATCCGCCCTTTACATCGAACCCATGCATTCGAACCACATACATCTTGTGGCCATTACATTGACACCCAATGTTTGGGTAAGGGGACACCCATATTTGAGAGACAAGGAGAAGCAATTATCCACAACTCTCCTAGTGTATCTGGTTGTGTTGACTATAGTACCCTTATTCTTCCCCATTTAGAAGAACCTCTGGAGTCCCATATCAATTCATATCACTCTAGGGATGATACCCCTCATCATTCCTTCATCTTACATCAACAACCCAGTCCCCTAGACATTGTTGTTGACCAACTTGTGGGTTTTCTAGGAGAGCACCAGTTCATTATCTCCAAATCCACTCTTTGGGATCGTGACACCATGTATGCCAACCTAGAAACTTAGTCCATTTACTTCATATATGTAGTACGAAAAGAGATTGGTAATCCTCCATTCCCTTTCTTGAGCTACATAACCATAATGAAAAAAATGGCGCACCACATCATAAAAATGTGTTTAGATTCCCCCTTTTGTAAATACATTTTGGCATGAACACAACATGCTTGGGGGCACCTATGCCCCTCAACCATAAAAATCCCAAATTTCAGCCAAAAACAACACTGAAACACCCTTTCTCTGACAGGTCACACTTTTCAGGTCATTTCCTGGGACAGGTCACAATTTTCTGCCCAGTACCTGTTACCCAGGTCACAGAACAGACCCCAAAAAGGGCAACCTAGCATATTCTTGATCTCTAGGTACCTAAACTAAAATTTCGATCCCCTTAATTGAAAGAGTATGGTTAGGCCTCTTACCTGCAACTGACGGATCTCAATTCCAACAGTCGGTTTGTCTGCTACGATTGTCGCAAGATTTAGGGCCTTTTCTCCTCTCTACATTCACGACAGCTACACTTGAAAATGAGTGAATTTTGAGGGAAAATTCTTAATTAAAAGAAAAACCCCAGATTTTGTTTTCGCCCGCTGTGACCAAACCGTAGCTTAGTTTGACAAACTGTCTGTACCATTGTAAAGCTCTCACCGAGCTCTAAAATGGGTACCTGTTAGTTTTTTGTGATTTGATACTTCACCAAGACACATTTTTCCAAGAAGGGTCACTTAACCACTCCTTAAAATTGAATTTCTTCACTTGCAACACTCGTACTTGGGGCACCACTTTACCTCTATACTTGTCTGCACTTGCGTTGATTTTCGTCGTGATTAACCATCTTGTACTCATGTTTTTATGGTCCCCACCATACCTTTTTTGTGTGGTAGCATCATCGAGTCACCCTTGATTAGAGAATCCAAGTTGAGTCATCATCGCATCCATGGAGTCTTTCCCGAGTCCCTTTGTATCCCATTATAGTCCTCCATCCTTCATTTCTTGGCTCTTGTCTCATGTCGCACATTATGGCCTTTAGTCCTACTCTCCCCTGTTCCCTTTGATATTGTGTCAGTTGCTACCAGGTCATCCATGCCCTTTATGTTCTAACAAGGGAAGTCATCAGTCCGCTACTCAGTACCCCCCATCATCGTCCCTGATTTCAGTCCATCAATCGCTTTATTATTTTCTCTCGTGCCTTAGTTGAGGGTCCCTTATTGCCTCACCTATGGTAGACCTCCTTATGTCGACATCAGCTCATTCACTCCAGAATACATGTCTAGAGGACGATGTACCTTGGTTCTAGTTTCCACTCTTGTTCAATGCCTTGGATCAGGCAAAGGGACTCCTTATTTCCCTTTGACTTGATTTTTTCTTAGTTCCAACTCCTTACGGCATGATCAAGATCCGTATATTTGATGGTTTAGTGATGCAGCAGATTGTACCAATGAATCTAGGGTGTGTGTGAGATGTTTTAAACCTCATGAGGGGGTTGCCCTTCAAGTAGCCCTCGACATGCCCGGATGACCTATTCATTACAGCCTTTGATGCAGCTACAGATATTTGATGGTGTTGGCCTCACCAGCTTACAACGCCTTTTATTTTGCATGTATCATTCATATTTTCAGAGCCCTTTCTTGTTTACAGGGCCTATTTGGTTGTAATTCTATCTCATGTACTCAGATATTATTGTATAAGTCCTAGTTGTTATCCCAGGCACAATATGTATGTGGGATCCATTATCATGTTTTTATCTGGCTCATGCTCATGCCAGCATGTACTATATAGTTTAGCTCCTTGTTTACAGGATGCATTATTCTTTGTACTTTGTCTTGGCAGGCATAGTTATGCCTCCCCCACCACCTATAACACAGGTACTCACTCATAAAAGAGACTTGTCGCATCTGTAAGTCTCGCCTCCTCAAGGTCTTGTCCTCTAGCAATTTGGTCTACCTTATATTTCTCTCTCCCTAACTTCCCCTTTGGTGTCTAGTGATTGAGTTCTTACAACGTACTTCAGTCATACGATTAGCTCTTAATGCTCGCACGCTGGGGGGAAATATTTTACACCATTTTTTGGTCATTTAACATGTTACTATTAGATGGACCAAAGTACACCATGTAAGACCAATTTTACCCTAAGTAAAATTTCTTTCACTATGAAAAATAACTTAGAAATCGTTATATATTAAGTTGTTTATGGTCTAAACATGAAACCCCATGAAGAAATATTGAATAAATCCACATTTTATTTATTTTTCTCAAGGAATAATTAGTGAAACAATAGTTTAATTAATATTCCTAGTCATATTTAACCCAAAACAGGAAAATTAATTAAATAAATCATTATTTATCTTATTATTTTCTAGGAATAATTATTTAAACCTTATTTAAATAATATTCCTTGTTAAATTTGACTAAATCATTTATAAATAATTGAATAAATCATTATTTATTTAATTATTACTCAACCACATCCTTAAAATAATAAATAAATAATGTATTTATTTATTATTTACAAATAAAGGGATTTGACCAAATTCAAATTCTTTTTTCCTCCAACAAATTTAATAAAATATTCCATAAATTTTGGATCTAGGTTTGGTTAATAATATTTTAATCATGCACCAATATCTAGACTAACTGAATATTTTGTTATAATAGAAGGTTTTTTCCATTCACTCACTACCTTTTGCTGCCTAAAGATCACTCTCGATCTATACTTTTGGTCTGACTTTGATCTTCAATCATTGTCATATTTTGCTACCATTTTTCTTGTGAGCTCCCTTTGAGATCCATTTTTTGTCTGCATTTTCTACACCATCAAGAGAGAGAGATCTTAGATATGAAGTACTAAGGACTTACAAGAACCCATCCCATTGAGGGGGAATGGTAACATCTTTCTATGTTCCCTTCCTAGGTGTCAAAAATACAAAAAATCTTGAAAATTATTATTTTCTAGTCTATTGGATGCATGGAGCAACTCTTTCTTTTATTTAGTACTTAATGTCTTTTATTGCATAGATCTAGATTTTATAGCATTTATCCTAGTTAACTAACTGTAGATCTAAAGAAATTGGCAACCATATTTGATGTTAGGGTTGTTTTTTATGCACAACTAAAGTGATATTTTTCGTACACTTGTGATTATAATTCATCCTAATAGTATGCATGCACTTTCATCACATATTGTTTCAGTAGATCTTATTGAAAATTATGGGGACATGCCATCAGGGCCAATGCATAACCAAGGGTTAGAAAAAACTGCTAATTTGAAGCAGCAACATATCATAGCTCAAAGGACCCTTGATCTAATCAAGGAGGAGATTAAGAGCTATCCCATTCCATCATTGGTGAGATACATTCAACCCTTTGTGTTGAAGAGTATATTTTTATAAGATTGGATGAGCATGATCCTATGTAAAATGGCTAGCTACGAGTTCAACATTGTGCCTTTCCATGAGGTAACATATGTATCACCATCCAAATCTACATCACTATCACTTAGTAGCGATGATAATGAAGGGGCCCCATTATTCATGGAGCATTATGAAGGTAGCTTCACTCATGAAGAAATGGAGGTTAAGATGATAGATGATAGACATATTTAGATGAGGAATATTTTCTCCTTTCTAGATGACACTTTCTCAATGGGAATCCACAACTCAAAGAGAAACTTCTACCTGCAGCAGATCCAGAACCTCATTGGTTTTGGAGGGCGATTGATAAGAAGAAGGTCTCATTGAGAGATCTCATTAGAGGTGCACTTCAACATTTCATGGAGTGAAAGGTTTTTCATCAGTTTGAGAATAATGGTATTCTACAAAGGGAGGATACCATGTTTATGCAGTACATCATTCATCATCCACATTGGGATGAGTGGATGAGGATGATAAGCAATGGGTTTTATGACCACTTGTATATATATGACATGGGCCAAAAAGAAGCTTGGTTATGTTAGCTACTCTTGGGTGAGTTTGGTTACTACCCAAAGGCTCCTATTTCTTTGATCCATGCCTTGAAAAACACTCATGAAATGAAGAAGGAGGCATGGTTGCGCTGGCTTCTCTTGGGTGAGTATGGTTACCACCAAATATCTCATATTTTTTTGATTCATGCCTTGTGTATCAATGATAGAATGCAGCAAAAGAAGGCATGTTCACTTGGGTTGACCATGACAGAGTTTGGCCATCACATGACATCCCCTATGTCTATGTGTTATGAATTGTGTATAACTTGGCATGGTAATATCATGATGTGTATTAATGGTGCTTACTTGTATTGGGCTGATGTGACATTCCACATGTCTATTAGTATGTTTTTACTCCATGATTCACATGAGGAGGAGAGAAAGCAACAAGATCTCTTGTTGCATTGGTTATTTTTGGGGGAGTTTGGCTTATCCATCTTGCATGGGGGATATGGAGGATGGAAGAAAAGGGCCTTAATCTGGTGGTTACTATTGGGAGAATATGGTTTGACATAATTTTCTACCCATATATCTCTATTTCTTCTTTTGCATAATGTTGAAATGATGCTTTGATCCAACAAGGCCAACAGGGCTAAGGATGAGGGCATGTGAATGCTCAATCTACTTCATAAAGCATGGGATGAAGAGATGTATTGTGAGATGGAGATTTTTATTTGTGGAAAGAACCACTTTATTTTATGTATCTCATGTATTTATGATGATGTTGGACATCATATGGTTGCCACTTGGTACTTCATGGTGGAAGGAGGGCATCTAACTATACAGTTGGAGGTCATTATATGCATTCTTGAGAGACAACTTTGGAAACAAATATGCATGACACATTGTATAAAATGGGGGATGCCTTGCTTATGTGGATGCCATTTCAAGGGTTATGGATGGCCTTTCATCTAATTTTGCAGTTGCTTGAGGACAAGCAACATTTTTCCAGGGAGGACTGTAATATTCCCAAATTTTCACATGATATTTGGAATATTAGATTTCTTAATTTTCTTAATGAATTAAGTAAATAAAAGGGTGGAGGGACCCATTAACCTCAAATATGAATAAAATAAACTTTTTTATGTTTGTATATGGATATTATAGATCTATATCTAAAATCATGGATTAGTGGAGCAACTCCATTAATGGCGATCATGTCTCATTTATGAGATAGATTATGGAGGATGAATATTCAAATAAGGTCATGGATCTTAAATGTAAAATCATGAGGATATTTGATAAGGTCAAATGAGATCATAGTGCATTCAAAGAAGATCATAGGGCACTTATGATAAGTTAGTGGAGGATGTGATGCATTTAATGCACACATGATGGAGAGGGTGATCACCCCATCTGAACATGATGGAGGAAATGGAGAAATAACACAGTCAACCATGGAGGCTTATGTCCACACGTAAAACGTAGTTTTGGATAGGGCCTAGGCTATGGAAGGCTCATATCTATATAATGAACGTGAAAGAAAAATAGAAGGTATGATTTGTATTATTCATTTTTTGATCTGTTTAGGTCTAGATTTTTCTTAGGACATATCTATGCATTCTTGAGTTGTTTAGCTAGGTCTGCAGTGCTGTTTAGCATAGGGTGTTCTCGAGCG
Source organism: Pinus albicaulis (assembly GCA_034641835.2). Classification (NCBI taxonomy): domain Eukaryota; kingdom Viridiplantae; phylum Streptophyta; class Pinopsida; order Pinales; family Pinaceae; genus Pinus; species Pinus albicaulis. The sequence continues at coordinate 1,720,954,391 of CM076578.1, read as the reverse complement.
GGAATCCCACCTCTTCCCTTGAGTGATATCTAAGGAAGAGGGTTGTACTACATTCTTTATCAAGCATTGGTGCCATATTCACGAGGTTTTTTCTAGCATTCAGCTAGGAAACCAGTGGAGGATTAATCCTACCACTTGTTCTTCACATTAAATCTTCTAGGAGCAGCAGATCTATATCCAGCATTCAAGCCATTGGATTTTACCTCCATGCAATAGCAGTCCCTTCAAGGATTGCGCAGTCCATCCCTGTAGATCTATTGGAGGAAGGAATTTTCCAGTATTTCAACTGGAAATCCTATGAGGGATCATCTCCTCACATTGGATCTATTGTTTCCATAATTCAGGAGCTGATTTGACATATATAGCAGCAGGCTATTGAGCCTCCCTCTCTGAAAATGCATTTTTCTGAAGTTTTGGTTAATTTAGAAACTATTTTCAGTGGAGGAGATTGGAAGAGCTAGATCTTGAGCTTTTAGCCCAGGATCTAGAGAAGGGATCAACCCTTCTTGCATAGATATGATTGTGCATCATTGCAGCCATCATATCATTAGATTATGCAGTAGATCTGCAAGCCCAACAACATATATGTGCAAGCCCTAAGAGGGTGGTTTTCTTAGATTGTCAGATCTGAGAAACCCTTTTTGGGTTACCTTGGGTATCCATCATAGAGCTCGGATCTACATTTTCAGCATCATCGGAGCTCCCAAACTGCATATATCTGAATTTCTATATTTTTGCAGTTGTTTTATAGCTATTTCCTAGCAGGGACTATGCAGTTTACCTTCCAGCAGTTCAGCAGTTACGAATTCCATCTTGTGGGATCATTTCAAGGTCATTCTAGGCCATATCTTTGGCTTGAGTGTCTCATATTTTGAGTACTATTATACCTTATATTCTTCTCCACATAATAAAATGGCTCAGCTTCTCTGTATATTCTGATGTTGTCTTTAGTCTGATTTTTTATCTTGTTGTAGTTCTCATATTCTGTTTGAGTATTATTTCATTCTCCCTTTTGGGATATTACAGAACCATATCTCTCATGCTAATACGCCAGGTAGCCCCGCCGCATCATGTGCTCTTTCTTCTACAATTCCCCCCATATTTCATCCCAATGAAGAGATTATGGAAGCAATGACCACCCCTAACTTTCCTTGGGATGATATGCACTTTTGTGCATACTTACTTCCACAGCAGTCCCATGACCAATATGTTGTGGAGTCTAAAGACTTCCTCTGTAATAACATTGATTGGCTTATAAATCCCATCCTACACTCGATGATTTTGAAGAAGGCATTATGGCCAATATATCTCCTACCATTAAAATTAACATTTATAATAAACCAGGAATAGAAGAAAACATTTCCTTGGGGCACATTTTACCCCGAAATAAATTGAGGCTTACACCAAGATATTCAATGAATTATGTGATGTTTATTCCTATTCCTATTCAGATATTCCTAGACTTGATCTTGTCATTGTCGAACACCATATCGATACATGGCCTGATCCCAATCCTATCTATCAAACGTTGAGACCCATTAATCCTTCCAGATGAGAGGCTATCAAAGCTGAAATCAATAAACTCGAGTGGGCTGGTTTTATCTATCTCATTGAATACACCACTTGGCTCTCCAACCCGGTTTCTGTTCTCAAGAAACAAGGCACCATCTGTGTCTACACTGACTTTCTCAACCTGAACAAATCTTGTCCCAAAGACAACTTCCCCACACCTTTCGTCGACTAGATCATAGATGAGTGTGCAGGGTATGATGTTATTTCCTTTATGAATGGTTTATATGGATACAAACAGATAGCTATCTGCTGTTTAGATCAGTTAAAAATTGCATTCATTAGTCCGTGGGGAACTTTTTGTTACAATGTCATGTTGTTCAGCCTAAATAATTTGGGAGCCACCTTACTATGGGGCATGGCATATTTGTTCTATGATTTGGCCCATATTATCCTTTCCTACCTTAGCAACCTTACTACTCGATCGAGGCATCAGATGAAACACCTCCATGATTTGCGTGTTGTTTTCCTCCAATGTCGCAAGTATAATAGTCATCTCAACCCGCTGAAGTGTGTCTTTTGTGTCCCTGTCGGTCATATTTTGGGCTTCATTGTGTCCAAAGATGGTATAAAGCTTGAAACCCTCAAATTTCAAGCCATCCTTGAGATTCCTATTCCTTGTACCTTGTGTCAGTTGCAAAGCCTCCAAGGCAAAGCTAACTTCCTTCATCGGTTCATCCTTGACTATGCCACCACCGCGCATAGGTTTCTAAGACTCGCTCAATCTAACATTCCATTATTTTGGGATGACCATGCTCAATAGTACTTTGATGCTCTAAAACATGCTCTCACTTCGAATCCCTTTATTAGTCCTCCTAACTTTAAGAAGATTTCATCCTGTACATCTCATCTTCAACCCATTCGGTCGCTAGGGTTATTATCCAAGTAGACGAGACCTGAAACAAACATGTTATATATTATGTTAGTAAGAACTTTGTGGGTCCCCCTGTGTCCTACTCGCATGAAGAGAATTTGGCATTGGCCGTTGTGTTCTCAGTCCAGAAACTTCGTCATTATATCCTTATGCATTCCACCAAGGTCGTGACTAATTCCAACCCTATGGATTTCCTATTGTGTAGATGGAACATTAATGGGAAGTACACCCATTGTATTGTTATCCTTCAGGATTTTGATCTTGAATTTATCACACCCAAGAGTAAAAAAGTTTTATCCCTTACTTAACCCATTCCTGAATTGCCTACTGGTATGAAAGATCCATTGGTTAATGATGATTTACCTAATGAGCCCTTGTTCGCCATTACCTCAGATGACCCTTGGTATGGTGACATCCTTACCTACCTGCGAACCCAAATTTTCACTTCCCATCTTGATATTGATGCTTGACAACGTATATGACACCAAGACCCCCAATATCTTCTCATAGGTGATGATATCTATCGTCACGATGTTGATTATGTCCTATGTCGTACTCTCATGCACACTAAAGCTGAGCAAGTCCTTAATTCTGCCTATAGCAGCACTTGTGGTGGCTACCTCTCTGGTTTGGCTACTGCCAGAAAGTCATGCACAATGGGTATTTATGGCATTCTCTCTTCGGTTATTGCATTGAAGTAGTCAAACACTGCTCCAATTGCCAACTTCTTTCCCCAAAGTAGTGAGCTCCTCCCACTGCACTCCATCCTTTCATATCATCTGGAGCCTTTTGCAAGTGGTCCATTGAATTTATGGAGTATCGACCTCCATCTATTGGTAACCACAAGTATAGCATTGTGGCGGTTGACTATTTCATCAAATGGGTTGAGGTCATGCGAACGTTCAGTAACACAACAACTACCACAACTCTCTTTTTATTTAACCATGTTATCGATCGATTTGGGGTTCCGAAAAAATTGGTATCTAATCATGGAAAACATTTCAAAGATGAGATATGGTGTGAGCTATCCTCTTTATTGGGCTTTGAGCACCAATATTCATAATCCTATTACCCCCAAGGTAATGGTCAAGTTGAAGTGGTCAATAAAATCCTTAAAACTATGCCTCAACGAATGGTGAATAAGCACAAAACCAACTGGCACCTTATGCTATTCATTTCTTTATGGGCCTATAGAACTTCAATTAGAACTGCCACTGGGTTTACTCCTTTCCACCTTGTTTTTGGCAAGCGGGAACTATTATCGATCGAGTGCGAAATACCCTCCCTTTACCTAGCCATCGAAATTCTCACTGACACTCAAACGTTAGAACAAAGAATTATAATTCTTAAGCATGCTTCCGAAGACCATCATGTTGCATTGCAAACCATCGAAGCAGCCAAGAAGCTCACCAAAGCTCAATATGACCGAAAATTCCACTCTCATATCTTTCACGAAGGCGATCTTGTTCTAGTGTATGTCGAAGCTCATGATCTCCTTGGACATGGGAAGTTCGACTCATTATGGCTAGGGCCTTACATTAATATTAAGGACTTGGGAAAGGGGCCATGCCTTCTAGAGGATTTTGAAGGCCAACTCCTTCCTAACCCTAGCAATGCAATCTACCTTAAGAGATTTTACCCATAACATCTCCCATCGAGATGTGTGTTTTCTTTCCATCATGTATTTAGGTAGCTTGCATTGTTCATCATCTCATTTATTGTCTTGTGGCACCTTTCATATGGATCCATCATCCACACCGTATATCGACTATGTTGACAGTGCAAGTCGCTTCTCCCAGAATCTAGCCTCGACATTCTGGGCCATTTTTACCCCCATGCATTCATTATTCCTCTCCAACGGCATATGCATTGGATCTACTATTACACCATTTTTTGGTCTTCTAACCTATTATCATTAGATGGATCCAAGTACACCATGTAAGACCAATTTTACCCTAAGTAAAATTTCTTTCACTATAAAAATAACTTAGTAAACCACCTTTATTAAGTTGTTTATGGTCTAAACAGGAAACCCCATGAGGAAATATTAAATAAATCTACATTTGTTTGATTTTCCTCAAGGAATAATTAATTAAACAATAGTTTGATTAATATTCTTGGTTATATTTAACCCAAAACAAGGAAATTAATTATATAAATCATTATTTATCTTATTATTTCCTAAAGAATAGTTATTTAAACCTTATTTAAATAATATTATTTGTTAAATATGACTAAATCACCCATAGATAATTAAATAAATCATTATTTATTTGATTATTACTCAACTACATCCTTAAAATGATAAATAAATATTTTATTTATTTATTATTTACAAATAAAGGATTTAACCCAAGTCAAATTCCTTTTCCCTCCAACAAATATAATAAAATATTCCATAAAAGTTGGATCTTGATTTGGTTAATAATATTTTAATTATGCACCAATATCTAGACTAACTCAATATTTTCTTATAAATAGAAGGGTTTTTCCATTCATTTATCACCTTTTGTTGCCTAAATATCACTTTGGATCTATACTTTTGGTCTGACTATTGATCCACCACCATAGTCATATTTTTCTACCATTTTTGTCTTGGTTTTCTACACCATCAAGAGAGAGGAATGTTAGATCTGAAGTGTTGATGACTTACAAGAACCCATCCCATTGAGGAGAACTAGGAACACCCTCCTGTGTTTTCCTCCCAGGTGCCCCTAATACAAAATTCATTCAACATATTCTTATCTTTTCTATTGGATGCATGGAGTAAATCTTTTTTTCTACTGTTTAATGTCTTCTAATGCATAGATCTAGATTTTTGCAGCATTTATCTTGATGACCTAATTGCAGATCTGAAGATATTGGCAGTCATCTCTGTTGTTAGGTCTATTGGTTATGCACAGATAAAGTGGTATTTTTTCGTACTCTTGGAATTAAGATTCATACTAACAACTGGCGACTCCACAAGGGTTTACGATTACGACCGCTGTCGTTTTTTTGATCCTTGCATATCCAGCTACTTCAAACCCTAGGATTTCTCTTCAAACCCTTGTTTTTTTCTTTTCTTGATGTTTTTTTTAACCTTTAAAACCTTAAAACAATAAAAAATCTAACTTCCACGTGTTTTCGGACCTATTGCGCAGGTGACAAACATTAGCTGCAGCTGAGACGACAACATTTCTGAAATCTTCCATCGAGAGTTGAGGAAGTATAGGTCACACTTTTTGGCACAAAAACTGTGGCCTAGACCCTAAGGACGCACTTTTCAGCCCAAAATCTATGACCTCTACTGAAAACAGGTCAAAAACTGCGACCTAGACTTTTTGCAGGAATTTTTCTGAAAGTTTTCTGGGTTCGTCTGAGCCTCTGTTCAGGGTTGTCTAACCTTCGTCTCCACCCATTTTGGACCTGTAATTGTTCTATTTTTCTCAACTAAGTGGGAACCTAGCCCCCTAGGGCTTCAGTACCCTCCACTTCTTGTGGAAGAGTTTTTGCTATTGCAGGTCGTCTGAAATTTCAGAGTCTTCAACCATTTTTTTAGATCTGATACGTCACCTTCAGATCTGCTTTAGTTCAACTTGTTATCCATCCAAATCACCTCATTTATATATTTTTTGTTTTTCCTCTAGGGTTCACTTTTTTTCCCTCCTGGAGATAGCCTTTCGCCACCTATTTTTACAATAATTTTTCCTCTAATCTGTTGTTGTTTCTGCACCACTTTCCAGCAGATTTTGTCCTTTAGATCCTTGTCCCTCCTGACCTTACATCTATCGATTGTTTTAGTGTGTTTTGATTAGTTTTTTACTCACTTATAGACTATTTGTTGAGAGGCCCACCTCCATGGGCTTAGATTCTTGAATTATTAGCTATTTATTTCTTGTTTTTGCAGGCTTATATACTGTCATTTGTAGGTTTATTTGCAGCTATACAACACACTTTTTCTTTTCTCTACAAATTTCTGGGTTTAAAAATTAAAATTTACACACTTTAAAAACACACCCTAAGAGAAAAAGGGCTTGGTTAACACCGCCAAGAAAAGACTCTAAAACATTGAAATCAATTGATCCTATACCCCTCTGCCCTTGTTTCGACATTGTAATCAGTTGATCCCGCACCTCCCTACCCTTTTCGGTCTCTTTTTCCTTTGTGTCGTGTTTGTGTCGTCATCATTGCACCACCAAGGCATTTATCTCGGAGACTTCTTGGCCTTCATCCTCAATTTCCGGTTGAAAGACTTACTCCTCCGCGTAGGGTTCGAGTTAGTCCTCCACTGAGTTCACACACTGACTCTTCTTCTAGTCCTTTGGGTTCTCTTTCTTAGTTTGCTTTCGGTTCTCCCCCTGACACCTTCACCATGTCTGGTGCAGGACCTAATACTAGTGGTAATCTGGGCCCTCATGCCGGGAATACCACTAGTGGGACCACAACGGACACTACCCTTCATGGCAGACCTTAGCCTCCCTGATTTTGACCAGTTGATAAATGACCCTATCACCATGACGCTAGTTGGCCTGCTATACCGATGAAGCTCTCTTCTGACATCCCAACGTTTGAAGGCCTTGCTGGAGAAGATCCTACAAATCACGTTAGATATTTCCACAGGTGGTGTTCATCTAACTCCATTACTGATGACTCTGTCCGTCTTCGGTTGTTCCAAGGTATGCTTACAGGTGAAGCTTCTAAGTTGTATGTTGATTAGGCCCCTTCCTCTCATACCACCTTTGCGACTCTTGCTCGGGCTTTTTCGTCTTACCTTCCAACATCCCCTTCATTACGACATTGGTACCGAACTCTTGACTTCTTTCTGTCAATCATCTGCAACTTGCCTTTCCGATCATGTCCAGGAATGGTGGAGAAGAAAGAGGCTATCTGAAGCTCCTACCTTAGAAGACCGTGTCTACATGGACTGGTTCCTTAGATCTCTTTTTTCACCTATCCGAAAAAGATGTCGCATCGCACTTTCCTAAAATCGAAGAAGCCGCTCTCCAAATTGCATTAGAATATGACCTGATCTATGCTCAGTCAGGTTATGTTTATACCGTTCTACCTGATCTTCCCAAACCCAGTGGTGCAAACACAATGGGGGCATCTCACGCCACCAATGGTATTGTTGGAGTGCTCTCTAATCTGTATGCTCAATCTCCCATGGGCTATGGTTTTTCTTGGGAAGGGGGTGAACATCTCCAACACTTTTCTCCCTCCCAGTAGCACGTATCTAGGATACGGCATGCCTCCAATTTTTTCCCAACCTCCTATTTACCACACCGTTACCCAACCTTCTTATTATCTGTATCCACAGCCTGGTGCTCTAGCTCTGCTAGCATTAGCACCTCCTCCTCCCTTTCCTTCTCAACCCTTGCAACAACAGCCACCTCCCCCTCAGGGGCAGGTGCATGCACAGCAGGCCATGACTAATCCTCCTCCCTCCAAAACGAAGAGGAAAGGCACTCAAAATTATTCTTCCCCTAATAATCCTGGACCTAATCACAGTAATGCTCTTAACACTATGAACAAGAAACAAGGCACTCAGCCCAAGCAAGACAGGCCTGTTTTCATGAACAAGCCATGTTCTTGTTGTGGTGTTTATGTTCATTACACACATGATTGTCCTCTTTTTCCATAGATGCGACAACTATGGGAGTCTCAAGCAACATTGCAGGGATAGCAAGCCTCCCCTTCCGTCCCCCCCAGTGCTACACCTAGTCAATAATCTATGCTTACCGATCCTTTCCCTCAGCAAGGTTTTGTGGCTACCCAACCACCTAAAGGTCAGGTGGCTACTCAACCACTTCCATCTGGTACCTCTAATTACCAGATTCTCATGATGAACTCTGTTCCAAGCTCATCGAATTTTTTCATGATGCAATCATCTTGGGCTGCTCTCAAGCGGCCCACCTCGGCTAGTCATCAGCCTCCTCATCCTCCACAACCTACTCCTAGCCATTCGATTTAGCCTTCAGGACCTCCTCCTCCTGGCCCTTCAGCTGGTATCCATGAGCCTCTTTTCCCTCCTAGAACGGTTCCTCCAGACCTTAACCATTTAGGAGTTATCCTTCCTGGCCATTACCCCTTTGATCAAATACCATTCATAGCCCCCCCACTAGGAGTTTATACGGCACCTTTCATGGCCACCCTCCCCCTTCCTAACCTGACCATTGGTATTCCCATCTGATACCTTGATTCTCCAGCTGCTACCCCACCTAGTCAGCACAAACATTATCTTACTTTGACACCGGTTCAACTGGTCCCTATGACTTCTCCTACTGCAACGGTGCCTTAGCCACCTCAACAGGAACCACCTTTTGTTGTGACTATTTCGGGTAAGAAGGGCAAATATTGCATGGGGGAAACCAAAGAAAAGGCCACTCCGAAAAATCCTGCCCCTCCTCAGCCACCAAAACACACTATCTAGTGTGCTTTATGTGATATTGTCGGTCATGCCACCCATACCTGTCTAGAGTTGCCTCACCTTAATTCCATGGTCAATGAGACATTTTCGAAGCCTAATATCCCTGAGGTTTATGTCACTATACCCGATTCAATCCCAAAACTAAAAAATTTGCGCACCAATAATCCATGTGCTTTGTGTGATTTCCATGGCCATTACACTCACCTCTAACCCTTCCTTGAAGAGTATCGCTCCTCCTTGGAAGCTTTCCGCCGAACCAAGTCCAAGCATGGAAATTTCACCTCTCACTTGTCTGCAAGTTTTGCTCCAGCAGATGCAGAGGATCTTCCTACTCCCATTGACATTCCACCTCCTGATGTCAAGATGATGGAGCCAGCGGCCAACATTTTCTACCTATCATCATCCATGAGACCCTTGGCAAAAGTCCCCTTGGAGGATTTCCCTACCGTGTTGCCTGACCTCCCTTCAGCGATCACCCTGGGCTCAACATCGGTAGATACTTTATTTACTTACTCTTCTATCATCCCCCATGACGTTCTGCATGTGAGTCTCTCTTCACATGATAATGAGTTAGGCAGTTCAACCGCGACAGGAGGCCTCTCTTCCTCCAGTCACCCCATATTTCATTCCGATGAAGACATTATGGAAGCTATGAACGTACCTGAATTTTCATGGGAAGACATGGACCACCACACATAATTCCTCCTGTTGTTGCCTAACTATACCTTAGGCTAAAGGAAGGCAGAGTTTAGGGTAACATCATACCACGCAGCCTCGTAGCTAGCCCTACGAGGACAGGAGAGGGCTCTCTTCGGGTCAATCTCAACGAAACGTAATCAATAGGGCTTGAGATGACTGAAACAAAAACTGATCTTAGGCTAGATAAACAAATAGGAGGGTTTTATTTTGATTTTTAGGGGTTTTTGTTGGAAAAAGGGAAAAACAATTTTGGGCTTGGGGATGAGGCCAAATCTTGCAGAGTTCAAGTTGGGGCAGGGTAGGCAATCACTTTGATGTCTTAGATCAAATGGATGGATAGAAAATAATGCTGAGAAGCTAAAGAGGGCAAGAGAGTGCAAGGATCCTCTTCAAACTAACGAAGAACATAAAAAACTAAACAAAAGCTTAAGGCAGAGCACCAGCAAATCAATGAATTCTACCTCAATTCCTCATTTGTTTAATTCAGAAGCATAGAGAAGGTAAATGGAATACATATAACATTAATGAAACTTAAAATAACATGAGAAGAAAATCATCAAAACTCAGAAGCCACAAGGATCCCAACAAGTGCTGCAAAACTCTGGTCTTTCCTTTGCCAAAAATCTGAAAAGAATATACAATGAGGTGCCAAACTTTTCCCAAGTATCCAACCCTGAAAATGTCTCAGAAAATACAATATATAGACCATCCTAACCCCATCCCATGCCTCTAGGGGTCGAGCTCATCCTTCTAGGAGCTATTTCAACCAATTCTAAACATGGAGCTAAAATCTAGGCAGCCAAACAACTTGCCTCTATATGCTAGGAAACTGATCCATTCACTTAATTTTAATTTTCTAGTGAATGAATACTCTAGAACAAGTAAAAACATGCAAAATTTACATCATGGTTACCAAATTACATCAATATAGATCAATCATCACATGAAAAAGTAAAACTAGTCAAAACTGGGTGAATTTCTGAGCTGAAAAGTGAAATTTGGGCAAAATTCCTCTATGCGCCGCGCCCAAATTCTCTATGCGTCGCGCCACTTTGAGCCTGTTTTTTGGGCACTTCCCGAAGTCCAAATTGAGCTAATTATATCTCGTTGGAAAGACCTAGATGTCTGCTATCCAACCAAAGTGGAATTTTTCAATTTGGATGTCATTTTCCCCTCCAAAACTGCAATCTCCCAAGACTGGTTCCTACTGGTGCAAAAAGTGGCAGAAAGGCCATTTTTGGAGTGTTTTTGGCCCTTTAGACAGCCCAAAATTTGATGAAATGCTTCAGCCATTCCTTAAAATGCATAATATATCATGAAAAACCAAAAAATGCAAATTTTTCCTCCAGAAGATGTCCCAATCATAAGCGCGCGTCGGGTGGCGCGACGCGTCGGGCGGAAAAACCCGTTTTGCAACCAAAATTTTCAAAATGACAAAATATTCTCCAAATTTGCTGAAATTTTGAGTGAAGGTCTCCCATCATGTCTCAAGGTCAGCCAAGGAAGCTTCGGCCAAGATTCGGAGTGGATCCGGCCTTTTCCAACGTTTCAGTGCTTTTCTCAACCTCGCCTTCAAGATCTTCATTATCGCTCTGCAAACGTGTGTGCGGGCCCAATAGTGGTTTTTCATATGTTTGAGCATGTATTTGTCCCTATTTTCCTTCACCAAGAACTTCTCCAGATGAATGTTGACGTGCGTAAGGCAAGTCTCTCGCTCAAATGGTGTCATGTCACCTGGTCTCTTTCGGGCCAATTCACGGTCTTCACGGATTTGCCGCAACTCTATGAGTGTCTGCTGATCCTCCAGTTGTTTATTCCGCTGCTCCAAATAATTTATAACCCACTGAGCTCTCTGCAATTTCTCGGTCAGCGTGTCGATCTCAGCTTTCTGCTCCTGGATGATTTCTTTCAGCTTTGAGCTGGGAGAGCTCGAATCAACATCGATGAGTATAAAGTCAGTGTCTTGGCCTCCTGAAGGGCCCTCATCGTGCATAGGCCTCTTGCCTCTGTCCTGAACCTGTACCTGTGCTGATGTCGAAGGCGAGACCCCTTCCACGCCATGTGGAGATAGTACTCGCGCTGCTGATGAAGATAACGAGACCCCTTCCACCCCTGGTGGAGATAGTACTCGTTGTGCTGCTGCAAATAAGGCTCTGTGGCCTCTCTGATATGTCACACACACTGGAGCACTGATAGGCTCAGTCTCAGGAACCTCAAACTGATGTGAAGGCTCTGCCTCATCATGAACAATCTCGGGAGGAGGCTGAGGGGCTGCAAAGAAGTCACGGGAAATGAACTCATCCCATGTGATGCCCTGCAATCCAAGCTGATGTACTACAATGATTTTGATGAGCGCATAATGATAAATGTTGTTATGTTGCTGCTCTGGAGTCTTCTTCTGCACAAGGGTAGTCATCCGCTCTATGTTTCGGCACATGAAGTATGGAATATTCATCAGTCGCACTCTCGTGAAATGCATCAAAAGTCTGATATGGTATGCATAAAGGCGCGAGAATCTACCCTCACAGCTGAAATATCTAATGATGAGTTTCATTAATGGCGCATAGGACTCCTTCAGAAACCGGAACGGGAATACTCTGCTCAACTGCCTCAAATATCCAGGCCTGATGTAAGGTTCATAATATGCTCTATCCAGCTGTTGTCTCTTATTCCACTCCTCACCTATGTTTGGTATCCCGGTTGCCTCAGAAATGGTCTTTGGTGTCAAGGTGAAGTTAACTCCAGCAACGCTTACATGACCATCACGCAAACGTAGGACAAATAAGCGAACCAACTCCTGATGATGCTGAATCTGAGCAATCATCTCACAATACCGAAAACATGAATGTTGTTGAAAGCATGTCATTGCAAGCGGGCAGGCCTGCAATTGAGCCAAAGAAGTGGGCTCCTCCCTGACGTGCCTGCCACTCTTATGAGACCTCCTCGGTACATTTAGCTCTGTGGTTGAATCACTGTCCTGCTCATATCCCTGCTCATATGATGAATTTGTCTCTGACATGGTGCTGAAAACAAGGTGTTTGACAAATAGGTGATGATAAATATATGGTGAAAACAAGAGTTTGTTTGTCAAGACCAAGTGTGCCACATATACAATAAGGTGCTGTGGAGAAATGTCACAAGGAATACAATAGACTTTCAAATGAATTTAAGTGTGAGGACAGTCACTGTTTGAGGGACTTAGGGATTTGGGGATTTATAGGTGATGTAGGAATAGGTGATAGTAATGAGGGGATTTTTTAGGGATAGGAGTGCAATGACAAAGTATACTTGGGTTAAAGTGAAATCAAGGATATTGAAACAATCCTTGAATCTTTGGTAATCATGATTTTATCAATGATATGAAGTGGTGGCAAGTGATAGGGTTTGGGGATTTAAAACATGGGACAAAGGGTATAAGGATATGGGACAGCGGGAATGGGAGTAAAAACTATGGTATGATAGTGTGACAGTACTAGCAATGATAACAATGATAAAAATGACAAGAGCTCACATGAAAATGGAATGAGAGTTTAAGCACCAAACACTTCTTTGCAAACCCTTGGGAGCAGATTGCAATATGGGTATAGGGTTTATTCTTGCACCAGTTAAACTCTTTGAACACCTCCTTCAAATGACACCCAACAAGAATTAAACTCAGATAGAAAGCACACACAACTTACTTGGAGGCAAATGAATTGAATTGATTTGAGTTTGGAGCAAGAATGATGATTTTTAAGCCTGTCGAGCCTGTGCGCCGCGCGCAAGCCCAATGCGTCGTGCTCAGTGGGTGCGCCACACCCTTAGAAATTTGCACTGTGTCTTTCGGCTCTATGCGCCATACTTAGTGGGTGCGCCGCGGCCTATCCCAATGCGCCGCGCTGTTTTCAACACACACAGTCGACCTTCTAAAACGCAGTTTCGCTCTTCAACTTCAAACTTGACTTTCTCTTGGAGATTTTCTCAATAACTCTTGTTGCAAATGAATTAATAATCTTGGGAAATATCTCATATAGACATAGTTTTAATCTTTTCTTCTTCAAAACCCATTTTGTAATGTTTTTTGACTTTGGCATTTTTTCATTAAATACAACTTTGTCTTTTGTTTCCTTACTGACTTTCTGGACTTGAAATGATGAAATTGGTTGATTTTTGCAGGAATGTTGGCATCGAAACTTGGCAAAGGATGACCAGAGTTTACATGGTGAAGTACATCATGGTGAAAAGATACATTTTATTACAAAAACAAATTTTGACAATTTCTTATTCAAAACAGAGTTTTGAAGAAGAAACATCCTCGAGCATATTTGATGATGAAAATATTGAAATGAAAACTTGTTGAAAACCTCCTCATGGCCTGTGGGCATTATTTAACATTTCGAAAGACCAAACCTTAGACCAAGAAACTAAAATGACTCTTTTTGACCAAAATAACCATTTATGATTGTAAATGACATGAACTGAACTTTGATGAATTTTGGGAATTTTGACCAACCCAGCAGGTACAAGAATGAGGGAAAATGAAAGGACAAAACCCTTCCGTCAGGAAATGGCATGCCCCTAATGGAATGCAGATGAATGAGCGGAATGAGACACCTAAACAAAATAATGAAGTGCAATAAGAGAAATGATCTCTGACGGAGGGATGTAAAGACCGACTCTAACACCTCCCACAGCAATCCCATGACCAGTATGCTGTGGAAACTAAAGACTTCATTCCTGATGAGGTTGATTAGTTTAAAATCCCATCCCTGCACCTGATGCTTTCGAAGAAGGAAATATGGCCAATATCTCTCCTACCTTTAAAATTGACATTTCTAACAAACCAGGGATAGAATAAAATATCGCCTTGGGTTCCAATTTCACCCCGGAAGAAGTTGAGGCTTACACCAAGATATTCAAAGAATTCCATGATATTTTCACCTGGTCCTATTCAGAAATGCTCGGACATGATTATGCCATTGTCAAACACCATATCGATACATGCCCTGATGCCAATCTTGTCCGTCAAAAGATGATACCCATTAATCCTTCTCAAAGAGAAGCTGTCAAAGCCAAAATCGATAAGCTCAAGTAGGCTAGCTTTATCTATCCCATTGAATACACCACTTGGGTGTCTAACCCAGTTCCCATTCTCAAGAAACAAGGCACCATTTGTGTCTGCACTGACTTTAGCGATCTAAACAAAGCTTGTCCCAAGGACAACTTCCCCCCACCATTCATTGACCAATTCATTGATGACTGTGTGGGGCACGAGGTTATATCCTTTATGGATGGTTTCTCTGGGTACAACCAAATTGTTATCCGTGATTCTGATCAACTCAAAACCATGTTCATTAGTCTGTGTGGAACCTTTTCCTATCGAGTCATGCCGTTCGGCCTTAAAAATGCAGGAGCCACTTTTCAGCGGCCTATGTCTTACTGTTTTCATGACCTGGCTCATATTATCCTTGATTATTTAGATTACCTTATTGTATGTTCTAAAAATCGGGCGCAGCACCTCCACGATCTGCGTATTGTCTTTCTCCAATGTTACAAGTATAATATCCGCCTTAACCCACTAAAGTGTGTCTTTTGTGTACCTATCGATCGTATTCTAGGCTTCATTGTGTTTAAATATGGTATCACACTTGACCCATTAAAAGTTTAAGCCATCCTTGAGCTTCCTATCCCCTGCTCTTTACGGCAGTTACAAATCCTCCAACGCAAAGTTGATTTCCTTCGCCGATTCGTACCTAACTATGCCACCACCACGGTAGCTACGAAATTTTGAAGATGATATATGGCGTGAGCTATCCTCACTGTCAAACCAGGAGGTAAGTTCGGAAAACTCAATGTATATTGGATGGAGATTGCGTGTCTATTTATACATGGAGATGAGGCTATTGGGATTCACTTCCCAATGAATCTTGGCCTTCCTTATTTACTAAATTACAATAATATACAATCTCACCCAACCCCTTAGGATTAGGTGTCAACATTCCCCCCTTTAATCTGAAGGGATGTTGGTGAGTCCAAGTATCGTTCTGAACTTTTCAAACTTTTCTCTTCTAAGTGCTTTGGTGAAGATGTCTGCGGCCTGCTCATTTGTGGAACAATGATGTATATGGATGGTTTTCTCCTGAACATGATGTCGAATCAGATGGTATTTTGTATTGATGTGCTTTTTTCGATCATGGAACTTTGGGTTCTTGGCCAACTTTATTGGAGAAGTGTTGTCGATCATAAGTGGTGTTGAATGCATTTGTTTCATCTGCAAGTCTTCAAGGATTTTCCTGAGCCACACAATTTCCTTTGTTGCTTTAGCTGTTGCCACATATTCTACCTCAGTGGTGGAATCTATTGGAACTAATTGTTTACGTGATCTCCATGAGACAGCTCCTATTCCAAGACTCATGGTATAACCTGAAGTAGACACCTCTGTTTCTTTGTCCCCATCAAAGTCTGAATTATAGTATCCGATCAAGCTGAAATCACCTACCTGTGTATATTTGAGTCCAAAGTCTTGAGTCCCCTTCAAGTACTTTAGCACTCTTTTTGTAGCAGTCCAATGTCCTTCATAAGGTTTTTGCATAAACCTGGAGAGGATTCCAACAGAAAATGAGATGTCTGGTCTGGTGGTAGTCAAGTAGATAAGACTTCCAACAAGCTGTCTATACTTCATTTCATTCTCGAATTCTTTCCCTTCAATGGATGTGAGCTTCAAATTTTGTTCCAGTAAGAGTGGTTAAGGGATTGCATTCACCCATGCAAAACTTGTTCAAAATATCTCCAATGTACTTCTTTTGAGAAAGAAATATAAATTTAGGATGTTGAGTTATTTCAATACCCAAATAGTAATGAACATAACCCAAATCAGTCATTTCAAAACCTTTCTTCAATTCTTTCTTTATGGATGCAATATAACTTTCATTGTTCCCTGTCATCAAAATATCATCTACATAAACCACAATATATACAACTATTTTTCCAATTTTCTTAACAAACAAGGTTACATCATCAAGATCAAAATGTTTGAAGTCAAGTTTCAGAAGATGCTCAGTTAGTTTCTCATACCAAGCTCGTGGTGCTTGCTTGAGGCCATACAAGGATTTGATAAGCTTGCATACTTTGTGTTCTTGGACCTTCACAAAAAATCCTTCTTGTTGGGACATAAAAAATTTATCCTTTAGATATTTATTCAAAAAGGCAGTTTTTACATCCATCTGATGGGCTTTCCATCCCTTCTGTGCTGCTAGGGAAAAGAGAGTTTGGATGGTAGCCCATTTTTCTGTGGGAGCAAAATTTTCTTCATAATCGACCCATTCTTTCTGTGCAAACCCTTTTGCCACAACCTTGGCTTTGTGCTTGTCAAGTGAGCCATTTGCTTTGTACTTGTTCTTGTAGACCCACTTACAGCCAATTGGTTTGGTTCCCAAAGGAGGATCAACTAGCTTCCAAGTGCCATTCTTTATCAAGGCAGCATACTCCTTTTGCATCCCTTCATTCCATTCATCATGAGAAGTGGCTTCTTTGAAGGAAGTTGGTTCATGATCTGCAGACAAAATTAATTCATAGTTATAAGAAATATCCATATTAACAGGTGAATCAGAATTATCTACACTGCCTTCATTTTGTCTAGTGGAACGTTTTGTTCCTGTTTTTCCAACCTCATCGAGATGAACGTTTTATAGTGTCTTTGTTAGCCATTAGGGGGGACCTTTATGAGATGGCCCAGGCTTCTCATTATCTAAGTTGGAATTGAATCAAGATTCAATCTCTCAATTCTGTCAATCACATCATTCAAGGTGTCATCCGTGGTTGGTTCTTTGGGTGGGAGAGAAAGTGATTCGGGAAATGATTCCATAGATTGATCCAGTATAGGAATCCCCCCTTCAAGATGTGGAATTTGATTATCAAATTCTTGAAAATACTTTGCATGTGTGAATCTATCCAAGTGATCAAGTTGCCGCTCAACAACATTGTCAGTCTTGGAAGATTCAAAGAATATGACATGTCTTGCTATTACAAACTTCTTATTGACTTCATCATAGAGATGATATCCTTTGGAGGTATTGGAATACCCCAAGAAGATACATTTTTGAATTCTAGCACCAAGTTTATTCCTTTTTACCTTGGGTATCAAAGCATAACAGGTGGAACCAAAGACCCTGAAATGCTTTACTGAAGGAATGTGGCCATGCCACATTTCATAAGGAGTTTTTTTCTGATTGAATTTGAAGGACACCTATTCTATATGTATACAGTACATAGAACTGCATCAACCCAAAACATCAATTTTAAATTCTTAAAAAACATCGTGGAGCAAACCATATTTAAAATTTTCCTGTTCATTCTTTCAGCTACACCATTTTGTTGGGGATTATAGGGCACACTTGTTTGATGTTTGATCCCATGTTGATGAAGATAAATTTCAAATTCGTTTGAAGTGTATTATTTTCCGTTATCAGTACGTAAAGAGCCAATATGAGTTTTTGCATCATTTTAAATCCATGCATGAAATTCTTGAATGTTTGAAAAGCATTAGACTTGTTCTTCAATAAGTAAACTCAACACATTCTGGTGTAATCATCAATATATGTCATAATATATTTATTTCCATTTTCAGAAGAAACAGGCATAGGGCCACATAAATATGAATGAATAAGCTCAAGTTTTCTATGTGCTCTGGAATGTGAATCATGAAATGGTTGTTTGCTATGCTTTCCTAGAATACAAGCATAACATTGCTTAAGTTTCCTAGGAATTGTAGGTAGTCCATTAACACCATTTTATTCAACAATGGAAGGCTGTCATAGTTTAAGTGTCCAAATCTAGCATGTCATAAAAGACTTTATGGGAATGTACCTTCATCATGATGTGATCTGAATGCAAAGTTTTGTATATGAGCAAAGGAACCTTGTAGCTTCAAGAGTCTTCCTTCTTCTATTCCCTCCATGAAAGGTGAGTGATTTGATGATTTTCTGACCTCAGCCTTGCCATTAAACATGTGAATGGAGTGTCCTTGCTGGCAGATGTGGACCAAGGACAACAATTTTCTCCTCAACTCAAGGAGGTATAGAACGTCATGTAGAAGATGATCTGGAAGACTAAGCAACTTAAGCCTGATTGTGCCAAGCCCTGATGGCTTGAGTTTTGATTTATCTGCAAAGTATACTACATCAACTTTGTCAGTAAATTCTTCAAAAAAATCTTTTCTAAATATCATGTGACATGTTTCTCCTAAATATAGCAACCAATCATTTCTCCAAGAATTAAATGAAACATCAAACAAGTCTCCAGTTACTCCATTGTTACAATGTGCTATAACAAAATGAGCGGATTCAGGTGCTCAATTTTATCCCAAGGTATCTTGCATGTAGATGCATCATGCCTGTATTTATTGTAGCGTATGCAATGAAGATCATATTTTTCAGTTTAAGTTTGTTTTCCCCCCTTTCCTTTGAAATTTCTTCTTCCTCTTCCTCTTCGGCCACCTCTTCCTCTAGAATAATATTGAGCTTGAATCTTCTCTTTATGTGAAAAGCATATAGCCTCTTCAGAAGTCAAAGAGGTGGTCATCTTTCCAAAAGCTTTCTCTCTTTCTGCAAACTTTTTCTCAAGGGACTCAAAAGTGATTTTCACAAGGTTTCCACTTCCTTGCAATGACTCAAGATAATTTGAGTAAGTGGGATACAAAGCCTTATCATATGCTATGAGAGATATGCCAACATATTCACCAGTGCTCTTAATATAATGCATGATAGATCTTACTTCTGAAGCTAAAGCAAGAGGATCATGATTTTTCAATTCCAGAATGAACAACAAGTTAATCATTAATTGAACAATTTCAAGTTCTGAATGTGAGTCATAGAGTTCTTTTACCTTGCTCAAGGCTTGAAAGGCATTTGAAAATGGTGTAATATGGCGACTCGCATCTTCATTTACGGAAGATGCAATCAAGGCATAGGCCTTGCAGTTCTCATTTTCCCAAGTGGCAATCTCCTTGTCTGAAGTGGGCTTTGCTGGTGGAAGGTCATCTTCTCCTTCACAAATTCCTTTCCAAAGCTCATGAAAAATGAGTGCGTGTTTGATTTTCGAAGACCATTCACGATATTTCTCTTTGCTGGAGAGAACAAATCCTACAATAGATATGAGAGAATGCATTCTTTTGAAGGAAAAAAATACTTTTCCGGGTAAAAACTCAATTCTAGTTTCAATTCTGCAAATTTTTTTTTTTTGAGGGAGAAAAAAAAAAGGTTTTAACTGGGGGAGGTTTTAAATGGGCGAGGATTTATATGGGGGAGGTTTTAACTAGGGGGTTTTATCTGGGGGAGGGGAAACTATGTAAAATATAAAAAAATACACAGAGCAAAGAACGCAGAGTCGGGAGGGGGGGGGGGTGGGGGGGGAGGGTGTTGGGCGTGGGCAATAGCATGGGGAGGGGTGTGATAGTTGTGAGGTGAATGAGAATAGGGTGTGATGGTCATGAGGTGAGTGAGGGGAGGGCGTGAGCATGAGGGGGAGGGCAGAGGGTTGTGAGGGGGTCAGGTGGGGAGAGCATGAGGGGGTGGGGTGTGCTAGTCGTGTGGAGTGAGTGTTAGGAATGGGGACTGATGTGAGGGGGCAGGTTGAGAGATGTGAGGGTGAGCGATTGTGGAGGGATCAGGAGGGGACGGGGGAGGGGAGTGTTGTGTGTTTAGTGGAGGGTTGGGGAGAGAGAAGTGAGGGTATGGATGGGCACGGGTGAGTGAGGCTGAGGGGCTGTGAGATGTTGGGGAGGGAAGAGAGGTGAGTAGGGGGACAACGTGCTGAGAGGGGGGAGGGTTGGGCAGGCTGTGAGAGCATGAGAGAGTGGGGAGGCCGAGAGGCCGTGAGTGAGTGAGGTGAGAGTGAATTTGTAAGAATTGCAGAAATTTCAGAAATTGCAAAAATTTCAGAAATTTTCCTATGCTCAGAGTGTGAACAGAAACTGTAGAAATTTGCAAAAAAAATTGCAGAAATATTTAGTAAAAATGCAGAATTGCAGTACAAAAACTTAGAATTTCTTCAATGGTAGAGGAGAAGTAAAAATAAAACTGAATGCACAAATACTGTCTGCAAAAATTGCAAATCATGAGGGAGTTACACCAAAGGCAAGAATGCCAAAAATGGGACTGGCTCTGATACCATGTCAAACCAGGAGGTAACTCCACAAAACTCAATGTATATTGGATGGAGATTGTTTGTGTATTTATACATGAAGGTGAGGCTATTACGATTCACTTCCCAATGACTCTTGGCCTTCCTTATTTACTAAATTACAATAATATACAATCTCACCCAACCCCTTAGGATTAGGTGTCAACACTCACTGTTGGGCTTTCAACACTAATATTCCTCCTCTTATTATCCCCAAGGTAATGGCCAAGTTGAAGCAGTCAATAAATTTCTTAAAACTATGCTTAAACGTACAGTGGATAAGCACAAAACCAACTGGCACCTTATGCTCTTCCTTGCTTTGTGGGCCTATCGAATTTCTGTTAAAACTGCCACCGGGCTTACTCCTTTCCACCTTGTTTTTGGAGAGGAGGCAGTCTTACCGATCGAGTGTGAAATCCCTTCCCTTCATCTAGCCATTGAACTTCTCCCTGACACCTGACCTTTAGAACAATGAATTATCATGCTTGAGCGCACTTCCGAAGACCATCTTGTTGCATTGCAAACCCTTGAGGCGGCCAAGAAACTCACCAAAGCTCAATATTACCGAAAAGTACACCTTCATACTTTTCACGAAGGTGATCTTGTTCTGGTGTATGACCAAGCCAATGATGTACTTGGCCATGGGAAGCTTGACTCATTATGGCTAGGAACTTACATCATCAGTAAGGATCTAGGTCGGGGAGCATATCTATTAGAGGACTTCAAAGGCCATCCCCTTCCCAATCATCGTAATGCACTCTATATGAAGAAATATTCCCCTTAGCATTTCCTTCTGGGAAGGCACGTTTTATTTTATTTAGGTAGCCAACTCATGCTTTTTTTTATTTGATACTTCACCAGGACACATTTTGTCCAAGAAATTTCACTTCACCCCTCCTTAAAATCGAATTTCTTCACTTGCAACAGTCGTACTGGGGGCACTATGCCTCCATACTTTTCCATGCTCGTGTCGACTTTCGTCGTGAGTTACTGTCCTGTACTCATGTTTTTATGGTCCCCATTGGACCTTTTATATGTGGTAGCAACATCGAGTCACCCTTGTTTAGAGCATTCGAGTTGAGTCATCATTGCATTCATGGAGTCTATCCCGAGTCCCTTTGTATCTCGCTATATTCCTCCATCCTTCACTACTTGGTCACTCTCTCGTGTCACACATTATGGCATTCAGTCCCACTATCCCCTATCCCTCATGATGTTGTGTTAGTTGCTGCCAGGTCATCCATGCCCTATAATTTCTAACAAGGGAAGTCATTCGTTCGCTACTCAGTACCCCCCATTTCATCATCATCATTGTTGGTAATATGTCAGTCACTCTACTATTTTATCTCATGCCTTAGTTGAGGATCCCTTATTGCCTCACCTATGGTGGACCTCCTTCTGTCAACATTAGCTCATTCATTCCAAAAGAAAGGTCTAGAGGGTGGTGTACCTTGGTTCCAACTTCCACTCTTTTTCGGTGCCCCGGATCAGGAAAAGGGACTCCTTATTTCCCTTTGACTTGATTGTTTCTCAGCTCCAGCTCCTTTCAGCATGATCAAGATCCATATACTTGATGGTTCAGTGATGCATCAGCTGATATTGGTGATCCCCGGGTGTGTGTGAGATGTCCCAACCCTCATGAGGGGGTGGCCCTACATGTAGCTCCCCACATACCTAGATGACTTCTTCACTTCAGCCTTCGATACAGCTCCACAAATTTGATGATGTCGACCTTAGTCACTTGTAACACCTTCTTTATTGCATATATCAGTCAGATTTTCAGATCCCTTTCCTATTTACAGGGGCATCTGGGTTGTATTTGTATCTGATGTACTTAGATATTATTGTACAAGTCCTGGTTGTTATCCTAGGCACAATATGTATGTGGGATTCATTATCATTTTCTTTATCTTTCTCATGTTTATGCTAGCATATACTATATTGGCTAGTCTCGTGGTTTTCCAGACACCTTATTTTTTGTACTGTTGCCTCGACGGGCATAGGTATGCCTCCCCCGCTACCTGTAGCAAGTACTCCCTTATAAAAGAGACTTTTCGCACCTATAAGTCTTGCCTCCTCGGGTTCTAGTCCTTTCATCACTTTGGTCTACCTTATACTTCCCTCTCTTTGACTTCCCCTTCGGTGTCTAGTGATTGAGTTCTTACAATGTACTTCGGTAATACAATTAGCTCCTAACGCTCGCACACTAGGGGGCAATCTATTACACCATTTTTTGGCCCTCTAACCTACTATCATTAGATGGATCCAAGTACACCATGTAAGACCAATTTTACCCTAAGTAAAATTGCTTTCACTATAAAAATAACTTAGTAAACCACCTTTATTAAGTTTTTTATGCTCTAAACAGGAAACCCCATGAGGAAATATTAAATAAATCTACATTTGTTTGATTTTCCTCAAGGAATAATTAATTAAGCAACATTTTGATTAATATTCTTGGCTATATTTAACCCAAAACAAGAAAATTAATTAGATAAATCATTATTTATCTTATTATTTCCTAAAGAATAGTTATTTAAACCTTATTTAAATAATAGTATTTGTTAAATATGACTAAATCACCCATAAATAATTAAATAAATCATTATTTATTTGATTATTACTCAACTACATCCTTAAAATGATAAATAAATCATTTATTTATTTATTATTTACAAATAAATGGATTTAACCCAAGTCAAATTCCTTTTCCCTCCAACAAATATAATAAAATATTCCATAAAAGTTGGATCTTGATTTGGTTACTAATATTTTAATTATGCACCAATATCTAGACTAACTCAATATTTGTTATAAATAGAAGGGTTTTTCCATTCATTTAACACCTTTTGTTGCCTAAATATCACTCTGGATCTATACTTTTGGTCTGACTATTTATCCACCATCATAGTCATATTTTGCAACCATTTTTGTCGGGTTTTCTACACCATCAAGAGAGAGGAATTTTAGATCTGAAGTGCTGAGGACTTACAAGAACCCATCCCATTGAGGAGAACTGGGAACACCCTCCTGTGTTTTCCTCTCAGGTGCCCCTAATACAAAATTCATTCAACATATTCTTGTATTGTCTATTGGATGCTAGAGTAAATATTGTTTTTTCTACTGTTTAATGTCTTCTAATGCATAGATCTAGATTTTTGCAACATTTATCTTCATCACCTAACTGCAAATTTGAAGATATTGGTAGTCATCTCTGCTGTTAGGGCTGTTGGTTATGCACAGCTAAAGTGGTCTTTTTTTGTACGATTGGAATTAATATTCATATTAACATCTGCCACCAATAATCGGGCTGAATATGATGCACCGGTAGGTTTGTTAGTCGATGACCTTGATCATTACATCCTTCATCTTCATGTTCGTTTAGATTCCTTGCTGATTGTCATGCAATTGAATGGCGTGTATCGTGTGAATAGCCCTGTCCTTTTTAGAAGATATTTACGAGTGGAGTTATTAGTGTGTGAATTTGAAACCATTACGTTCAGTCATGTACCTAGAGCCCATAATCACTATGTAGATAGAATTGCAAACAATATTCTATATTGGCACTTATCACATGCATTTAACACAAGAAAATAATCATAAAGAAATGGTGAACCATATACTCATCATATATACAAATATGCATATCCATCATATGTGTCTTCAAAATCATAAATATTTTGGAGTCCTCTAATCTAATACATATGACATGCCCATATCATGTTACAAAATCAAAACAGGGGGCACCACATGCCCCTACATATAATTTCTATCTGGAGGGTCTCGTGCCAATGGATCGGCTCCAAAACCCACAGATCCTACATATTGTGCCTGGCTATCGCCATGCACCGCATGACACCTCACCATTGCGAGGGTAGCCTGACACATGCCTCAATGTAATGGTCATAAAGATAATTCCAACCACACTCATATACCCATGTCATCAACAACTTACATATGCAGCAGACATCCTCCAACAGAGCCTCTAATTCTGCTCTATCATCTCCTCTAGCTATACTAGACTCTATAGCCCCTAGCGCTGTGGGTCGATCCATATACCCAGACGGTTTCACTAGTTCTATATATGTATACCAAAAGTAACGAATAAATACCACATACATAATTATAAAACTGTAAATGAAACATAAAATAACAACTTGTCACTCACCATCTGGTCCCCACGCTTGACCAGGTAGAAGTGGCAAGTTCGGTCCCCCTGATAATTCATACCACTGTATGGATAGTCATCTATATATAGCAGCTTTTGGTCCCAATGTGCGAAGAACTCGGGTCAGAACACTTGTCTGATTCCCCCACATCCTCCTCTCTGCAGTAGCTGCCCCGAGTGTCACATTCTGCGCTTTCATGGGCCCCCATCCTCGATCTGTACATGAGGCTGAAGTGTGGGGATCTTCTCAAAGAAAAGTAAGGACGAAACTATACCAAAAGCATAATCATGGTTCACTTGTCGCTTGCACAGAAACAAATTTCATTTCAACAAGGCCACCATCATCTAGGCCCACCCATAGTAGGTCCCACTCAACAAACTATCAACCGACATCATCTGCCCTCCGATGATGTGGTGGAATTCCTAGTTGCCCAGGATCTGCAGTACTATTGCGGTGACAGCCAAAGTCTCTAGCTTCTCTAGATCTCTAATCGGTATAGTGGTTCCCTTGACACAAACATCTGGTCGAAAATGGCCTTCCACAAACTCTAATATATTCTACCCCTGCAGTAATACTAGCTGGATATTTCCCATCACCCTGAGTGGAAAGAGACAAGTCAGGAAATAGATGTAATGAATAGTCCACTTGATTTGGTGCCCCTGCACTATAAATAAATCTAGGTCTTAGCCATAGTAGCTGACTATCCTAGATAGTAAGGGCTCCCCTGCCCTCATCAACGGGTTCTCAACCAATTTGAGAACCCCATACCTCACAAGTACGCCTCTGACTACCTAATCCCCTTGGATATTGGAATGAAGTGCATCCAAATATCTCTCTATCTAGTTGATCTTTAACTCCGCATTACTGCACAAACCAAGCATATTTGTTAGTCAGAGGAAGAAAAAATGCATCAAAACCATTTAGCCCTAGTTCCTAGCCAAAAACAGGACAAAACACAACTTTTGGGCAGCTCGAATTTTCCCAGCCCTGTTCCTATGAGGTCACATTTTTTCTCTCCGAAAACTGTGACCGAGCTCACAAAAGGAAGTGTAAGCTAGCCGTGAGGAAGGGAAGGTGTTATTCTTGGACTCTAGGCACCTAATATGAAATTCTAATTTTCTGAAAATGAAAAGTAAGGTTAGGCCAACTACCTGCAACTGACGGATCTCAATTCCAACATTCAATTTGTCTGCTATGAACGCCACAAGATTTAGGGCCTTCTCTTCCTCTCCATGTTCACGACAACTCCACTACCAAACAAACCAAATTGGAGGGGAATCATGCTATTAAAAGAGAAACCATATTTTTTCTTTTGCTAATTGCGACCAAACCATAGATATGTTTGATGAACTATCAGCACCATTAGAAATCTCTCACCGAGCTCTAAAATTGGTATTATTTTGGTTTTGGTGATTTGATACTTCACTTGGAAGCCTTTTTTCCAAGAAGGGTCACTCCACCGCCTCTCAAAATTGAATTTATGCACTTGTGCCACTTCTAATTAGGGCACCACTTTTCCTTCATACTTGTCAATGGATGTGTCTATTTTCTTCATCAGTAACCACCTTTTTCTCATGTTTTTATGGTCTCCATTGGGCCTATTCTATGTGGCAGCATCATCGAGTCGCCCTTGATCAGAGCATCTGATTTGAGTCGTCATCGCATTCATGGAGTCTATCCCGAGCCCCCTTTTGCCTCATGTTATAGTATTCCATCCCTTTGTGCCTTGTCTCTCTCTCGTATAGCCCATTTTTGCCTGCAGTCATACTATTCCCCTTCTACTTTGGAGTTGAGTTAGTCGCTACTAGGTCATCCATGCTTTATATGCTGTAACAAGGGAATTCGTTTGTTTTCTACTCAGTATCCCCCATTCCATTATCATCCCTGGTTTCAGTCCATCAGTAGCTCTATTATGATCCCTCATGCCTTAGTTGAGGACCCTTATTGCCTCACCTATGGCGAAACTCCTTTTTTCGACATCATCACATTCATGCCAGAAGTCAGGTCTAGAGGGTTGTGTACCTTGGTTCCAGCTTCCATTCTTGTTTGGTGCCTCATATTAGGCAAAGGGACTACTCATTTCCCTTTGACTTGGTTGTTTCTCATCTACTCCACTTTAGAATGATTGAGATTCGTATACTTGATAGCTTGGTGATCCAACAAATTACTCCAGTGATTCCAAGGTGTGTGTGATATGTTTCAGACCTCATGAGGGGGTGGCGCTTTAGGTATCCCCCCACATGCCCACATGACCTTATTTTATGCTACAACCTCATATGAAACTCCACATATTTGATGGGTTCAGTTCATAGGGGCTTTACTCAATGACCTATAACATATCACGTGCAATCATAACGTATTAAACAATACCCTTAATTTGAGTATATATTGGAAAATACCTCTAAAAAACACATTATTTAACCCGCTACCAATATAAACCCAATACGCCTTCCCAATTTCAAAAACCCCTATTTTCACTATATATTGTAGGTATCTATTTTCTCATTAACATTTTTTATACCTGTTTATATTTTTTCATTAACTTTGAGCTGAATTTTTTACACATTCCAATATAAAAACCCTTTACCCCCTATATGTCCCCCAATATATTATGTCATTTTTTCCTAATTATAAATCCCCCAATGTGAACCCACGTGCTATGGTATTGCTCCCATATTGAAGCCCCTGTGGTTCAATTCTAGGCACTTGCAGCACCTATAGCATGCATGTATCACTCAGATGATCCATTCATATTTTTAGAGCCTTTTCCTGTTTATCAGGGCTTCTTTGGTTCTTATTATATCTCATGTACTCAAATATTATTGTATTTAGTCCTGGCTATTGCCCTAGGCATAGTATGTATGTGGGGTCCATTATATTTTTTTCTAGCCTATTTTATGTTAACATGTCATGTGCCATTTATCATGTACTTTATAGCTCAATCCCATTTTTTTGGGCGCACCATTATTCTTTGTACTTTGTCATATCGGCAGGCATAGGTATGCCTCCCCCGCCTCACTAAGAATAGCTACCCAAACATTAAAGGAGACTTATATCATTTGTAGGTCTTGCCCCACCAGGTTATTATCCTCTCTCGCTTCACTATGTTTATGTATCTCTCTCTCTCTCTCTAACACCACTTTGGTGTCTAGTGATTGTGTTCTTACAATGTCCTTCGATCATATGATTAGCTCCTAATGCTCGCATGTTGGGGGGCAATCTGTTACACCAATTTTTGTTCATCTAACCTTTTACAATTAGACGGATTGAAATACACCATGTAAGTCAAATTTTACCATAGTAAAATTTCTTTCACTATAATAAATAATTTAATAAACCATATTTTATTAAGTTATTTCTGGTTCAAACATGAAACCCCATGAGGAATAATTAAATAAATCCTTATTTATTTTATTTTCCTCTAAGAATAATTAATTAAGCCATTTTTTAAATAATATTCCTAGTCATATTTAACCCAATTAATGAGAACTAATTAGATAAATAATTATTTATCTTATTATTCTCTAGGAATAATTAATTAAATCATTATTTAATTAATATTCCTTATTAAATTTGACTAAATCACTTAGGAATAGTAAAATAAATCATTATTTGTTAAATTATTCCTTAACCCCATTCTTGAAATGATAAATAAATCATTTATTTATTTATTATTTCTAAATAAAGGGATTTCATCAATTTAAATTCCTTTTCCTACCAATAAAATATAATAAAATATTTCAAGCAGTTAGATATAGATCTTGGTTAATAATATTTTATTATGCACCATTATCAAGGATAACTCAACATTTTGTTATAAATAGGAGGGTTTTCCATTTATTATTCAACTTCGATCCTTTTCTCATGGTCGGAATTTGATCCTTTTGTCATTGTCATACTTTGATTGCATTTATTATTTTTCTTCTTGAGCTCCCATAGAGTTCAACATGTCTTGGGTTTTCTACACCATTGAGAGAGAGAAACTTCTGGATCTGAAACGTTTCGGACAACCAAGAACCCATCCCATTGAGGGGGACTAGTAACATCATTATTTTTTCCCTTCTGAGGTGTTAATATATATAAAATTATTTATATATCTTGTCTTGTCCATTGGATATTTGGAGAAAATCTTATTTAATTTTACTATTTAGCTACTTTTACTGCATAGATCTGGGTTTTTGTTGAATTTTTTTCAACTATATATTGTAGATCTAAGGAGTTAGATAACCATATTTGTTGTTAGAGTTGTTTTTCATGTGCAACTAAAGTGATATGTTTTCGTACACTTGCATTAAGAATTCATTCTAACAAAATGCTTAGGAAAAAATCAAAGATAGGAAACGTTAAAATGGAAACATTAAAATGTAAATTAAGGATGAGGAAAATGTTAAATATAGGAAACATTAAAATGTGAATGAAATAAAATGATTAAATAAGAAAATGAAAATAGGAGAAAAATAGCTAGCAATGGGAAATTAAAGGTTGCATATTTTTTCCTTTCCATTACACCCAATCTATATGTATATATTATTAAGATTTCACGAACAAAGGGGGTTTTTGCTAGTGAATATGGATGAAGCACGAAATCCTAAATACGTAAATGTTTGAATAACCATAGAGAAATGAGTTGAAATGTAACTTGAGATTGTCAAATGAAGCCTAAGTAACCATTTGAAGCGAGTTTTTCATTTGGGTATTTAGGGTAAAAATCTAAATTCACTATGATTAACCACTTAATCTATTGTTGTCAATTTCACTCATATGAGTGCATAGCTTGGAATTAAGCTATATTCATTATTCATGATGTCAAATATGATGAATTATACATAGTGAAAAGAATACCTATGTGGTTAATAACAATATGTAGCATGCATAGACTTCCCATTTAAATGGATGAAGAGAAATCAATGGCTATGAGGATAAATTTGTTATTTTCCATCATTTTTGGTTTCACTGTATTTAGAAATTAATTACTTGTAAAGTGGTTGGATTTTCTCCAAGATATACAATTTCATAGTTGATAGCTCTTGTGACCTATGCACTAAGTGAGGTTATTCCAAACTCATTTCAACCCTTTTGTTGATAAGATAAATGCTAGAGATATGGCATGGAATAGTTTTTGAGAAAAAATATAAAACTTCTTGTATTTCCTTCCTCATTGCTTTGAGTTGATTTTAAAATTGCACTCAAAATTTGACTTATTTAACGAATCTTAGATAACATATGCTCACTCCGTTGAATTGTTGAGTATGATATATTGTTAGATGATACATGATCTATTAACAAAAAAAAACTAAAAATATGGATTTTTTTTCAATTGTGTAGAGTGAAAAAAATAAAATAGGCATATGAAAATCATTTCATTCCATTGATAATTATTGGGAACAAAAGGAAGACAATGATGCACATTATAGTGTCTTCCAACTAAAATTCTTGAAACATTTTATTTTCTTTGTGTCACATTGATGGTGGACTTTAACATTGAGGACCACATTTGCTCGCTCTTATTGCCTAAGTGTTGGTTGTACTTACATTTAAAACTAAATCAATATTTCATGAGGCCTTCTTGTCTTTAAATTTGAAGAAGTGATTGAATTCCATGATATTGAAGTGATCCAGGTGGATATTGGTGGCTAGCTACCTATTCCACTTGGACCCCCACAATTGTTTCTTTCAGTTTCCTTAATTGTAGCACAATTTACTATTTTTGACATTTTTTCGAGTCCTGAACATACAAAGCCATTTTGAGGCCCTAAACAATGTTTTCTTGGAAAATCATCTCTCGACACATATGAGTCTTTGAATCAATATTCAATGTCATCAGTTTTATTCCTTTGATATATATTTCTAACGAGGTATCATGTGCGTCAAACAAAGATCGTATGTCAAAGTTATGACCCCAGGAAATTGATGTACCAATTTACCCCAAGAGGACCCATAGTTTGGTGTTTCATCTCCTAGGGTTAGGTTTTTGGATTTTTATGGTTCTCTATTGTTTCTTAATAATAAATAGGCCTTGGAGCCTCATAGTAACATAGTTCAGAGCCATGTAGCGGCCACATCTCTTCTAAGAGATAAGCTACCAGCACCCTATCTAGTTTATTTCCATTTTGTCTGTAAGCATATTTCGGCTATGTGATATTAATGAAATGCAGCCTTATTTCTACTGCATATTTGTGTTAATCATTATTTCTATATTTTATTACATTCTGGCATAAGTCTGGATGAATGGTATCAAAGAGGTCTACTCTTTCTCGATCCTTATTTGTATGTCCCTAATGAGGTCGGGGTATAAGGAGTTAGGGATCGATCTGGTTGAACCTTTGCAAGATCAACCTCGCAAACCCTGAATACCACCCATGGGGGATGAAAATAAATACGAGGGAGAAGGATATCCTATCAAAATATTTCTCAAGGAGGCCCTTGATAAACAAAGGAATGCGATGATGGATAACTTGGCCCAGATCCTTCAACGACTGCCCATCAGTTGTGCATCTGCATCCACCAACCACTTTGGAGGAAAAAATCCTTTTAAGGTGTTATCACTCTAATAATTCCCAAAGTTGTGAGATTTTGATTTTATAGTTTAAAGAATATTAGAGGTAACCACAAACCTACTTTTAAGCTTTAGGATCTATCCTTCCTAAGGCTCAAAGAGGGCTCTCTCTATAAGATTTAACTTTGTTTCTATGTTTTATTTTAGGCTAGTTATATTGGGAAAATGGGTTTTGATTTGGTTTGGTGGGAAAATCACCTAATGAGATGGACAACTGTGAATCTGTAATCTATTGGGAAGATGGAGTCAAAATGTCAAGAAAAAAGATCAGGATCAAGGTCTAAAGTCAAATTTTCACAAGGCAAGATAACAGAGTCACTAAAGATCTTCAAAGGTTGATTGGTGAAGTGGTTTTAATCGAGATAAAGAGAAATTAAGAATTATTTCATCCGGATAGGGTGTGAAAAGGTAGGGGTTAATCGAAATTAGGGAGAAATTAAGGGTTCCCTAGTCTGGATATTAGCATAAAAAATTTAAATGAAAACCAGTCAATAACAGAGTGCTTTTAACAAATTCTGATATAAAAATTCCTGATTTCACATTAGAATTTAGAACACATTTATGAATGGATGAGAAACATAAGAAAATAGACAGATAACAGTAGAAAATACTTCACTTCAATGGCCCAACACATGAATCCAATAATATGATGCTTTATTCATTGAAATCCAATCTTCTAACTTGAGCTTGATTACCAAAACCCTTAGGTTCAGAATGTTCCAACTAAAGAAATATTCAGCAATTAATCCACATTAATAATTCAAATGATGAATTATTTATACAAAAATTAATACAAAATATCCTAGAATAGTCCTAGGAATGTTTTTAGGAAAATAAAATATCTTATTACAAAAAGATAGTGACAGTTTCTTAACAAATTGCAAGTTGTCCTATTTATTCAAATTAAATACTAATGGTGTTTGGATTTGGGTGCAACTGGCTAGTAGAGGTGTCCTTCAAGCTGACAATTGATCTTCAATCTATTTTAGAACTTTATCTTTCACCTGATACTCTTTAACAACTGATACTCTTTAACCACACTAATTTTGACTGCTTTACTCCCTGAAAATCTATTTTTTTACTGTGTAAAAAACAACACTCTGTTTTCATCCTCTTTCACTGCAAACTGTCTTTTATAGTAAATCTGTGAGCTTCTGCCAAAACTCTACCTCTGGTAATTAATATTTGTAAGATTCATAAAATTATCATCTGCTTCAGTGTACCTTACAAAAGTTGGCTTAACCAGAAAGAGGTGTTTTATCTCATGTTGTAAATAAAACAAAATTTCAATGCTCTTGTGCAACACTTTACCTATGGGAATTCCTTGCCAATCTAACTTGTTCACCTGTTATTTGGCAAAATCCCTTATATTTTTATTGTAATATTCTTGTTTCATCAGTTTATCATTGATAATAAGAATATTTGGCATGCATTTTTTCCTTAAAGTGTCAAAATTAACCATGAATCTAGTGATGGACATGTCCATATTTTGAAAATTTTCTTCCAACTGTTTCATCAAGTTTTCTTTGAAAGTACCTTTCTTACATCAAGAATTGTTTCTGTCCTGTCAATAATTCCTATCTCATCCAATTCTTGCTTGTTTTTAGTATTGAGAAACTTGATTATTTCTAAGGCTTCTTCAAGCTTGGCACCTAGCTCTTCTTTGGTCCTCAATATTTCTTCTTTGGATGCCTTAAGCAAGTCCTTCTACTCATAAATCACTTGAATGGATGGCCAACTATCATTGATTGACTCGATGATATTGGACCATAGTTGATTTTTTATGTATGCCATGGGCTCTTTTAAGGTTAACTCTATTTCTACCTTTTTGAGTTGTTCACTTAAGCTTTTGTTCTTTTGTTCCTCTGTTTTAGCATTTATCTGTGCTAATTTCTTGGCATCTTCAAGGTTCTTGATTTTATCTTTCAATCTATCTGTCTCATTATCCTGTATTGGCATGTCTTCCATAGCTTTAATGAGTTTGTTGGCCTCATCTAATTGTTAAACTGCTGAAGTGGAAGATTCAGTGGCAGGAGTAGTGGAAGAAGTGATTGGAATTATTGGGGCCAATGGGACCTTAGGAGCTAACTCTTCTGCTAGAGTTGAAGGCACTGTTGTTATCACCATAGGAATAACAGTGGGAGGGAAATTTTATGTCTTTGCAACTTCTTTTTCTTGGACTAGCTTGTGCATTTCGATTTCCATCTCCTTGATTTATGTTGTCATAGGTAATATGAGACTCATCATCCCATCCTTTTGGTTTTCTTCTTGCAAAATCTCCTTAGTCTGTGGATGCTCTATAGGAGGTAACTTCAATTTCTTTCTGAGTGCTGGAATATCAACATTTTTATTCTTTATCAATTCCTTTGTAGCTTTCACATTTGAAGGGTCATACCCTACTTCAATCACCAATTCTTCTAAAGACTTGATTCTAATGTCTTTGGCATATGAAGAGGATTTTTCAACCTTAATTTTATCTCTCATGTTGGTCAAAGCATTCTGGAGCTTTTAGACACACATTGCTTTTGGGGTCATGATGAATATAGAATTTCTGAGCTTTTCTTTTGGAATTCAATCTGGTCCAAGGGATGTATATCTTGGACTGGTACCTCAAAGTCAACCTTCTTATAATCTACTAGTTTTTTAGGTGTTGGTACGATAGGTTGAAGTACTGACATTAGAAACTTCTTATTTGTATAATCAAAGGCTGAGAGCAGCCTATTTTGAATTCCTGGATTTTGCTTCAAGTATTGTGAATAGATTTCATTCTTTATCTCCTCATTTTTTTCCTTGATATGTTTATACTTTTCTTTAATATCCATGTCTTTATCCTTTGCCTACTTTGATGAAGACACTTACCAAATTTTCTATTTCTGAATCATCTGTGTGTTGGAAGTAGTAGGTTGCTGCTCATTTTCTATTATTGTGTGAGTCACTATCTTTCTCTAGATTCTCTTCATCTAAAATATCCACTGTTTCCTTTTCTTTGTCTAATGGATTAATCTTTGGTTTCTTATTGTACCTGAGATTAACTCTAGTTCCTATGGTTGTTTCAGCAATATATGAGTTTTCTTCTCTATTTCTCTTTATGGTTCTGTCCTTGTGAATTGGAGTCTACAAAGTGTAACCAGTATCACTTTGCTTGACAGATTCCAATACTGTATTTTCGAAACATTCTACTTGGTTTGCAAATTCTTCAATGTCAGGATTTTTGTCATGAATATATGGGGTTAATTTAAATTTCACCATCATCTTATTGATTATTCCATAAGGATCATAGTTCCACAGGAAACTTTCATCAAACTTATACTCTAGCAACTATTTTTTTGCCTCTGCACCTGCTTCCCCATTGTTGCATATGAAAGGACCTAATTGGTTTTTCAATTTGAATTGAGTTTTATTTTTAGCAGCCAAAAAGTTTACATATTTTGAGTTTAGAATCTGTCTTATATATTCTAGGGCAAACAATCTCATTTGTAGATACTTTGGTAGTTTATAGGGCAAGAGATTTGATCCATAAACTGTAACCTCAGTGTGGCTTTGGTAAAGATACGAGTCACCTATCTTGCTCTACTCTGATAGCTGTAAAAACTTCTTAATCTCATCACTTATCCTAGGTTGCAAACTGTTTTTAAGCATATTTACCTATTGGTGAATGAAACAGTCTGTGAAATCTGCATATGTGAATTCATTTGACTCCTTTCTGGTCAAGGAAATCCAGAAAATCATAGACTGTGAATTATCCTCTACATCCATATTTTGAAGTGCTACTGGGAATTTATCTGACTGGAAGTAGAGGAACATATGAAAGAGGAAGGAGGTATACCTAAATACGCCTTCAGTAGGAATTTTTTCAAGTTGATCATGGATACTACCAGCTATATACTCAGAAAAGTTATAAATGACTGCAGGGGGCTCACTAGGCACAAATATGGACAAAAAACCAAGTATAGATTAATCAATGTGTTCATCAGTGAAGTAACCAAGGATAAAAGATAACATTGAGATAACTTGTCTTAATCCTTCTGGGAATTTGGAGGATGAATATGGAGGATTTAGCTTGGGGATTTCAACATATGAGGGCATGAATGTTTGAAATATCTGAAATCTTTTAGGAAATTCTAATTCCAGATAAAACTTTGTAAGAGCTTCTATAGGTAAAGGGATTGCATTTGGCTCTAGTTGTAAATGAAGCATTTGGTTTATGGATTCAGTAGTGATAGTAAATAATACTTCTTTCTTAGCATTAAAAATTGCTTTATAATCTGGGGAATAGTGAGCTTGATATAGTCTAATGACCTCAAGGCACTAATGGGTGTGGGGAACAACATATTTGGGAAAATTAGACTCCCAAATTTGCACTTCATC
Source organism: Pinus albicaulis (assembly GCA_034641835.2). NCBI lineage: Eukaryota > Viridiplantae > Streptophyta > Pinopsida > Pinales > Pinaceae > Pinus > Pinus albicaulis. The sequence continues at coordinate 1,720,918,590 of CM076578.1, read as the reverse complement.
TACCTGATCCAAAGATTTTTCTTGGCTCCAGTAGTGGAGCTCAAGAATATTGAATTCAGCTACTGGATGAGTGATTTTATAGTCTACATCAGCTAAAGGGGTATGCTTAACATCTACAATAGGCGGTTGTAGTGGATTAATGACAATTGTGCTTTTAGAGGCCATCTATGAGTTTTTTTTGACACTTTAACTCTCTTAATCTTAGAAAATCTATTTTTTAGGTTTTTTTAAATATACTTCTGTAAGATTAGACTGTTTACATAAGGTATTTTGGTATGACAGAGGTTTCTTTCGGATTTTAAAAGTTAAAATTTGGATTTTTCTACTTCAAACTATTAATTCTGCTCCAAAATCAATCTTTAAACCTTTTACAGACTCAAGAAAAGCTTTAACGAGGGTTCACTATAGACTTCTTTGATAAAACATACCTAAAATAGTCCAATTCATGCAAGAAGGGATTTTGAGAATTTGTAAAAGAGTTTAAATCATTCAAAGGGTTTGTAAAGGTCTAAAAATGGATAAATTTCTTCAATTTTCTTAGAAAATAGGTTACAGTCTCCATAAACTATGAAACTATCAGAGTTTTGAACCAAAAATGAATTTTGGAGGCAATAAGGTTTTTCTTTTAGACAAATAAGTTTCAAGAAGGTTTACATTCACAAGTATGCTTCTTTTCAGATGAAGGATGGGTATTTTTGTTGAAAAATACCTGTAATTTTAGATGTTTTACTTGAAAAGGGTTTTATGGGAGTCTGGAAGCTTTCAAAAGCTTGTTGAAGTCTTTTGGATGTAATCTGGAGGCTCTGTGTAGTTGTAGCACTGGATTCTCACTGAATTTGGTTGTTTTTTACATGAAAATAGGGAAGAAGCGTCTTTTCTTAAGTCAGAAGAAGTTTGTGATTAGAAAACACAACATAAAAGTTTTAAACACGTTCATTATGTTGTTTTATAGATATTTTATTGAAACAATGTTTACATTAAATGCCAATCAATTCAAATGGGAAGCAGTTTGGCGCCGGGAGGTTTATTTACTGCTAAGAGGTTATCGCAACATCCGAGGGTGGTTTATTTCATAAATGGATGCAATCTAATATCAAATGGATGCATAGAAGAGAGAGAGAGAGTGGGGTAAAACTGCTCATATCGTAAATCTAAAATTTATTAACCATCCCACCATTGAAATTGGGATATGGCCTATGGGTTGTCGGACCAAGCAGAGAGAGTGTGAATGGTTAGGATTGATCCATGGAGTTATGGGGTAGATGGGTGTGGGGCCCGAGAGTTTTTTATAAGGCGGCTTCAATGTTTTATATGTTTAAACCAATTTTTAACATAAAATCTTAGTGTTAAGAGGATAGATGGGATAGGCGGATATCAAAATTTTATAGAGCAAATGGAGTATATCCATGTGTAATGTAACCTTTGGGAGGGTTAATATAATGATATGATTTAAACCTATGGGGATTGGGGTAATTGTCACATGGGGAGTTAAAACCATAAGATAAACATATAATGTGGGTTTGGGTTGTTTAAATTAAACATGAATTAATATAATACGGGATGGAAGGGCATATAGTGGAGTTAATAAATAAGTTAAATGTTAATATGAAATATATGAGTGTATATGTGGGAATACACAAATGCACTAAGTAAAGTGTAATTTAAGTGTTTGGGCACAATTTTCATAGTGGTGGCCCCATTTTAAACATTTCACACTTAATACTTAGGATAATGCATTTTTTTGGGTTTTTGAATGAAATGGAAATTATTTAAAGGGGTTTTTACTTTTCCTAAGAAAAAGAGGTGTTTTAACTTAGGAAAAAGGGATTCTAATTGGGAAAATGAGTGATGTTGAGGAAAAGGGCTTTAATGAAGGGAATGCAATACTTAGTGCCAATCAGTCACTAACCCTTGGGTTTGGTCCCAACAAAAGTCAAAGAAATGCTCTAAGCCATTATAACTGAATTTTTTTAATATTGGAATACTTTGAGGGGAGGGAAATTAGTAATTTTCCAGAGGATGTTTATTCATGCCTTGTGCAACTACTTTATACCTACCCATCATTTATTCTACCATTTTTTCCTTTATTTGCATGGGTGCATTTAAGCTTGCAAACCCTAATCCATTTTTCTTTTAAAACATGAAACTATCTAATTCTAACCTTATTCATCTAAGGGCTTAGATTAAACTGTTGAGCTCATCCTTTATTCTCTACCTAACTACTGATTTGTCAAGTTTAAACTGTTTGACAAGATATTTATTTTCTATCTATAAACATGAAGTTTAAAGCATGAAAAATTTAAGGCTAAAATATTTAAATCATCACGAATTATGACATTTTGAACAGGCTGCACATGATCATTTTTTTGTAGTAAAAAGTAGCTAGTAGTGGCATTTTGACTTATATCACTTTCATGTCTTATTCTTATCTCTTTTTTTTTGGGGTCCATTTTTTCCATTTTCTTTTATCTTTTTCTTTTCAAGTCCTTTGATTTTTATTTCATTACTTTTACCCTCTTTTCATTTTTTTATTTTTTAAATATGGGAAAACAACTTGCAGAAAGAAAGGTATGTACATATTACAAGATTAATCAAAGTCAATTAAAAAATTATGAACCCTATTATTATAAGACCTTAACACAAGGTACAAGTAAACTTTGACATTCCCATATTTGAGGGCCAAAAAGATGTAGACGTCATAGATAGATAGTTGAATCTATTAGAAGTTTATTTGTTATTTCATGACTTTTCCAACCGGGAAAATATTACTTTTGCACTTCTCAAAGCCGCCTCCCATATCAAGGACTGGTGGGAAACTTATTGTGAGTAAGAGGACAAGAGGGAACCCTCTCTTTTTTTGGTCGCACCCACTTGGAATTATTTTGGAGATGCCATCAATGAACACTATTATCATGTGGGGAACTATGAGGACAAATACATACACTTGACTATGTTGAGGCATCAAAGGGATCAAGATGTGCATGAGCTCATGAATCTATTCCATACCCTAAGCATAAAAATGGGTATCAAATATTCAGGGAAACATTTGGTGCTGAACTACCACAGTTATCTACATAGATACATTCCATATGAAATGGAATTCCTCAACATCTCCTCGCTTGGTATAGCATACTGATTTTCTTCCAAGATTGAGCAAAGTTCAAACAGAAGAAGCGAGACTTTGGATATTCTAATCAAAATCAAGGGAAAGGTGCTGCCAAACTACAAAACAAAGGACAAATCCAAAGCAGGACGGCCCATAATAGACTTCCAAAGCCGAAAGAAAAAAGAAACACCGTGAAGCCAAAGAAGGACATGGGAAAGTAGTGTGAGTTCCATAAGAGCTCCACTCACAACACAAGTGAGAGTTGGGCCAAGAAGTCACTACTAGACGAGCTTAAGGCTTATGAATCGGATGCATGCTCTAACTCTAAATCAGAACCCAAGAAGGGGAGTGATAAAGGGAAGAAAATTATCGATGCGGAGTACAACGCCACTGTTGCTGCCATGAAGATATAGAAGGAGGAACCAGAAGATCCAGAGGAGGAGGAGTGCCTCTTCCATTCCGAGATGTGGGTAAATGGTTACCTATTGAAGTTCATTGTTGACAAAGGGAACTAAAGTAACCTCATTTCAGTAGAGGCCCTAAAGCAGTTGGGCTTGCCGACCACAATACATCCACAGTCGTACACCATTTGGTGGCTTCACCAAAGATGAGATCTCTGCGTCAGCCACTAGTGTCGCCTTCCCTAAAACATCAAGCCCTTCATAGATGAGGTATTATGTGACATTTCCGCTCTTAATGTTTGTGATGTATTATTAGGCCGACCATACTTTTGGAAGTGACATGATGTGTACGAGTCTCTGCCTAGCGTTGTGGGAAATAAGTTGTAAAGGATACCAAAGGTATCACTGCTTATTGACATCTCTTTGGTTACTAAAAAAAAATGCACTAAGATCATTTCCAAAATCGAGAAATTTGTTTCCTGACGATCCAATCTCAGGGTAAGAATAATACTATGGTCGTGACCTCTAGACAGGGATCCTCCGCACAACAACAAAAAATGGACAAGGTCATGGAGGACTATAGGGGAATCTTCACCTCACTCCCACCGGTGCCTCTACACTGTCAATTCAAGCACCCCATCTATCTGACCCCGGGTGTGTCGCTGCCCAATGGACCAATATATCGACGCTTTATTCTGGAGAACGATAAAATCAAGAACTAGATTCAAGAGTTATTGCAGAAAGGTCACATCCAGCCAAGTTCATTTCCTTGTGACATCCTGATCATGTTGCTGTAGAAGAAGGATGGGACTTTAAGACTTTGTATTTTCTATCAAGCATTGAACAATATCAATGTGGCCATTCAAAAACTCATTTGTAGTAGTTTACTTGGATGACATGATGATCTTCAACCATGCATGGGAATAGCACCACCACCACATATGACAGGTCCTCCAAACACTGTGGCAACACAAGTTGTGTGAAAATTTGGAGAATTTCACTTTTGGCATGACCTAAGTTCAGTATCTGGGATACATTATTGATGAGCAGGGGGTGCATGTGGATCCAACCAAGATCCAAGTCATTCGGGATTAGCCAGTCCCAACCACTCTAATAGAGCTCCACAAATTTCTCAGTCTTCCTAATTTCTACCGCATGTTCGTGTTGGTATTCTCTCATATCACTTGGCCCTTGAGTAAAGTCACCAAGGGAAGAGAGAAAGAAAAATTATTTTGGTATGAATCTCAACAAAAGGCATTCGTAGAGTTGAAACATCACCTTTGCTCTACCCCAGTGCTCACGTTAATAGACTTGAAACAACCATTCGAGATCAAGATAGATGCCTCTGAATATGCTATTGGGGCAGTTCTTACTCAACAGGGGCATCCAGTGGCATATCACAGTGAGAAACTATCCGAAACAGTCTGGAATTATCTCATTTATGATAGAGAGATGTATTCAATTGTGCAGGCTTGCCGACAATAGAAGAATTAAATTTTTGGGAAGGAAACGATCATCCACACAGACCACCGAATCCTATATTTCATACAGACACAAGGGAAGTTGCAAAACGATCACCATCAAAAGTGGTCCACATATCTACAACAATTTCATTTGAACATCATGTATGAGAAGGGAAACACCAATAATGTTGTAGACTTCCTCAACCAACCACTGATCATGGTGCTAACCACTGTGCTCAAATCTGGTGGGAAAGGTACTTTTGATTGGTTATTTTCCCAAAAAAACATCATTTAGGGCCTCAAAACGGCTCCAGAAGTTTAGGACCCAAAAAACTGTCAAAAATATTAAATTGTGCTACAATTAAGGAAACTGAAAAACTGAAAGAAACAATGGTGGGGATCCAAGTGGAATAGGTGTGTGGCTAATAATACCCACCTCGATCATTCCTTCGCCCTTAGGAGGTAATGGTCCCCATTGCATTGAGTTCCTCCATGAGATGAGGAATATCCTCCTAAGCTTGGTCCCTAGTGAGACACTTTTCCTGGTGAAGGAGTTGGAATTTTTTGACAACTCTATATAGCTGGATCCTCTGCTGGTGGATGTTATAGATCTATGTGTCCATGATTATAGCATTTGTGGCTTGTTCCATGTAGTCTAGGTTTATGTTTATTGGTGTGAGTTATTATGCCATGTCGGATGTGTCTAGTAGAGGTGGAAAGTAGGGATGAAGATGGTCCACACTAAATAATAGATGCAGACCAAGGAATGGTCGAATAATAAGCTAGAATTCATTGCCCCGTATAGTGGGAAATTATAAGTCTTGTGCCCACAAGATTTGAGCATGATGTTTAGTGCATGTTCTATTGTCGGCTGAGGAAGTATGCAACATTATTAGTGCTACCCTTTTCATACTTTATGTTTAAATAAAAATATTGTAGATATGTAGACCATTTCTGATGGCGAGAATTCTACAACTTTTTTTGTGTCTGTATGAACTGCAGGGGTCGGTGTTCTATGTGTATGATCGTTTCCTTCCAAAAAATTTAATGCTTCCATTGTCGGTAAGCCTGCACAATCCAATACATCTCTTTGTCATAAGTGGGATACTTCCAGACTATGTCAGACAATGTCTCACTATGATATGCCACTGGATGCCCCTTTTGAGTAATAACTTCCCCAATAGTATAAGAAAAGGCATCTATTTTGATCTCAAATGGTTATTGAAAGTCTGGTAATGTTAGCACTAGGGAAGAGCAGAGGCAATGTTTCAACTCTACGAACACCTTCTATTGATATTCAGACCAAAAAAAATTGTATATTGCTCCTCACTTGGTGACTTGATTCAAGGGCCAAATGATATGAGAGAAAACCAACATGAACCTGCGATAGAAAATGCAAGACCCAAGAAGTAGCGAAACTCTGTTAGAGTGGTTGGGGCTCACCAATCCTGAATGACTTGGATCTTGGATGGATCCACGTGCACCCCCCACTCATCAATAATGTATCCCAGATACTGAACTTGGGTCATGAAAAATGTTCACTTCTCCAAATTGTGGGACAACTTGTGTTGTCGTAGTGTTTGGAGGGCTTGTCGGATGTGGTGGAAGTGTTGTTCCCAAGTTTGGCTAAAGTTCAGGTTGTCATCTAAGTACACTACTACAAATGAGTTGGTGAATGGTTTCAAGATGTCATCCATCAACCTCATGAAGGTTGTAGGAGCATTTGTCAAGCCATTTGAACAGACCTTTCTTGGCTTTGGAGGTAGTATTCCACACATTGAAGGGTTCGATTGGTACCTCATGATACCGAGACTTCAATTCGATCTTGATGAAACACTTCCCCCACTTGAGTTGGTATAGAAGTTCATGAATCTATGGGATCGGGTACCTAATCGAGACAGTGATCTTGTTCAGCACCCAATAGTCAATATAAAGTCTCCAAGTCCCATCCTTCTTCTGCACCAACACAATCAGGCTCCTAGAGGCCGATGAACTCATCCGGATGTGACCTTTCAGGAGTAGCTCTTGAATTTTCCTCTTGATCTCATCTTTCTCTATAAGAGAGCACTAATAGATTTTTCCATTGGGCAGCAATGCACTTGGGGTCAGATTGATGGGGTGCTTGACTTGACAGTGTAGAGGCACCCTTGTGGGTGAGGTGACTATGTCCCCGTACTCCTCCATGACCTTGTACATTTGTTGTTGTCTTCCGGAGGAGCCCTATCTGGAGGTTGTGACCATATTCTTCTTCTTTCCCTGAGGGAAGATCATCATGAAAACAAATTTCTCTATTTTAGAAACGAGCTTACTACATTTTTTGCAATAACCAAAGAGATGGCGGTAGGTGGTGCTACCTCTGCTATCCTGTACAACTTATTTCCAAAAGTAACAATAACAGCGTGAGGTCAGGACTCATACAAAACATGTCACTTCCACAAATATGGTTGGCCTAATAATACATGACAAAAATCAAGAGGGGAAATGTCACATAATACCTCATCCATGAAGGGCTTGATGCTGTAGGGAAGGCGACACTACTGGTTGATGCAGAGATCCCATCTTTGGTGAAGCTACCCGATGGTGTATAGATGTGGGTGTGATGTGGATGGTAAGTCCAACCACTTCACGCCCTTGCTGAAATTATATTATTTTGGCTCCCATTGTCGATAATGAACTACAACGAGGAACCCTTTACTCACATCTTGGAATGCAAGAGGTTCTCCTCCTCCTCTTGATCGTTCCCTTCCTCATTCTGGATCTTCGTGGTGGCAACGGTGACATTAGGCTCCACATAAATAATTTGCTTCTGTTTATCACTACCCTTGTTGGGTTCTGATTTAGAGTCATAGCATGCATATGATTCATAAGCCTTTAACTCAACCACTAGTAACTTCTTGGTTCGACACTCACTTGTGTTTTGAGTGTAGCTCTTATGGAAATCACACCACTTTCCCATGTCCTTATTTGGTTTCGTGGTGCTTTTATTTGCTTGTGGCTTTGGCAGGCCATCTTGGGCTACCTCACCTTGGCTTTTTTCTTTGCTCTATATTTTAGGGGAACCTTTCCCTTGCTTCTCATTTGCATATCCAAAGTATCTCTTCTTCAGTTTGAACTTATGCTCAATCTTGGGATCATAATGATATGATCCACGAAGCGAGGAGATGTCGAGGAACTCCATTTCCTCCTGAATGTATCTATCCATACAACTGTGGAACTTCAACACCAAACTTTTCTTGGAATCTTTGATACCCAATTTTGTGCACAGGGTATGGAAAAAATTCATCAGCTCATGCACATCTTGATCCCTTTGTTGTTGTAGCATAGTCCGTTGTATGTACTTATCCTCGTAGCTCCCCAAGTGATAATATTATTCCTTGATGGAATTTCAAAAATAATTCCAAGTGGGTGTGGCTAAAACAAAGAGGGTTCCCTCTCGTCCTTTTGCTCATAGTTGGTTTCCCACCATTCCTTGACATGAGGGGTGGCTTTGAGGAGTGAAAAAGTAATATTTTCCCGACTAGAAAAGTCATAAACTGAGAAATATCCTTCTAATAGATTCAACCATCTATCTATGATGTCTACATCTATTTAGCCCTAAAATATGAGAAGTCGAGAAAGAGAAAACCACTCAGACACCACTGATCTGAACTTATGCAAGAACATAATAAAATACAAAAATACACATAAATGTTGATATGCAGTAGAAATAAGGTTTCCTTTCATTAATATCACATAACTGAAGTATGATTATAGATAGAATGGAAATAAACTGGCTACGACACTGGTAGCTTATCTCTAAGAAGAGATGTGGCTGCTACAAGCCTTTTAAATATGTTACAATGAGGCTCGAAGGCCTATTTATTATTGAGAAACAATGTAAAACCCTAAACATCCAAAAACCTAACCCTAGGAAATGAAACACAAAACTATGGGCCCCGTTGCGGTAAATTGGTACATCAATTTCTCGGGGTCATAAATTTGGCATAAGATCTTCATTTGACACACATGATACCTCGTTAGAAATATTTATTTGAGGACTACAACTGATGACAACAAATATCGAGTCAAAGACTCATATTCTCCTCAAGGAGAATATGATTCTTCAACTCTATATTTGTTGTGAGTAGTTGTATTCCACTGATAGATATTTCTAACTAGGTATGATGTGCATCAAAGGGAGATCATATTCTAAAGTTACGACCCCATGAAATTGATGTACCAATTTACACCAACAGGGCCCATAGTTTTGCGTTTCATCTCTTAGGGTTAGGATTTTGGATGTTTATGGTTTTCAATTATTTCTAAATAATAAATAGGCTTTCGAGCCTCATTGTAACATAGTTTAGAGGCCTATAGCCACCACATATCTTCTCAGAGATAAGCTACCAACGCCCTAGCTAGTTTATTTCCATTTTTTCTGTAAGCATATTTCAATTATGTGATACCAATGAAATGAAGCCTTATTTCTCTTGCATCTCTGCGTCTATGTGTATTTCTATATTTTATTATGTTCCTGCATAAGTCTGGATCATGAAGTGACCTGGTAATGGCTAGCCTCATTTTAATATTATATTCATGCATTAATTTTGGGTGACATTGCAATTGAAGGAAAGACCTTCGTTCTTCAATTAAAGCTTTTTTTTTCTCATTCATTATTTCTTAAATATTTGGTAGATGATAATTCCCATGGTATATGGTGGAATTGATTAATTTTTATTCAAACCCCTAATTGTAAGGTATCATTTATGAATTACAAATGGATTGATGTTGTAATGGTTTTCATATAAAAAAAATGAACAAATTGACCAACAATGCATAATGTATAATTTCGTGTTTTGTGAATGACCAATATTGTTCGCATGAATATCACTAAAGGAGATTTATATATCCACATTACATAGAGCCATTGGATTAGAGGGTTAGAGTTTGCATAAAAGGATTTTTTATTATTGGGAACAACATAGTGGGGTGATTTTTTATTGGGAAACACATAGAGTTATTCAGACTAACATATGTTTTTGGAATTAGTTGTAAGCCAATAACCAAATTGAATATTCCATTGTAAATGATGTGTTTCTTTTTTGGTGATTATTCCATTGTAAAGAGTGTGTTGGTTTGTTGGCTAACAATAATAAAAATCACTTGAAATACCTAATTGCCATTGCATTGTCATGTGGTTGTTTGTGAGAAAGTTACTTAGAAAAATGAGCCATATAATCAATCCCTATCAAATATTATAGAGAAAAATGTTGATTTCCATAGAGGATCCATGTTTGAAAAGCATGAAGGATATAAGTCCTACATTTATGGATAATATTAATATTAGATTAGTTGAATCCCTAACTATGAAGTACCTATGAAAAATTTGAGAAGCAATTAGACTTAGCATGGATAAGGAATATATGAGAAAAATATTGGAAGAATTCTAGGGAAATAATATGCAATTCCAAGAGGAGAAATGATAATTGAAGGAGAAGGTACACAATTTTGAATAAATGATAATAGAAACTAGGAAACTACTTTGATACATATACAAAAATATTTCCATTACTAAAGAAGCACTTTGTTGAATTCCAAGACTCATCACCACTATGATGGTAGAATGTGACAAGATTAGAGTTCAACTGATGCAACTGGGAGTGAAGTAAATTAAAGTGGATAATTGGTAGGAGTGCTTCACTCGCTAATATGATGGCTTGTGGCACCAAGAGTTGGTAGAGAAGAATAAGGTATTGGAAAATATAAAATAAGATGTCCAAAAGGCTAGGGAAACAAAGAAATCTTCAATTGCTACTATAAAAGCAAACATCATGATGAGATCAACATAATAATTCCATATTTTTTAGAGCTTTTTAAGGAGAATTTTGTTGATTTTGAAAATCACTCTAGAGGCATTGGTTCCAAGATATCAAGACTCATGGGCTATGATGGTCAAGAGCTAAGGAAGAGAATTTAAGGAATTAGAAGCCTAATTATTGCTAAACTAAGAGTCAAACATGAGGCCAAACTTTTAGTGGCATAGAAAATGACACGGCCCATGACTAATAATATAAAAAAAATTAGAGTGACAAATTTAGCTTACTCATTAGAAAAAATGGAAACAACTAATCAAACCTTATTATTGTAATAATGCATTACATATAATTGATTATTGTAATGATGGATTACCCTTGGAACAAACAATTGAAGAAAAAACATGTTAATAAACCAAAATAAGAAGTATAAGAATAGAGTTACGCATTAAGAAACACATCCCTCGTTTGTTGTTTTACCATTAACAAAGGTCCTCAAAATAAAAATTACTCATTTTGAGGTAGGTTTGATTTGTAAGAAGAAAGTTTATCTTGCATCTTGTTGGGATAAGCAGGCCACATTCTACATTCCACATGCCTACATGTTTCTAAAGGACGAAAGGAAGGAAGAAATCCCAAAAGAACCATCAAACTCAAAGGTAGACAAGGAAGAATTTCATGTCAAGTACATCAAATAACACCAAAAAGAAAATATCCACCCCTTCTAATTGATTGGACATTAGAAAGAAAAGTGTTCGATGATTCGTCAAAAGAATTGAACTATCAAAATAATTGTAGAGAGTGAATACCGAAGGAGATGATGAGGCATGGATGTTATAACTTTGGGTTTTTCTTGAAAATCCATGATAATCATTAAAGAAAAAAAAATGATGAATTATTTCATTGAATACATTTACGTTTGGTAAACCATCAGCTACAAGATTTTATCCTCTATAAGAATATAGGCATTGATGTCACCTACAACCACACATTTGGAATACTTAATAAGTCTTTTTGGTAAAAGAAGGTGCAATGATTGCATGTGAAGGTTGTCATGAAAATGATAATGTTGCAATGTTAGAGGTGCTATGATTGAATGTGAAGGTTTTCATGAAAACGATAATGTTGCAATGTTAGACTATTTGTAAGCATCTGCAAACAATCTAGAATTGTTTTCATGTGAAAAGTAATTAATCCTAGGAGAAGAGGGAATATGGCACTTCTTTTTGAGGATTCACTAAGTTATAGCAATGCTGGTTGGGATCTCATGTGATCAAGTAAAGACTAAAAATTGACTTACATTCCATAGAATTCCAAAATGGATTGTTTCTATGTCTAAGAATGAAAAGGATTTGCATGTTAAAGATGGGAATGCATTTTGATTGAAGAATTCAAATATGAAGATTTTTGGGTGTGGGGAGATAGTGAGTATACTTTTGTACTACAAAAACAAGCCAGTTAGAAATAAGAGCTAGAGATAGAGCCATAGCTAGGACTAGATCTAGGAGCTAGAGTAGTGATCTAAAGCTAAAGCCATAACCATAACTGAAAGTTACAGCAAAGCCATAGCCATACCTAAAAATTAGAGGTGAACATTTATCTAGAGCTTGGTTTAGTTTAAATATTTTGTACATGAAATGTCTTGTCAATAAGGAGACATGATCCAAAATGGATCAAAAATTAGGATTTAATACTCACAATTAGTTCAAAAATTAACAAGGTTTAAGAAAATGAAAAAAACAATACAAGCTTTGAGAAGTAAATGACAAAAAAAAAAAAAAAACTAACTAAAGGTCATGTCTTTTGTACTTGTGGCTATCCCCATCTCTTATATCTTGAAAGACACGTTGTCAAGCAAGAGGGTCCAAGGAGGATGCACATGGGAGTGGCTATGGAAATGGTTGAATAGATATGGAGCCATCATTTGCATTCTAACTCGAGATTGTCTAAATAGATGCTAAGAAACCATTAAAAAGTAGTTTTATCATTTAAACTTCCAATTTAAAATCTATGTATCAATTGCAACTAATTATTTTGTTTATTGTTCACAATAAAACCCTCGATCACAATTAAATTATCTTCACTTATTATAATGTAAAATATGATATATTATAGACATTAAAACTAAGTAACTATGTTATTAATTGCTAACAAACAACATGTCTAGATCATCGATATATTGCTTAAGAGAGATCAATAACTATGAGGACAAAGTTGTTTTTCTCCACCCTCCAATATAAGATCGGATAGCCATTTTCATTTAACTGGATTTAGCAATTAGCTAGTTGTAATAGTTGGCATTTAGACAGGTCATACAATCTCATTGTTCATAACTCTGATGCATGGCCCCTCGGTGAGGTGATTCCAAACCCAATTAACCCTTCCAGTGATTACGATAGAGGCTGGAGATATGGTGTGGGGTAGAGTTTGATCCAGCAACGAAACCTAAGTGTGTTGCCTTCTCCCTGTGCTTTGACTACATTTTAATTAAATTATTAAGCTAATCCGAGTGGGCCTTAATTCTCACTGCATCAAATCGTTGCCTATGATTAACAAGAAAATTGTTTTCTTTGTTTGTGAAAAGTGTAATACAAAAACATTGGCATATATGAAATTCATTGGCATAAATGATTGTCGAGAACAGAAGGAAGGAAATGATGCACAATGTAACTCCTGGACGTGTATGATTTTCTCCATGTCACATTGTAGTTGACATTGATGTTGAGGACCACAATGATTCTTAATTATTGCGTGAATGTTGTTTGTATTTATATTTAAAAGTTGTGCAATATTTATTGAGGCGTTCTTGCCTTTAAATTTGAAGAGATGCGGTAATGGCTGGCATGCACCATGGGAATTTGCTTGTGCCCATGGCCATTTAAAACTCTTAAAACTCTCCTCTTTTCTGTAGCTACTTCATTTTCTAGTAGATACTGTTGATCAAACTCTCTTTATTTTCAGCACATCAGTGTGTTAGCTGATGTTTTATTGGAATTCTATTCTGTGTTGCTGGTTCAAGTTTAACAAAGAGAGATTAGGTGTCTGTGCCAATATTTCCTATAGTATTTGTAACTTGGGCCGAATCTGCCCTAAGATTGCAGTACAGCTTTTCATTTGTAATAAGTTTAGTTATATACTTTTGAGCACGAATAAAATCTGACCTTAATAAGCGTTGGGTTCGAAGAGGAATTTTGGTTCTGCTACGTTCTTCATTAACTTCAGCGCATACCAAAGTTTAGATGGATTTTTATTTATTTTCAATAAATAATAATAGGTTAATTAAAACATTAAAATATTTGTTTGGGATATATATATATATATATATATATATATATATATATATATATATATATATACTGGTAAAAAGTGAAAACTTATCCCTTAAAAATTATACTTTTAGGAATATTTTATTACGTTTTGAAAATTGAATTATATTATGTTTTTTTTCATTATTTTAAGAAACCTATTTTTGAAAATTAAATTATTTTATGTTTTTTAATTTATTTAAGAGTATATAAAATAAATATAATTTAAAATTTTAATTTAATTAAAATATATATAATTATTCATTATTTTTCTATTTTATTTTATCATTAAAAAAAAAGAAATAAAATCTTAATTTAATGATGATGGTGGTTAACCAATTAAATTTTAAGAAAAATGATAAATTAATATATTAGATTTTAGACTTTTGTGTTTCATATTGATGATAGAATTGTCTTTCAGATTAATAACATCATTGAGATTTAGTTTACTTTTCGAACTATCTAATGTGGTTAATCCTAAAGACAAAGGTGAGCTAAAATAAATCTACCCATAAGTTTAAATAGCAGAGATGCATTTGGGTCTCGTTGGAAAATTAGTGGTTAAGAATTAGTTTTAAGAAGAATAAAATTAATATTATTTATTTAAGTATTAACTTAAATGAAAATAATATTTAATTGTAAATTAATAATTATCTTTTTATGAAATAGATGTTAGGAGTTAGATTTAATGAGTTAGCCGTTACAAATTAGATGTTAGAACAATAGTAGTTAATTAATAATCTAATTTTTTAATTAATTAAATAATTATTATTATCATTATTATTTTTTAAATTAAATTAATTTGGATTGAATAAAAATACAATCAAAATTTAATTATTTATGTATATTGATTATAAAATCAAGTTAATATTAATAATAATAAAAAAAAGGAAATCAAGAAGAGAGGGCAAGAATCCACCTTTTGCTCAATTGCCAACCATTCTCCCTATTGAGATTGATAGCATGTTTCTCAATCTCAATGGATTCTCTTAGCTTCCTATGATGGAAGTGATCAACCTTTGCAATGACTGGGGAATCCTCAATGCACACATGGTGTTTAGAATTATCCACATGTTCAACCAAAGCTGGGGAGCGGGAACGATAATGTTTAATTTTTGCTACATGTTCTTGGATTCTTTGGCTAATAGAGCGACCAATTCCCCAATGTATGGAATCCCACATGAACAAGGGTAAAGTAGACCCATTTCATGTCTTTCGGGGATCTTTAAAGCATCTAACTTTAAAATAATTAATAATGCTTCCAATAATAATAATTATAATAACTATAATTTAATTAATAATATTCCTAATAATAATGATGTGTAACAATAATGTTAACTTTAATAATAATAATAATAATAATAATAATAATTTCCTCTTTAAAAATGTTATTAATCCTTTTAGTAAAAACGTGGATCCTATTGTTTTTCACCTCTTAGATAAAGGGTTTAATTTTTGACTTGCTCCTAAAAAGATTCCAATTGATGACATTATTTGTAACATTGAATATGGAATTAGAGACCTTCTTGATAATGTCAAGGAAGTTATTAGACAAGACTGTGCCTATAAAGGCCAAGCCTCCAAAAAGCAACATAATTTAGCAAAATTGAGTTTATTGCCCTTAAATACTATAGGGATAACGACATCACCATCCTAAGAACCCTCAATACTTAAATAAGATTAATATTATTAAGGTATTAAATTAAATGAAAATAGTATTTAATTATAAATTAATAATTATCTATTATGAAGTAGATGATCACATAGTGAATTGACGCTATGTCATTCATTTGACTAGTTCAATCTCACTTCTTTACCCCTATGAGCATCAGCCGATGTAATGAGTGCTAAGTGGACTATTCAAAAATCATGAGAAATTAGTGAATTATGACTACCTCTCATGGAAATGGTCATAGAAAAATGACTTACTCAATGCAGTTGAATCCAAAAAAAATTATATCTAATTAATCTTATTATTCTTATAACTAATTTTTAACGGTTAATATACCAACAACTAACTCTTGTAACAACTCGTAAATTAAAATAAATAATTAACATAGAATTTTCAAATACCATGAGTAGAGAGAAATTACCTTTAGCGATGATATTCCTTGTGATTTCGGAGTTGAATGTTACTTGAATCTCGATAACCACAAAAATTTTTTGGAGACAACTCTCTGCCCAACCATAGGCTTGGATGCTCATAATATTTCTATAGTTGGCCACCCCCGACCCCTCAATCAACATACTACTGCCAGGGAATCTTTTGTTTCACAATACCTTTCTCCCAAGAGAATGAATGAAGGAATGATGAATCTCATCTTCCTTATCATCTATTAAATAGATCAAGCAATGGAAAGGGATCTACATGCACACATTACATGCGTCAACATGTAAATTTTTTTATTTTATTTTAAGTTTTACTTAATTTATTTTTTTTCTTAGTTTAACTCTTTATATTTTATTCATTATTGATTTTTGTTCGCTTCACTTATTTTTACTATTTTATAGTTTACTTTTATATATTTTTATTTAGAACTCTAGTTTATTATCTACTATTTTATTTATTTTCCATTATTATATTCTCTTCATTATTTATTATATATTTACTATTATTGACTTGTTATTTATTTACTATTTATTTTACTATTATATTATATTATTTATTATTTTTATTATTATTAGGTGACACTACATACTCTCCCTCTTTAAGGAACTTCATCCTGAAGTAAATTTGAATCGTTTAACATTTTATTTATTTAGTTATTTATTACTTCACGTTTTCCCTACACCCTCTATTAAACTAGTATAACCAGCACACATTGAAAGTTTCCACAACACTTGGGAAATCCCAAGGAACCACTGTCCTTTTTACCACTTCCAAAAATAGGCTTAAGTGTCATTGGTCTATACCATAGCCCAAGGCTATCCCCAAGGTTCGCGTCGAGCTCAAACCTCATATTCCCCAAGGCAGGCTTCTGGTTCGAGTACTTAATGACTTTGGGCATCTCGCAAGGCTGGCCCACTCCCTCCACACTCACTAAGGTGCAAAACTCGGGGCATTGAATTCGCTATACCTTCACCAGACTTCAACATCCCAATCCAATATCAAGCACTCGAACTCCTCAAGATAGTCCCATAGCCCCTGAAGAGTTATCCATCAAGAGATAAAAAAGTAAAAGGATTCACTGGCATATGTAATGTTGATTTAGTATTTCCCCAAACCATATGGTGTTACATATTCTCCTTCGTAGGTATGGGCTCCCACAGGACCATCAAATAAATGGGCCCTCTCGGCCCATTTGTGGATTTCCTGTCAATCACCACATCTCAACATGCAATCAATGCATTAGTTATAATCACAATATCATAAAAATAATCCACATTTCAATTCTTGCATGTCATCATGAAATATGAGATCATTTTTATCATAACATTCTGAATAGTAAAAATTGCATGTTCTTACTTAAAATTTGCATGTGATTAACACATAAATTACATGCATAAGTTATAAAATCAACATCTCTATGTCAAATATATATCATGACATCACATAATAAATGAACCATATTTCAGTATACATCATATCATAACATCATAATCCCTATGCATATCATATCGATCATGAGCATTCAACCTCATTATCATAACAAAAAAATAAATAAGCAAGAACCAAATATACATCATTAACCTCTCGTCGGAGCTACATCCATTTACCACAAACCATCACATCATGAACATCATTAATATCAAAATCATCTCAACACATATCAAATATAGAACGATAATACACTATAAGCATTCTTATCATGAATTAATTTCATTTACTTATATAAACAATTAATACTAACTATGAATTAAGATTATTCAACATCACTTTAAGATCTATGTTATCGCATCATTACTATTAGTGTCATGTTTTCATCAAGGTGCCATTTTCTTTTAAATAATCATTTTGTTTTCTTTCTATTAGGAAATTAAATAAATACTAATTACCTTTTTAGTGGTAAAAGATAGAGTAGAGGAATGAATTCAAGTAAATATTTAGTTAAGTAGTTGTTCTCATTTCCACTAATATATAGAATAAATTAGAAGTGTATGATAATAAAGATGCTATGTGGAGGAGTTAATAATAATATTTTAAAGTTCATATAATATAACTAAATTTTACGGGTTTTTATAGTGAATAAAATATGGTTTTTGATTTTGTTTTTGTTTTTATATGTAATTAAGAAATCTTGGTTAAGTTGTCAAAGTTTTGTGAATTTTCAAAATAGTAAGGGAATTCAAAATAAAATATGCTTTTATAAATGTTTATATTTATTTATTTATAAAGGAAGGAAAGTAAAAAGGTCATTAGCTATTCAAGCAATCAAAGTAATAGAACAATAATATAGTTTATTGAAAGAACATGTCAAATGAAGTTGTAGTTAGAAGAAATATACATGAATGATATTGCAATTTCCCTCAAAGGACGATAATCATATTATTAGATAGTGGTGACGGAAAATAATTAAAAGAGCCAACGATTATAGAAAATGAAGAAAGTTTATAAATGTAGCCCTTAATAGTTATATATATTTGATAAAGTTATGTAGATAAGAAAGATACAATGAACATATAAAAATAAATGGTATATGTTATAACCATGATCAACCTCAAATGAATAAATGAATACATAGGAAGAAAAGAGTGATATATTTATACTTAAGGTTAGTAAGTGGAACGTTAAATAAAAATGAGTGTAAGTAATCAACCAGAGGAACTACCCTATCTGAGAGGATAATAGAAAGATTTTGGATGACTTGCTTGAAAATGGACACGAGTCACAAAAATATTTCATATAAAAACATAATAAAGATCACTATGAAGTCTAAATGAGGATGATTCTTACTAAAAAGAAAATATTTCCAAAACATGGATGAAATTAACTGATCATGATATTGATAAAATTCATTTCAAGGATCTGCAAAACCAAGTATGGTGGTGTTGGGTTAAGGAGGTAACTAACCCATGAATTCCTATAGGATGATGATGAATAGGAACAACATTACTAGTTGGGAAGTAGTAACAACATTATCAATTTACAATAATGTGTGCATATGATAGAGAAGATAAATAAACCATAATGATTGGAGGTGAGAAATTAAGCCAATTTGATAATCTATCTTTAAAATTGAACAAAGTGAAGAAGTTTCTATTCTTGAAGCTAGTAGACATGGAATATTAAGTAATTGAGACTATGGGAAAAAGAAAGTATATCTATGATAAATGGTTGAATAGTTATGTGTTGATTTCTAATCATATAATTTGATTAATTATTTGTATATTTTAAATCGGGGTTGTTACATAAAATTTAGATCATATGGTACTAGATCATGTTTCGACTCTATATGACCTCTAGGTAAAAATTTGAGAGAAATACTTAATCAAAATTTTCAATAATTTTTCTTATAGGAATTTAATCAAATAAATTTGAAAAAATAATGATTTCAAGATACAGTCAATTACATTAAATTTGGAACAACTTGCTAGAAATAAGGACCAAATTTCTGGAACATAAGGGTTCAATATTAATTCATATCTCTTGAACCATAATAGTTGTTACATAACCGAAGGATTTTTTTGTATATCATATTCTTCTTGGGGGAAACCTCTCTCATTTTTTGAAAATTCCTCTCCAACTCCTTGGAATATTCGTCAAAAAATCATGACTAAAACGAGAAGTAACAAAATCTGAAAAATAGGCTGTAAGGATTCATTCAAATCTTCCAATATATGACACATGTGAATGGACTTAAGGAGTTTTTCTTTATCTGGATTTTTATTAACGAAAATCTCTTTTACTTTTTCACAATTCATCCCCATTGGGTCATAAATTAATCTTGAAGTGGAACTTTCCAAAAGAACAACAACTGATTTTTTTTTAATATATCCAAAATGGAAATCCATATTGAGCTGATATTTTTGACACAATGTGAATATCATTATAAACCTTCTCCACAAAATTTTTGAGCCAAATCCAACTCATGGATCTCATGAAAATTCAGAAATGGTTGTATATGATAGTGGCTCGTTTCTTGAAAACGGCAAAACATTTTGACCTGAAATTAGTGTTACCCCATGCATCTACTATAAAAATTTCATGGCAAATAGGTACATATTTTAAGATATATGGTGAAAATATGGTGGCTATGTGAAAGCGCAGCACATAAGCGAAACACTCCAAGCTGACACTATCTCTGGCCATCCTCTCAACTACTAAAAGCACTCGGCTAGTGTGAAATGGTCCATACAATGTTGTAAATCTATGAGAAAGCTCCTAGGCCAATCAAAAACCTTCAAAATTCAAAATTATTAATTCATTTAAAATTTCTAAATCCCTCAATAATACTATGTAATGTAATATTACTTTTAAAGAATTCAGGTAAAGATGTAATATTACAAGTGTTTGTGTATTACTTATATAGGTATTAATGAATTGTTATAAATATTTTCTTTAATCTTATTAGTTTTGAAAAAATTTAGAGTAATACAAAATTAGTGGTTACTTATAACATATGGCTATGTTTTAAAGTTGGTTTTGAATTATAATTTACTGATATAATTTATAAGTCAATAGTTTATTATTGTGTTAATTTCTTTTTTAATATTATTTATGTTTTGAAATGTAAATTGTTAATAAAATAGATAAATTTTATTCATATACTATAATGTTATGTATGAAGTTATAGGTTCAAATATATGTTATATCATCATGAAAATGTTGAAGTATAATGTTATGAAAATGTTTCATTATGTTCAGTTGCTAATTTTTAAGACTGTTAAATATATAATAGGTAGGCAATGTGTATATTTTATGATTTTTATATGAAAACATTTTTCACTTTATTATATTATCATAATAATAAGTACTTCAAACTTGATTTCTAATTTGAAGACCTTGTTATTATGATAATATAATAATAATGCGAATGGTGTTTTCATATAGAAGTTATAAAATATTTCACTAATAAAATATACACATTGTATATATTAAATATAATATGCTTATTTTAACTATGTTGTTTTTAAGAGTATATATATATATATATATATATATACATTCTACTTTCTATTAGACTTAAAAATTAGTAACTCAGCATAATGGTATCACATATGATTCAAAATTTATATTTTGGAAAGTTTAATTATTTTATATTTATGTTTTTAAGAATTTAGTGATAAAGTGTTTACTTTTATTTATTTGTTTTTAAATGCGTGAATGAATTTAATTTTCACATAAATAAATTTAATTTCTTGATAAATTCATGAAACACCATGATCATGCAAAATAGGAATATATTAATAGATAAAACTGACTTAATATAATAGGTCAAGATATTTTGAGTTTTGAGTTTAAAATGTGTGAATAAATTTAATTTTCACATAAATAAATTTAATTTCTTCATAAATTCATGAAAGGCTATGATTATGCAAAATATGAATATATTAATGGATAAGACTAACTTAATATGATAGGTGTAAATGTTTTGAGTTTTTATGTGACTATTTAGTTGAATTTATTTTTAAATTTAGTCAACATGGAATAAATCTACTATATAATTCTTGACACATAGAAATTAAATATAATTTAAAATAATTTAATTAAATAGAAATAAATAAATTTTTATATTTTAAATATTGAAATATGTGATATTTACTTAATTTTCTATTATAAGGTCAAAAGAATATTAATTACCATTTTAGTCGTTAAAGTTCGAGTAGAGGAGTGAATTTAAGTAAATATTTGGACAAGTAGTTGTCCTGGTTTCCACTACTATATAGAATAAATTAGAAGTGTATTATAATAATGATGTTATGTGGATGGGATAATAATATTATTTTAAAGTTCATATAATATAAATAAATTTTATATAGATAAAAAAATGGGTTTTTATAAAAGAAAAGTTTTATAGTGAATATAATATGATATATATATATATATATATATATATAATATATATATATATATATATATTATATTATATATATATATATATATATATATATATATATATATATATATATATATATATATATATATATATATATATATAAAAGCAATCTTGGACTTGTTAAAGTTTTGTGAATTTTCAAAATAGTAAGAAAATTCAAATAAATTTCAACATAGAAATGTTGCAGTATAATGTTGTCTTCCCATATTTCATTATGGCAAGTTGTAAATTTTTAAGTCTAATAGAAAACTACAATTTAAAAAAAAAAATTAAAATCTGTAATTTGAAGTTACTCATAATTTTCAAAAACAACATAAAAACAAAATAGTTAAAATAAGCCTATTAAATATATAATATATACCATGTGTATATTCTACTTTCATGTGAAAACACCTTTAGCTTTATTATATTATCATAATAACAAGGACTTCAAGATCTAAACCTTCTTTTTTTTTTTGTAAGGCGTTAAACTCATTTCTTTTACAAAAGTGAACGTCTATCCATGGAAGTCTTGCAAGTATCTCAACGCTTATAACTTGAGCAGTTTTGCATGTTGTGATATTGTACCTAAAATGTTGGTTTTGGGAAAATTGTCGACAATGATGTAAAGAGTACGTAAAAGAAATAACGACAAATCTGTTGCATATGTGTATGATAAAAAATTATTTTCGGAACTTTTCTTGTCTATGTGGTGATTCTATTTTATTTACTTTTAATTATATGTAGACTTTTTGAGTGAGAAATTCTCTGGTAACTATTAGGATATTTTATGTGGAACATAAATAATAATATTGTGTATAATTATTTGATATCTATTTTTTATAAAATAAAACAAATTAAGTAGTTTTTAAATTGTTTTAAATTTGTATCTAATAAGTTTTAATAGGGTTTTTATTTAGGTAATGCATTTTTTCTTATACGAGTGGAAATTCGCTTTCATACTATATGTAACAACTCAAAAATAATTAAAATGAGTAATTAACATAGAATTTTCAAATATTATGAGTAGAGACAACTTACTTTTAGGGATGATATTCTTTGTGATTTGAGACTTGAATGCTATTTGAATTTTGCTAACCGCAACAAAGTTTTAGGGATGACTCTTCACCCAACCATAAGCTCAGGTGCGTATAATCTTTCTAACGTTTTCCACCCCTGAGTTTTCAATCAACGTACTAGTGCTAGAGAATCCTTTGTCTCACAATACATTTCTCCCAAAAGAATGGGTGAAGGAATGATGAATCTCATCTTCTTCATCGTCCAATAAATAGATTGAACAATGGAAATGGGTGTGCATGCACATATTACATGTGTCAACACACAACTTTTAATTTTTTAATGTTTTTCTTAGTCTAACTCTTTATTATTTATTCCTTTTTAATTTTTGTGAGCTTCACTTACTTTTACTATTTTTATAGTTTTCTATTATATGTTTTTATTTAGAACTCGAGTTTATTATTGACTATTTTATTTATTTATTATTATTATATTTTCTTCATTATTTATTATATATTTCCTATTATTGACTTATTATATATTTACTATCTATTTTATTATTTATATATTTATCATTTATTATTTGTATTATTATTAGGGGACATTACAACTTTAGAGCTCAACTATGCTATTTAAAGTTATAGATAGATTGATTTTTTCTCACTTTTATACTGAGGATACTGTTAGATGTTTCAAAATGTCGACCGAAACTCAATGATCTCATTAATCCGAAATGTAACTTCATCATCAAATTAATATATTTAAAAAAAAATAGACTCATCTCTCATAAAATTATATATATATATATATATATATATATATATATATATATATATATATATATATATATATATATATATACTTCAGTAAAATTCTAATAATAATAACTAAAATAAATTAATTCTCAATATTTTAATTTAATTATGAATATAACATTTTAAAAAAATTATAATTTTTGTGGCAAGATGAGCATGACTATATTTATTTTTTGTATTCATGAAATTTATAATTTCAAATATTTATGTGAATGTGAGAAAATCAAAATAATATATCCTAACAATTATATGGTGAATGATTGGTTTCACTAACATTACATGGAATTTAGTATTTACCATATGTAAATATCTAAAATTATAACTCAAATTTTATTTTGAAGCATTGTTTTGTGCTCCATTAAAAAAAAATGTGGACAACACACTTTTGAATTTTTAATTTCCTCAAAAATCTGTCATTCTCGTACCATAAACTAAAAAACCCTCAATCATAATATGCAATAAATAAATATAAAAACATGGCCACCACGAGAATCCTTTTATGTTTATTGCTATACATTTTATTTGTATGCATGCCTAGATCACACTTAAATTATCTTCACTTGTCATAATGTAAAAAAATACTATATATTATAAACATTAAAAAGAAAATATGATATATCATAAACATTAAAAAAAATTCACTGGATCATCGATATATTGCTTAAGGGAGATCAATAACTATGAAGAAAAAGTTGTTTTTCTCCACCCTCACATACAAGATCAGATAGCCATTTTCATTTAACTGGATTTACCAATTAGCTAGTTCTAAATCGGTGGGGTAGTGTTTGCTCCAGCAATGAAACCTAAATTTAAACTTTTCAGTGCATCAAATCGTTGGGTATGATTAACAAGAAAATTGAATTTTCGTTTTTTGTTTGTGAAAAGTGGAATCCAAACACATTGGCATATATGAAATTCATTTCATGTATGTTCATTCCATAAATGATGGTTGAGAAATGATGCAGAATGTAACGTTGTTGAGGACCACAATTGTGGAGGACCACAATTCCATGCTGGACGCATATAATTTTCTCCATGTCATGTTGTTGAGGACCACAATTATTCTTAATTATTGCGTGAATGTTGTTTGTATTTATATTTAAGGGTAGTGCAATATTTATGGAGGCGTTCTTGTCTTTACGGTAATGGCGGGCATCATCTGAATATTTATATACTTGTGTCACTGTTGGTGACATTGCAATTGAAGGGAGCAGTTCCGCATTAATGACTAAACATTTGTTGGATATTTAGTTGATGATAACGCCCATACTGCAATGTTTAGTGTCATTGATTGCTTCTCAATCAAACTCCTGATTGTTTGGCTAAAACCATAATATGAAAATTACATCATTCTGGTATTAGAAAGGTGAACTGGTCAAAACTCCATAAGTAATGTATTGAACGAATTGATCTGCAAAGCAGATCACTCTGGAAATAATGACTTATTAATGAAATCATATAATACATCACCAACAATTTCAGCGAATAAAATAATTAAAACACTCTTTGTAGATTTTTTGTTTTTGGGATTTGCATAAACCAATATAACTTAAAAGAAAAAATAATTTAATTAATGTGGGTTCAATGGTTTAGAATTTATCTTGGTAAAAGTTACAGGAGCTAAAAACATGTGCATCTCTTTAAATTCTAATAATCTAATAAAAAAAACAGTTAAAGTTTTTATAAAATAATTATTAAAATGTGACTAAGAAAACCCATCATAAAGATGGAAAATGCGACATTCAAAATACGATTTCCGAAAACAAACCAACACTCGTGATCACAACCTTGACTGCTAGTTTTCAAATCACTAACAAGTTATAGTTATCATAACAATTGCATTGAAATATAATAAAAATTTAGATATTTCAAATTTATTAATATTTTTATATAATTTAATATAATAACGGTGGTGGTAGTAGTGAAATGGTATTATAGAAATATTTTTATTTTTAATTATATTCGAACTTTTACCATACATATAATCACATACATAGCTTAAAAAAAAATTACTTTATTTATATAAAATTTATTAAAAAAAGAGTTTATTGAAACTATTAAATTTTTATATAAATTTTAAAATATAATGGCTGTGAATAAGAATTATTATTATTTTAATTAATATGTATTAGGGTTTTAATAAGAAAATTATATATAAAAATTTGAAATTTATATAAAAAATAAATAATAGTTATAAAATAAAATATATTTGATCATATAAATTAAAATAGTGATTCATATTCATAATATTGTATTTCAAAATTTCATATTTAAATTTAATGAATAAGAATATAAAATAAAACACACATATAAAATTAATGGTATGCATATTACATTATAATTATATATATATGCAAAAAAAAATGCCAAGTGACACATATGTATTAAAGTTTTTAATATATATATATATATATATATATATATATATATATATATATATATATATATATATATAACATTAAATTACAATTATATATAAAGCATATAGCAAAAAAATGCCACACAACCATATATGTAATTATATGAGTATTTCCTTATCTAGAGATGTGAAATTTATATAAATATAAATGACATGTCTTGACAACAACGGAAACGTCAACAATAAAAATCTTATCTTTCAATCATCCTATATCAACAAATAAATCTCATCACAGAAACATGAGAATTGTATGATTTTATTAAGAATGAGCATAGTTTCATTTTAACTCTAGATCCACCAAGAGCCATGATTAATCAACTCTCTCTAGGTGCAAATATTTCCACATGTTTTGGACTCAAAGAGAAGTTTGATCTCTCTCAATACTTGATAGATCCAAAGTTAAGATGGATCTCTCTCTCTCTCTCTCTCTCTCTCTCTCTCTCTCTCTCTCTCTCTCTCTCTCTCTCTCTCTCTCTCTCTCTCTATATATATATATATATATATATATATATATATATATATATATATAAGCTTAGAAAATTGTTTATGGTAATTACTAAGCATCTATTTGGTTACAAGTTTTGAAATCTCATAGCTGCCTATAATTTTATTAATAAATATAAAATTGCAAGATAATAAATTCAATTGAGTCAACTATAATTTTATTACTTTTATTTTTATTTTTAATTGAGTCGAAACTATACTATTTTTTTATCTAATACTTCACTACAAAATGTCCCCCATATACCATTGTAGAGAAACTCTCAACCTAATGATGCACCCATTTGGTAGCTAGATGAATGTTTCTCTATGTGCACAAGGTTATGGTCTTAACCACTCTAGTTTTTGTATGGAGACAAAGTTAAAAAAATCTCCCTCAAGGAATCATCATCATGCATGAAAGATATATACAGCAATAGACTTCTTTTGGGAAAGAAAGAGGCGAGCATTTGATATTTGGCTTTATACATAGGTTTTAGGCATGAGAAAAAACAATATTTTGGCATTCTTTCTCTTTTAATGCTATATTTTTCTTGTTTTTTTTGTTTTTTTTTGTTTTTAAGTGGTTATAAGACAAGATTTTTCCTAGATGGTGGTAGGGCTAGATTCTTTCGAGGTAAATGTCCTTATGCTTTGGCACAAACTTCTTGCAACTATCTATATTTTTCTCTTGTGCTTTTTGTTCTTCGATGGCTCTTAGTTTTAGTATTGTGTAGTAGTTAGAGTTTGCAAGACCCTTTCTTATTTCTAATAGAGGTTTATCTTTCATCTCCCCTTGGTTTCATACTCAAGCAAGTATTTAGGTTTCATTCCTCCCTTTGTTTCCATGTTTGGCTATGTTTCCTCCATGGGTATTAGTTTTGGTCTTGTCTATTAGTAGGAGTTTTTTAGTTTCCTTCCTAGTTTTTAATAGATCTATGTCTTTCTTCTTCCCTTGGTCTCACTTTTAGGGGATTCTTTGGTTCTTGTTCTTCCCTCTAGTCTCTTCTCCAACTCTAGTTCTCCTACTTCTTTTATTAGCTTTAAATCCATGGCTTGCAAAGTCATTTATTTAATTTTGGTTCCTTACAATGTATCCTTGTTTCTTATCCCTTATGCCATAATGTTGAGAGTTATTGAGTCAATGGATGACTGGGGTGATAAGGGAACCCATTGAACCAGTAACTCTCAACATGGAAATGTTGAAGTATAATGATGTGAGGATGCTTCATTATGCCAAATTGCTAATTTTTAAGTGTAACATAAAATTACAGTTTAAAAAAGAATATGTAATTTCCAGTTGACTCATAACTTTAAAAAAAACATAGTTAAAATAGGCCTATTAAACATATAATATGGTATATGTAGATTTTACTTTTTATACTTTTTCTTTATTATATTTTCATAATAACAAGGACTTCAAACTCTAAAACCTCTTTTTTATGTAAGGCATTAAACTCATTCTTTTTACAAAATTCAACGTGTATGCATGGAAGTCTTGCATGTATCTCAACGCTTATAACTTAGAGCAGTTTTTCATGTTGTGATATTGTACTTAAAATGTTGGTTATGGGACTTTTGCTTTATCATATTGTCATAATAACAAGGACTTCAAACTCTAAAGCCTCTTTTTTTTTATGTAAGGAATTAAACTCATTCTTTTTACAAAATTCAACGTGTATGCATGGAAGTCTTGCATGTATCTCAACACATATAACTTAGAGCAGTTTTTCATGTTGTGATATTGTACTGAAAATGTTGGTTATGGGAAAATCGTTGACAATGATGTACAAAGTATGTAAAAAAACCAACAAATCTGTTGCATATGTGTATGATAAAAACTTATTTTAGGAAATTTCTTGGTCTAAATACTTGCTGTCAGCTTTAACGTGATGCATCAAAGATGGTAATGATTTTTCACTAACCCAGCCCTCGAGACTCAAGCTAACTTCCACAATGTTTCCTCCCACTATAGTTCTAACTTTAAGGAAACAAAAAAATTCGTATTGAGTTGTGGTTTTTTCTCGGTCTGAGTGGTAACTTCATGTCATAGATCATGAGTGATTAAAAACCATCTATTCTAAAAATATGTTATAACAACCCAAAAAGTGTTTTTCCATTACTAAACTTTTATGTTTTTATTTCTGCTTTTGCATAAGGGTTTTTTTTTCTTTGAGGAGTGATTATATTTTCTTTCGTGGCGATTCTAATTTATTTATTTTTAATTAAAAGTAGTCTTTTTAACTTGGTAATTCTCTTGCAATTATTAGCATATTTTATGTGGAATATAAATAAAATAGGTTTAGCTTTTAAAACATAATTATTTTGTATAATTATTTGATACTTATTTTTATAAAAAATAAAGTAGTTTTTAAATTGTTTTAAAATTGTATTCATAAGTCTTAATAGGGTTTCTATCTAGGCGATGAATTTTCTCTAAAAGTTGGATTGAAAAAAAGATATAAAGTTTAGATATTAGGATAATTTTTTTTTAATCGAACTTTTACTTAGAGGTCATGTCGAGTGGAAACCCTCTTTGATACCATATGTAACAACTCAGAAATTAAAATGAATAATTAACATAGAATTTTCAAATACCATGAGTAGAGATGACTTACGATGATATTCTTTACTTGTGATTTCGAATTTGAATGCTATTTGAATTTTTTTAACCGCAATAACTTTTTGGGGACAACTCTCCACCCAACCGTAGGCTCAGCTCCTTGTAATATTTCTACAATTGGCTATCCCCAAGTCCTTAATCAACGTATTACTGCCAGAGAATCTTTTGTCTCACAATACCTTTCTCCCAAGAGAATGGATAAAGGAATGATGAATCTCATCTTCTTCATTTTCCATTAAATAGATCAAACAACGGAAATGGATCTACATGCACACATTACATGTGTTAACACACAACCTCTAATTTTTTATTTTAATGTTTACTTAATTTAATTTTTTTCTTAGTTTAAATTCTTCTTATTTTATTCATTTTTACTTTTTGTTAAATTCACTTATTTTTACTATTTTTATAGTTTAATTTTATATTTTTTATTTACAACTCTATTTTATTATTTACGATTTTATTTATTTATTATTTTTATATTATCTTCATAATTTATTATATATTTATATTATTGATTTATTATTTATTTACTATTTATTTTACTATTATATTATATTATTTATTTATTATTGATCATTTTTATTATTATTAGGGGACATTACAACTCTCTACCACATCTTTGTTATTTAAAATTATGAGTAGATTGACTTTTTTTCTCACCTTTGTACTGAGAATGATGTTAGATGGTTCAAAACGCTCACCGAATATCAATAATCTCATTAATCCAAAAGACAACTTCATCATCAAATTAATATATTTAAAAAAAATTAGATTCATCTCTCATATATATATATATATATATATATATATATATATATATATATATATATATATATATATTAAAACTTTAATAAAATTCTAATAATAATAAAACAAATAAATAAATCTTCAATACTTTAACTTGATGATGAATATATCATTAAAAATAAATTATAATTCTCGTCAGAAGATTAGTACACTTATAATTCTTTTGTTTATTCATGAAATTCATAATTAAATATTTATTTGAAAAAATTAAAATAATATATATTAACAATTATATGGTGAATGATGAGTTTTAGTAACATTACTTGACATTTTGTGTTTACTATATATACACCTCTAACATTATAACTCAGCTTATTTTGAAACATTGTTTTGTGCTACATAAAAAAAAAATAGAAAACACATTTTATTTTATTTTTTAATTTCTTAAAAATATTACTTTTATATATAAACAATAAAAAAAACACAATCACACTATTTAAAAAAAAAAAGCATTGGGACGAAATTTCTATGGTTATG
Source organism: Pinus albicaulis (assembly GCA_034641835.2). NCBI lineage: Eukaryota > Viridiplantae > Streptophyta > Pinopsida > Pinales > Pinaceae > Pinus > Pinus albicaulis. The sequence continues at coordinate 1,720,887,906 of CM076578.1, read as the reverse complement.
TTTATTGTTGTAGATTTCATTTATTTTATTTTTTAATTTCCTAAAACTATTACTTTTACATATAAACTTATATCATTCTTAAACACAATCACAATATTTAAAAAAATAAAATAAAAGCATTACCACCGAATTGCTGTCGTTATGTTTTTGTTGTAGATTTCATTTATATACAAGCCTATAGATGACACTTAAATTATTTTCACTTGTCATAACATAAATTATAATATATTATTATAGACATTTAAAAGAATTCAAATATGTTATTAACAACTAGCATGTCTGGATCATCGATATATGCCAGACATCGATATATTGATTAAGGGAGATCAATAACTATGATGCCAAATGTTTTTTTCTCCACCCTCCAATATAAGATCGGATAGCCAGTTTCATTTAAGTGGATTTAGCAGTCAGCTAGTTCTAAAAGTTTGCATTTAGACCGGTCATACAATCTCATTCTTCATGATGGGGGGGTTTGGTGAGGTGATTCCAGACGCAAATAAACCCTTCCAGTGATACGACATAGGCTGGAGATATGGTGTGGGGTAGTGTTTGATCCAACAATGAAACCTAACTTTGTTGCCTTCCCCCTTAGTGCTTTGACTACAATTTAGAGTTGTATCTTGCATTTAATTTATTAAACACCTTAATTCTCAGTGCATTATATTGTTGACTATTATTAACAAACAAATTGATTTTTTTGGTTTGTGAAAATTGGAATATAAAGATATTACTGGCATATATGAAATTCATTTTATGTTTTTTTATTTGAGTTGAGAAACTTATTCTATAACCTATGTGTAAGTATCTAAGGATTCAACTTGGAGTTGACATCTATTTCTCTTAAAATAAAAATAAAATACTCTATAAATAAAAAGAAATAATAAAAAGAAAAAAAATAATTGTCCAAGTAACCCAAAATAATTTGATGTAAAAGAATTAGAAGTAAAAAATACATGTAAGTGAGATATTAAAACCTCATAATTTTAAAACTATTTTAACACGTAATTTAAATAATTTACTTGAAAATATACCTTAACTAATTTATATGAATATCAACTTTGATTTAAAAAATAAAAAATTGTACATTATTTTTTTCAATATAAAATAAATTAATACATATCTCTGTAGATATTTCAAATGGATCTATCCTGATTCCATAAATAATGCAATGTAGCTGCTAAAGGCATATAATTTTCTCCAGGTAACGTTGTTGGTTCCATAAATGGTACCCAATATACCCAATGTAACTGCATATAATTTTCTACATGTCACGTTGTTGAGGACCACAATTATTCTTAATCATTGCGTGAACGTTATTTGTATTTATATTTAAAGATAGTGCAATACTTAATGAGGCGTTCTTGTCTTTACATCTGAAGAGATGCGGTAATGGCTGGTCTCATCTGAATATTTATATACATGTGTCACTATGGGTGACATTGCAATTGAAGGGAGCACCAAAGTTCCACATTAATGCAGAAACATACGTTGGATATTTGATTGATAATAACGCCCATACATTTGTTAGATGTTTAGTGCCAATTGATTGCTTCTCAGTCAAACTCTTGATTGTTCTGCTATTAGAAAGGTGAACCAATTAAAACTCCATAACTATGGTATTGAACGAATAGATCGGCAAAGCAGATCACTGTGGTTTTAGAATAAATAATGACTTAATGAAATCATATATTAAATATCATTAGTGTGGAGTTAAATCACGAACAAAATAAAATAATTAAAAAGCTGTTTGTAAATTTTTGGGATTTGCATAAATCAATATAATTTAAAAAATAATAATTTAGTTTGTGTGGCCTCAATGGTTTAGAATATATCTTAGTAAAAGTTAAAGGAGCTAAAAACATATACATCTCTTTAAATTCTAATAATCTAATATAAAAAAAATTTAATGTTTTTATAAAATAATTATTAAATGTGATTAAGAAAACAGATCATAAAGATGGAAAATGTGACATTCCAAATAAGACTTCCAAAACAATCCAACACTCATTATCATTACCGTTGACTTCAAGCTTTTAAATCACTAACAAGTTATAGTTATGAATTATGAAATCAATTGCATTGAAATATAATAAAAATGTGGATATTTCAAATTTATTAATATGTTTATATAATATAATATAATAATAGTGGTAGTAGTAACGTAAGTATATCTTAACTTTATATAGAAATACTTTTATTTTTAAGTGTATTTAAACGCAATTTTTTTTTAAATAAATTTGTACTTTATCTATATTCAGTTTAGAAAAAGAAGTCTATTGAAAGTATTAAATTTCATATAAATTTTAAAATATGATTATTATGAACGGGAATGATTATTATTAATTAATATGCACTAGAGTTTTAATAAAAAAGTTATATATAAAAATATATAAAAAATATAAAAAATAAATAGGAGTTAGAAATTAAAATACATTTTATCATATAAATAAAAATAATGATTCATATATAAATATTTTTAATTTTAATATATTCAAAATTTTACAGTATAAGAATTTTTTAAAATAAATTTGTATTTTATCTATATTGAATTTAGAAAAAAAATTTTATTGAAATTATTAAATTTTGATAAAAATTTTAAAATATAATTATTATGAATATGAATCATTATTATTTTAATTAATATGCATTAGAATTTTAATTAAAAAATTATATATAAAAATTTAAAATTTATATAAAAAATAAATAGTAGTTCCAAATTAAAATGCATTTTATCATATAAATAAAAATAATGATTCATATTCTTAATATTGTATTTGAAAATTTCATATTTAAATTTAATGAATAAGCATATAAAATCAATGTTTTGCATACTACATTAAACTCTTATATATATATATATATATATATATATATATATATATATATATATATATATATATATATATATATATATATATATATATATATATATATATATGCATGTATGTGTGAAAAAATGCCACATAGCTATATATGTAGTTATATGAGTATTTCCATGTATAAAGATGTGAAATTTATATAAATATAAATGACATCTCTTGAAAATGCACTAGGATAGTGGTTCTTAAAAGTCGACAATAAAGATCTTCTCTACCAATCTTCCTATATCAACAAACAACTCTAATCATGGAAACCTGAAAACTATAATATAAATGATATTATTAAGAATGAGCATAGTTCCATATTAACTCTACATCTACCAAGAGCCAGGAGAAATCAAATCCCCATGTTTTGGACTCAAAGAGAAGTTTGATCTCTCTCAATACTTAGTATATCCAAAGTTAAAATGGATCTCTCTCTCTTGATATATATATATATATATATATATATATATATATATAAGCTTAGAAAAATGTGTATGGTAAGTATTAAGAATCTATGTGGTTATTAACTAAGTTTTGAAATCTCATAGTTTTCTATAATTTTATTAATAAAAATAAAATTGCAATATAATAAATTGAATTGATTCAAATTTACTTTTATTATTATTATTATTATTTTAATTGAGTTGACACTATACCTTTTTATATAATAATTCACTACAAGATGTCCCCCATATACCATTGTAGATCAACTCTCGACCCCATGATGCACCCATTTGGTCGCTAGATGAATGGTGTTATATGTGCACAAGGTTATGGTCTTAATCACTCTAGTTTTTGTATGGAGACAAATTAAAAAAAATCTCCCTCAAGGAATCATCATCATGCATGCAAGATATATGACAATATAATTCTTATGGAAAATAAAGAGGTGAGAATTTGATAGTTCGATTTATTCATAGATTTTAGGCAAGAGAACATACAATATTTTTGCATTATTTATCTTTTAATGCTATATTTTCCTATTTTTTTGTTCTCTGTAGTTTTTAAGTGGTTATAAGTAAAATTGTTTCCTAGATGGTGTTAGGGCTAGAGTATTTATGGGTAAACGCTCTTGTGCTTTGGCACACACTTCTTGCAACTATCTTTTTTTTTTCCTCCTGTGGTTTTGGTTCCTCGATGAGTCTTAGTTTTAGTATTCTATATTCATGGGAGTTTTCAAGACCCTTTCTTGTTTCTAATATAGGTTTCTCTTTCATATCCCCTTAGTTTCATACTCAAGAAAGTATCTAGGTTTCATTCCACCCTTTGGTTTCTTGTTTGGATTTGTTTCCTCCATGGGTATTATTTTTTATCTCGTCTATTAGTAGGATATTTTTAGTGCCCTTCTTGGTTTGTAATAGAGCTATATTTTAGGGGATTCTTTGGGCCTTGTTCCTCCCTCTAGTCTCTCCTCCAACTCTAGTTCTCCTGCTTCTTTTAGTAGATCTAAATCCATGACTCACAAATTCATTTTTATAATTTTCATTGTAAGTTGGGACCTCCATTTTTCATTTGATCATTCCCTTACAATTTGTCCTTATTTATTATCCCCCATGCCACAATGATAAGATTTACTGGGTCAACGGGTGAGTGAGTTCATAAGGGAACCAAACAAACTCCTTATCCAAAATCTCAATAGATGTAGAGTGATCTATGACATCCCATGTGTAAAGCATTCTAACCAACATTTGAAGGGAAATTTGGAAGTAAGGCTGGAGAAGAAATTTATCGTAGATGTTTAAGTGGAAGAAGAGGTTGGTGCTTGCATTCCTAAAACAAGGAACACCATAACTAGATAGGAAATATACATTCATATTGTAGATCTATCTTGGTAAGTAAAAGCAAAAATGGTAAAATTGTTGGTTGAACGGTCAGAAATGCAATGGTAGATCCTACTAAGTATTGATGAAATTCATATGTAGCTGAGAAAAATTAATGCGAAAGTATCAATGGGAGATGACAATATAGCTTATTTGGAATTTTGAGGAGGATGCAAATGTACCTGAAGGCATTCAAATGCACTCCCAATTTAGATGAATGCTCTCTCTTATAGTTTTTTTTTTTACATATTCGAAGCAACAAGATTGTAATCCTAAGAGATGAAGTCACTTAGTCTTACAATAAATTATTATAATTTTATAGACTGTCATATCTTCATGTTTTTGTGACATTGGATTGAGTTATTATGCTTGGTTTCCTAGTGACAAGCCAATCTACATAGAAGGATCACTTTGTATTTTGTTTTAAATTAATACAATTCTTTTTGTTAGACACCTAATCCTTGGGGATTGGGTGAATAAGTTGAAAATATGTAAATAAAGAGAAATATGAATAGTTATTTAATAAGAACCAACCTTGTAATATGACTCCCAAAAGTCACTCTTTTATATTATATAATTATGTTCTCATTAATGCAAAGGCATCTACGTTTGAAAGTTATCTCATGTGGCCTAACATGGTACTAGATCCAAGTTTAGTTGTCTTTGTCTTGTTTAGTGTAACTCCTCTACCATCACTATCATACACTTATCTCACCATCTCTTCAGTTTTCCATTACTTTGTAATAGTCCAGTTGAAGTCTTGTTGCCCTATTCCTATGCAAAAATACATTTATTTTTGGTGCTCAATCCAATCCGTAGTCGAATGGCTAATCCTTACAGCATTCCTACTTATATATGGTATCATAACGATAGATACACCCTATCTTCCTTAGTGCCATGTCAACCATTTTCTCATCACCATCCGCATATCTCTCTGATCTCTTGTTTTGGAAATTTTAATGTATACAATGTTGCATTCCTTTCCACATAATATTCTATGAGAAGGTATTTTTTTGTTGTTGTGCATTACCACAACTATGTTTCACATGTCATGTTCCTTCTCTATAATAGGATTTAATCTATCTAAGAAGAATTTGTTAGGCCTCAAAAATATAAGAAAATTGTAGTATATGCTTGAATTGGTTGTTTCACTTTGTTTGGTTGGCTAGCCTCGAATGAAAATAATGAAGAAAATGTGTTTAATGATGACAACCTTTTCAATTCCAAGGCCAATGCATGAGATTCCAATTTTCTTCAAAGGAGGGTTTTTCTAGTTGCCTCATTTGTGGCTTCTGAGAAGTTTCTAACACAATGTTTGGTAATTTAAAGACTAATTTTTTTCAAGTAGGTTATTTTTTTCATCACTTCCTTACCCATGCAAGTAGCACGCATTATTTTTTCTAGCATCATAAGAGGTCAACAATAGTCACACATTGTGTTTTTTAGCACAACTTGTAGGTTCTATTGTTGGAGCATTTTTTGGAGGTGCATTGGATGATAAACATGAGAAGAGGAGGAAATTTCAATTCAATGCCATACCTATTGTAGTTGGTTCTTTTCCAAGTGCCACAGTGCAAAGTTTCAAGAAATGATTAATGGTCGATTTCTTGTTGGTATTGGTATTTAAATATCTTCTTCTTTGTTGCCACTTTATGTTTTAGAGATATAGGTTTTATTGGTGGGTCATGCCACATTTCATTTTATAATTGTTAATAGCCCCATTATTTATGTATTTGTGAAATTTATCATGGGAAGAATAATTAGTTTATTTGGAGAAAGTGTTTAATATCTTAGCTAAAAGAATATGTCCCAAGTTAACACATATGCATTCTCTCATTTCCATTATTGGACTAGTACTCACTGGAAAGGATAAATACAAAGAGTGGTAGAGAAAAAAAAATCATACTCTTATATTTAATGACTTATGGAAAGGAATATATGAAGGAGAGGATAAAAATGCACCTACCAAGCTCACATCATATAAATATTTAGCCACTTGGGAGATCAAGGAAAACAAATATTATTCCCTGATTGTTTCTTTTGTAAGTGAAGAGGTGATTCTTCATGTTTCAATTATGAATTCTTATGGTGCATTAAAAAATATGAAAGATACATATGAATCGCACTAAAAATTAGAATTTGTTAAATTGATGGTCAAATTGTTAAATCTTGAGTTGAAAGACGATGACCCCAAGGCCCTAGCCTTAGTGATTATAGCCATCATGCATGATGTAGATTCCACTGGATTTAAGATTGAAATTTATCTCACAAAATTTTTCAAGTCCCTCTATCCTAAATACATACTCTCACTACCTTGAATCCCTACAAGCTAGTGAAAAACTCAAGGAATTAATTTTGACACCTTGGTGGAAAATTTTGCAGAATAAGAAAAATATTTCGTGAAGGGGAAGACATAATATTAGTCCCATGAAGAAGAAATTATCCTTACTCAAAAATATAATAATCAATCATGTGTTTATCCTAAAATAATAGTAGTAGAAGAGGGCATGGAAGGGAGAATCATAGAAGAAGGGATGTAAGCACCATTGAGGAGAGAGATCTAATATCCACTACATTCACAATGATAGATATGGACATAATGCATCTACATGTAGAATCCAATAGGGGAGTATCAAGAAGGATTTCAAAGAAGAAAAAAATAATACACCATATCGAACAAAAGGTAAAGAACCTGAATTTTCTCATTACATTGTTTCCCATTGTCGTATTGGAGATTTTTAAAGAGTTGTCACATACTTTATTTGCTTCTTGAAAATATGCGTGGTTGTTTGATATACACGTACAACTTACCTTCTCAAACCAATGGACATAGCACCATCATTCTTACACTACTTGGAATTCCTATTTTTCTTCTACATGATGTACTCTACCTTCAAAAATAATGGAAAAACTTGTTTTCCCTTGTTCACGTTTGTCAACAAGGCCACTTGATTCGAATTTTTGATGGGAATTTAGAGATAAGGAAAGAATTTGATAATAAAAATTACATGATTCGAGTAGAGGAGGAAAGAGAATAAAAAATTCAAGGAACATATGCTCATGCATATAACTTTGCATGCATTTCTCACTACAAAGAAGGTACATTTCCATTCAATCCTCTATGGCATGTAATATTTGGACACCTTAATTATGAGAGTCTTCATTTTTTGAAAATGAATTATGTTTTTGGTTTGTCAAATATTATTAGAAAATTGAAGCAATGTGATGCTTGCATTCTAGGCAAACATTGAAAACAACCATTTCATGATTCTACTTCCTCATAGCATAGAAAAATTGCACTGACTCATTCTAAGTTATGTGTCCCAATGCTTATTCCTTCTACAAATGGAAATAAATATATGATGAAGTTAATTAATGATTGCACCATAATATATTGGGTATATGTTCTAAACATTAAATCAGAAGCTCTTGAAACTTCCAAAAATTTTCGTGCATTGATTGAAAATGATGCATAATCACATATTGGCTCTCTTCATATTGATAATGGAAAAGAATGTACTTCTAATGAATTTTAAAACTATCTTTACCAACATGGGATTTAACATCAAACTAGTGGTCCATACAATCCAAAAAAAATGGTGCAACTAAAATAATGAATAGGACTAACTTAAATATGATTCTTTCAATGATACTTTTCAAAAATTTGAAGTTAATGTTTCAAGTTGATGCAACTTTATGTACAATATCTATCAAAAATATTTTTTCATCTCATGCTCTCAGAAATAAGACTTCTTACGAAATTTGGTATGGCAACATTCCTTTGGGAATGCATCCTAAAATATTTGTATCCATATGCTATGCCTTGATTCCTAAGTAACAAAGAAACAAAATTGATGCAAGGAGTTGGAAATGCATCTTCCTCGGGTATTCATATACCACCAAAGCATATTGTTTTTACAATGATTTAAATAAGAAGTTTGTATTGCCTAGATTTGTAAGTTTTCTTAATTCTTCCAAGATTGACAACATTGTTAAGTGTTACCTTGATCATTTATATAGATTCAATCATGCAAAAAATTACCATGAATTTAATAATGGGTGAATGCATGAAGATGGGTTAAACTTTTTGGCCAAATGTGGTGATGAAATTTCAAGTTTTTCATCTTTTATCGAATTGAAGCCCTCAAAATTCCTATAAGTAGTGTGAATTTTGATTCAGAGTAAAAATAAAAATCGTGGGGAATTATTTTTTTGTCCTAATCATATTTTTTGAAAAAATATATAGTGTCATATAATAAGTCAATTTTCTATTAAATGAAATGCTCATCCTTGCGAATTTTCACACATATAAAGAGGTATGTGTGTGTTCATGTAGCATAAATTAGCCTAAAATGTGTAATTTTTTAAAAATATATATACAAGCATGATATATGTTGTATCCCAAGAAACAATCCCTTGGCTGTGGTAAGGAACTAGTGCTTAAGACATTTTATAAATGTATGTCACAATTACGATATCAAATGGCCTATGTTTAACACCTTTCGAATCTAATTACTTAACACACTCAATAATCTGATATAATGAAAGCCTTCACAATGCCATAAATTGCTAATACTTGAATGAAATGAAAAGAAGAACTGTAAGAGAAACTCAAAATGATATGTTAAATACGCAGAATCTACCACTTTAAAGTTTCAGGGGAAATCATGGGGAGAGAGTAAACTTGAAATAATATGCTGTAAACACAGAATCTATTGCTTTAGAGTTCCATCAAGATTTTTCGGAAAGAGAAGAGATGAAGTGAAGGAGCGTAGATTAAGGTGATTTAACTCTTACTCATAGATGCAATTAAGAGATCGGTTTCTACATTAATTCACTTCATTCAAAGAGGAATGAACACAGAGCGAAACGAGAAATACATATCAACATCAACAGGTGAAGTAAACTTGATTGTTTTTCATTATTTTCTCCGAAAATTCAATACCAAATTCATAGTAATCTACAGGTCCAAAACTCGGAACCCATTTTCTCTATTTCTATCTACTTAAATACATCACAGTGGTTCGTAATTCCTAAAATTATTGAAACTATTCGACTACCTAAACTATTAAGATTACTTATGCAAGCATACTTGAGAATACAAATTAAAACTAGAAATATGTTCGTTTTACTGAATCTAATGTTGTTGAGGTGTCCTCCCGAAGTGTCGAGGTTTCCTTTCTAATTATGATGCAATGGCTACAAAGCTCTGTAACGATGCCTTAGTGCCCAACTTGACCCATATGTCATGCTCCCAATAGGGTTGCTATACACTCTTCGTCCCGACTCTGCCTATGCCCCTATGCTTCAAACGTGGTCAATCATATCACCAGCTACCCGACTCTGCCTCTTCACCTTTGATCTGGGTCGGGTCACTTACCCGAGTTCTTCTACCACATTCTACTTTCCTCCATTATCAAGGCGTTTCGCTGGCTTTGCATTGAAATCCTCCTTCTTTCCTCTGATGCAATTTAATATTGGAATGCCTTACCTTCGTATTTCAAGACCTTTGGAGTTCACTTTTGAAACCACATCGCATCTGCCTGACATCGCACTTTGCATGCCATTGTTTTCAACCTTTCCTTAGCACTTATCTTCTAAGACTTGCAATGTGCTCTATGAGATTGGGTCCCACCTGACGTTGAATATCGCACTTTGGAAAATTTAACATGAACCATTTCCGCTATCTTTAAAACTTGCGATTTATGAATGCGATTAGGCCCCACCGCATCGCATCTCACACTTTGGCGATTATAAATCAAACCCTTTGCACTTGAGTTTTAAAACTTGTGACGTGTGGTATGCGGGATAGGGCCACGTCATCTGCCACGTCAGCTTTCCACGTTACGCCATGTCATTGCTACATCATCATGAATCAACTGTGATCTCTAGGGTTGGGGCCATGTCATCTGCCACGTCAGCTTGCTACATCATCTTGCCACGCCATCGTATATCACACTTCGACGAATTTAACATTTACCTCCGCACTTATTCTTTAAAACTTTCGATTGGCGATTTGCGATTAATCTCCGTCATCTATCTCCCCGCTCTAGTTCTGCGCTTTTATCCCGACCGTCCTTTTTTCCCTTTGCGCCTCCTCCAAAACTCTAACTGTTTAAAGGAAATGCGCCCTTTCTCCGCCTTTGGGAAATTAGTTTATTTGCTGCACGGTGTAACCCTCCTGAGCTTAACTGGTGTCCTGCTTCATTGGTCCCTCCTCAGCTTGCGAATGATCCCGACTTGACCCTTTTCGGCATGCAATGCCTTGAACGCGCCCATCAGTGCGGTTCTTGAACTGTTGTGCACGTGAATGAGCCTGACTTGACCCACCTTCACATCTCATCATGTAATGTTAATGTACCAATATATAAATAAAAATTATACTATGACACAGAAAAAATTACATTTTCTATCATAAATTATTTTTTCGGGTTTTGAAAAATATTTCAAAGGTAAATGCAAACTAGCCACAACATGTGGCTCCACCTAGTGATAGTGATTTTTTCCACATAAGCACTGAGAACTGCATATTATTTCCTTATCTATTGGGCATGGAGTCAAATATTTCTTGGTGACATATGAACAATGAGTAATCTGGTATTTACAATGGTAGAATGATGACTTTTAATGCTGGAAATAATGCTTCAGATACTTCCCATTCACAGGTAGCTATACTGTCTCACCATATAGATATTCCAAAATAAATGTGTTATTTGACCTCACCTCAGAGATCTTGTATGGACCATACCAGAGAGGTTCAAATTTACCATGCTTCCCCTTTTCTTCTCGTATGGTGTCCCATCTTAGTACCAAATCTCCTGCTTGAAAGAGAACTTCTTTTTCTTTTTTGTCAAATATAGACTTCATATTTTCCTCATAAGTAATCAATTTATCCTTGAATTTGTTTCTGTTTTCACTTGATTCAAATAATTTTTTCAATATTCTTACCACAACATTTAGTTCTTCCTGAGCTTCTTGAAGGAAAGAAATCACTGGTTTGGCCATCTGAGTAGGAAATAGTGCTTGAGTTCCATAAACTAGTTCATAGGGAGACTTCCAAGTAGATCTCTTGGTAGTGACTCGAACTTCCCAGAGGGAAAACTTCAACTTCATATCCCAATCCTTATGATTCTCAGTGATTGTCTTCTTTAAGATTCTAAATAATGTCTTATTTGAGGACTCTGCCAATACGTTCCACTGGGGATGATATGCTGTGGAATGTGATAAAATTACATATATTTTTTTATAGAAATTAATGAAACAAGAAAATTTGAATACCTGAGCATTATCAGTCACAATTTTGACTGGACATTCGAATCTGCTGAAGATGTTTTCCTCCATAAATTTCATCACTATTTGGTCATTTTGCATCTTCGTGGGTATTTCTTCAAGCCATTTTGTAAAATAATCACTGCCAGTTAGAATCCACTTTAACTACCCACTTGAAGTTTGTTTGACCTCTCCAATAAAATCCAATCCCCATTTCCTGAAAGGTTCTTCAATAAATACTAGGATGAGAGGTAATGGAGAATGTTTTTTCTTTTCAGCAAACAACTGGCACTTCTGACAACTTCTAACCAATATATAAACCTCTGCAAATAGGGTTGGGAAATAGAAGCATGACTCGAGAATCTTATGGGTAGTGACCTTCCAGCTATAATTCCTCCACACATCCTTTCCTGATATTGTTTGGTGACTTCAATAGATTCTCCTTTGGTGAAACATAACAGAAAAATACCAGTAGGATATTTCCAGTATAGCTTTGCTTCTATGATAACATATGGCTGACACTTGAGATTGATAGCTCTATATTTTGTTCTATTTAGTGAAGTTGGATAGGAAAAGAAACATGGTTAGTGCACAATATCCTTATACCAATTAGAGCACAAAAATTCATATTGAATACTCATTTTGGACTTGCTTTAACCTTCTTCGTTAACAGCTCCATCCACTGGTGCCAACATATTAATTCCAAAAGCTTGAAAATTTGTCTTTGTCAACAAATTTGCTAAACCCTATCCCTTGACTAGCTTGGTGGGTTTGATGTCCAAATCATACTCTTGGATTTTTTCTATCCACTTCCCCCTTTTCCCTCAACATCACATTGGACTACCACGTCTTTCACAGTAGAATTAGGAACATAAGTATTTATTTTGGATTGTAATGCATAAGTCCTAAAGTCTTTCAGTGCTTTGACCAAAGCATATACTTGTTTCTCCATAATATCGTATTTGAGCTCAACATCTCTGAGAAATTTACTGAAAAATTCAATTAGTTTCTCCTTATTGTCTTCATTTTTCTGCAACAACACAACAACAATAGAAGTGGGGGATGCAAATGAGAATACATGAAAGGCTTTTTGATAGTCTGGACTAATCATAACTGGAGGTTCCTGCAGTGCTTCCTTTATTCTAAAAAATACATCTCTTGATTCCTTATCCCATTTCACTTCTGCATTTTTATTCAACATATATGTTATACTTCTCACGATCTCACCATAATTGGGCACAAACCTCCTCAGAAAGTTTATTTTTCCCAGGAATTGCTGGATATCCTTCTTTCTTCTAGGTAAAGGAATAGTCTGAATGGCTTCCACCCTTGCTGGGTCAATCTTTACTCCTTGTTTAGAAACTGTGTGACCAAATAATTTACCTTATTCTAAGGAAAATAAATATTTCTTGGGATTTAATGACAGACCAAAATTTTTACACTTTTGAAATGTTTTTGGAAAATTTTCCAAATGTTCATCAACTGACCCTAAGAAAAAAGTTACATCATCCAGATATATAACTACAAACCTGTCACCAACAAAGCCTATGTCCATGGCACTCTGAAATATTGCACCTGCATTCATAAGGCCAAATGGCATCCTTGCATACATGAAGGTGCCCAAAGGTGTAGTGAAAGTCGTTTTCTTATAATCTTATTTTTCTACTACTACCTGATTATACCCAGAAAATTGGTCAACCATAGACAAACTATGATGATCTGAATGAAAAGTGGCCTACACCCATGGTATTCATCCACCCATGGTATGCATCCACTTGTGGTATTTTATGTGACATTTATCCATGATATTCATTCAACCATGGTATTCATCCACGCATGGAATTTACCTATGGTATTGTAAGTGGTATCTACCAATGGTATCCACCTATGGTATCTACCCATGTTATTGTAACTAAAAAAAACTATAAATAACAATCCTTTGTAAAAGGACATATTGTCTACCACAATGTAGCTTCTATAGTTATTCTCTGTTTTAATAAAAAAGTTTCTTTGTGCTTTTGTTTACTACGTGTTCTTCTCTCTGTTTTTTTGGCATTATAATTTTTCAGATCTTGTTAGATCCATTTCAATATTTTATACCTTGGGGGCCTCCCACCAAGATCCAGATCAGTGGTATTAGATTTAGGTTACGCCTCCATGGGAATGAGAGTTTGAATCATATTTCAGTTTCAATGTTTTGCAACAATCTTCAACAAACTCCATGAATTTTTTGGGCGACAAGTTTGCAGATCAGATCTAAAACCTTTGGTGAAATATTTACAAAAACAAAGACTAGATCTAGATTCCTTGTGAAAATATACCCAAATTCAAAAAACAATCGTCCGAATTGGAGATCGAATGAGGGAGATATCACTGATTCAAAACTAGCAATGTTGCAGAAATTTTTCTGACAACAATTCCTAGAAGGTGGCTCTCCTATCATTTTTTCCAGTTTTCAATGCAAAATTTGAGAGAAATGGTTATAGATCTGAGCTCCCCTTGAAAAATCACCGGATTTATAAAAAAAAATCAGTCGAATCAGAGTCCGGACGAGGGAATTATTGCTGATTTAAGATCAACTATTGTTTCAGAAATATTGTGATGGCACGATAGTTCTAGCTCAAATATGAAAGTCTAGAGTCTCCAGATAGCGATTTCAAACACATGAGAAGGGTGCATAATGATAATTATATTTCCAAAAACATGTTATAATAAATTTTCTGATTTATATTGACCGATTTATCCCCATTTTAAATCTAGAGAAGCATTTAGAATGGGTTCCCTTTGGAGGTTCCCTCCCACCCCACTTTAGTAGGCACCTACTTCACATTCATTAGTTTCAACAAAGCAGCGTTCGGCTTGGGTTATTCGGAGACATGCGGCCCCTCCCACCCCAAGCTATGTAGGCACCTGCTACTTCATCAACAATCAACGTCATAGTTATGGGTCAACCGCACAAAATCCTTCTCATCGAAGTCCATTTGTTAGGTCGCACACTGTTAGTATCATAGTTGGTCACGAGCATTACATGGTATCTCTATCCTCGGATCTTCATTTTTCATGGTTCTGGGTCATCCAAATATCCACACTTCATCAAAGTACATTTGCTAGGCCGCACACTGTCAGTATCACAGTTGGTCACAAACATTACAAGGTATCTCTATCCTCAAATCTTCATTCATCAGGATTATGGGTTAACAACACAAAACCATTCTCTTTAGTGGATCTTCATATTCAACAATGGATTCTGAGGAGGGAACTTCACATAATGGAGACCATTGCTTCTTAAGGATGGAAGAATGATCTGAATGAAAAGTGACCTACACCCATGGTGTGTATCTGCCCATGGTATTGTAAGTGACATTTATCCATGATATTCATTCACCCATGGTATTCATCCACACATGGAATTTACCTATGGAATTGTAAGTGGTATCTACCCATGGTATTGACCCATGGTATCCACCTATGGTATCTACCCATGATATTGCAACTCAAAAAAAGGTTATATATAATAAGCCTAACTTTTTAAAAGGACATATTGTCTACCACAATAAAAAAGTTTCTTCATGCTTTTATTTACTGTGTTATTCTCTCTGTTTTTTTTCCATTATAATTTTGCAGATCTTGTTAGATACATTTCAATTTTTTAAATCTTGGGGGCCTCACACCAAGATCCAGATCATGTGATCTCTTGTCACCTTTTGTAAGACATAATGCATTTTCAACAAAGGATAATTATCTTTTAGAGATGCTCAGTTCAATTTCCTAAAGTCTACACATAGTGTTATCTCTCCATTCTTCTTTCTTACAGGGAAGAGATTGGAAACCCAGTCTGAATATCTGAGAGGGACTATAATTTTTGCCTGCAACAATTTCTTCACTTCTTTTTCGATTAGAGCTAACAACAATGGATTGATCTGTTTGAGCTTCTATCTGTGTTGTTGATTCCTTCCTTCAATGGAATCTTATGCTAAATAATTCTTTTTTCATATGTTTTAAGGTTTTCATGCAACCAAGAAAACACATCCATATACTTCTTAAAAATATCAATGTATCTTTCTTTGTAGTTTTGGGGAACATCTTTGAACAATTTCACTATTTTGGGTTCCTGTCGAGTTCCCAAATTACAATATTCCATCTCTTATTCTTAATGTGTTTTCTTTGAATAAAAAAAAACATCATCAACATTGAATGATCTTTCGAGGGGAACCAACCCTTTGGGGAGAACATTATCTTTCAATTGGATAATCTTCTATTCACCTATTGACTTCTTAAGGTTTCTTATCTTTGCTTTCTGCTCTGTTTGTTCTTCCTCTTGGTCTATCTCACTGTCTTCAAAGATTCCAATCATGGTCAGGAACTAACTTATCTGTTCATCATTGTGAAACACCTTCCAATGTTTCACATTATCAGGGATATAATGTCTATGCCTAAATTCAATCTCATAGCTTAACCTTGGATTTATTGGAGGTTTGAAGGTGTTGGTTTCAACTGCTAAAGAATCGACCAATCTATTCTCCTCCCTCAGAATATACTGAAGATTGAATAAATCAAAATATTTGTCTACTAGATCCCACACTTCATTCCTATATGATCTCAATCTCGGATGCTTGGTTTGACAATGATTTTTAATCTGCCTTATAATCAATTCAAAGTCACCAAAAATTGAAGTGCATTGAACACCCATCTGTTTAGAAACTTGAAGGCTTGATATTAAGGCCTCATACTCAGCCACATTGTTTGTTGAATCAAATTCTAGTTTAAAAGAGAAAGGCACGAGGTTACCTTCTAGTGATATCAGCAAGAATCCAACACCTACGACCTCCATGGAGTAGGCACTATCAAATTAGCACTTCCAAATCTCCCTTGAGTGCAGCTCGTTATTTACAACTACTGAAGAGAGTTGCTTCCTTGTGTCTTCAGCAAATGCTTCATCTTTATGCAACATGAAACAAGAAATGTCTTCTGTTTCTTGACTAAAAATGGGGGAATTTCCTGTATCTTTCTTGGAGGTGGCCTTCACAAACCATGTTTCCCTGTACAACCTTCTTTCTTCCCCATTAAAAACCAGAATGGTAGCATAAGTGAAATCTACTTTTATTACACCTCCCAAATTTTCTGCTCAATATCTTGACAGGAGCATTCCAAACCTAGTTGGGATGTCAGCAATCACTACATCCATGACTATACTCTTTGCTGGGATTTGTGTCAACGAAACTGCTACATATTTAATGAACCCAACACATTTCACCCTTTCGGAATCAAATGAATATAGATCACTATAAGGTTTGGTAATATGCAAGTTAAGTTCCTTCATAACATACAATGGCATGAGATTATGGGATGCTCGTGAGTCCACCATGCAATTATGTAGAGCATAATCATGAAGCAACAGAGAAATATAGAAGGGTGGAATATAGGGCTCTATTATTTATACATGAGGTCCAAAGGTGACCACTGGATTTTCTTCTTGTAAGTTCATTGTGTCACTTATTTCTTCCACCTGTGTTAGATTTATAATTTCTGAAATTTCTTTCTTGTAAGTTGGTATTTTGGCTAGTTCTAGAAGATGTGCTTGGATTTTGACCTTCTCCAACTCTTTTTTAAAATTGAAAGCATGAGTTTTCTTAACATTATTTTGAGGTTCTTCTTCATCCTTTCTAGAATTTGCTGCTTGTTCGAGTATAGCAACAACTCTCTCCAAGATATTAGTGTCAACTAATTTGTTCTAGGAGGATTCAGCCTGTTGCACATTTGTTCTATTAAGTGAATTTACTTGTTGTTTCTTATTACTAACCTTTTTCGTAGGGTCCTTTTGTAGTGGAGTCGCCATTGGAGGAGGAATGGAACCTTGTTGTTCACCTTCATTATCCTGCACTCTAGATCTCTTTCTATACCTCAAATCATACTTTTTATATAACTCAGCTTGCATGAAATCTGTGAATTTCCTACAATATTCGTCGATTTCATCTTGATCCAAAGAAACTTCAGCTTCATCATATTCTCCCTCGCAATCTTCCTATTCATCCTCTCCTATTGCATACATAGTAGATACGTGATCCTTGGCATCCCTTTGGTCATCTTTTGCTGAATCTCTGCGTGCTGATTCTATATATAATGGATCTTGAACCTGGTCTTGATCTCTTCTTTCTCTTTGCAAGATTTGTAGGGGATGTCTTCTGAATTGAGGGTTGAAGCCCCCTCGTTTTTGTTGTACTTGTCTTTGGGAGTTTTTATTTTCCAATTCCATCTGAGCTGTATTATTTGTCAAATTTTTTATCACCTTTTTCATATCTTCAATCCTTAGATCTTGTGATGATTCTTCTTTTTCCTTCCCCTTCTCTTGGGCTGGATGTTTACCTTTCACCTTTCCAGTTGCAGTAATATTAGCTTCAATATCTAAAGCATA
Source organism: Pinus albicaulis (assembly GCA_034641835.2). Classification (NCBI taxonomy): domain Eukaryota; kingdom Viridiplantae; phylum Streptophyta; class Pinopsida; order Pinales; family Pinaceae; genus Pinus; species Pinus albicaulis. Next base: position 1,720,869,538 of record CM076578.1, on the reverse strand, counting down.
TGTCTGTATCTTCTCAAGAGTAGGGTCTCTTCTCTCTCTCTCTCTCAATGTAAAGCTAAAATTAGATTCAAAAGCCCCAACAAAAACTACCTTTGCTCCTACACGGGGGGCTTTCATCTCTATAGGTAAAATATTGTAAAATTTTTTGAATATTTTTACAAACTCAAAAATGTTTTAATTAGCTTTTCTTTTAATTGCATTTAACTCTGTCACTGAGTAACCATGATATCTCTTCTCTCCCCATCTCCGAGTGAATTGAGTTTCTAACTCTTCCCAGTCATTTATGGAATCATTTGGTAAATCTTTGAACCATTTCCTAGACTCTCCACTTAGAGACTGCACAAATAGTCTCATCACAACATCAAGATGTTCTACATTTAAATTCTTAGCAAAAGTGAAAAGCAAGTGTGAATGTTGTTTTGTAGTTACTTCATCTTCTCTAGTGAAATGAGGAAGTAATTTAAGGTATTCTTGAGGCATGGCATTCATTAGTTGTAGAAGATTTAGTGGTGCATACTTATCCGTTAAGAAAGCTCATACTGCCATATTAACAACTTGCTTACCTAATCCTTGGGTGGTTGAGGTTGATGAACCTACTGTGAAAGTGAATGAGGATGGAGGAAAAACTGATATGGGGGTAGGTCGATGGAAAATAGCAGAGGGACCAACAACTATTTTTGGTAGAGCTTGAGTGGAGGTAAAAGAAACAAACTCGAAAGAATGTTCTTCTAATTGAGGTTCTTGAAAATAAATGGGTGTGGAAGGGGTATCTTGTTCCAAGAAAGGGATTTCCTTGGAAATATCTTCAAGCAAAGGGTTATGAGAACTGCTGCCAGGAGCAAGGATTGCAGGATCAGGTATTGAAGGAGTCTCAGGTTTCTGAGCCTTTTAGAAACCAATATTACTGGATTTGGCAAAGTAGGGACTATCTGCTGTGAGGTATCTGACCTCATGTGAGGGATTTTGAAAGCCAGAAATAAAAAACATAGTCGAATATTTCCTCCTCACTAAAAAACTAAAGGAAATAATTTGAAAAACCCAGGGAAAATAAACTTTGTTTCTTCATCCCCATTATGGCACCAGAAAATGTTGTATCTCAAGAAACAAGCCCTTGGCTTTGGTAAGGAATCAGTGCTTAAGAAATTTTATAAATGTATGTCACAATTACGATATAAAATGGCCTCTGTTTAAAACCTTCGAAATCTATTTACTTAATACCCTCAATAATCTGATATAATGAAAGCCTTCACAATTCCATAAATTGCTGATACTTGAATGAAATGAAAAGAAAAATTGTAAGAGAAACTCAAAATGATATGTTGAATAGACAGAATGTACCACTTTTAAGTTTAAGAGGAAATCATGGGGAGAGAGGAAACTCAAAATAATATGTCGTAAACACATAATCTATTACTTTAAAGTTCCATCAGGAGTTTGTGAAAAGAGAAGAGATTAATTGAAGGAGCACAAATTAATGTGATTTAACTCTTAGTCACATATGTAATTAAGAGACTAGATGCTACATTACTTCACTTAATTCAAAGAGGAATGAACACAGAGCGAAACTGGAAAGACATATCAACATCAACAGGTGCAGGAAACTTGATCTTCTTTCATTAATTTCTCAGAAAATTCAATACCAAATTCATAGTAATCCAGAGGTCCAAAAATCAGAACCCCTTTTCTTTATTTCTATCTACTTAAATACATCACAGTGGTTCGTAACTACTAAACTTCTTGAAACTATTCGACTACCGAAACTGTTAAGATTACTTATGCAATAATACTTGAGAAAACAAATTAAAACTGAAAATATGTTCATTTTTTTTAATCTGATGTTGCTGAAGCGTCCTCTCGAAGTGTCGAAGTGTCCTTTCTGGTTATGATGCAGTGGTTGCACAACTTTGTAACGATGCCTCAGTGCCCGATTTGACCCATTTTTCATGCTCCCAATAGGGCTGCTATAAGCTCTTTTGCCCGACTTTTCCTATGCCCCTCTGCTCCAAACGTGGTCAGTCATATCACATGCTACCCAAATATGCCTCTTCTCCTTTGATCTGTGTTGGGTTACTTACCCGAGTTCTTCTACTGTGTTTTCCTCCATTATCAAGGAGTTTTAGTGGCTTTACGTTGTAATCCTCCTTCTTTCCTTTGATGTGATTTAACACAGGAATGCCTTACCTTCATATTTGAAGACCTTTGGAGTTCACTTTTGAAATGACATCGCATTTTCCCAACATCGAACTTCAGATGCCATTTTCTTCAACTTTTCCTTAGCACTTATCTTCTAAGACTTGTGATACAGACTATGTGATTGGGTCACACCTGGTGTTGCACATCACACTTCGGTGACTTTACATGAAACCTTTGTGCTATCTTTTCAAACTTGTAATTTGCGAATGAGATCAGGCTCCACTACATCGCATACCGCACTTCAGCAATTATAACTCATACCCTTTTCACTTGACTTTTAAAACTTGCGACATGCGGTATGCGGGCCAAGGCCACGTCATCTACCATGTCAACTTGCCATGTCATTTCCACGTCAAAATGAATCAACTGTGATCTGTGGGTTTGGGGCCACGTCACCTTCCACGTCATCTTTCCACGTCAGCTTGCTACGTCATCTTTCCATGCCATCACATATCACACTTCGCGAATTTAACATTTACCTCTGAATTATTCTAAAACTTTCGATTGGAATTTTGAGATTTAATCTCCAACATCTATCTCCCCGATTAAATTCTACGCTTTGGCCCCGACCGTCCGTTTTTCCCTTTGCGCCTCCTCCAACACTCTTAAGTGTTTAAGGGAAATTCACCCTTTCTTCGCCTTTGGGACATTAGTTTGTTTGCTCCATGGTGTAACCCTCCTCAGCTTATCTAGTGTCCTGCCGTGTTGGTCCCTCTTGAGCTTGTGAATGAGCTTGAATTGACTCTTTTCGGCGTGAAATGCTCTGAACACGCCCATCAGTGGCTCTTGAACTATTTTGCACGTCAATGAGCCTAACTCGACCCACCTTCACATCTCATCATGTAATGTTAATGTACCAATATATAAATCAAAATTCTTCTATGACACACAAAATTTTACATTTTCTATCATATATGCTTTTTTGGTGTTTTGAAAAATATTTCAAAGGTAAATGCAAATGAGCGACAATAATATACATGGAGAGAGCTATCATATTATAAATTTATTTTGTTTATGCAAAATTATATTTTTTATTATTTTTCTAAGTTCGAGAAGTGATATTTCAATTGTATTTTTCAGACACATGTGTTCACATAAGTTTCTTTCCAACTATTTAAATAAATTAAAAAAACCAAGAGTACCCTTTTGAAGAGCACTAGTAAACAAAGATAGTGGTGTTTTCTGAAAAAAATTTGTTGTGTATATTTTATGATATTTATTTTTTATTCAACCTCTTTAAAATTGTTCAAAAATAATTCAAGCATTATGTTTAAAAGAAATTAGATAAAAAATATCATATGATGGTTTTCAAGTTCCTATGGTTATCATTTTTTGAAAGTCTTTCCGGATTATCCACAGTATTAAAGGCTTTCTGGATTTTCTTTAATATTGTGGATAATCTGGAAATCCTTTCAAAAATATCATATGAATTCGGAAATTTGAAACTCATATGCCATTGGATAGAGGGTTCCTTCCTGAATCCAACATGATCAAATATTCCACTTAAAGACGAATTATGCTTAGATTCTGTTAGGGTACAAAATGGTGTTGTAGAGAAATCTACAGAAGAGTAGCTAAAGCTCTTTTTTTTAGTCCGTCAACAGCTCGATTGAGCACTTAAAACACTCGATCGATTGCTTGAAATTAAAATTTCAAATACCTCAATTGAGGGTTTAAGAAACCATCGATCAAGCCCTTAATATGGTTAAATAGAGGCTCGTTTGATCTATCATAATTATCTAAAAACAAAAAAATTGAAGTCTCTCAATACTTGTCTATAAGAAAATTATAGAATATATTTTTTCCACAATTTTTTTTTATAAATATTCAAATATATTCCAAACTCTAATTTTCCTTAATTATAAATCAACGTTTTATTTTATTTTACTAAGAAAATAATCATAATAATATATAGATAACTTTCTATAAAATATTTTAACTTTTCTTTTTCAATTTTGAAATCCTTAAAAATGATAATTTCTTTTATTGCTTTAATTTTAAATATGACATATTATTAAACTTAATCATTTTTTGATTTTTTAATATAGAATTTTTCAATAAAAATAAACCAAATTATAATAAATAAATAATAAATAAAAACAACAAAATAAACTAAACTAAATTTTATAATATTCTTATATGCACATTTAAATTTAGATTACTCAAATTCAAATTAGTTTAATAATGTTTTAAAATTTATGATTTCCTTATGTTTTTTTTGTTTTAATATATATTGCAAACTTGGTTCATGAGTAAAAATTTCTATATATACTTCGCACTTGTGCACGCTGAAGACATAATTGAGTGCAATCACATTTGAGAGAGATTTATAATGGAAAATACCATTGCATTCATTACAACTACATTAATTATAACTTACAACTATTACAACTATGTCAATTATTACTACACTCATTTATTTCCCTGAACAAGAAGATATTAATAAATTATATATAAGTATATCATTTTAATGTCTATGATTATCACCAAGGGAATCATTTTTATTAACTATTTAGTGAATTTTATAAAATATACATTTCCAATAATGTCAAATTCAAATTTTTGAGTTACAATTGTTTTGTTCGTCAGGTTGTCTGCGATCCTCCAGGTTGGACCTGTGGCTTGAGAAATAGTGACCCAGGGGCATCTAATCTGCTATAAAGACTCGGGGATCGCACATGGCCTGGCCCACACCAACCCTAAGCTAAATAGATTTTTAGCATGCCTCCTCCCTTAGAACAGGTGAAACAATCTTCATGAGGCTTTATCCTAGGTCATCTTGTTGATGAGGTCCATCCTTAACCGAATGTGCTACTGGGACTTGACGCATTTTTGAGTTACACCTATTCATATAAAAAAAATATAATATTTATTAAATCAAATTGATAAATTTTCTTATGTTTAATCAATTTATTATTTTAATTATAACGTTGAAAAATTAAATCATATTAAAAACTAATATTTATGCTACCAAATTATAAATATAATAATATTAAAATTTCAATTGCAAGTGTTATAGAATCATTTTTCCAATCAATACACTAAAACAATAGAAATTCAATGAGAAATTAATCCACACCATTATCAATTACCTATTAAAATTTAATTATTGATTAAATTTGGTTTTTTTTTTTAACTATCATATACTCACAATTTTAAAGTTTTTGTATCACTATATATATTTAACTAAATTTTAAATTTTCCATCTTTAAGGCTTGATGGAGTTTTAGGGCTTGATCGAGTTCCAAACCTGAGGTTACATAGAAGCTCTATTGAGAGTTAGTATTAATGTCCAATCGAATTATTTTTTAGCGCTTGAGGAGCTTGATCGAGCGCTTAAAATATCTCATTCGAGCGCTAAAAATTCTCGATCGAGCCATGGTTTTTTTCACCTAATCATGCCCACTCTTGCCAAAAATTGTAACTCAGATCAATGGTTTGACCCTGATGATATCCCACATCTTGAAGGGGGGATCCCTATCTTGGAGGATCTATGGAATCTCCTTCTGAAGCATTGTCTCCCATTCATGAAGTTCCAACCACGTCTTTAGATTACAAAGCCCATTTGAGTGATTTGATTGAGAGGATTGGAGTTTTTAATATTGATGAAACAACATCTAATCAATGGATTAACTTGGGCCATATCAACAAGGTCACCCAAAAATGGCTCACCAAAACACTTGAAAGTGTCAGTCCATATGAGGTTGGAAAGATAAGAAATAGAAGTTCGACTAGACAAGATGGTGGTGATGTAGGTAATTTTGATTCAATTGATGATATGGATTTTTCAAATGATTTTGAATTGAATTTTTATACTAATTTTAAACCAAATTCTTTTAAGATACTTCTCATTATGAATGGAAAGAATAAATGTAGAAGTTGTATGATGTTCTCATAATGAATGGAACATTGAATCTATTGGACCTCTTATTTAGAACTATACCAATTGGTTGCAAGTGGATCTACAAGAACAAGTACAAGTAACATGGATCACTTGACAAGAACAAAACAAGGCTTGTGGCAAAAGGATTTTCACTAAAAAGGAGCTTATTATTAATAAACCTTTTCCCCCAAAACAAAATGGGCCACCATTCAAACTCTGTTTTCCTTGGAAACTTAGAATGGATAGAAATTCAACTAAATTGATGTGAATATTACTTTCTTGAAAAACGAATTGAAATAAAATGTCTTCATGTCCTAGCCAGAAGGTTTTTTTGTGAAGGGACAAAAACCAAAAGACAAGCATCAAAAGCCTAGTATGAAAAATTGAATGAGAATCTTCTGAAATTAAAGTTCAATAACTTTAATATTAATGATGAAAATCTATTTGTCAAGAAAGAAAAAACTATTGTTTATCTTGTGGCATATATAAATTTTCTTTGACAACATGGAACAATAGATACTATAAACAATGTAAAATTTGAAACGGGAATTGATATGAGTACCCGTTTTTTTGAGGTAGACAAAATTCATCCGATTTTTAAAAGTGTTGATTACAATAATTTTTTTTAGCATATTTTTTATAATTTAAATTTTATTATGTATCAAGCCTAAACATTATTTTTAAAATGTTATTGATTTTCATGTTGATTTAAAAAATTTTGATGCTAGCATCACCCCCTTTTTTTAGAAGACTTATTTTTTACTTTCAGTTTTCTAATGTACTAAATGTGAATAATTATTTTATAAATTTAACAAATTTTGAATTACTCTTCTTCTTCTTCTTCCCTGACATGTTTTTTTCATTGTTTTACAGGTTTGTGTGTGTGTTTTTTTTTTCTTTTCATTTTTTTCGTTGTGAAATCTTTGATTTTTTTCATAGTTACAAAAAAATATTGTCGAAGTTTTAAGGTTTTGATCTTCTGTATAATTATATATTGTTAATTAATATTTCAATGCACATCAAATAATTGTTAGTAAAAAAGAAATAATTTTTAACAATTTACATAAAAATACACATTTTGAATATATATATATATATATATATATATATATGTGATAACACAAAAAATACACACTTTTAGATTTTTTTGCTAAAAGTGACATGTCAAATAAACGATTTTTATATGAAAAATTAACAAAAAAGTTTAAAAAATAGTATTTTTTATGAATTTTATGTCAAAAATAATAATTATTATAGTTGTTTTAAAAAATAAAATTATTCACATAAAAATTAAAGTGAAAATCACATAATACAAATATTAAACATATACTAACAATAACTAAATACTTATTCTTCTCATAATATCTCAAAGTCAAAACATTACAAGTATAACTAATTAATAGTTACAAAAATGAACTTCATTTGCAAGGATACTTGGAATTCAATCAATAATATCATGTAATCCATACTCTTCATCTTCTATAGTTTCATTATTGTCTTCTTCCATAATATTTTATGCTTCAATTTGGCCATTTTCCTCTTCTCATGGATCTCTAATATCTGTGAAACTCCCAAAGTATGCCTTTCCAATCATTTTGGTTCCTTTCCCTTTTTTCCACGAAAAATTAATTAAAATCCCCTTTCCTCAAACCAACTTCTTTCATTTCACCTGAAAGAAATTGAAGAGCATTAATTCTTTGTTGTAAAAATTTGCATTGCACTGGGTCTTTCTCAATGGAAATGTGATTTCTTCCTTTTTGTAAGCAACATGCTAGTGTTGTACCTAATCATCAAGTACAAAAGAAATAATTAAGTAAATTAGTATAAACACATAAAAAATAAAAAATAAAATATTGAAATTCAAATTTATATAATAAAACTTACCTGAGCCTGAGAATAAATCCAAAACTCAATCTCCTTCATTTTAACATAAATCTATAAGATAGTTAATCAATGACTGTGGTTTTTGATATATGTTAACTATCTCTCATTTTTCTTCTTTATCTTCATATTTTAGTTTTTATACAACAACATCATGAACTAGTACTTGACTATAACTGTTTCCATATACCCGATTGAAAATTATAGACTTATAGCTATTATATTTTGTCCAAATTTCAACATGAATGAACTCACAATCAATTATAATTGGTTGATCTTTGCAACCAATAAAATTTTTCTTTTGTTGGTAACATAAAATAGTAAAATTTCAATTAACTTGTAAAAAAATTATTTTCTTAACATTCATTGAACATATAATTTCAACGTCTTACCATGTATGTTGCATCCTTGAGTTTTATTTTCCCTTGAAGCTTGTTAGTAAGATTACAAATTCTCCGTCTGGATGAAATACCACAAATCCCCAAAATTGTGATGTTGTGACTTCTAGTGATACCACAACCACTCTAATAAAATATTGATAAGTATAAGGGTCATTATCATATTCAATTTTTGGGATATTGAAACCATGAGGAATATGTGCAATAACAATCGAATAATCCCTTTTAGGTCTGAATTTTGAAATGTCTTCATAATCACCTTGTATTATTTGATATTGGATAGTGTGGAGCCCATTCAAAATGAAATGACTAAGACTGGGATCAAGTTCAAAATTACTAACATGTTTCTTTCTCAGGCTTTCTATTTTAATTTTTTCAATAAAGCTTCTAAAACTATCTAGTGTTCCATTTGCATCCTTCTTCATCTTTAATGAAATAAAACCATATATGTATAAATTATAAAATAAAAATAGTATACATATTAATAGAAATGAATGTATAAATCAACATACATTTTTAAGTGCAAGATGAAAATATTTTAGTAATGATGTAGAACTTGAATCCAAGTGGTTGCATAGAAAAAAATCCCAACTATCTTCATTCAAAAATTTAACCACTTTTTTATTTAATTCTCATATAAACATTGTGACTAAATAAATAAAGTAAAATTGTTAATATAATGATACATATAACAAATACTAACAAAAATAATTTGTTATATTTAACAAAAATTTATAATCCAGAAATAAGTAAAAATAATAAACTTACTTTAGAAATTCCTTAGACATTTTGTCCAATTATAAATCTCATGACTTCAGATGAGATAATATTGTTTTGACAAGCTTTTAATCCTTCACTCCTTGCATTTTTCTCTAAGGCGTGATAGTCATATCTTTTGGAAGGAGCTTCATTTCAAGACCTGATTTACTCATGGTACATATCAATGGTTTAGACTTTTTGACCTTTTGATTTTTAATGCCAATGTTATCCCACATGTCGAAAATGTCATTAATAAATTACCATATCTCTCCAATTCTAAATTCTAACTGGAAAATGTTATACATACCTCTGAATATTTCATAATTTACTTTTCCACCTTTAGAATTGATTTGTTCCTTAATTTCATAGCCTATTTCCATACAACATTCCTTATGAAATTATAGACTAACCTTTGTCTTATCCACACCACATTTTTATTCAAATTCATTATGAATAAATATAACATTTTCGGTGAAATTCATACAAATCCTATACCCATTATCTGTGTTATGGTCCCATGCCAATAGAATTTGCTTTTGTATATATAAAACTGACATAAGTGATACATTTCATTGTTTCAAAACACGGGTTATTGGGATATTCCTCCATCAATTTCCTTTGAGATTCTACAAAATGATTCCCGCCAAGTACATAATATGTGTATTCAAAATATTTTGAATTATCAATTGTTTCTTCATTGGGAACCTGAATTAGATGAACAAGAAGCACATAATCAGCCACATGTACATATGGATTGTACCTCATCAATGTTTTCAATTTGTGAACATGCAAGTGGTGTGGCTTTCTAATTTAATATTTAAATTGCACTTCATCTGACTTATAGATTTGAGTGATATTAAGTTGAAATGAGCGATCGCCCTCAATTAAATTCGTCTTCATCAACTGATGTCAAATGGAATTTTGTTTTGTTTTAATAATGCCATCCTCTAAGTTAGCTCCTGGTGTAATGATATCCCTTATTCCTTTTGAGTTTTCACAAGGAAATTCACTTCTTCCCATGATTTTTTCAGAATGAACAACTTTTAGTTTCTTCCTCCTATCGAATATCATATTTTCTTCAACATAAGCAATCTCCCCATCATCAACTAAAAGAGAGACATTCTTGGGAATTTTTTATTTTGATATTTTATGGCTCTTTTCCTTTATAACATGATTTATAATCTCATTCATAGTAATGGAAACATATTATTCATCTTCAGCTTCAACTTCAACTTCCTCATATTTGAAAGTAACATATCTAGGTTTACTAGATTGATCCACTACATGAATTTTTCGATGATCCCTTTTATGTAGCCTTGTAGCATCATGAAGTAAATTTTTTTCTTCTTTCCCATATATTCTTTTGCCTATGCTTGGAAAATACCGACAACATTCATAATATCTCGGTCTATAGAATATATTCCCCTCAACATAATTGAAAGACCCTCAGTAAAATTATGTCAAACAAAATATAATATTTTAATCATACCTAAGTCATAAGAAATATAATGGCATATTTATAATAACATGAAACACATAAATATAAATATAAATACTTATGATATTTTGTGAAATTTAATTTAATATTTTTGTACACATCTTTGTATAATATTCGTCCATGTTCCACACCAATGCAAACTGATATCTAATTTTCTCATGTGACTTGGGAAATTTTTTAAGTACATAAATAAATTCAGTATTCAACATCAAACATAGGTATAGTAGTTTACCCATCACCTCATAACTTCCACCATCGTAAATCCTACCACCATATAGATATGCGTACAAATATTCTTTTCCTTCTCTATTTCTGAAATACCATGCATATTTTGTACGCTTCACTTCTTGTGATTTCTTCGAGTATGAAATCAGCTTCTTTTCCTTAGAGGAGCCATTTATATTTTCATCCATTAAAATAGGTTGGGTTCATTCAAAAATATTTTTTTAGGGCCCACCTGCAGCTCTAGATGGTGTAATTGTTGTATTTCATCCAAAAATATTCAAAAAAATCTTCCTTGATGCTATTTTCCTACAAAAAAGAAAATATCTTACGTAATCAAAAATAAATAAATAAATAAAAAACACCATGAACATGCACAATGCCCCCCATATCAAGTGGGTTTTTAGGTTCAACAAAGATACAAAATAAAAATTATTCCTTAATTTTTTTTAAATATTTTTACATTTCCCTTGGCCCCTTCCCTGCCAGTGGGCACACCCGGCCGAGACACAGTAACCCCCTGGCATGTAGGGGGCCTCTATGCCTTCTATGGACATACTTATTCATGGTTGTGCCTACCCAAGGCACTTGGTCATGTGACTTGGGTGCACATTCCCTCCTGTGGCATAGTGGGTGTGTCTGGCACAACACCCGCCCAAGGCACATGGTCATGTGCCTTAGTCTACTGTGCCCATCCAAGGGAATGCCCACCCATCACATAATGGGAATGTCAAGCATGCCATGATCAGGCATGCCATCGTCGAGTGTACCTTGCCATGGGCATGCCCACCCTAGGAGCAATGATCCCCTAGCAGGCAGGGGGGTGATTTTGAGAATCAGCCGCTTCGTACCAGGTGTCCCATTCTTAAAATGTTCCCCTTGGAAGGCAGGTTCCAATTCTCAGAATCAGCCCCTGCTTGCTAAGGGACCAATTATGGTCATGTTCCTACGAGGGGGCCTATTTGGCAGAGTGTACCCGCGACACACCAAGAGTGCCAAGCACACCGAGTGTGTCACAGGCGGGCATGCCCAGTAGTGGGTGTGCCCTCCCAAGGCACAGGAATTGTGCATTTTCCTTAGACAGCCACGCCTAGCCGTGGGTGTGCCAACTTGTGGCACAACATATGTGCTAGGCACGCCAACTGTGTCATGGGCGGGCACATCCATAGCCGACCATGCTTGCCCAAAGCTACTCCTAGGTAGGAAGGGGGACGATTCTTGTAATCTCCTCCCTAGAATGCAATGGGTTGATTCTTATAATTGGCCCCCCTCCTGCCAAGGGGGTGGTGGGTGCGCTCTCCCGAGCATAGTGGCCAAGGGGCCGACTCACAGAATCGCTCCCGTGGTCATTTATCCGCGAGCGAGCATGCCCACGGTCAGGCACACCCACCCAACGAGCATGACTTCCAGGGGGGGTTTCTTAGAATCAACCCTAGCACAATGGCCCCTTGTCCCATGTGAATTTATTTTTTTAATTTTTTAGAAAATAAAATTAGTAGAATTCATTTTTGGTCTAGTATTCTGGATGAACCTAAGAACCTAGTTTAAACGTAATTACTAGTAAACTTATAGGGGTTCAAGACCTATACTTAATGGGATTTGAACTTGAGTTTACCTTGTTTCAACAACTTCCAAATTTTAGAAATAATAAATTGAGATGCGACCCAAGACAGAGAAAATAAATTTAAAAAACATGATTTGTCAGCATATAATAATTTATTTCCCTCAAATTCCTTGTTAAATAGTCAAATTATAAGGGAAACTAACCTTTTAAATGTGATAATATCCTGTTCAATCTGTTTTTGATGAAAATTTAGTTGTTTCACAAAATCGCTCCAAGAATTTTAACGAACTCTCGAGAAGTCTTGATGTGATGTAAGGAATAGTGACCCTGAAACTTTTTATATAGCAGAAATTATGGAATTGATTTGCCACGGGTTGAATGTGGTATTAAAAAGAAATTATAAAAACTTAATATATAGTAAATATTATGATGATACACTAATTTTTGTTACACGTGGGATAATATATATATATATATATATATATATATATATATATATATATATTAAATCAATAATCTAGTAAATGTTATATAACAGTAAAATATTAATTTAATTAAAAGATTTAGTTTAATTTTGAAGGAATGTGTTAAATGAAAATTGTGTGCAAAATTTGAAAGGAAATCAGGGTCAAAACTTTCAAGAGAATATTTTAGTAAATTTTTTTCAAATAAATTGTAGAAGAAATTTTTTGAGGGAAATACTTCAAAAGAATTTTTTGGAGGGAAAATTTTCGGTGAAAAAATTTGGTGGGGGGAACTTTGGAGGGAAAATTTCATTCTTTCAATTATATATTATCATCTGGAGAGATTGCATTTTCATCATCCAATATATTTTGTTTGAATATCATGTATTCTTCTGATAGTGAAGTTTTTCTTTATGAAGCATCAACATCTTCGTCGCGTAACAACTCTATTCATATTGATGAATATAATGAAAATTCTTCCACTGTGAATAGAGAGTCTGTTGAACACATGCATGGTAAACAAGAAAGTAAACAAACAAGGATAAATATAAGCGTGAGCTAGCTTATTCTTCACCATAGGTGCACATTTATAATACAATGGTGTGACTCTTGGATTTCGCATTCCAAGGTCACTTGGACTCCTTTTGTCCACTCGGCTTCCACACCTACCCATAGAGGATTAGGTTTCCAACATTCCCCCCTTAATCCGAAGGGGTATGTGTGAGTCCAAGAAGAGAGTTGTAATACAAATCTGAAAAGTATGCATGGTAGCACTTAGGCTGAACCAATTCTCTGAGGTGTTGGCATGAAGATGTGGTTTAAGGATGACCACCAACACTGGAATTCTTAGTGCAATTCCCGTAACTCTTCCAAATCTGGCAAGAATCTGAGGGCTTCTAATAGAGGAAGTGTCCCTCATATTTGAAGAGGGAGACCTTCAACCTAGAAGAAAGGAGTTCTACAACCTGTGATGGTTTAAGGATGACCACCAACTCAGGAATTCTTGATGCATTTCCTAGAACTCTTCCAAAACTGACAAGAAGTTGAAGTCTTCAGCTAGAGGAAGTGTCCTGAATTATTTGAAGAGGAAGAATATCGACCTCGCATATATTGTTTAAGGTTGTATACCAACCAAAGGAATGCTCATGGGCATCCGTGTCTCTAGCTACAACTCTGAATCTGGAATGACAAGTTGTGGCTCAGGCTCGTTTGAAGTGTTGTGTCTCTGGCTACAACTCTGAATCTGGAATGAGAGATTGTGGCTCAGGCTCTCTTGATGTGGCTTTGAAGCTTCTATATGACCACCATTTCCCCCGTATCAGGTACAAGGTGAGATGATAGCGAAAAATAAACTGCAAGTTTTTTCAATATTTTAGAACAAGTTATGACATGTCACTTAAACATCTTCTTGGTTGTTGATGCCCATTGCCAGGAAGAGATCCGTCCAAGATGAATCTTTGTTCTTGCAGGAGGCTTGTTTCTGAAGCATATGTGTGAAGAATGGGTGTTCCGACCATAATTCTTACATGGGTGAAGATCGAAAAAATTATCTTCCATATGGACAACTCGATCACAGTGTTGGCATTTTTCAATCTGTTGTTGTTGTTGTGGAAGAGGAGAAGGATCTGGAATAGCTGAAGGTGAACTGTCATAAGTAAATATGGCACTCTAAAATTTGATAGGCTTGGAGTAGTTTGGAATATGATAGGACAACTCCTTTTCATATCCAAGACCATTTTTGTGATTGTTATGGACAAGCTCTTCCCAAGGTCTGATGACGTGCTTGGGAAGTGCAGGCTGGATTTTTTCTTCTTTCTACAAATCTGCTCTTAAAATGGGTACTACATCTGCAATTTTTTGTTGTTGATAGGAGTCTGTCTCAATGTTTCAAATAAGAAAAATTTCAGAGTGCTGACTCCACTATTGTAGCTCTTCTCATTGTAGCCTTGTCTCAAGCTACAAAAAATTCAATTTTATCTTGTGCATATTGTAAACAAGTTGGAATATTAGAGAGAGAGTTCTTTCTTATATTTAATATATCATGATCAATGGAATGTATCATATTTTTCAGGAACTCTATTACTTCATTAATACTGGTCATTTTCATTGAAAAATCATGTGAATCTCACCCATGAGTAGTATACAGCCTGTAAACAATGCAACTCTATAAACAATGGAAATAGTTCTCTATAAACAATCGCACCATGTCTTACTTTCAACATACAAGCTCATTTAATTTACACTCATCACAAGAATTAGTAAAAGACTTTAACCGATATTTGAAAATATTTGATTGGAATTTTAAAGGAAGGTGTGAATTCAAACAGTATTCCATCAAAAAATATAGTCAAATATACCCAAAACAGTAAAAAATATGACCAGGGCAGTGATAACATTGTGTTCTTTGACTTCTAGCTCTAGCCATGGCACTATTCCTTTCACTTTCCATCTAGCTCCAACAATATGTGGTACTGCACTCGACCTTAAAGTATATTTACTCAATTTTTCCTTCAATATGTTGATATTTCTAGGCATCTTTTCATATCCTCCATACGCTATTATATTCTATTACAAATCTCTCATCACAATCTATGTAAATCTCCCACGTTGATCAAACATTCCTTCTCCCTCTTGGGCAATGCAACCATGATTTCTGCATAGTAGCTGCCAAATTTAGGTTGAATTAATGTTGGACGAAATGTATAGGAGGAGGAGGGTTGACAGGCCGAGCACAGAGCCACGATATTACCATCGTTGAGAAAGCTCGATGTCTACCTGTTTGACTTCTTGAAATTCACGATCCCTTTGAGAAGCGATGTCCCGCTTAGCTCACCTCTAGCAAGCAGATTCGGCAAGGCATCACACCAGAAAGCGTCAAGGAACTTACAGATTTTAATGCAATGTTTTATATAATGGCTTCAACTTATATGATGGAGGAGGACATGAATCGCCAGCACATCGATAACAACATCATTGTATCCACAGGAGGTGAATCGCCAGCAGAGTCGAGTCCAATGCTTTCATTGTGGAGTCAGGATCAGTTATAAATTGTTCCAACTGGAGTGGGAAGGTGGAGGGGCACCACAGTGGGATAAACCATATAGGGAGCAACCGATTGTAACAATACCACAATGTATTAACTAGTGAGCCAAGAGGAAGTGTCACCATGGTGTGAAGGGAGGTATCGAGGTATGACCAGATTATGGAGGTATATGGATCAAGTTCAACACTTTCATTGTGCCTCTGGGTAGGATGCCTATGCATGAGCGATATGAATCTATTAAAGAGCATTATCTGGGAACAAAGAAGCCTAAGAAACCTGTTATCAAGCCAAGTGAAAAGTTTTAATTTTCATTTTACTGGAAGAATACTGAAGATACTTCACGGGATATTAATTCCTTGTACCAAAATCCTCATGATGCACAACAGTTGTTGGGTTGAGGGTTTTGAGCTTGGGTGGATCGTAGGGAGCAAGAAAAAGCTTGCAACAAAGAATGAGAAGGACCTAAGGGCACAAATATAGACTAAAGAGGTAATCAAGGAGAAGCCAGAAGAAGCTACAAATGTATATGATACATTTTATATGCATGTAGATCGTCACTGGTCAGAGAAAAAGATTGAAAATATTCAAAGCTGTGAATAAAATTTGTCATAAAAACCCATCTCCTATCCAAATGGTTTTTATTCCTCTTCACCTTCAGTAGAGGGATGTTATTGGAATTGAAGAAATATGATCTGGAAGGACTGCAAAATTTGTATTTCCCATGTTGCCTTACATATCAAGGCTTACACCTATGACAGGGGAAAATGACATTGAAGGACCATATGTAGTGGTCATGGCTTTGACCAGAGAACTTGCACAACAAATAGAAGAGAAGACTATTAAATTTTCAAAGTGGAGGGAGGTAGGAGCATGAGCACAAAATTTAGCGTATTACATATGAAACATTGTGGGCACAACTCGGTGCCAAGGAAATAGAAGTATGATGTGCAGAAAATGTTTTTCTGGTGTGAAAACAACATGGGTGGGATGGAGCATTATGTTGTAGAGATAACCAGTTCCAAGCATGACTGAATGAGGGAATAGACCAAGGAGATGAACATATTTTTTCAAAATCAGTAAATTAATGCAAGGTTATGGACAGTGAGAAGAAATGACATAACCGACATTACAGAGAGGCCACTAAACGAATGGCGCTGATACCATGTTAAACACATAGATGGTAAACAAGAAAGTAAAAACACAAGGAGAAAGATAAGCATGAGTTATCTTATTATTCACAATAGATGTACATTTATAATACAAGGGTGTGACTCTTGGATTCTGCATTCTAAGGTCACTTGGACTCCTTTTTTCCACTCGGCTTCCACACCTACCCATAGAGGATTAAGTGTCCAACAGAGTCAAAATTTCCACTTATTCATAATCCTAAGGACTATGAGAGAAAAACTCACGAAGGGCAGGATGAAGAATTTCAAATAAATAGAAAGTTAAATTTTCGACTTAGTCCTAATCCTATGGACTATGAGAGAAATAGTGACGAAGGCTAGGATGAATACATTTTAGTAATTAAAGTGTCACATTTTCAAGTTATTCATAATCTTATGGACTACACGGGGGCTTCATTGCGGGAGCAATACTATAGCACGTGGGTTCATATTGGGGGATATATAATGAGGAAAAATGACATAATATTTTGGGTGATATAGGGGGTAAAGGGTTTTTCATATTGGTAGGTATAAAAAATGGAGCTCAAAGTTAATGAAAGAATATAAAGGGGTATAAAAAATGTTAATAAAAACTGGATACCTACAATATATAGTGAAAATAGGGACTTTTTAAATTGGGAAGGTGTATTGGTTTTATATTGGTAGGGGGTTAAATAATGTGATTTTTAGAGGAATTTTCCAATATGTACTCAAATTAAGGGTATTGTTTAATATTCTATGATCACATATCATATGTTATAGGTTCATTAAGTGAAGCCCCATGATGGACTATGAGAGCAGAAGTGACGAAGGTTGGGATGAAGAATTTCCAATAAATCGAGTCACAATTTCCACTTAGTCCTAATCCTAAGGACTATGAGAGTAGTGATGAAGGGCGGGATGAAGAATTTTCAATAAATAAAGAGTCACATTTTACACTTAGTCCTAATCCTATGGACTATGAGAGAAGCAGTGATGAATGCAAGAATGAAGATGTTTTAGTAATTAAAAGGTCACATTTTTCACTTAGTCCTAAACCTATGAACTATGAGAGGAGTAGTGATGAAGGTCATGCTGAAGAATTTCCAATAAATTAAGAGTCACAATTTACACTTTGTCCTAATCCTAAGGACTATGAGAGAAATAGTGTTGAAGGGTAGGATGAAGATGATGAAGAATATCCTCCAAGTCAGTATTTCAAAAGGACAGATGATGTTAGAGAAAATTTTCCTGCCCCTGAAGATGGTAATGAATATATTTCTAACAATAATGGTGATGAATTTCCTAACTATGTTCAAAATGGTCATAGTGAGGAAAATTTTACTCCTAATGATGTTGAAAATTATTATACAGAGAATGATGAAATGATGGAGATGTTGCGAGCAAATATTGTAGCTAGGAGTAGGACTAGACCTTTTCGTATAAAACGAAGATGTTCTAGTTATATAGGAATGTTGTAAAAATTATTTCTTGAAACATATGGATTTCAAGTTTGATTTTGGGAAAAGGAAGATATATTTTTCAATGAATAAAAGCATGCAAAATTCATATTTAGTGGGGTGCATGCAATCTACATTGTCAGGTTATGAATATCATATTGGGTATTTATTTCTCTATATAAAGGATTTAAAAATGTTTCATTCAATTATTAATTTTTCCTGTCAAGAATCCAAGGAAATTTGGAAAAATATGCTACATATTATTCAGAAGTACATCATAAAAGAGATTTTGGCCCATTAGCAAATACTACAATTTCATGGATGTAATACTTCTTTTCAAAATATTGATAGTGTTTTCCAAATAGAGATACAATACATATTCCAGATAATTTCTCAAGACGATAAATATATAACATATACAATGAATATGCAAAAGGTTTTGAATGAAATGGTCGTTTTATTAAGTATAAATATTTAGTAAAGATATGGAGGAGATAATTAAACAATGTTCATATTCCTAAGAAGATAAGGATGGGGGTTTGCAGTACATGTGCTTTTCTTAAATAAAAAAGGGATAAATGTCAAGGGGAAAAAAGAGGTAAGCATTCATAATATTTTTTTTTAATTTGTATTGTCAACAACTATGAAAATGTATTTATTAATAAGTTTATTTTATGTTATGTGTAGATTACATTGTCAAAGCACTTCAAGAGCATCGCGAAAAGAAAACAAGTGAAAGGAAAAAGTTGTACAAGAATCGAAAGAAGTTTTATGATAATCCAAATAAATATTTTTGATTGATAATTAATGGTATGGACCAGAAAATAACACTTCTTCCACATTTTGTTCGCACACCCAAAAATTTACAGGAGGAAAATTTATCAAGTTTCACTCGAACGGTTGTATGGCCTTCAATGGGAAAATGTCACCAGGGGTTTACTTCACAGCTCCAAATATTCATAATGATGTAAATATGAAAATAACCATAATTCATGATGTGTTTCCTCACTGGTCTAGTAATCTTCCTGAATTTTTGTATCTATAATTGGAAAACACTTCTTGTGAAAACAAAAATCAATTTTTTTTTGGATATCTAAACATTCTTGTTGAATTGAGAATTTTTCAGAAGGTAAAGTTTGGTTTCCTTCTAGTTGGGCACACTCATGACCATATTGATCATATGTTCTGTTGGTTTTCAGTAACAGTGAGGAGGAAGGATGTTGGGAGATTTCATCATTAATTGAATGTATTAAGAAGTCATACATGCTAGAGCATATTTTTCATGTTTTAGAAGAAACTTTTGACATGTGAAGGTTTATTCTAGGATTGCATGGTGAGGAGAAATACATTGAGCAACTTAATGACATTAGCTTCCAACATCAATTTTGTATAAAAAAAATTATGGGAGAACACTTATATGGGGCAAGAAGTATCAACTACTATTGAATGGGTGTTGTCATCAGTTTTGGCATTTTTAAAGTTCATTCGATATCATCCAATTTATGTGTCAAATATATTTTTATTACAATCAGTTGTTGAAGTTCATAATGCATGAAGGAAGAAGAGAGATATAGATTATTTTGAATGCCTAGAAGAAATTAAAAAACCTTTTAGATATACATATGAGTACTTTGGTATTGTTGGTTCAGTTTAGTGGGAGTCATTTTTCAATGATCAATGATATCATTTCAAGGTCAACAACTGACAATAGACTTTTGAAGGCTCCATTAATTTGAACACGAAATGTGTTAAATGAAATTGAGGAAAGAAAGATTTTTGAACAACAATCTCAAGGTATTATCAATTCTTTACAAGTAGAGGAAAGAGAAATATATATTGGTTCAAGAAGATATTTTGTACAACGTGAAGCCATGAAAGACCCTTGGAGGGGTTCAATACATGATATTAAGGAGGTTTTCATGATCACAGTGTTAGAATATGGAGATGCACATGGTTATCCATTCTGGGTTTCCAAGGTTATAAAGATCATTATTGATGCAAGAGTATCTAGATTTAGCCAGCAATGTGATTGTGTGTTCACATGTTGTGGCTAACGAGAGGTAGAGAAACATTCATTATTAATATTTTATTTAATTTTAAATGCGCAAATTTATTTTATTTTGATTTCTGATCTGAAAGGAGTGTATTATTTTGTTGTGCTAAGTGTCCTTTGAGTAGTAAAAACATGTACAACTTGTCTCCATTTATTTCCTTAAGGAATGAGTATTTTAACCATGAAACATAGATGAATTTGTGAGTTTTAAGAATGAAAATAAGCATACATAACACTTTACATTAGTGTATAACAGAGAAATAACATCACACATAAGTTTTACATAGCAGGCATGATGAAGAAGTTCACTCCTCCTGGGATACATCTGCTGGTCCAACTCCAAATGGCATGTCCCTCTTTGTCATTATGCTAAAAATTGCAAATACATGTGTTTAAAAGCCTCTAATGGTTTTTTTCTCTATAGTACTGGCTCCATAATGCTCATATTAGTCTAGGTAGACTCTTTTTTAACCCCAAATTGGTCGAAAATTGACCTCCCAAGGATTTTTCCCAATCACAACTAGAAATCCTCCACTAATTGTGGAGAAATGCAGTTAACTGTAGTTAATTTGGAAATAGTCCTAATTTTTTAGTCGACGCTAAATACTCTGCCATAATAAACCCCCGGGGTGGGGTGGTCACAGGCCAACCCCCTGCCTTAAACCCCGGGGTTTATGGTTTTAAAACTCTGCAACAACGGAGTGGAACTAGGAGTCTTTAAAGTTCCAAAGACTGTGGCATTAATTACCATGTAAACTACACCATGTGATGAGTTTTGGAGTGATAATTTCTGCAGAACCATCGGAGCAACGTGTGATAACCGTCGAAAAACATTTATTTAAAACGTGCCTTGTGAACCTGTTTAAAACCGTCGGAAGTTACGTTATAGTAAACTTACACATTGAAGTTCTATGTCACGGTGTGACATGTGACCACAACCATAAAGCTACCAAAATGGTGGTTTGATTAGCCGCCGGTTTGAAGTTTGATGCTGTGGCTTATAAGTCATATGTGACCACATACCATGGGGCCGCAGGTGGGTTGGGACCATCGGCGGTCCCCCCCCAACAACATAGAAAACCAATACAATTTAAATTTATGTGGCATGCTTATAGGTTAAGAATCATGTGATAGGAAAGATGGTCGAGGTCTTTTCTGGCGTGTCGGAGGTCGTGGGGTCAAACCCCCTAGACCTCACATAAATTTTACACAAACCTCCTGGGGACACGTGGTAGCCTCTGGGCTTGCCATGTGTCACCCATCCAACGATGCTAAATAAAACACGTACATCTCCATCCAATGGTCCAGAAATAGCCACATGTAAATATCAGATTGGATGTGAGAAAATGGAATATTCCCAGTATATGCTAACTGTTGACTGTACCTGCATGTTGACTAGGCATCCCAGTCACTCCTGTCACAAAATTTTAGTTGTTTAGGAAAATGATTCAAACGCGATATCTTCCTCACACTACATCATTTTTTCAAGTCGTTTGCGACATCAGAATTGTAACAAATGGATCTATCTGGTCGCTTAGTTTCGGTAAAGTTTCGAGCACTTTAAATTTTGAGAAAAACACATGATCTCCTAATCACACCTCCCTATTAGGAAGATTTTGGACCCCAAAAGTCTTTAATTACTTGTTTAGAAGATGAGGGTGAAACTCCGTCACCTTTTCAACTTCCATCCATCTTCCTTACTTGGTTTGCTGCCCTTGAGCCTAATTCAAAGATAATCAACACTTCCACTTTTAGAAGTGTGTGTCCTCCTGTCAAGGATGGTATCATCCTTGAGCTCATCTAGAAATTCTGGCGAGAAATATTTTATAGATGGCATATAAATATCACTCCCTTGATCATCAATCAAAGGAGGCTCGTACAAACGTAATTTTTCCACATTGAAAATAGAATACATTGCATATGTGAAGGCAAGGCAAGTTGAAATGCATTATTACCAACTTGTTTGATGATCTTGAATGGACCATAGCAAATGGGCTTGAGATTTTTACCTTCTCCTTGCATCCTTTCTTTGCTTATGTGCAACCATACTTCATCTCCTTCTTGAAACTTGTGATCAACTCTATGTTTGCCATGCCTCTTCTTGTATTTGATTTGACCATTCTCAAGCTGTTATTGAAATTTTTGATGAATAATCTGAATTTTCTCAATGAACTTTTGAGCCTTGTCAATATCATTATGCCCATCAATTGCAACATCCTTCTTAAAGATAAATTCTAGTGGCGATTTCGGAAAATACCCAAAGCAAGCTTCAAAAGGTGAAGTATTTGTAGAAGATTTCTTGGCCTAGTTGTAAGCATGTTGAATGTAATTCAGTTTTTCAACCCACAACTTGGGATGTTTTCTACAATATCCTCTCAATAGATGCACAATAGTTCTGTTCACCACCTCGGTTTGGCGATCAGTTTGCAGATGAAAAGCAATACTCTTTTTCAAATTTGTGTCCATCATCTTCCAAAGATTGGACCAAAAATTCCCAACGAACATGGAATCCCTGTCACTAATAATAGAAGTTGGCAATCCATAATGAACCCATACATGTTGAAAATAAATTTCGATAGTTTGTTCAGCAGTAATGGTTTTCTTTCATGGAATAAGTATACACATTTTAATGAATTTACCCACAACTACATAAATATAATCATATTATTTTCTTGACATAGGTAGACCTCCAACAAAGTCCATGGAGACACTCTTCCATGGCCTTGATGGTACCAATAGTGGCGTGTACAACCCAAGCTTCCTATTTATAGGCTTGCTTATTGCACACATAGAATAATCTCTTATAAAACGTGACACATTGTCTAAAATTTGAGACCAATAGAAATACATCTGTAGATGTGACACTGTTTTTCTTACCCCGAAGTGTCCAACAATAAGAGACAAATGAGCCTCTCTCATGACACTAAGTGTCTCTCCTTATGGTATACACAATTTTCCTAAATGAAACAGAAAATTGTTATGCATGTGATAATCATTTTCCTCAACTTGATTCCCTTCACTCAAACTAGCATTCCACATCCAAAACCATATCCACTTGGGTGGATTTGTAAGGATGCAAATTTACAGGTTTGAAAAAAGTGTATATTGCGCTTTGCAATAACTACACATTTTGTTGACACAATTTAATTAGATGTGGTTCCACTTGATATTACAGGTATTGTGTTGGGAAGTCCTTAATTGTATGATAGGATAGCGATCTTACATCTCCATGAGAACAAATACCATTTATTAAAAGATGGCAATGAGTTCATTTTTAGAGCACATCGCAAGAAGAGAAATATTGTAATGGTAAATGCTGGATATGTAAATATTAATGTGGAATGGTCTCAAGGTTAATTTTCTTGACCAAGTATTTATAGCTTAATTTTTCTTGTGACCCACTGTTAAACAGTGTGTCAATATTGGTATGTTTGGATACTACCCTCACATGAAACAGTTCAATTCTCTCCTCTTCATTTGGAGCTTGTATGTGACAGTTTGATGTACTAGTACTGGGTTTTGTTTCAATTTATTTCTCCTTCATGTTCTTCAATGCCATGGCTATAATTTTTTATTCATCACTTGAATCCTCTCCTAAGTCATGTTGAGCTGTAGCTGCAGTTTTCTGCTTCCCTTTTTTATTGTTATACTTGGGTCTCTTTTCAGGATGTAATTTCCAACAATTTTTCTCTTCATGGCCTTCTCTTCAACACTGTTTATAGACCACTTTTTCTCCCTCTTTCTTGATAGATGCATTCCTTTTTCCCTTACCTTTTGAGGTCTTCTCTTTTTTTTCCCCTTAAAAGGTTTCTTCCTACCCTCATCAGTAATGTTTTTCCCTCTAGCTTCTAGATGTGTTGCCTAAACACAAACTTCATCTAAGCTTGTAGGGTTAAAAATGATAATAGTATGTTTTAGGTACCTATGTAAGCCTCCTATGTACTTGAGAAAAGTATCTTGGCTCTGAAAATCTACCCCTAATAAGAGAGCTCTTTTCCTAAATTCTTAGTTGTATTCTTGCACATTCTGTCCTTTCAATTGTCTAAAATTTTGCTAGTTCATTATGGCTTTCTGCATGTGAAATAATCGATAAAATTGTTTTTTTATTGAAGTAATGAAATCAGTCCTTCATAGATAATCTTACCATGCTTTTTGATCTCCTCCTTTGTCTTAGATTCCCACCAAACAAGTGCTTCACCTTCCATCCTCAGTGAAGCTATTTTGATTTTGGTATCATCATCATGAAGGTTCTAAATTCTCAAATAGACCTCTAATTTCCTAATCCAATTATCAAGATTTTCTGAATTAACTTCACCATTAGACCTTGGAAATTCAAACTTAACATCAAGCTTTAGAAAAGGACTTTTACCAGTGTTCTTTGACTTATGTGACTAGTGTACTGAAGATGAAGTAAAGGATGATGATGATGAGGGTGAGGATGATGACTTTCCACTACCTCCATTTCCTCCATTTCCCTTCATTGATTTATCTTCATCATTTTGACCTCCTAATGATCCCTGACCTCCCTTGTGAACTTTGGATCCTTCTCCTTCTAGTTTCTCATTCCTTTCTTGATAAAGGACTCTCACCAGTTCAGTCATGTCAAGGAATGATTTCCTGGACACTATTTCTTATTCTTTGGGAGATTCCACCTCTTCATGTATTTCTTATTCCTTTGGAGGCATGCTTAATGCTTCTTCTACTTATTTTGGAGGTGAACTAGGTGATGGAGAATGTGGAATATTGCTCTCCTTTGTTATGGCTCACTTTGAGAACCTCTTGCTTCCACCAATTTTCCTTCTCCTCTCTTAAGC
Source organism: Pinus albicaulis (assembly GCA_034641835.2). NCBI lineage: Eukaryota > Viridiplantae > Streptophyta > Pinopsida > Pinales > Pinaceae > Pinus > Pinus albicaulis. The sequence goes on along the minus strand of CM076578.1, from coordinate 1,720,844,161 downwards.
TTGAGCTTATTAAGCATGTGAACACTTGCAAACAGTTAAAAAAATATTTGCACACAAAAACACCAGAGATTAAAATTTGATCTGAAACCAACCTGATCTAAAAGGAGTGTATTAGTTTTTTGTGCTAAGTGTCCTTTCAATATTAAAAACTTGTACAACTTTTCTCCATTTTGTTTCTTAAGGAATGAGTATTTTAACCATTAAACATAGATGAATTTGTGAGTTTTAAGCATGAAAATAATCATAAATAACACTATACAACATTGTATAAGAGAGAAATAACATCACACATAAGTTTTACACAGCAAGCATGATGAAGGAGTTCACCTATCCTGGGCTACATCTACTAGTCCAACTCCCAATGGCATGTCCCTCTTTGTCATTATGCTAAAAATTGCGAATACATGTGTTTACAAGCCTCTAATGGTTGTTTTATCTGCACTAGTGGCTCCTAAATGCTCAAATTAGTCTAGGTGGACTCTTTTTTCACCCCAAATTGGTCGAAAATTGACCTCCCAAGGATTTTTCCCAATCTCAGCTAGAAATCCTCCCCTAATTGTGGAGAACTGCAGTTAATTTGGAAAAAATCCAAATTTTTTAGCCAGCACTAAAGACTCCGCCATAATAAACCATTTTTATTAATGTCTAGTGGTTAGGGCGGGGTGGTCACAAGCCGACCCCCCACCTTAAACCCTGCGGTTTATGGTTTTAAAACTCCACAACAATGGAGCAGAACTCAAAGTCTTTAAAGTTCTGAAGACTATGGCATTCATTACCATGTAAACTATGCTATGTGATGAATTTTGGAGTGATACCTACCGTAGAACCATCGGAGCAATGTGTCATAACTTTCGACAAACATTTATTTAAACCGTGCCTTGTAAACCTATTTAAAACCGCCAGAAGTTACGTTACAGTAAACCGTCACATTGAAGTTCTATGTCACAATGTGACATGTGACCACGACCCCAAAGCTAACAGAATGGTGGTTTGATTAGCTGCCGGTTGGAGGTTTTATGCCACGGTTTATAATTAATATATGACCACATGCCATGGGACCGCCGACAGGACCCCTAACTTAGAAAACCAATACAATTTAAATTAATGCGGCATGATTATAGGTTAAGAATCATGTGATAGGAGAGATGGTGGAGGTCTTTGTTGGCGTGTTGGAGGTCATGGGGTCAAACTCCCCAGACCTCACATAAATTTTACACAAATCTCCTAGGGACACATGGCAGCCTTCGGGCTTCCCACGTGTCCCCTATCCAACGATGCTCAATAAACATGTACATCTCCATCCAACAGTCCAGAAAAAACCACGTGTTAATATCTGATGGATTTGAGAAAAATGAATATTCCCAGTATATGCCAACTGCTGACTATTCTTGCATGCTGACTGGGCATCCCAGTCACTCCTGTCACAAAATTTTAGCTGTTTAGGAAAACGAATAGAACGCGATATCTTCCTCATATCACATTCATTTTTCAAATCGTTCATGCCACTAAAATCGCAATGACGAGGCCTATCCAGTAGCTCAGGTTTGGTACAATTTTGAGGACTTTCAATTTTAAGAAAAACACATGATCTCTTGATGAAGTTCCTAACTTAGGTAGGAATAAAACAACAATTTGTTCTCCCTGCGAGGAAATCAAGCCAAGTAGGTTAGAGAATTTACATAGGATGGAAATTGTTTGTTAGAGTGGTTTAGCAGAAAGCTAATAAAAGACAAAGTGAACTGCTTTCAGGTAGATATATATGCATGAATAGGTGTGAGTGAAAGAAGAGTGGAATAGGTTTGGAATAGGTGCGAGAGAAGAGTGAGAGGAGTGAAAAGAGAGTATAAATAAATGTAAAAATTAGCCATCCATGGACTTGGCTTTGTGTATTTCATTTCTAATTTAATTATAAGTGTTTTTTATTTTAATCCGGCTCTATGTTTTAAAATCTCCATTCTATTTATCTGTTTAATTGGATATCGCATTGATCACACAATGAAGGAAATCAGACATGAAATCAGCAACGAGGACTGTTGAATCTTGCGCAGATCAACAGTGGGAAATCATATCGCAAATGTGAAGACTTCCCACATCGCCAGATTTAATGTTTGTGGTTAAGATTTCACAAGGTAAGTTATTTACCTTATGATGTGAAGTATATCGGCAAAGAGACAAGCGCGGACCATTGGATCCAACAAATACCAACAATAGATATCAAAGCACACATGGAGCGACATTGAAAATCACGACTTTTGGAGCGATGTCGCAAATCACAAATCACAAATGGTAATTTATTTTGTATGTGATGCAAAGTGGAGAAGGGCCACATATTGTCATGGTGCAATATTAAAGATCACAAGGAATAAGGGTTAACCACTAAGTTAAACCATAAAGGTTACGAAGTGTGATCACTTGTGATTGCTTCAGAGTATTGTGGGACCCTTAACAAAGATGTTTCTCTTGTATGTAATTGTTTTGGTTTTATGCGGGTTTTTAAAGTAACAGGCTATTGATTTTCCACGTATTTTATTTTATTGCAGCTTGTATGCATCATTTAGTATCATTGCAGACATTGAGTTCTATTCTCGAAGGTTGTATCAAATATGCCACCCAGGAGAGGAGCCAGCATAGGTCAAGGAAGGCCGGAAGATAATGAAATTTTGCTAGATGAGATTCAACATGTTTGTATAAGAATGGATACAATAGAGATTACTCAGAGGATAAAACCCGATGGAGGATATGTCAGCATAGCAGAGGAAACGTTTGAGGAAGAACAAGTGGTAGAAGACGAGGCAACTAAATTTTTCAAGATATTAGCAAAGGTTAGTGGGATACCGAGAGTGGGTATTCCTTCAGATGAGGGGAACCTTAATGTGGACGAGATGATGGATTGGATCAGTTCAATGGATAAGTATTTTGACTTGGAATAGATATAAGATGAGAAGAAAGTAAAGTATGCAACTAATAAGTTGAAGGGCCATGCATCCATCTGGTGGGATGAAGTACAGACATCCAGAGTTACAAAAGGAAAGCCTAAGATCAAGCAGTGGGATAAAATGATAAGGAAGTTGAAGAATAATTTTATGCCAAAGGACTATCAATTGAATATTTTCAAGCAATTGCAAAATTTGAGGCAGAAAGGAATGACTTTCAATGAGTATACAGAGGATTTCTACAAGCTGAGTATTAGAGCAGGCCATGTTGAAGATGATATGGAGAAAGTAGCCGTATACATCAATGGTTTAAGGTATGACATACATGATGAAATCATTTTTTTGAGTCTGAAGATAATTAAGGATGCCTGCCAAGCAGCTTTGAAGGTAGAGGAGAAAATGTTGAGGAAGAAAAGTCATAAGAATAGAGCTAAAATTCTAACAAGAGGAAGAGGGACATTCAGATCAAGATTTCAGCACTCTCAGAATGAAACAAGAGGTTCAAGTAGCAGACCGCCACAGAGAGGAGACTTTTGTGGAGGAAGATTTGCACCCAGAGACAGAGGCCGAGGAAGATAAATTAAGTTCTACACATGTGGATAATGGGGACATAGATCATGGGATTTTCCTCATAAAAAACCATAAAATCAATGGAATGTGATTGTAGCTGAAGCAAAGGAAGAAAATCCTCAGGTCACGGGAAAATAAGAACCACCTAAGGCAAGAGAGTCTTTATTACTCAAAATAGTATTTCTTAAGGCAAAGAAGGAAGCATTAAATGAGCCAGCGCAGAGGAAGATTCTATTTAGGATTGTATGCAAGTGTAAAGAAAAGTGCTAGAAAGTTGTGATTGACAGTGGAAGCACTGATAATCTTGTTTCCACAGAGATGATTGAGAAATTTGGGTTGAGTAATATGGTACACCGTATTCCTTACAGAGTGTCGTGGCTACATAAGGGACATCAAATTTTGGTGAAAAAATAGTGCAAAGTAGAGATATGGATCGGTACATATATGGATTTCATATTGTGTGATGTGATGCCAATGGACATGTGTCATGTATTGCTGGGAATACCTTGTCAATTTGACAGAAAATCCATTCATGATGGAAAAAGGAATACCTACACCATAGAGAAGGATGGAAAGAAGCACACATTTCCACCTTTGAAGGATGAAGCAAATAAAGGAATAGCTGAGAATAATTTTATATTGATTAGTGGAAAGGAGTTGTTGCAAGAAGTCAAAAAGGAGAAAGAAATGCATTTTGTTGTTGTGGGTAAACCCAAGGTAATTCTGACTTCTACAAATTTAGCAAATCTTCCTGTGGAAATTAAAAATATATTAGATGATTATACTGATATATTTTTTAATGAATTACCAAGTAAATTTCCACCAATCAGAAGTATTAGTCATCACATAGATTTAATACCTGGTGCTAGTTTACCAAACAAAGAAGCATATAGAATGATCCTCGAGAGAATGAAGAAGTTGGAAGATAGGTACAAGAACTGTTAGATAAAGGACTAATCAAAGAGATTCTTATTCCATGTGTAGTACCAGTCGTGCTTAATCCAAAGAAAGGAGTTAAGTGACGCATGTGTACTTGTTCCCGAGCAATAAACAAGATCACTATCAGGTATATCTTTCCATTGCCACACATAGTTGATTTGATGGATTGGTTAAGTGGGTCAAAGTATTTTAAAATAGATATGAAGAGTGGATACCATCAAATAAGGATTAGAGAAGGAGATGAATGGAAGCCTGCTTTTAATACCAACTTTGGATTGTATGAGTGGTCAGTGATGCCTTTTGCGCTCACTAATGCACCAAGCACATTTATGAGAATAATGAACAAGGTTTTGAAAGAGCATGCAGGTAATTTTTTGATAGTCTATCCTGACGACATTTTTACTTTCAGTCAGAGTAAGGAGGAGCATTTGGAGCATGTCAAGTTGGTGTTAAGTACTTTGAAAAAAGGAAAAGTTGCTCATAAATTTGAAGAAGTGTAGTTTCATGAAGAAGGAGCTCATTCACTTGGTATTTATAGCCTCTAAAGAAAGCTTGAAGATGGACCCAAAAAATTTTCAGGTAATTCTGGACTTGCCAACTCCAAGAAGTGTATTTTAGGTAAGGAGTTTTCATGGTCTTGCAGGTTTTTACAGAAAGTTTATAAGAGGTTTTAGTCAAATCTGTGCACAAAAAATTTAAACAATAAAGGAGAGAAACCAACCATTTAAATCAACAGAAGCAACATCTTGGAATTTCAAGTTGTTGAAAAAGAATATCACTAAAAGACCTGTTTTGGCCTTGCCAAATTTTGATAAAATATTCCAAGTTGAAGCTGATGCTAGTGGGATAGAAATTGGAGTTTTCTTGAGTCAAGAGCAGAGACTGATAGCTTATTTCAGTGAAAATTTAAATGAGGCCAAGAAGAATTACTCATCCTATGATAAGTAACTATATGCTATTGTGAAAGCTTTGAAGAAATGGAGGCATTATTTGTTGCCCAAAAAATTTGTGTTGTATTCAAATAACCATGCACTGTATTTCATAAATAATTAGCCGAAGTTGAACCAAAATCATGCCAAGTGGGTGGATTTTTTGCAGAGTTTTACTTTTGCAATCAAACACACAAGTGGTAAGTCAAAAAAATTTGTTGATGCGCTAAGCACAGTAAATTTGGTTCTGCAAGAATTGAGGATTGGCATTTTAGGGTTTTAACAGGTGATTGACATGTATGAGGAAGACACATATTTCAAAGAAATATATTCAGTTATTAAGAATCCATTGATTAATAATAGAAGCTAGTTGTTATATTACTTGATTCAAGGAGGATTGATGTTCAAGAATAATAAAATGTGTATACCAAAGTGTTCCATGAGGGAAAATCTAGTTAAGGAAAGACACAGTGGAGGACTATCTAGACACTTTGGACAGGATTAAAATTTTTCTCAAGTAAGTTCTTTTTATTATTGGCCAAAAATGAAAATTGATATCAAAATTTTTGTTGAGAAGTGTAGTATTTGTCAACATGCCAAAGGAATAAGCCAAAACACTCAGTTATATCATTTATTTCCAATACCCAATAGACCTCGGGATGCTATCAGCATGGATTTTCTTTTAGGATTGCGAAAGACTAAAATAGTACATGATTCTATCTATGTTGTTGTTGAATTTCTAAAATGTCAGATTTTATTGCTTGTAAGAAATCTAGTGATGCAACTCACATTGCTAATTTTTTTTTCTCTGAAGTTATAAGATTACATGGACTACCTATGAGTATTTTTTTAGACAGGGATACAAAGTTCGTAGGACACTTCTAGAGGACTTTATTGAAGAAGTTGGGTACAAGCATCCGTTTTAGTTCAGCCTATCATCCTCAAACGGATGGGAAAATTCAAGTGGTGAAAATGAGCTTGGGAAACATATTAAGGAGTTTAGTTTACAAAAATCCAAAGCAATGGGACTTAGCACTTGCTCAAGATGAATTTTCCTATAATGATACTCCTAATCAGAGTACTAGAATGAGTCCATTTCAGATTGTTTTTGGGATGCTTCCAAGATGGGTGTATGAACTTAGAGATTTGAGCAAAGAAGAGACAAGGAGTGAAAAAGTTGAAGAATTTTTAGAATAGATACAGAAGTTGCAGGAAGATGTCAAGCAGAGCTGATAGAAAAACACCAAAAAGTATAAAATAAGAGTTCATATGAAGAGGACTGAAAGGGAGTTTCAAGTAGATTATTTAGTCATGGTTTATGTAAGGAAGGAAAGGTTTCCATTTGGGACTTATAAAAAACTAAAAATGAAGAATATAGGGCCATGTAGAATTTTAAAGAATTTTTCCTCAAATCCATATGAAATTGAGTTACCAACAGGAATTGGAATATCACCCATCTTTAATTTTGCATATTTGTACCCATACAAAGGAACAAAGGAATAAATACAAGAGGAATATACAAAATAGGAGGACCAAAATTTGAATTGGAAATAACATATGCCAAAGACAACAAAGAAAGAAGTGGAAGCCATTCTGGAAAAGGTAGCAGAAAAGAAAAACGTAGGACAGACATATTATCAATATCTAGTCAAATAGAAAGGACACCCAATGGAAGATTCCAGTTGGATGACAACAGCAGAGTTACATAAGTTTAGTATAGATCCTGAAACATTGATGGATCAATATTTTCTTCCTCGGGAGTCTGATGCAGGAGCATCCGAATTTAGCCAGCAATGTGATTGTGTGTTCACACGTTGTGGGTAACAAGAGGTGGAGAAAAATTGATTATTAATATTTTATTTAATTTTAAATGTGAGAATTTAGTTTGTTTTGATTTCCTAAATTAGGTAGGAATAAAATAGCAATTGGTTCTCCCTGAGAGGAAATTAAGCCAATTAGGTTAGAGCATTTAGATAGGATGCAAATTATTTGTTAGAGTGGTTCAATAGAAAGCTAATAAAGGACAAAGCGAACTACTTTCAGGTAGAAATATATATGCATGAATAGGCGTGAGTGAAAGAAGAGTGGAATAGGTGTGGAATAGATGCAAGAGAAGAGTGAGAGAGGAGTGAACAGAGAGCAGAAATAAATGTAAAAACTAGCCATCCAAGGGCTTGACTCTGTGTATTTCATTTCTTATTTAATTCTAAGTGTTTTGTGTTTTAATTGGGCTCTCCCTTTTAAACTGTTTGCTTTATTTCTATGTTAAATTGGATATCGCATTGATCGCACAACGGAGGCCTATCGAATGTGAAAACAAGAGCGATGACCATTAGATCTTGTGCAGATGAATGGTGGGAAATAATATCGCAATGGTGAAGACGTCACACATCGCAGGATTTAGTCTTTGTGGTTAATATTTTGCAAGATAATTTATTTACTTTGAAATTCGAAGTAGATCTGCAAAGAGACAAGCATGGACAATTAGATCAAACAAATACCAATGACAGAGATCAAAGCGCACCGAGAGCGATGTCACAAATCACAACTTTTAAAATCTAGTGTTAAGGCATTGCATGGTAACTTATTTTGTATGCGATGCGGAGTGGAGAAGGGCCATGTGTTGGCATGGCACAATATTATAGATCGCAAGGAATAAGGGTTAACCACTAAGTTAAATCATAGAGGTTATGAAGTGCGATCTCTTGTGATTGGTTCATAGTATTGTGGGACCCTCAAAAAGAAGTTCCGCGTGTATGTAATTGTTTTGGGTTTATGTGGGTTCTTAAAGCAACAAGTTATTGATTCTGTGCGTATTTTTATTTTATTGCAGCTTGTCTGCATAAATTATAGAAAATGAAGATGTTGTAGGTGTTGAAGTACATTTTTATACCACAAATACACACCCATTCAATGGCGTGTACAAACGAGAGACGGTAGTTGGTAAAAAATTTGGCAAAAAGAGAAAAAGAAAGGGCATAAATAAATTGTCGCCTCACAAACCTCTTAAAATTAGAGGAAGTTGAAATACTTGATTATGAATTCAATTTAACAAAGAGAGAAACTCTTCGCTTCAGGACGATAGAGATTTTTAAGATGTTGCTACCAGAAGAAATAGTGTTGAGATGGGATTTTGTTGAACCCAGTCGTAAATCTAGAATACTTTTGAAACTAGAAATGGTGGGCATGCTTGTTGACTTATGTGAGGCACTAGTTGATGATAGAGAAGAATATGGAACATATACATCTACATCCAGTCATTCATATGAAGATGTGAATTATGATGGTGTGGAAGAACATATGAGTGATTTTGAATAATTGTCTACGACAATTTATACAAATGATGTTTTCATGGTAACTTGAAATAAATATTTTAATTTCCATATGATCTTACAGGAAGGTATGAGTAATTTTTATGTTTGTTGGATTATATGTTTTAATTATGATAATTCATTTGTTTAGAATATTCACAATGCAATAATAACTTAGAGAAATAATTTGTGTTTCATTCAATCTACAAGTATTGATATTTTGATTAATTTAGTCATATAATTTGTTCATAATGTCATGGTTGAAATATGTTTGAAACTTAATGATTTTTAATTCTATGGTAGAAAAGTTGTCAATTTTTTTTATCTTTAGCATTATGGTGGAAAATAATTATAATTTTAGGGATTTTTAGTGTCATGATATTATATGTTTAACGAAATGGTTGAAAATTGTTGGAATTTTAATGTGTTTCACATGCAATTATTTTACATTTAATGCCATTACTAAAAAATGTTGAAATTGTACCCGGGAAAAAAACATTATTCTAGCAATAACATTAGTTTGTTTTTTTCATTTATTTTGCACAAAAAAATTGGTTTTAGTGCCATTATTAGAAAATGTTGAAAATTAACCCTAAAAAAAATAAAACCTCCTTTTGGAATACACACTTTTCATTTGTGGGTTGTTTTTCATGTTTTCTGGGGCTCTTTTCGTAGATTTCTTTTTTTGAGTTTACAGTTATCCTTTCAAAGTTTACATTGTTTATATTGCACCCATAAAAAAATATTTGAAGAAAATACTTGGGATGATATATTTCGGACACCTTAACTATTACTTGGGCATTGAAGTGGCCCAACATCCAAGGTATGTGTTCCTTTCCCAAAATAAGTACATTGGAGAATTGTTGAACAAGTTTAGCATGACCAAATGCAATCCTTTATTTACTCCAATGGAACAAAATATGAAACTCGCACATAAATAATGAAATGAATTTGAGGATGAAACTATGTATAAACAACTTGTGGGAAGTATTATATACCTCACCACTACCAAATTAGATTTTTTTTTTTGTGGAATCCTTTCCAAGTTTATGAAAAATATTTTTTAAGGGCATTAGTTTATTGCAAAAATAATTCTGAAGTATTTGAAAGGGACTCAAGACTTCGACTCAAATATTCACTGGTCAATAACTTCAATTTGATCAAATATTCCAATTTAGAATTTGGTGAGGACAAGGAAAATGGAATGTCTACTTCATATTATATTATGAGGCTTGGATTGAGATTTTTCTCCTAGAGGTAATGCAAATAGCCAATTCCAATATATTTCCAATAGAAGAATAATATGCATCAGTTGTAGAAGCAAGAAAGATGATGTGTGGCTCAAAACATTTCTTCAAGACTTACAAGAGAAATAAGTGAAATCTACTCCCCTTATGACTAATAATACTTCTACAATTAATTTGGAAAAGAATCCCAAATTATATGATCAAACCACGCATATCAACACAAAGTATCATTTTATTTGATATCATGTAGAGACCAAGACTATTCATCTAGGACATTATTCCAAAAATGATCAAGTTGTAGACTTCTTCACCAAATCACTTGGAAGAGAAAAGTTTTAAAAACTCAAGATAATGTTTCAACTAAGAAACCCCTTTAGTATAAGGGGGGTTGGTAGACACATAATCCTTAGGGATTGTGTAAATAAATTCTAAATACAGAAATAAGGGAAAATATGAATAGTTAGAATAGGAGCTCACCTTGAAAGATGAATCTCAAAGGTGATCGAACCAAACATATCAACATAAAGCATCATTTGATTCGATATCATGTAGAGGTCAAGATTATTCATCTAGGAAGTTATTCCACAAATAAGAAACTTAGCATACATCTTCACCAAATAACTTGGATAGAAATTTTTTTAATATTTAGAATGATGCTTGGACTCACAAGCACCCCATAAAATTAAAGGGGATATGTTAGATATCTGATCCTTGGGAATTGGGTGAATAAATTTTAAATATGTAATAAGGAAAAATATGAACAGATAGAATAGAAATTTACCTTGTAAGATAAATCTCAAAAATCACTCTTTTATATTATATAATTTTATTCTCATTAATACAATAACATCGAAGGTTAAGAGTTATTTCTCCTATAGTAACACTTTAGTTAATCCAATATATAAAAACATACAAATATTTATATTTAATTAAAAAATACAAAAAAAATTATATTATTTTAAAATTGATAAAATATATTAATTAAATTAATTAATTTTAAAATTATATATATATGATTGTAAACTTTCATTTCCTATTTTTCAAGATAAAATAAATAAAAGATATCAAATAGTACAATTTATAAAGGATGTAAATATCTAACAATCACCATCATTATAAACAATTTAATATACTAAAAATTGTTTTTTGTTAAATTACGTGAGACATGAACCCTAAAAATTCTTGAAAAAAATGTAGCATTGTCACATGAATAACTTGGGAAGCAAGCTTCATTAGAGTAGGGTAGCTTTCCATATTTATAAAGAAAAGTTTTCACAATTCACAATTTAGATGGCAAAAGCATGATCGGATAAATTTTTAATAGTATAATTGTAGTTAAAATTAATATACATTTTGTTTGTATTTATATCTCTAAAATTTTTAGAGAAATCAAATTTTATAAAATGCAATTTTTTTATTTGAATATACAATTTAAAAGAAACATTTATACTATTATAACTTGATTTTTTCTCAAAATTGAAGAGGTTCTAAATTAAAATTGATTTTTATTGATTTTTATAATTTTTTTTATATATTTCTTATTTTTAATTATAAATAAACTTTCATAATACATATAATTACATACATATTTGTATAACTTATTATTTTCTATTATATATATATATATATATATATATATATATATATATATATATAAACTTTTTAAAATATAATGATAATGATTATGAATTATTATTAATTTAATTTATATGATAAATGAAGACATGATTTACACTTCATATATATATATATATATATATATATATATATATATATATATAATTATTTTTTATTTTATTAATTTTTTTTTGTCAATAGGCTTATTTAGGTTAGGTCATTTTGTTAATTGGGGGAAGAATGATTTCACTATGTAGATCTTATCACTAATATTAAAATCTTAGTGAAGCTTATCCCTTTTAGATGTCTGAAGAGAATAATAATTTATCCATGGTGGGATGTTATCACCAATATTGTAAGAAATTTGGTGAAGTGTGGATACTCCTCATGATAATTTAATCCCCCAAAAGTGACTTCTATGTTTAACCCCTCCCCATAAGGTTTGAAATTTAGACTTAATGTGGATTGAATCTCACTTAAACCATCTAGTCTACACCTAGTGAATTATTAAACCCTTATAATAAGTAAAAAATAAATAAATATATATATATATATATTATATGGTTATTAATTAAAATTATATATGAAGTTAAATATCATACTTATAAATATGAATTTTCATTATTTTAATTTATTTTAATGTGATATGTATATTATAATTTTTAGAGAAATTATGTATAATTTCAGTGATAAAAAAATTTAAATACAAAAAATTGCATTTAATTGACTTATTATTTTACTAATTAATATTTATTTTTTAAAATAAGTTGATGTTATGTTTTTTCATCATTATTTTTTGAACATTTTCTCTACATTCAAAAATGTAAAATGTCTTTTAGTACAAAAATGAGTTGAACAACAATAAAATTTTGCTGGTCCATATTAAACAACTCACATATTACAATAAGAGTAAGCCAAAGTGACAAATTCTCATTAATTGTGTTGGAATTATGGTTATGTGTTTTCCTTGATCACTATCCAGACTGATTTTACAAGAAACCCATAACATTTACAAGAACCCTACTGGTTACATAAGAGCAATACTGACCCTTGGAAATTCAAAATGATGATTGGATAGTGTGATGGTCCATGTGAAGTTGGTTAATTGGGTATGAAGTGGTCACAGTTGTGCAACATTGTTTTTTTATAATATGGTTGGAGAAATCCTTTCCATAAATATTTTACAAATAATATGTTATTTTTACTAATGGACCAATTCATAATTCATTATGGTGTTAGTCTTTTTTTGTAGTAAATTCATGATGTGGCTATAGTGCGGATGGTTCTTGGACCAAAGCTATTTCACAAAGAAGCATTTTATTGACAAATGAAAATTCGATTGCCAATGAATATAAAAATAAATCCTTGAAGTCGGCTTTGAGAGTTATAGTAACTAAATTTTCATTGCATCGGGATATTGCAGCGGGCTCACGTGGTAATAACCAAGCAGGAATTCATAGTGGGCTAGCCCGTAGGCATATTAATCTTAGAGGTTTTGATATTCATTGCATCAGGCTCATGTGATCGAGCTCATGTGGTAGCGACCTGGCATGGATTAAGGGTGGGCAAAACCAGAGGCTTTATAACCCACTCGTTGTATTAAAATTGTTTTATAAACCAGAGGCTACAATGAGCAGGATGACATGTAATGGAGTTATGACGAGGAAACGATGTATAATATAAATAAAAGGCAAAGAAATCCATGAAGGCATATTTCATGTGTTGACTCCTCTTATTTTATTCAGCAATATTTTCAAGTTCAATATTAGGGCATATGTTTCAAGTCATAAATGGTTGTGATATAAAAAGAGGTGTTGTATTATGATTTGGAACTACAAATTTTGGCCTTGCATTAATGCTATTTTATGTGCCCCTATATTAACATTGGTCATGTGATATATATATAGGAGATATATATATATATATATATATATATATATAGCTCGCACCTAAAAAATCTACATATATTTATTAGTAAGTCATGATATCTGAAATTATTGGTTTGTGTTTTACTTCTGCAGTATATTTATGATTGGGGTGAAAAGGTAAATTACAAGTACTAGCAAAAGTTGCTAAGGAATGTGCTTGTAAATTTTTCTTTCTTGGTATTGCAGAGAAATTACATTCCAATAAATCATCAATCAAATCTAATACAGTCTCTCTATATTGGCCTGGTCTAGGATTGTAAACAGAATATTCACCATTAATTTGTTTTACAATCAACTCTGAGTCTCCCATTATTGCTATTCTTTTGCCTCCTAAGTTCTTGATTATCTGGAGTCCTAAAATGAGGGTTTCATACTCAGCCATATTGTTGGTGCATTTAAAATTCAGCCTATAAGCATGGCTTTTTGCATGATTCTTTTCAATTTAGTTATCCAAACTCCTGCTCTTGCTCCTAACTTGTTTACTAAGCCATCAAAATCTAAATGCCATAAAGATTCATGAAATATTTTATCATTGTTTTGTGTTTTCTTTATGTCTTTAGTTCAGTTTTGATTTCATTATCAATTTCAAAGCTACATAAGATGAAAGAATCTAGATCAATAGGTGTAGCATAAATTGGGTAATTTATGGATCTTGTTGCACTACTTACCATATATTTCATCAATGTTTCCCTATAAATCTTCTTTGGTTGACCAAAAACTGATATAGTAGCATATGACATGTCTAATTGTAGAGATCCCTGTAATTTTTCTCTCCATGAGCGAGACAGTAACATTCCATATTTGGGTGGGATATCAGCTACTACAATGTCCATGAGAATACTTTTACCTAAATATTGAACTAATGTAACACAAAAATCTTAAATTAAACCTAAGCATTTAACTTTGCTTGAATCAAATGAAAATAAATCTTTGTAAGGCCCTGTTATGTCTAAATTCAGAGTTTCCATTATTGCTTTGGGCATTAGATTGTGTGAAGCTCCTAAATATAACATTGCATTGTGTAAAATTTGGTCATGTACAGTTAAACTGATGTAAAATGGAGGAACTGCTCCATCTTGATGCTTTCCATTCACATCAGGGCCAAAAATCAACTCTGTTTGATCATCTTTCAAGTTTACAGAGTCTTCTCCATCATTCATGTTTAATGTTTCAATGATTGTTGTTTTATAAAAATCATGTTTTACAAATTCTGTCAAAGGAATTGGTATTTTTAACTTTGCAACTTCAGTTTGTATATTGAATGAAGGTTGTGATTTACTAATTTGAATTAACTCTTCCTTAGTAACTGTAGTTTGAGTGGGTTTATCTTGTTTTTCTACAGTTATGTTTTCAATTTCTGTTTGAGTTTCTTATGTCTGACTCCTCCTAGTTTTCTTTTCAGGAGTGGTTTGAGAAGCAGTAGATGTTTTTTTAGATTTTGAATTCTTATAAGTTGTTTTTTTCAGTGGCAGCTTTTGGATCTACTGATTTTGGATCAATAGTGGATGTTTTGGACTCTAAGTTTGTTGTTTTAGCAGAATTAGTTGTTTTAACAAAAGTATATTTTTGTGAATATTTTGTTGTTTGATCAACTTCATCTGTTATGTCAACTATCTTAGGACTTGGTGAAATTTTGGGGCTGGAAACGTTGTGGGATGAATTATACTTTTGCCTATTTTCCCTAGGGAGAATTTACAGAACTTTGTTGTTGGGGCTTCTACTGTTTTTTTTTTTTTTTCAATTTGTACAGATTTCTTTGTAGAAGGTTCAATGTTTTTCTTACTTCTAAGCTTATATTGATTGTGTACTTCGTTTATGGTAAAATCATAAACTTGTTTGTATTCAAATGATTCACTTGAATCTAATTGAAATTGTTGCATTTCAAATAACTCTTGGTCTTCCAAAGTGAGAAAGATAGTGTTATATTAATTTATACCCATTAGATTTATGGTGTCTTCATCATCTACATTGTTTTGAGAACTTTCAGCATAGTTCTCCTGAAATGGAGGTCTTATTGTCTGATTTGGAGCTGATTATTTTAATTTTCCTGAATTTGTATTTTTCCTAAAATTGGGATTTCTGATTTGTTGTTGATTATCCCATTGTGGTCTTCTTTAAATGTTGTCTAATATATCCATCATTCTCTCTAAATTCTTAGCTAACTGGTGTATTTTTCCATCTGAACTAGATGTTTCTTCCTTCATGGTTACTCTTCTCTCATTTCTTAATCTAGATTTTCTAGCTAAGATATTTACTTCTACACTAACAACATCTGTTTTCATTATTTCTAATGTTTTATCATTTCTTTCCCTCAACTGATAAGCCATGTATGTTTCAAATCCATTAGGGAATTTGAGTAGGACAGAATCAGGAGTGGGTTTGACATTAGCTGGAATTGAGTTGTAAAAAATGTTATATCTAGTGTAGTAGTCTTGGGCTGAGTCAGTAGGAGCTCTTCTCATGGCATCAAATTCAGATAATATTTGGAGAGGATTTTTCTTCTTTTCCCATTTATTTAAAAATACTCTATGAAAATTTTCTAAGTCAGCTATACTACCAGCAGTAATACCTTTAAACCATTTTTTGACTTCCCCTGTTAATGTTTGTGCAAAGAGCCTCATTTGTACATCAGAATCATCTATTTCATGGAGTTCAAAGTAATCTATCATTTTATTTATGTGCTGCTGGGAAGTATACTGTGTAGTAGCATCAAATTGTGGTATCTTACTTTGGTAATCTTGAGGCATGTCATGTAGTTGTGCTGGAAGGACTAGGGGAGCATACCAAGTAGCCATAGATTGAATTTTCTCTTGGCTTGGGGGTAGACTGCAAGTGCTTGGGGCTGAGCTAGTAGTACTAGCTGATGTAGTAACAGAAGTAACTGATGAAACTGGAATATAGGATGGTGAACTAGAAAACGTAGTGGATGAACAAAAGGATGAAGTGGAGGTGTTGGGAAATGAAACTGGGATATATAAGGAACTAATAGGAAATGAGAAAGATGAATTTAAATTTACAGAAGATAAACTAGTGGATGTAGTTGATGTAGTTGATGATGGAAATAATATTCTAGGTTGTAAGGGTTGTCTAGGGATAAATAGATCTATAGATTGGATTGTCACTGAAACAATAGATGATGTAGTGGTATCTAAATGAGAAATAGAAGGTTTAGATGTGTAAGCTAAAAATTGAGCTGATTCAATAGCTTCATCAATTTCTTTAAGAATAGTAGCATTTATCTCTTCAAGTTTATCCTAATTTTTAACTTTCTTTAATTCAGAATCTCCTGCAATATTTTCCTGTTTTGTTTCCAAAAATGAAATAAAAACTCGGTCTATAATAGCAGTACTTAAATTACTTTTAGATTTTCTCCTAAATAAAGAATGTTCAAATTTCAAATCAAATTGTATATCCTGTAAACTCACTAATTTTTATGGTAATGAATTGGCTCTAGTTAATGAAACTTTAGCATCTAAATCTTCTGTTAGTTTATTCTTTTTTCTAATTCTATTCGGATTGTCTACTATAACAACAGGTTCAGGATCAGGGTTAGACCTGGTATAGTAAATTTTCCTAGAATCCAGAATTACCGTTTTTTTATAAAATGACACTCACAACTTTTAAAACAGTCTTAAAGGCCAAAAATAGAATGAAAAATATTTCCCTACGACCTATTTTAATATTGAGGATTGGTTATTCCCCAATATGTTTTCCAGTATGTTATCACTCTAGTAACTCTAAAGTTGTTATTTTTTGGTTTAAAGTCTAAGAAAACTAGAGGTAACCACAAACCTACTTTTAAACTCTAAGATCTAGCCTTCCTAGGGTTCAGAGAGGGCTCTGTCTCTAAGATTTAACTTTGTTTTAATTATAATATATTAGGCTACTTATGATTGTGCAATTTGGTTTTGATTTGGTTTGGCTTGGTGGGAAAAATCACTTAATGAGATGGATAGTGGGAAATATGTTTGTCCATTGGGCTAAGGAGTCAAATGTCAAGCAGACAGAACTAGGATCAAGGTCAAAAAGTCAAATGTTTTCAGGGCAAAATAGATAAGTCTTTGAAGATCTTGGAAGGTTGTTTTGGTGAAGTGGTTTGATCAGAATAATGAGCAATAAAGGGTTCTTTGATCCAGGAAAAGGAAGTAGTAGATAGAGGTCAAACGAGAGAGGGAGAAATTAAGGGTTCCGTACTATAGAAATCAACATAAAACATAGAAATGATCAACAGTAAAGACAGAGTGCTTTTAACAAATCCTGAAATAATGCTCCTGAATTATCATTCAAATTTGGAACACATATATGGATGCACGAAGCAAAAAAGATAAACATGCCACGTAGAAAATACTTCACTTCAATGGCTCATCACATGAATCCTGGAATATGATGCTATTTGATCTGATCTAGTATGCTACTCAAAATTTGCAACAAAAAGCTTCCAAGTCCAACAAAAATGACTATAGAAATCTTGAGCAATTTATTCCACAATATTACTTCAAAGAGTGAAGTATTTATACAAAATGTTTACAAAATATCCTAGAATGCTTCTAGGAATTATCTAAGGAAAAATAAAATATATTTGCAATGAAATAGAGACGGTTGCTTAAAAAAACAGTAAGTTGTCCTATTATCCAAAAAAAAATAGAAAATTGTTTGTGGATTAGGTGCAATTGGATGCCTTGGTGTCTTCTTTGATGGCATAGATATTTAAAATATTTTTTGAAATATTACCTTCATTATCTTATACTGTTTAACTATGATTGTCTTTATCCTCTGATACTATTTAACTCTGATTTTCTTTATCCTTTGTAAAAACTGCCTTACTGTTGTAATTTTCTATTTTGACTAAAAAATCAGCAAACTATTTGTTGTCTTTCTCTCTGCTCTTTGACTTTTACAGTAAGTCAGCGAGTGATTGCCAATCTTCATCATCAGGAATTTATATCTTTTTCATCCTCTTGAATTTTTCATATGCCTCAATATATATGAAAAATGTTGGTTTTATGACAAAGAAATATCTTATCTCATGTTGCTGATAAAATAGGTCTTCAAAACTTCTGAGTAAGACATTCCTTATAGAAATACCTTGCCATCCTATTTTTTCAACCTGCTCTTTTGCATATTCTCTTATTTTCTTATTATAATCTTCCTTTGGCATAATTTTATCATTAATGACCAAAATTTTAGGCAAACTTATTTGCCTCAAATTTTCAAATTTAGCCATGAACTTGGTTATGGCTATGTTCATGTTTTCACATTTCTCTTCAAGTTGTTTCATCGGATTCTTCTTTGAAAGGAATTTCCTTATTTCAAGGATTGTCTTTGTCCTATCAGTCATTTCTGTTTCTTCCAAATCTTTCTTGTTTTTACTGTTAAGAAAATTTATCAACTCTAAGGCTTGCTGAGGTTTGTCACCTAGCTCATCTTTTGTTTTCTGAATTTCTGCTTGTGTTGCCCTCAACAAATCCCTCTGCTCATATATCACCTGGATTGAGGGCCAAACAACATTGATGGCTTCAATGATTTTACTTCATAACTAATTCTTCACATAAGAAACTGGTTCTTTTAAGGTTAAATATTTTTGTAGATTCTTCAACTCTTCATTTAACCTGTTAGCCCTTTGCTCATGAGTTTTGGCATTGATTTAGGCTAGTTTCTTTGTATCTTCAAGGTTGTCTATCAATTTTTTCAATCTGTTAATTTCATTTGTTTGAAGTGACATTTCTTCCATGGCTTTCATTAGTTTACTAGCCTCATCTGTTGGTTGCACTGTTGATGTAGAAGACTCTATGGCTAAAGTTTTGTATGATGTCACTGGCACTGCAGTAGCCAGTGGTTCTTTTGGTGCCAAATCTTCTGCCAGAGTTGAAGGCACAATTGTAGTAACCATGGAAATTACTGTAGGAGTTTCCTATGTTTTTGTAGTTTCTCTTTCATGGACCAGTTTGTCCATTTGAATCTCCATCTATTTTATCTGTCCTGTTAATTGAAAGATTAAGTTCATCATGTCATCTTTCTGATTTTTCTCTTGTACTATTTCTCTAGCCTGTGGATGTTTAGTTGGTGGTAGTTTAAGCTATTTCCACAATGTTGCAATGTCCTCATTCTTCTTCTTCACTAATTGTTCTACTTCTTTAACATTTGTAGGATCATATCCTACTTGGATAACTAACTCTTCTAAAGACTTAATCCTTAGGTCTTTAGCATATCATGAGGCTTTTTCAACCTTCATTTGATCCTTCATGTTTATGATTGTATTATGAAGCTTGTTGATGCTCATATCCTTGGTAGTTATAGTATAATATAACATCTCTGAACTCTGCCTATGACACTCAATCTTATCTAGTGCATGAATTATTTCTGTTGGCACTTCTATATCAATTTTCTTATAGTCTACAACTGTCTTAGGAATCTTGATTGTTGGTTGTAATACTGACATAATCGAATTTTTATTTGAGTAATCAAAAGCTGATAAAAGTCTATTTTGTATGCCTGGTGTTTGCTTAAAATAATGAGAATATATCTCATTCTTGATTTCTTCATTCTTTGTCTTAATCTGTTTGTATTTTTCCCTAATATCAAGATCTTTTTATTTTGCAGTTTGTGAGGAGGATGCCTCCATATCCTATTGCTTTTCTACCACCTGTCTATTTGAATTATCAATTTGTTCTTCATTTATATTCTATGTAATTGGCTCATTTTTTATGACTGTAGCAGCATTTGTATTTGTTACTGGAACATCTGTGCCTTCCACCTCTATAGTCACTTTTCCTTTATCAACTAAATTTACTTTAGGAATTTTATTGTATCTAATTTTAAACCTTGTTTTAGTTGGTGTCTCAACAGTATGTGCTCCTTCTTGTCTGACTCTTTTGGTGGCTTTTTCTCCTTGATTAGCAGTTTGTAAGGTGTGACTAGTATCACCCTGTTTAACTGCATCTACCAAAGTGTTTTCTACCAATTTAGTTTCATTGCCATACTTCTCAATGTCTAGTTTTTTCTCATGTTTATAGGGTGTTAGTTTGCATTTAACCCTCATTTTTCTTAATATTCCTTGTGGATCATAGTTCCATGAAAAGATTTCTTCAAATCTGTACTCAAGCAATTGCTTGGTTACTTCTGTCTCTCCATCTCTGTGATTACAAATAAAGTGTCCCACTTGATTCTTCCACTTAAATTGTGTTTTCTTCTTAGCTACTAGGAAGTTGATAGAATCAAAATTTAATATTTTCCTAATATATTCCAAGGCAAATATTCTCAGTGGTACATATTTACGTAGTTTTTAGGGTAAAAAATTAGACCCAAAAACTCTGATTTCAGTATGTTTCTCATATAAGTACCAATCACCAGTTCTAGTGTGCTTTGATAGTTGTAGAATTTTCTTCATTTCATCACTGATCCTTGGCTTTTCTTTGTTGGTCAACATATTTATCAATGGATGGAAAAAATTATTTGTAAACTCTGCAAAAGTGAATTATGAGGACTCTTTTTTGATCAATGAAGTCCAAAATATGACTGAAAGTGGATTTTATTCTATATAAAGCTTCTGGAGGGTTATAGGAAACTTGTCTTCTTGAAAATACAAGAACATATGGAAGAGAAAGGATGTATATATAAGTACTCCTTCAGTTGGAAATTTAACTAGCTGGTCATGGATATTGTTAGCTATATACTCTGCATAATTGAAAATTACAGAGGGGGGATGTCCAAGTGAAAAATTAGATAGAATTACTAGGATGGACTCATCAGTATGCTCATCTGTAAAGTATCCTAGGATAAATGAAAACATGGAAATGACATGCCTGGAACATTTTGGAAATTTTGAAGTAGAATATGGAGGGTTGATTTGTGAAATTCCAACATGTAAAGGCATGGATACGTGAAAAATCTAAAACCTTTTGGGAAAATCAAGACCAATATACAACTTTGTAAGTGCTTCTATTGACAAAAGAACTGCTTCAGGATCACGTTTGAGTTGTAACATCTGGCTTATGGACTCAATAGTAATTGTAAATAGTACCTCTTTGTTTTCATTCATTATTGCTATTTTTTCAGGCACATAATAGCTCTGACACAACCTAATAACCTCTGGACATTGATGAGTGACTGGAACAAAATATTTAGGTAGATTTGATTCCCAAATTTGGACTTCTTCAACCCGATCTAAGGAATTTTCATAGCTCCAGCAGTGGAGGTCTAACAGATTAAATTATACAACTGGATCTTCTATCTTATAGTCTACATCTGCTAAAGTGATGTGCGCAATGCCTACAATAGGAGGTTGTAGAGGATTCACAATGATGGAAGTCTTGAAGGACATATCTGGAGTGGATTTTGGAATTTTTAGGCTTTCAGGATTACTAAAACTCTGTTTTTTAGGCGTTTTGGTTTCTCCTGTAAGATTAAATGGTTTACAGAAGTATTCTTAGCTTTGATAGAGGTTCTTGGATGAAAATGGGTAGAAATTGTTCTTTCCCTTGAATTTTAATTTCAATTTTTTCCCTAAATTGTATTTCAGACTCTTATTGGTTCATAAAATGAGAAACATTGGTTTCTTTTACTTTTTTCAGTGGATATTGGGATAAAAATTGACTAAAATTGAGCACAAAGGGTCAGGGTTCCCTGCAGAGGGTTTCTAGGTAATTTTAGGATTCTTTTAAGTCTGTAAAAGCTAAAATCAGCTCGAGTTTCTCTTTTAAAACTGAATGCAGTATTAAAATAGGGTTTTATCAAAATTTTGACAAGGTTTAAGCTCTTTTTTGGGCACCTAGAGGCTTTCTTGGAGAAATTAAGCTCTTACTGATTTAAATTCCTTTAGTAATTTCATTTCAAAATGATAACATCTTTTCTTTTCTTGGAAAACACATGTTTATGCAGATATTTGGTCATTTAAATAGGTTTTGAGTTGTTTTTGAAGATCCCTGGAAGCTTTCTGAAGTCTTTTAGTAGAAAGCATGGCTTTTTGCAGTTCTAGGCTTGAACACAAAGCACAGGCTTAGTTTTCTGAGTCAGGAGGAATCATATAGTGAAATGGCATAGAAAAAGGGCTTACTGGTGTAGTTTAGGAATTTATTGAATGTTTTAGGTCTAAGCTAGCCTACATTAAATGGTGGTCATGTCGAACGGTGGGCAGGTTTGGTCTTTGAAGACGAAAAACCACAGGCGGTTATCGCGTTGGATTTATGAAGTATGTGGTTCTGGTTGGATTGGATTGTTATGAATATAATTCTTAACAAATAGTATAAATATAACAAATAAAAATAAATATAATTATTAATAATCAAATAAGGATTATGTTAAGTAGTCATTAAGTTAGTGAAAAAGACATGTCTAAAAGACATGCCCAGTCATGAAAGGCCACCTGCGTAGGTATATAAGCAGGGCCTCATTGTAATATTTCTCATCACTTATACATTTTATATATTAATAAATTATTATTACAAATACCTCTTGCATATTTTATAAATAAAGTCAACAAGCCTACAATTATGTTTCTCTATTTGTTACCGGAGCCAGTTCGCGTTACGACTACCTTCCACTGCTACTAGATGCCTTCGGCTGTTACAAGAGGTGTTGGCTGCCGCCACCGTGGTGCTGCTGCCACATTCAGCGTTCCTTGAAATTGCTACCGCTCGATGTCTTCATCAATGTCGATGCCCAATTTCAAAAAAAGGTTGATCGATCTTGAGAGTAATAAGATCAATAATTCTGATGAATTCACTAAAATATTAATCAATCTTGAGGATAAGGTTACAGGACATTCTGACGACATTAAAAATAATCAAGACACGACAAATCGAATAGAAAGACAAATTTGGAAAAACCATAGCGAGCCCACAGACAATCATAACAAAGAAATGCAGAAGATAAACGCCATTTGCAACAAGTAATCTGATGCAAGAACCAATATTCTCGAATATTGAACATAATCAACAGAACAATTCAGCTGATTCAGAGTATTCAGAAGATAATCATGAAGAATCACTACATTCTGCAGAATATGAAGTTATGAAAAATTAAAATTTAGAAGAAGATGACATGAAGGAAGAAAACCATGATCAAAATGATGATAATAATGCACAAAACATTACATTTAATAATGGAGAAGATAAACTTGATCATAATGAAAAAGATCCACATGAAGATGAAGATAATCTCAACAACGATTATGATGAGGATGAAGACAGTGAAAACCATAATGTTGATGAGGTTGTTGTTATTAAATATAAAGAAAAAAAAAACATCTGTTATCAAAGGTAGTAAGGGCAATTGAAAGGAAAATTCAATTTCTTAATCCTAATGAAGAGTGTCATTTTGACACAGTTCAAGCAAGAGCTAAGTTTTGTGACAAGGACTTATTTTTTTCAAATGGTATTGAAGAGAGGAAATATGTTGCAAATACCAAAAAAAATATGAAAAATATAATTTATAGTTAAATGGACATAATTCCTCTACAGGTATAGGAAATAAATCTAGCAACACAGTTCATAGCAATGGCCTTCAAATCTGTTACAATTATTTTCTCAAACCCCATTTCATTATAATGGTAGACAATAGGTCACAAAATGTGGACATCTATGAACCATATGGGTCAATTCCAGAAGGAATTTTGCTGACCGAAATAATCAATGAAAACCCGTTGGATGATGAGTACATTGATTCTGAAAACTCCTACAATGGCAACATACCCTTGGACATAAAGGATATTGAGCCCAACCTAGAAGAGTGCTTTTCAGATCAAGATGGATTCATGTTCGAAGACTATGTGAATTCACTAGTTCGCTGGATCGTTGACTATTTTCATCTCCCTAAGGATTGCAAACCTCCTTGGAAGAGTATAAACATGCCCCAAATGAGAAGTCTCTATTGCTGCATCAATACCTCTATCCCACAACAACCCAATGACCAAACTATTACATGTCCATCGTCCTCGCACTTACTTTCGGTCTCGATGCATTGTGTTAGCCACTAATCCATCCTTTGTTGACTGGCCCATAGAATTCCCTCTCAGACCACATTCCACATTGTCGCTTCTGCAACGTTAAACAAATCCGACTGGGTGGAATGAGGCGTCGTGAATCACGTTGTTCCATTGGTCACGCTTCATTTTTTGTTTCGTTTGGTTTTATTTAATTAAGTACGGTATATAATATAGATATATATCAATTTACTTAAATAATTAAATAATTACTATTTATATATATGATCAGGGTAAAAGAAAAAAAAAGGAAATAGAGAACTCTAGTTTCATGACAGTATTAAAATAAATAAATTGAAACAAGTTCCAAAATAATACATGTTCAGGTACCTGTGACCACTCAGAATTATTTAAAATGACCTGAGGAAAGTGAAGGCAATTGTTGGAGATCAAGCTGAAGTAAATTTCCTGTAATTAAGCTTTGAGGACAAAGCTTTTCGGAGAAGAAGGCAATGCTATGAATATAATTCATAACAAATAGTATCAATAGAATAATTACAAATAAATATAATTATTAATAGTCAAATAAGGATTATGTTAAGTAGTCATTAATTTAGTGAAAAAGGCATGTCTAAAAGACATGCCCAGTCATGGAAGGCCACCTGCGTAGGTATATAAGTAGGGCCTCATTGTAACATTTCTCATCACTTATAAATTTTATATATTAATAAATTATTATTACAAATACCTCTTGTGTATTTTATAAATAAATTCAACAAGCCTACAGTTTTGTTGCTCCACGGATGTGATCCAATAGATATTTTCCACATGGAGGAGAGATAAGATAGTGAAACCACCTATTTCACGTGGTCAGGAGAGTGTTATAATCACACAACTAAAAATGTGATAAGTTCTTTCGATCTTCAGATTTGGGAAGGTGAATGCGAATGGTTGCGATTTGATGTGGAGTTGCTTGGCATTCAGAGGTGGGGTACGAGGTTTGTTATATGTGGCGGGATACGTTTGAACCCTATAAATATATATATTTATAATGTAAAAAATTTATATTTGATTGGCGGGGGGGATAATGTTATATGTTTTAAATTAAAACATTAACAAATGTTTTAACCAAGGGCACAGGTGTATTATTACATGGTATATAAACCTCTTAAAAAGTGTTTAAAGACCATAGGGATGGGGTATTATTATATTGATATTTTTAAACCTATGGGAAAAAATGGTAGGTTTCTTATTAACACATGGGATAAATAAACATAGGTTTAAACTTTAAATAGTGGGTCTTGGGGATATTTACATATAATGGATTTAATAATGTATACGAGAGGGATATGATATAATGATTTAATACTTTAGGTTAGAAGTTAATATGAAATGGAAAAATGTAATGAATGAGATAAATAAAAATACATAGATTTAAACTAAGTAAAGTGTAAAAAGCTCATTTAACAAAATTTGTCACATTTTTATTCTTTACACATAAACTTAGGATAAAAATGTATCTTATAGGTTTTTTGAGTGTTTTTGAATGAAAATGAAATTAATTAAGTAGGGTTTTTACTTTTAATAAGCAAAAAAGGTGTTTTACTTAATAAAATATATCATAATTTTGGAAAAGGGTGAATATGCTGATGAAATGGGTTGTATGTAGGGAATCCAATATTTTCAACCAATCAGTTATTTAAGCCTTAGGTCCGATCCCAACAAAAGTCAGAGAAATCCTTTGAGCCTTTTTTAACTGAAGGTTTTATAATACTAGATCATTGTGGAGGAGGGGAAATTAGTTATTTTTACCCGATGATGCTTTATTACATGTCTTTCACAACTGATTTCTACCTACCCATCATTATTCTAACATTTTTTACTTCATTTTCAATGGTGCATTTAAGCTTGCAACCCTAAATCCATTTTTCTTTCAAAGCAATAAGTCTATCTAATTCTAACCTTATTTCATTTGAGGGCTTAGATTAAACTGTTGAGGTCCTCATTTTTTCTATAACTATATATTGATTTTTCAAGTTTAAACGGTTTGACATATCTTTATTTTCTATCTCAAACATGAAATTCAAACCATGAAAATTTAAGATTAAATTGTTTAACTAATCAAGGATTATGGCATTTTGAACAATGTGCACATAATCATTATTCTTTCAGTAAAAGTAAATAGTAGTGGCATTATGACTTGCTCACTTTCAGGTCTTATTTTTATCTCTTTTTTCTTTTGGGGTATATTTTTTTTAAGTCCTTTGATCTTTCTTTTAGGACTTTTACCCTCTTTTCATTTTTTTATTATTTTTCAAATATGGGAAAACAACTTGCAGAAAGAAAGGTATGTACATATTTACAAGACTATCAAAGTCAATTAAAAAAAATATTCATCCTATTATTATAGGACCTTAACATGCATTATGAAATCGGGTCCCACCTGGTGTCACACATCGCACTTCGACGAATTTAGCATGAACCCTTTCTGTTATCTTTTAAAACTTGCGATTTATGAATGCGATTGGGCCCCACTACATTGCATATTGATTTTTAGTGATTATAACTCAAACCCTTTTCACTTGACTTTTAAAACTTGCAACGTGCGGTATGTAGGCCAGGGCCATGTCATCTACCATGTCAGCTTGCCACGTTACCGCCACGTCATTGCCACGACAGCATGAATCAATTCTGATCTTTGGGTTTGGAGCCACGTCATCTTGCCACGCCATCGCATATCGCACTTCGGCGAATTTAACATTAACCTCCGCACTTATTCTAAAACTTGTGATTGGTGGTTTGTGATTTAATCTCCGTCGTCTATCTCCATGCTCCAGTTCTATGCTTTGATCCCGACCATCCATTTTTCCCTTTGTGCCTCCTCCAAAAATTTTAAGTGTTTAAGGGAAATGCATCCTTTCTTTGCCTTTGGGACATTATTTTTTTTGCTCCATGCTATAACCCTCCTTAGCTTATCTGGTGTCATGTCGCATTGGTCCCCCTTTAGCTTGCGAATGAGCCTAACTAACCCATTTTCAGCGTGCAATTCTCTGAACACGCCTATCAGTCTGGCTCTTGAACTGTTCTGCACATGAATGAGCCTGAATCGACCCACCTTCACATCTCATCATGTGATGTTAATGTACCAATGTATAAATCAAAATTCTTCTATGACACACAAAAGTTTACATTTTCTATCATATATGCTTTTTTGGTGTTTTGAAAAATATTTCAAAGGCAAATGCAAATGATCCACAACAATATACATGGAGAGACGTAAGTGTTTCATATTCTAAATTTATTTTTTTTATGCAAAATTGTATTTTTTATTTCTTTTCAAAGTTGGAGAAGTAATATTTCAATTGTATTTTACAGACACAACAGTTCACATAAGGTTTTTTCAACTATTTAAATAAATTGAAAAACCAAGAGTACACTTTTGAAGAGCACTAGTAAACAAAGATAGTGATGTTTTCTGAAAAAAAATTGTTGTGTATATTTTATGATATATATTTTTTATTCAACCTCTTTAAAATTGTTCAAAAAGAATTCAAGCATTATGTTTAAAAGAAATTAGATAAAAATTATCATATGATGGTTTTCAAGTTCCTGTGGTTATCATTTTTTGAAAGGATTTCTAGACATTCTTTAATACTGTGCATAATCCGGAAAGCATTTGAACAATATCATATGAATTTAGAAATGTGAAACTCATATGCCATTGGATAGAGGGTTCCTTCCTGAATCCAACATGATCAACTATTCCACTTAAAGAAAAATTATTCTTAGATTCCATTAGGGTACAAAATGGCATTGCAGAGAAATCTACAGAAGAGGAGCTAAAGCTCTATTTTTTAGTCCCTCAACGGCTCGATCGAGCACTTAAAAAAATTGATCGATTGTTTGAAATTAAAATTTCAAATACCTCAATTGATGGTTTAAGAAACCCTTGATCAAGCCCTTAAAATGGTTAAATAGAGGCTCGATCAATCTATCATAATTATCTAAAAAAAAAAAAATGAAGTCTCTCAATACTTTTCTATAAGCAAATTATAATATATTTTTTTTCCACAATTTTTTTTTATAAGTATTCAAATATACTCCAAACTCTAATTTTCCTTAATTATAATCAACATTTTATTTAATTTTAATAAGAAAATAATCATAATAATATATAGATAACTTTCTATAAAATATTCTAACTTTTCTTTTTCAATTTTGAAATTCTTAAAAATGATAATTTCTTTTATTGTTTTAATTTTAAATATGACATATTTTTAAACTTCATCATTTTATAATTTTTTTATGTAGAATTTTTCAATAAAAATCAATCAAATTATAATAAATAAATAAATAAAAACAACAAACTAAACTAAACTAAACTAAATTTTATAATTTTATTATACGCACATTTAAATTTAGATTACTCAAATTCAAATAGTTGAATAAAGTTTTAAAATTTATGATTTCCTTATGTTTTTTTTTTGTTTTAATATATATTGCAAAATTAATTCATGAGTAAAAATTTCTATATATACTTCACACTTGTGCAGGCTGAAGACATAATTGAGTGCAATCACATTTGAGAGAGATATATAACGAAAAATAACATTGCATTCATTACAACTACATTAATTATAACTTACAACTATCACAACTATGTCAATTATTACTGCACACATTTATTTTCCTGAACAAGCGGATATTACTACATTATATATAAATATATCATTTTAATAGATATGATTATCACCAATGGAATCGTTTTTCTTAACTATTCAGTGAATTTTATAAAATATACATTTCCAATAACACCAAATTCACATTTTTGAGTTACAATTGTTTTGTTCGTCAAGTTGTCTGTGGTCCTCCAGGTTGGACCTGTGGCTTGAGAAACAACGACCCAGGGGCATCTAATCCACTAGAAACACTCAGGGATCACACCCAGCCTAGCCCAAGCTATCCCTAAGCTGAGTGGATTGCTAGCATGTCTCCTCCCCTAGAATAGGTGAAACAATCTTCATGAGGTTTGATCCCAGGTCACCTTGCTGACGAGGTCCATCCTTAACCGAATGTGCTAGTGGGACTTTACACATTTTTTAGTTACACTTATTCATATAAAAAAATATAATATTTATTAAATCAAATTGATAAATTTTATTATTTGTAATCAATTTATTATTTAAATTATATTTATCATAAATTTATTATTTAAATTATAACATTGAAAAATTAAATCATATTAAAAACTAATTTTTATGTTACCAAATTATTAATATAAGAATATTAAAATTTAAATTGCAAGTGTTATAGAATAATGTTTCCAATCAATACACTAAAACTATAGAATTTCAATAAGAAATTAATCCACACCATTTTTAATTACCTATTAAAATTTAATTAGTGATTAAAATTGGTTTTTTTTTTAACTATCAAATACATAAAATTTTAAAGTTTTTGTATCACTATTGATATTTACATAAATTTTAAAATTTATATCTTTAAGGCTTGATGGAGCTTTAGGGCTTGATCGAGTTCCAAACCTAGGGTTACATAGAAGCTCAATTGAGAGTTAGTATTAATGCTCGATCGAGTTATTTTTTAGCACTTTAGGAGCTTTATCGAGCGCTAAAAATTCTCGATCGAGCCATGTTTGTTTCACCTGATCATGCCCACTCTCGCCAAAAAGTGTAACTAAGATCCATGGTTTGACCCTAATGATATTCCACATCTTGAAGGGGGGATCCCTATCTGAGAGGATCTATGGAATCTCCTTCTGAAGCATTTTCTCCCAATCATGAAGTTCCAACCACTTCTATAGATTACAATGCCCATTTGAGTGATTTGATTGAGAGGATTGGAATGTTTAATATTAATAAAACGACATCTAATCAATGGATTAACTTGGACCATCTCAACAAGGTCGCCCAAAAATGGCTCACCAAAACACTTAAAAGTGTTAACCCATATGAGGTTGGAAAGAGAAGAAATAGAATTTCGACTAGGTAAGATGGTGGTGATGTAGATAATTTTCATTCAATTGATGATATGGATTTTTCATATGATTGTGAATTGAATTTTTCTACTAATTTTAAACCAACTTCTTTTAATTAAGATACTTCTCATTACGAATGGAAATAATGAATGTAGAAGTTGTATGATGTTCTCATAATGAATGGAACATTGAATCTAGTGGACCGCAAGTACAAGTAATATGGATCACTTGACAAGAACAAAACAAGGCTTGTGGCAAAAGGATTTGCACTAAAAGTAGTTGATTATGAATAAACCTTTTCCCCAAAAAACAAATGGGACACCATTCAAACTTTTTTTTCCTTGGAAACTTAGAATGGATAGAAATTTAACAAAATTTATGTGAATATTACTTTCTTGAAAGATGAATTGAAATAAAATTTCTTGATGTCTTAGCCAGAATTTTTTTTTGTGAAGGGACAAGAAAAAAAGGACAAGCATCACAAGCCTAGTATGAAAAATTGAATGAGAATATTCTAAAATTAAAGTTCAAGAACTTTAATATTAATGATGCAAATCTATTTGTCAAGAAAACTAGAAAAAAATATTGTTTATCTTGTGGAATATATAAATTTTCTTTGACAACAGGGAACAATAGAAACCATAAACAATGTAAACTTTGAAATGGGAACTAATATGAGTACCCGTTTTTTTGAGGTAGCAAAAAACTAATCCAATTTTGAAAAGTGTTGATTTAGAATAATTTTTTTTAGCATATTTTTTATAATTTAAATTTTACCATGCATCAAGTATAAACATTATCTTTAAAATGTTATTTATTTTCATGTTGATTTGAAAAGTTTTAATGCTAGCATCAACCCCATTTTTTAGAAGACTTATTTTTTACTTTCAATTTTCTAATGTATTAAATGTGAATAATTATTTTATAAATTTAAGAAATTTTGAATTACTCGTCCTCTTCTTCTTCCCTGACATGTTTTTTTCATTGTTTTACAGGTTTGTGTTTTTTTTTTTTTTTTTCATTTTTTTTTTGTAGTGAAATTTTTTATTTTTTTCATAGTTAAAAAAAAATGTTGAAATTTTAAGGTTTTGATCTTCTATATAATTATATATTGTTAATTAATATTTCAATGCATATCAAATAATTGTCACTAAAAAAGAAATATTTTTTAACAATTTACATAAAAGTACACATTTTGAATATAGATATAACACACAAAATACACACTTTGAGACTTTTTTTCTAAAAGTGACATGTCAAATAAACGATTTTTATATGAAAAAATTAACAAAAAAGTTTAAAAAATAGAACTTTTTATGAATTTTGTGTCAAAAAATAATAATAATTATAGTTGTTTTAAAAAATAAAATTATTCACATAAAAATTAAAGTGAAAAACACATAATAAAAATATTAAACATATAATAACAATAATTGAATACTTATTCTTCTCATAATATCTCAAAGTCAAAACATTACAAGTATAACTAATTAATAGTTACAAAAATGAACATCATTTGCAAGGGTACTTGGAATTTAATCAATAATATCGTGTAATCCATACTCTTCATCTTCTAGAGTTTCATTATTGTCTTATTCCATAATATTTTATGCTTAAGTTTGGTCATTTTCCTCTTCTGATGGATCTCTAATGTCTGTGAACCTCCCAAAGTATGCCTTTCCAATCATTCTGGTTCCTTTCCCTTTTTCCCACACAAAATTCATTAAAATCCCCTTTCCTCAAACCAACTTCTTGCATTGTGTCTGAAATAAATTGAAGAGAATTAATTCTTTGCTGGAAAAATTTCATTATACTGGATGTTTCTCAATGTAAATGTGATTTCTTCCTTTTTGTAAGCAACATGCTAGTGTTGTACCTAATCATCAAGTACAAAATAACTAATTAAGTAAATTAGTATAAACACATAAAAAATAAAAAATAAATATTGAAATTCAGTTTTATATAATAAAACTTACCTGATCCTGAGAATAAATCCAAAACCCAATCTCCTTCATTTTAACATAAATCTATAAGATAGCTAACCAATGACTATGGTTTTTGATATATATTAACTATCTCTCCTTTTTATTCTTTATATTCATATTTTAGTTTTTATACAACAACATCATGAACCAGTACTTGACTATAACTCTTTCCATATACTCGATTAAAAATCATAGAATTATAGCTATTATATTTTGTCCAATTTTCAACATGAATGAACTCATAATAAATTATAATTGGTTGATCTTTGTAACCAATAAAATTTTACTTTTTTTGGTAACATGAAATAGTAAAATTTTCAATTAACTTGAACATAAATGATTTTCTTAACATTAATCGAACATACAATTTCAATGTCTTACCATGTAAGTTGCATCCTTGAGTTTTCTTTTCCCTTGAAGCTTGTTAATAACATTGCAAATTCTGTGTCTGAATGAAATGCCACAAATCTCCAAAATTGTTATGTTGTGACTTCTAGAGATACCGCAACCACTCTAATAAAAATTTGATAAGTATAAGGGTCTTTATTATATTCAATGTTTTGGATATTGAAACCATGAGGAATATGTGCAATAACAAGGGAATAATCCCTTTTAGGTATGACTTTTGAAATATCTTCATAATCAACTTCTATTATTTGATATTGGATAGTGTGGATCCCATTCCAAATGAAATGACTAAGACTGAGATCAAGTTCAACAGTACTAACATGTTTCTTTCTCAGCCTTTCCATTTTAATTTTTTCAATAAAGCTTTTAAAACTATCTAGTGTTCCCTTGGTGTCCTTCTTCATCTTTAATGAAATAAAAATATATATGTATAAGTTATAAAATAAAAATAGTATACATATTAATAGAAATGAATGTATAAATCAACATACATTTTTAAATGCAATTTAAAAATCTATTAGTAATGATGTAGAACTTGAATTTGGGTAGTTGCGTACAACATCATCCCAACTATCTTCATTCAACAATTTAACCATGTGTTCTTCTATTCTCATATAAACATTGTGACTAAATAAATAATGTAAAATTATTTAAAATAATGATATGTATAACAAATACTAACAAAAATAATATGTTATATTTAACAAAAAATTATAATCCTGAAATAAGTGAAAATAATAAACTTACTTTAGAAATTCCTCAGACATTTTGTCCAATGAAATTTCGCCTCACTTCTGATGATATAATATTGTTTTGACAAGTTTTTCATCCTTCACTCATAGCATTTTTCTCTAAGGTGTGATAGTCATATCTTCTGGAAGGAGCTTCATTTCAAGATCAGATTTGCTCATGGTACATATCAATGGTTTAAACTTTTTGACCTTTTGATTTTTATTGCCAATATTATCCCACATGTCAAAAATATTATTAATAAATTACCATATCTCTCCAGTTCTAAATTCTAACTGGAAAATGTTATCCATACCTCTGAATATTTCATAATTTACTTTTCCACCTTTAGAATTGATTTTTTCCTCAATTTCAAAGCCTATTTCCATACAAAGTTCCTTATGAAATTATAGACTAACCTTTGTCTTATCCCCACCACATTTTTATTCAAATTCATTATGAATAAATATAACCTTTTCGGTGAAATTCATACAAATC
This sequence comes from Pinus albicaulis, assembly GCA_034641835.2. Lineage (NCBI taxonomy): Eukaryota > Viridiplantae > Streptophyta > Pinopsida > Pinales > Pinaceae > Pinus > Pinus albicaulis. The sequence goes on along the minus strand of CM076578.1, from coordinate 1,720,810,154 downwards.
CTATACTCATTATCTGTATTATGGTCCCATGCTAATAACTTTTCTTTTGTATCTATTAAACCAACATAAATGATACATTTCATTGTTTTAAACATGAGTTATTGGGATATTCCTCCATCAATTTCCTTTGAGATTCTACAGAATGATTCCCCCAAGTACAGAATATGTGTATTCAAAACATGTTGACTTTATCAATTGTTTCTTTATTGGGAACCTGAATTGGATCAACAAGAAGCACATAATCAGCCACATCTGCATATGGATTGTACCTCACCAATGTTTGAAATTTTTGAACATGCAAGTTGTGTGGCTTTATAATTTTATATATAAATTGTCCTTAATCTAGTTTATAGACTTGAGTGAGATTAAGTTGAAATGACCGATTGCCCTCAATTAAATTCATCTTCATCAACTGATGTCGAACGGAATTTTGTTTTGTTTTAATAATGCCATCGTGTAAGTCAGCTCCTGGTGTAATGAAATCCCTTCTTCCTTTTGATTTTTCACTAGGATCTTCACTTCTACCCATGATTTTTTCAGAATGAACAACTTTTATTTTCTTCCTCCTATCAATTATCGTATTTTCTTCAACATAAGCAATCTCCCCATCATCAACTAGAAGGGAGACATTCTTGGGAATTTTTTCTTTCGACCTTTTATGGCTCTTTTCATTTATAACATGAGTTCTAATCTCATTCTCAATAATAGAAACATATTCTTCATCTTCAACTTCAACTTCCTCATATTCGAAAGTAACATGTCTAGGTTTACTAGATTGATGCACTACAGGAATTCTTTGATGATCATTTTTATGTAGCATTGTAGCATCATGAAGTAATTTTTTTTCTTCTTTCCCATATCTTCTTTTGCATATGCTTGGAAAATACCGAAAAAATTCATAATATCTCACTCTATAAAATATCCCTCAAACATAATTGAAAGACCCTCAGTAAAATTATGTCAAAAAAAATATAATATTTCAATAATACCTAAGTTATAAGAAATCTAATTGCACAGTTACAGTAACACGAAACACATAAATATAAATATAAATACTTATGATCTTTTGAGAAATTTCATTTACGATTTTTGTACACTCATTTGTAGAATATTCCTCCATGTTATACATTGCCAATGAAAATTGATATCTAATTTTCTCATGTGACTTGGGCGATTTTGTAAGTACATAAATAACTTCAGTACTCAACATCAAACATAGGACTATTGCTTTACCCATCACCTCATAACTTACACCATCATATATCCTACCACCATATAGATATGCATACAAATATTCTTTTCCTTCTCTATTTCTCACATACCACGCATATTTTGTACTCTTCACTTCTTATGATTTCTTCCAGTATGAAATCAAATTATTTTCCTAAGAGGAGCCATTTAGATTTGTAGCCGTTAACATCAGTTGGGTTTGTTCAAAAATAATTTTCAGGGCCCACCTGTAGCTCTAGATGATGCAATTGTTGTCCTTCATCAAAAATTATTCACAAATTTTTTTTTTGATTCTATTTTCATGCAAAAAAACCAATATCTTACGTAAAAAAAAAATGAAAACAAAAAAAACAATATTAACATGCACAATGACCCCCATATCAAATGGGTTGTTAGGTTCAACAAAGATACCAAAAAAAAAAAAAAAAAAGTATTCCATAATTTTTTTTTTATTTTTTTTTACATTTCCCCCAGCCCCTTCCCTACGAGTGGGCACACCTGCCCGGGACACAGTGACCCTCTGGCATGCAGGGGTCCTATGCGCCTTTGGTGGACATGCTTATTCGTCATTATGCCCATCCAAGGCACTTGGGCGGGTGTGCCCTCCTGTGGCACAGTGGGTGTGCCTGGCAAGACACCCACCCAAGGCACATGGTCGTGTGCCTTAGTCTACCATCCTCATCCGTGAGCATTCCCACCCATCACATAATGGGCATGTCAGGCATGCCATCGTCAGGTGCACCCTTCCATGGGCATGCCCACCCAAGGCACAACAGTCCCCTAAAAGGAAAGGGTCCATTTTTTAGAATCGACCCTTGCCCGCTAGGGGTCCCATTCTTAAAATGAGCCCCCTGGAAGGTGGGTACCAATTCTCAGAATTAGCCCTTATTTGCTAAGGGTAAAATTTTGGTCATGTTCCTATGAGGGGGCCTATTTGGCAGAGTGCGCCCACGACACACTAGGCGTTCCAGACACATGGAGTGTGTTGCGGGCGAGAATGCCCAGTAGTGGGTGTGCCCTCCCAAGGCACAAAAATTGTGCATGTTCCTTGGGTGGACATGCCTAGCCGTGGGTGTGTCAGCCTGTGGCATAACAGATGTGTTAGGCACGCCAACTTTGTCATGGGCGGGCACACCCATATCCGACCACGCCTGCCCAAATCCACCCCTGGGTAGGAAGGGGGATGATCCTTGCAATCTCCCCCCTAGAAGGCAATGGGTTGATTCATAGAATTGGCCCCCATCATACAAAGGGGTTGGTGGGTGCACTCTCCTGAGCACAGTGGCTAGGGGGTCGATTCATAGAATCGCTCCCCTAGTCATTTTTCCATGGGCGAGCATGCCCACGGTCAGGCACATCTGCCCAACGTGCACTGTCCCCATGCCTTCCAAGGGGGAGATTCTTAGAATCCACCCCGGCACAACGACCTTTTTTCCCATGTGAATTTATTTTTTTAATTTTTTAGAAAATAAAATTAACAAAATTCATTTTTGGTCTAGTATTCTAGATGAACCTTAAAAACCCAGTTGAAACATAATTAATAGTAAAAATATGGGGGTTCAAGACCTATACTTAATGGGATTTGAACTTGAGTCTACCTTGTTTCAACAATTTCCAAATTTTTGAAATAATAAATTGAGATGCTACCCAAGATGGAGAAAATGAATTTAAAAAATATGATTTTTCGGCATATAATAACATATTTTACTCAAATTCCTTGTTGAATAGTTGAATTATAATGGAAACTAACCTTTGAAATGTGGTATTAAAAATAAAATTGTAAAAACATAATATATAGTAAATTATATTATGATGATACACTAATTTCTGTTACATGTGGGATATATATATATATATATATATATATATATATATATATATATATAATCAATAATATATTAGATGTTATATAATAGTAAAATCTTAATTTAAGTAAAAGATTTAGTATAATTTTGAAAGAATGTGTTAAATCAAAATTGTGTAGAAAATTTGAAATGAAATCAGGGTCAAAATTTTCAAGAGAATATTTTAGTAATTTCTTTTCAAATAGATTGTAGAAGAAAATTTTGGAGGGAAATACTTCAAAATAATTTTTTGGAGGGAAAATTTTCGGCGAAAAAATATTGGGGGGGGGACTTTGGAGGGAAAATTTCATTATTTCAACTATATATTATCATTGGGAGAGATTTCATTTGCATCATTCAACATATTTTGTTTGAATATCATGTATTCTTCTGATACTAAAGTTTCTCTTTATGAAGCATCAAGATCTTTGTCGCGTAACAACTCTATTCATATTGATGAATATAATGAAAATTTTTCCACTATGAATAGAGAGTCAAATTCTCCACTTATTCCTAATCCTAAGGACTATGAGAGCAACACTCACAAAGGGCAGGATGAATAATTTCAAAAAAATAGAAATTCACATTTTCCACTTAGTCCTAATCCTATGGACTATGAGAGAAATAGTGACGAAGGCCAGGATGAATACATTTTAGTAATTAAAGTGTCACATTTTCCACTTATTCATAATCTTATGGACTACACAAGGGCTTCACTGCGGGATAAATACTATAACATGTGGGTTCATATTGGGGGATATATAATGAGGAAAAAATGACATAATATATTGGGGGATATATAGGGGTATAGGGGTATATGGGTAAAGGGTTTGAGAGGTATAAAAAATGGAGCTCAAAGTTAATGAAAAAATATAAAGGGTTATAAAAAATGTTAATAAAAAAATGGATACCTACAATATATAGTGAAAGTAGGGGCTTTTTAAATTGGGAAGGTGTATTCAATTTATATTGTTAGGGGTTTAAATAATGTGATTTTTAGAGGCATTTTCCAATATGTACTCAAATTAAGGGTATTTTTTACTATTCTATGATCACACGTGATACATTATAGGTTCATTAATTGAAGCCTCCATGATGGACTATGAGAGAAAAAGTGACGAAGGCCGGGATGAATAATTTCCAATAAATCGAGTCACAAATTCCATTTAGTCCTAATCCTAAGGACTACGAGAGCAGTAGTGATGAAGGGCAGGATAAATAATTTTCAATAAATAAAGAGTCACATTTTACACTTAGTCCTAATCCTATGGACAGAGAAGTAGTGACAAATGCGAGGATGAAGAATTTTTAGTAATTAAAAAGTCACATTTTTCACCTAGTCCTTATTCTATGAACTATGAGAGGAGTAGTGATGAAGGGCAAGATGAATCATTTTCAATAAATTAAGAGTCACAATCTACACTTTGTCCTAATCCTAAGGATTGTGAGAGAAATAGTGATGAAGGGTAGGATGAAGATGATGAAGAATATCCTCCAAGTCAGTATTTCAGAAGGACAGATGATGTTAGAGAAAATTTTCCTACCCCTGAAGATGGTAATGAATATATTTCGAACAATAATGGTGATGAATTTCCTAACTATGTTCTAAATGGTCATAGTGAGAAATTTTTTACTCCTAATGATGTTGAAAATGTTTATACATAGAATGATGAAATGATGGATATGTTGCGAGCAAATATTGTATCTAGGAGTAGGACTAGACTTTTTTGTATCAACCGGAGATGTTATAGTTATACAATGGGTAGAGAAGAATACCTCATGAGAATAATTTCTACCATTGATATCATTTCAAATGAAGGTTGTAAAAATTATTGCTTGAAACATATGGATTTCAAGTTTGATTTCGGGAAAAGGAAGATATATTTGTCAATGAATAAAAGCATGCAAAATTCATATTTAGTGGGGTGATGCAATCTACATTGTTAGGTTATGAGTATCATATTGGGTCTTTATTGCTATATATAAATTATTTGAAACTCTTTCATTCAATTATTAATTTTTTCTATCAAGAATCCAAGAAAATTTGGAAAAATATCCCACATATTATTCAAAAGTACATCATAAAGGAGAGTTTGGCCTATTGGAAAATACTACAATTTCATGGATGTAATAATTCTTTTCAAAACATGGATAGTGTTTTCCAGATAGAGATACAGTACATATTCTGGATAATTTCTCAAGGCGATAAATATATAACATATACAATGAATATGCATAAGGTGTCGAATGAAATGGTTGTTTTATTACATATAAATATTTAGTAAATATATGTAAGAGAGGATTAAACAATGTTCATCTTCCTAAGAAGATAAGGATGGGGGTTTGTAGTACATGTGCTTCTCTTAAATAAAAAAGGGATAAATGTCAAGGACAAAAAAGAGTTAAGAATTCAGAAGATTATTTTTTAAAATTGTATTGTCATCAACTATGAAAATGTATTTATTAATAAGTTTATTTTCTGTTATGTGTAGATTACATTGTCAAAGCACTTCAAGAGCATCGTGAAAATAAAACAAGTGAAAGAAAAAATTTGAACAAGAATCGAAATAAGTTTTATGATAATCCATATAAATATTTTTGCTTGATAATTAATGGTATGGACCAGAAGAAAACACTTCTTCCACATTTTTTTCTCACAACCAGAAATTTACAGGAGGAAAATTTATCCAGGTTCACTCAGACGGTTCTATGGCCTTCAGTGGGAAAATTTCATTAAGGGTTTACTTCACAACTCCAAATATTCATAATGATGTAAATATGAAAATAACCATAATTCATGATGTGTTTTCTCATTGGTCTGGTAATTTTCCTAAAGTTTTGTATCTACAATTGGACAACACTTGTCGTGAAAACAAAAATCAGATTGTTTTTTGGATATCTAAACATTCTTTGTTTTTGGATATCTAAACATTATTGTTGAATTGATATTTTTCAGAAGGTAAAGTTTGGTTTCCTTCTAGTTGGGCACACTCATGACCATACTGATCAGATTTTTTATCGATTTTTAGTAACAGTGAGGAGGAAGGAGTTTGGGATATTTCCATCATTAATTGAATGTATTAAGAAGTCATACATGCTAGAGAATATTTTTCATGTGTTAGAAGAAAATTTTTACATGTGAAGGTTTATTCTGGGATCGCATGGTGAGGAGAAATACGTTGAGCAACTTAATGACATTATCTTCCAACCTCAATTTCGCATAAAAAAAATTATGGGAGAACACTTATATGGGGCAAGAAGTATTCAACTATTGTTGAATGGATTTTGTCATCAGGTTTTTCATTTTTAAAGTTCATTCGATATCATCCAATATATGTGTAAAATATATTGTTATTGCAATCAGTTGTTGAATTTCATAATGCACAAAGGAAGAAGAGAGGTATAGATTAATTTGAATGCCTAGAAGAAATTAAAAAATAATTTAGATATACATATGAGTACTTTGAAATTGTTGGTTCAGTTTAGTGGGAGTCCTTTTTCAATGATCAGTGATATCATTTCAAGATCAACAAATGAAGATACACTTTTGAAGGCTCCATTAATTTGGACACAAAATGTGTTAAATGAACTTGAGGAGAGAAAAATTTTTGAACAACAACAATCTCAAGGTATTATCAATTCTTTATAGGTAGAGGAAAGAGAAATGTAAATTGGTTCAAGAAGATATTGTGTACAGCATGAAGCCATGGAAGACCCTTATAGGGGTTCAGTACATGATATTAAGGAGGGTTTCATGATCACAGTGTTAGAAGATGGAGATGCACATGGCTGTCCATTCTCAGTTTCCAAGGTTATAAAGATCGTTATTGATGCAAGAGCATCTGGATTTAGCCAGCAATGTGATTGTGTGTTCACATGTTGTGGCCAACAAGAGGTGGAGAAACATTTATTATTAATATTTTATTTAATTTTAAATGTGACAAGTTATTTTGTTTTGATTTCTTATATAAAAGGAGTGTATTAGTTTGATGTGCTAAGTGTCCTTTCAGTATTAAAAACATGTACAAACTTTCTCCACTTTTTTTCTCAAGGAATGATTATTTTAACCATGAAACATAGATGAATTTGTGAGTTTTAAGCATGAAAATAAGATAACACTGTACAATAGTGTATAATAGAGAAATAACATCACACATAAGTTTTATACAACAAGCATGATGAAGCAATTCACCCCTCCTGGGCTACATCTGTTGGTCCAACTCCCAATGGCATGTCCCTCTTTGTCATTATGCTCAAAATTGAAAATACATGTGTTTAGAAGCCTCAAATGGTTATTTTCTCTACACCAGTGGCTCCAAAATGCTCAAATTAGTCTAGGTACACTCTTTCTTCACCCCAAATTGTTCGAAAATTGACCTCCGAAGGCTTTTTCCCAATCTCAGCTAGAAATCCTACACTAATTGTGGATAACTGCAGTTAATTTGGCAAAAACCCAAAATTTTTAGCCAGCACTAAAGAGTCCACTAGAATAAACCATTTTTATTAATGTATAGTGGTTAGGGCGTGGTGGTCACAAACCAACCCCTCATCTTAAACCCGATAGTTTATGGTTTTAAAACTCTGCAACAATGGAGCGGAACTCGAAGTCTTTAAAGTTTCGAAGACCGTGACATTCATTACCATGTAAACTATGCTAGGTGATGAGTTTTGGAGTGATACACATCCCGAAATTGTCGAAGAAATGTGTGATAACCATCGACAAACATTTATTTAAACCATGCCTTGTGAACCTATTTAAAACTACCGGAAGTTACGTTATAATAAACCACCACATTGAAGTTTTATGTCACGGTGTGACATGTGACCACGACCCTGAAGCCGCCAAAATGGTCGTTTGATTAGCTGTCGGTTGGAGGTTTGATTTGGAAATTTATAAGTCATATGTGACCACATACCATGGGGCCGCCAGTGGGTTGGAACTATCGTCGGTCCCCCACCCCCCCCCCCCCCCCAACTTAGAAAACCAATACAATTTAAATTTATGCGGCATGCTTATACGTTAAGAATCATGTGATAGGAGGGACAGTGGAGGTCTTTGCTTCTATGCCATAGTTCGTGGGGTCGAACCCCTCGGACCTCACATAAATTTTACAGAAACCTCCTAGGGACATGTGGCAGCCTTCAAGCTTGCCACATGTCACCCATCCAACGATGCTTAATAAAACACGTACATATCCATCCAACAGTCCAGAAACAGCCATGTGTTAATATCTGATTGGATTTGAGAAAAGGGAATATTCCCAGTATATTCCAACTTCTGAATGTACCTACATGCTAACTGGGCATCCCAGTCACTCCTATCGCAAAATTTTAACTGTTTAGTAAAATGAACAGAACGTGATATTTTCCGCATATGACATCAATTTTTAGAACTATTCACGGTGTCAAAATCATAATGACAAGACCTATCTGATCTCTCAGGTTCGTTACAGTTTCAAGCACTTTAAATTTTGATCAAAACACATGATCTCCTAATCCCACCTCCCCATTGGGAATAATTTTCACCCCAAAAGACTTTAATTACCTATTCAGGAGATGAGGGTATAGCTCCCCCACCTTTTCAACTTCCACCCACCTTGCCTTACTTGGTTCTCTGCCCTTGAGCCAAATTCGAAGATAATCGACACTTCCCCTCTTATAAGTGTGTGTCCTCCTGTCAAGGAGGGTATCCTCCTTGAGCTCATCCAGAAATTATAGTGAGAAATATTCTATAGATGGCAGCTGAATATCACTCCCTTGATCATCAATCAAAGGAGGCTCATACAAACGTAAATTTTCCACATTCACAGCGAAATACATTTGCATATATGAAGGAAAGTCAAGTTTCAACGAATTATTACCAAATTGTTTGATGATCTTGAATGGAACATAGTGAATGTGCTTGAGATTTTTATCTTCTCCTTGGATCCTTTCTTTGCTTATGTGCAACCATACTTCATCTCCTTCTAGAAACTTGTGATCAACTCTATGTTTGTCATGCCTCTCCTTATATTTTCTTTGACTCTTCGCAAGCTGTTATTGAACTTGTTGATGAATAATCTGAATTTTCTCAATGAAATTTCGAGCCTTGTCAATATCACTATGCCCATCAATTGCAACATCCTTCTCAAAGATGAATTATAATGGTGATTTTGGAAAATACCCAAAGCAGGCTTCAAAAGGTGAAGTATTTGTAGAAGATTGCTTGGCCAAGTTGTAAGCGTCTTGAATGTAATGTTGTTGTTCATACCACAAATTGGGATGTTTGATGCAATATCCTCTCAATCGATGCACAACGGTTCTATTCACCATCTCGGTTTGGCCATCAATTTGTGAATGAAAAGCAGTACTCTTTTTCAAATTTTTTTCCATCATCTTCCAAATATTGGACCAAAAAATCCCAATGAGCCTGGAATCCCTGTCACTAACAATAGAAGTTGACAATCCATAATGAACCCATACATGTTGAAAATAAAGTTCAACAGTTTGTTCAATAGTAATGGTTTTCTTACATGGCATAAGTATACACATTTTACTGAATCTATATACAACTACATAAAGATAATCATGATTCTTTTTTGACATAGGTATACCTCCAACAAAGTCCATGGAGACACTCTCCCATGCCCTTGATGGTACCGGCAGTGGTGTGTAAAACCCAAGCTTCCTATTTCTAGGCTTGCTTGTTGCACACATAGAACAACCTCTTATAAAACGTGATGCATTGTCTAACATGCAAGGCCAATAGCAATACCTCTATAGATGTGCCACTGTTTTTCTTACCCCAAAGTGTCCAGCAATAAGAGACGAATGAACCTCTCTCATGAGACTAAGTCTCTTTCCTTGTGGTATACACAGTTTGCCCAAATTAAACAAAAAATTGTTATGCATGTGATAATAATTTTCCTCAACCTAATTCCCTTCACTCAAACTAGCACTCCACATCCAAAACCATATCCACTTGGGTGGATTTGTAAGGATGTAAATTTATAGGTTTCAAAGAAGTGTATATTGTGCTTTTCAATAACTGCACATTTTTTTGACATGGTTGAATTAGATGTGGTTCCGCTTGATATTACAGGTATTGTGTTGGGCAGTACTTACTTGTATGAAAGGAAAGTGATTTTCCATCGCTATGAGAACAATACCATTTATTCAGATATGGCAAGGAGTTCATTGTTAGAGCACATCGCAAGAAGATAAATATTGCAATGGTAAATGCTGTACATGTAAAGATTAATGTGGAATAGTCTCAAGATGAAGTTTCTTGACCAAGTCTTGAGAGATTAAGTTTGCTTGTGACCCACTATCAAACAGTGTGTCAATCTTGGTAGGTTTGGATATGACCCTAACATGAAACAATTCAATTATCTCTTCTTCATTTGGAGCTTGTATGTGACAGTTTGATGTATCAATGCTAGGATTTGTTTCAATTTCGTTCCCCTTCATGTTCTTCAATCCCATGGTTGTAATATTTGATTCATCACCTGAATCCTCTCCTAAGTCATGTTGAGTTGTAGCTGCATTTTTCTGCTTCCCTTTGTTATTGTTATACTTGGGTCTCTTTTCAGGATGTAATTTCCAACTATTTTTCTCTTCATGACCTTCTCTTAAACAATGTTTAAAGAGCACTTTTTCTCCCTCTTTACTGACAGATTCATTCTTTTTTCCCTTACCTTTTGAGGTCTTCTCTTTTTTTTCCCCTTAAAAGGTTTCTTCCTACCCTCATCAGTAATTTTTTCCCTCTAGCTTCTAGATGTGTGTCCTGAACACAAAATTCATCTAATCTTGTAGGTTTAAACATGGGAATAGTATGTTTTAGGTAACTATGTAAGCCTCCTATGTACTTGAGCAAAGTATCTTGGTTCTACAAATATGCCCCTAATAAGAGAGCTCTTCTCCTAAATTCTTGGTTTTATTCTTACACATTATGTCCTTTCAATTGTCAGACATTTTTCCAGTTCATTATGGCTTTCTGCATGTGAGCTAATGGATAAAAATGTTGTTTTATTGTAGTAATGAAATTAGTCCATGATAGAATAATATTACCATGCTTTTTGATCTCCTCCTTTTTCTTGGCTTCTCACCAAACAAGTGTTGCACCTTCCATCCTCAATGAAGCTAGTTGGATTTTGGTATTATCATCATGAAGGTTATGAATTCTCAAATATACCTCCAATTGCCTAATCCAATTATAAATATTTTCTTCATTGAATTCACCATTAAAGATTAGCAATTCAAACTTAACATAAAGTTTTAGAAAAGGAATTTTACGAGTGTTCTTTGACTTATGTAACTGGTGTACTGAAGATGAAGTAGAGGATGATGATGATGAGGGTGAGGATGGTGACTTTCCACTGCCTTCATTTCCTCCATTGCCCTTCTTTGATTTATCTTCATCATTGTGACCTCCTGATGGTCACTAACCTTCCTTGTGAAGTTTGGATCCTTCTCCTTCTATTCTCTCATTCCTTTCTTGATAAAGGACTCTCACCATTTTAGTCATGTCAAGGAATGCTTTCCTGAACACTCTTTCTTCTTCTTTGGGATCCACCTCCTCATGGATTTCTTCTTCCTCTGGAGGCATGCTTAATGATTCTTATACTTCCTTTGGAGGTGAAATAGGTGATGGAGAATGTGGCAATATTGCCCTCCTTTGTTGTGGCTCACTTGGAGAACCTCTGCTTCCACCAATTTGCTTTCTCCTCTCTTAAGCTTGAGCCTAGTAAGCATGTGAACACTTCCAAATAGTTAAACAAATATTTGCACAAAAAAACACCAAATATTAAACTTGGCTTTAATACTGACCTGATCTGAAAGAAGTGTATTAGTTTGTTGTGCTAAGTTTCCTTTCAGTAATAAAAACATGTACAACTTGTCTCCATTTGTTTGCTTAAGGAATGAGTATTTTAACCATAAAACATAGATGAATTTTTGAGTTTTAAGCATGAAAATAAGCCTAAATAACATTGCACATAAGTGTATAACAGATAAATAACATCACACATAACTTTTACACAACAGGCATGATGAATTAGTTCACCGCTCCTGGGCTACATCTATTGGTCCAGCTCCCAATGGCATGTCCCTCTTTGTCATTATGCTCTAAATTGAAAATACATATATTTACAAGCCTCTAATGGTTGTTTTATCTACACCAGTGGCTCTAGAATGCTCAAATTAGTCTAGATAGATTCTTGTTTCACCCCAAATTGGTTGAAAATTGACCTCCCAAGGCTTTTTCCCAATATCAGCTAGAAATCCTCCACTAATTGTGGAGAATTGCGGTTAATTTGGCAACAATCCCAAATTTTTAGTCACCGCTAAATAATCCACTAGAATAAATAGTTTGTAATAATGTCTAGTGGTTAGGGCAGGGTGGTCACAAGCTGACCCTCCACCTTAAGCCTCGCAGTTTATGGTTTTAAAACTCCATAACAATGGAGCGGAACCTAGAGTCTTTAAAGTTCTGAAGACTGTGGCATTAATTACTATGTAAACTACGCTATGTGATGAGTTTTGGATTGATACCCGCTGCGGAACCTTTGGAGCAACGTGTGATAACCATCGACAAACATTTATTTAAATTGTGCCTTGTGAACCTATTTAAAACCGCCATAAATTATGTTATAGTAAACCGTCACATTGAAGTTTTATGTCATGGTGTGACATGTGACCATGACCTTGAAGCCGCCAGAATGGTGGTTTGATTAGCTGGCGATTGGAGGTTTGATGCCACAATTTATTGTTCATTTGTGACCACATACCATGGGGTCGTCGGCGGTCCCCCCCCCCCCCCCTCCCACAACTTAGAAAACCAATGCAATTTAAATTTATGCGACATGCTTATAGGTTAAGAATCATGTGATAGGAGAGATGGTGGAGGTCTTTGCTAGCATGCCAGAGGCTGTGGGGTCGAACCCCCTCTGGGCTTGCCACGTGTCACCCATCCAATGATGCTCAATAAAACACGTACATCTTCATCCAACGGTCCATAAACAACCACATGTCAATATCTGATTAGATTTGAGAAAAGTGAATATTCCCAGTGTATTCCAACTATTGAATGTACTTGCCTGCTGACTGGGCATCCAGTCACATCTATCACAAAATTTTAGTGGTTTAGGAAAATGAAAAGAATGTGATATCTTCCTCATACAATGTCAGCTTTTCAAACTATTCACTGTGCCATAATCGCAATGACGAGACATATCCATTCCCTTAGGTTCAGTACAATTTCGAGCACTTTAAATGTTGAGAAAAACACATGATCTCCGAATCAATTTCCTAACTTAGGTAAGAATAAAATAGAAATTGGTTCTCCCTACGAGGAAATTAAGCCAAGCAGGTTAGAGAATTTATATGGGATGGAAAATTTTTTTTTGAGTGGTTCAGCAGAAATATAATAACTGTCAAAGTGAACTATATATATATATATATATATATATATATATATATATATATATATATATATATATATATATATATATATATATATATATATATATATATATATGAATAGGTGTGAGTGAAAGAAGAGTGGAATAGGTTTGGAATAGGTGCGAGAGAAGAGTGAGAGAGGAGTGAACAGAGAGCATAAATAAATGTAAAAACCATCCATCTAAGGGCTTGGCTCTGTGTATTTCATTTCTAATTTAATTCTAAGTGTTTTGTATTTTAATCAGGCTCTCTGTTTTAAACAGTTCATTTTATTTATATGTTGAATAGGATATCGCATTGATGACATAGCAGATTCCAATCAAATGTGCAGGTAGCAACAAGGATTGTTATATCTTGCGCAGATCAATAGTGGGAAATCATATCGCAACCATGAAGACTTCGCACATCACAGGATTTAGTGTTTGTGGTTAAGATTTTTCACGATAATTTATTTACCTTGCAATGCGAAGTAGATTGGAAAAGAGACAAGCATGGACCGTCAGATCCAAAAAATACCAACAGCAGAGATCGAAGCACACCTATAGCGATGTCGCAAGTCAAAACTTTTAGAGTTTAGTGTTAAGACATCGCACGGTAATTTATTTTGTATGTGATGTGAAGTGGAGAAGGACCACGTGTTGGCATAACACAATATCACAAATCACAAGGAATAAGGATTAACCACTAAGTTAAATCATAAAGGTTATGAAGTGCGATCTCTTGTGATTGGTTCAGAGTATTGTGGTATCCTCCACAAAGAAGTTTCACGTGTATGTAATGTAGAAATTTATATATATATATATATATATATATATAAATGATATGTTATACATTCGAGATTCTCCAAATCACACACTATTTGACTTCATGCACAATATAGAATCTCTTCTGCCATTGATCACTAATTACAGAAATAGAAACAATCGCATGTGCATATTAAAACCATAAACAGTCACACATATGAACACAGTATTTTATGGGAAAGATTAAAGCTGAAAACCCCCAACTATCTGTATATTATATGTCATATATATCATTTAACAATCATCATACAAAGCTCCTCACAAGCTCTCAATACAATCACCAATTTCTACACACTAATCAGGTCCGATCTAGCAAAACACATGCTCCAATCTCTGACACCTGCTAGCCTGCCTCTACTGCACAATCACTGCTGAAGAATGGCTCTGAATGAACTCGAATTGGTCCATCCTTTCTCATGCAATCCTCATTGGCATCTCCAACCATTGTGTGTTGCAAATCATGCAACACTATAGTCACAACTGATAGTCACACTGCTCTTTCACCTACCTCTTCACTGGTCTCCACTGAAACTATCCATGTACTGTAGTTAACTGATGTATTCTTTACTTGATTAATGAGTTAATAATTAGTAAATTAATTAATAATTAATTCACACAACTCTTACTAGTGTATCAATTAGTTAGACTAGATACAACTAGCTCAACTATTTTTAACTCGGTTAAACTGAACACAACTCCACCAACTACCTCAATAACTCCACCAAACTCTGTCACATGAGTTCTAACTAAAGTATCCATGAAATAGCTCCACTTAACCCTCAGGAATAGCGTAATTCCTTAAATGCATCTCTTGTGCCACATCTGTGCACTTAACTGAAGTGCTCCAAGAGAATAAGATAATGTTTATAGTCCAAATATTATTAAGAGCTAATAATATTCGACATATCTATTTTTAGACTAGCAATCTAAAAATAGATTTTGCCAAAAATGTCTAAAAATAGAAGTCCATCTATTTTTTCCAACTTGACCAACCATCCACAAATAGCATCCTGCAACTCATAGAATATGATCGACATGTCTAAAATTAGACATAGTCTAAAAATAGACTTGCGCCAAAAATTGCCTGCGGGCCCACTTAGTGAAGGCGACTCTTTTCACTAAGCTCATCATCCTGTTGCAATCTCAACACTCCCTCTCAACAAGATAGGGATTATCTTCCACCCCGATCCTGCCCCTATGGTATTCGAATTTGCTCATGGTGAGCGCCTTCATCAAGATATCAGCATCCTGATCCTCTGTGGGAATGTATGAAAGTAGCGTGATCTTCCACTACACAAAATCTCTGATATGATGATACTGGATGTAAATGTGTTTAGATCTATCATGAAATACTGGATTAAACGAGAGTTTGATGAAACTCTGATTATCACAATATATCACAGTAGGATCTAAGTGTGAACCGAACAACCCAACCAGGATCTTCCTCATCCATATAGCCTCGCATGCAGCCAAACTTGCTGCCATATACGTGGCCTCTACTGAACTGAGTGCCACGGATCTCTACTTCCTGCTGTACCAAGAAACTGATGTCGACCCGATACTGAAAATCCCTCCAGATGTGCTCTTTCTATACGTTGGGCTCCTTGCCCAATCTACATCCATAAAGCCACACAGCTTCACCTCATCCGACTGTCTGTACCATAATACATATCCCAGTGTGCCTCTGAGATATCTCAATACATGCTTGCCTGCCTTCCAAAAGAGCTTGGTAGGCTTAACCATAGCTTGTGAAAGCTGGTTGACAACGTAGCATATGTCAGGTCGTGTATTGACTAGATACATAAGCGACCCCACCAACTGTCGGTAAATAGTGGCATCCACTACCTCTGCTGATGTAGCATCCTCTTTCCTCCATCCACCAGGAAGAGGAGTGTCGATAGGCTTGCAGCCATGCATGTTGAACTTCTCTAGTATCTCTCGGGCATACTTGCCTTGAGACACAAACAATCCATCACTGCGCTGCCAAATTTCCAATCCAAGGAAATAATGAAGGAGGCCCAAGTCCTTCATCTCAAACTCCGTTGCAAGATCAGCCTTGCATGAGTGTATCAACAGTTCATCACCCATCAAAATCAAATTATCTACACAAAGTAAAATGATCGGCAACTTACCCTCCACCACAATCTGGTATAGGTTCAGATCCGCCTTACTCTTGGAGAATCCAAGTCTGGTGAAATAACTGTCTATCCATTTGTACCAAGCACGAGGTGCTTGTTTCAACCCATACAACGCTCTTTTGAGCCTGCACACATGCGACTCGCTGCTGAAGATCTCGAAACCTTCGATCTGCTCTGTTTACACCTCCTCCTCAATCAGTCCATTGAGGAACGCAGTCTTCACATCCATCTGATGAATGTGCCACCCCATCTGTGCTGAGAGAGCAAGAATCGTCCGTATGGAAGAATACCTTGCGATAGGTGCAAAGGTTTCCTCATAATCTATCCCCTCAATCTGTGAGAAGCCTCGGGCAACAAATCTTGCCTTGTACTTCTCCACACTCCCGTCAGCTGCTTGCTTCACTTTGTAGATCCATCTCGAACCTACCACTGATTTCCCTTCCGTCCTTGGGACAATCTCCCATGCACTGTTTCTGACAATCGAATCATACTCTTCCACCATGGCATCTACCCATGTGGGATCCTCCACCGCTTCCTTGAAAGAGGATGGCTCTGTCACGATACACTTGCTCATAAGAGCCATGTATCCAGTATACTAGTTAGGTGACTATCTCTACCTGCACTATGATGTAGGTGCTCCTAAAATCTTCTCTGCATCCTGAATTAGTCGCATAGCTTCTGTAGTGTGCTTCCACCCTCTAATGGTTGGCGCTGCATGAGTGGTCTCTTCCACTCCATGAACCTCCTCTTGTGGCTGATCCACATCTTGAGGCTCATCCTTAGGAACTAATAGCTCCTCATCTGCATGCAAGTGTGGCTCCCTCTCAAGCGAACACTTCATGGTTTTCTCCTCATGAAATTTGATATCCCGTCACACAACAGTCTTCCAACTGTCTGGAAAATACACACGATAGTTGTGGGGTGTATCAGTGTAACCCACAAATATCCCAACCTCTGCATTTGGCTCTAGCTTCTTCCTGGAATCCTTCATCACATGAATGTAAACAGGTGAACCAAAAATCCTCAAATGAGAAATATCAGGCTTCTTACCAGAAAACACCTCCTCGGGTGTACTCATGCCAAGTATCCTGTGAGGACAACGGTTTTGCACATAAACCGCAGTATTGCGTGCCTCATCCCACAAGTGTATGGGAAGGCCCTAATCATGCAACATCACCCATACGGCACCCACAATCATTCTGTTCTTCTGCTCAGCGACCCAATTCTTCTATGGGTTATGAGGCGCTATGAGCTCTCTTTGAATTCCTTCTGCACTAAAAAAGTCTTTGAATTCGCCAAAGATGAATTCACCACCATTGTTGCTCCTAAGAGCCTTCACCTACTTCCATGATTCTTTCTCAACCAGTGCCTTGAACTCACAGAACTTTGAGTATGTCTCACTCTTCTTCTGCATGAAGAAGATCTAGCACTTTCGAGAAAAATCATCAACAAATATCACATAGTACCTGTGCTTTACTGTCAAAGCTACTGAGAAAGGTCCACACACGTCTGTGTGAATTCTCTCAAGGATCATCGTGGCGCAACTATCCTTCTCATGAAAGGTGGATTTCACAAATTTTCCCAAAGTACATCCCTTGCACTGATCTGACTGTGCAAGTGTACCTTTGGGAAGCCTGGTGGAAATCTGCTGCAAAATTTTCAAAGCACCATGGTGAAGATGGCCCAATCTCCTGTGCCATATCTCGTCCTCATCCCAGATCACCACTCCTTCTGCCTTGCCTACCATTTCTGCACAGCCATCTACCTGCAACTGATAAAGGTTCTTAACTGGAACCCCTATCCTCTGAGTTTCACTATTTGCCTTACTGCGCAAGAAATATTTTCCCTCACTAAAGACAACATAATATCCCTCGTCTTCCAACATAGCCATAGAGAAAATATTCTTCTTCAATCCTAGAACATGCATCACTTCCTTCAATACGAAGGGTTTACCAGACTCCCTCTCAAAGGAAATGGTACCAATACCGGTCGCACTGTATCGACCATCATTGCCCATCTTGATGTGCACTCCAAGATCTTTCTCATCCAGATCAGTAAAAAAATCTTTGTCTTTGGTCATGTGAAAAGGCGCACCACTGTCAAGAAACCACACTGAACCCATCATACTTGAGACCAAGCATGTGATCAGTGAAAAATCCAGCTCAAACTATGAGGCTAAGGCCTCTCCAGCTGCAGATCTAGCAGCCTACTTATTTATCTTCTTCTGGGGACAATTAGTGGCGTAATGTTTGTGTTGGTGAAAGTGAAAGAACTTCACCTTGGACATGTCCTGCTTCTTGCCTTTCACACCAAATTGAGAAGCATTCTTCTTACTCTTCCCCTTCCTTACTTTGGCAGCCAAATCAAAATTTTCTTCATCTAAATTCTTTGATGAATATCTGTCCCTGGTACTTCGCCTTATTTCCTCTTTACAAGATCAGACCAAAGTCGCTCCCATCCTGGAAATTTCTCCCGACCATTGACAGAGTCCTCATAGGAATGCCAACTCTTCGGAAGCCCAAGGAGAGCCAAGCTCACTAATTCCTCGTCATCTACAGTAACCCCCACACTTCCCAACTCATCCCTACACTGGAAAAACTTCGTGAGGAACTTGGGTATACTGTCGCCTTTCTCCATTTTTATGTTCCTGAGTTTATCCTTGAGCACCAACTTCCTTTGGTCGCTCTTGCTTTGGAAAAAATATTTCAAAGATTTCCACATCAATAATGGAGAAGATTTACCATGAAGGCTGGACACTATGTGATCCTTCACACCCTCCAACAGAATCCTTCGACATTTTGTTGTCTTCTTTTTCCATGCATCAAGTGCAGTAGCATCGCTAGAAGTAGGTTTTGGAATTTCTGCATCTATCAACTCCTTCAACCCATTGTCATCTAGCACTACCTCCATCCTTTCTTTCCATGCAATATAATTTGAGCTGCCCTCAAGGGCATACTCCAATCAAAATCCGTTGAAAGACATCTCAACTTCGAGAAAACACTGCTGCAAATTCGAATTCCACCAGCACAAAACTCAACAGCTTCAATGTTTTGCAATTGCTCCAATGATCAATATAGCTCTGATACCATGTAGAAATTTATATATATATAACTAATATGTTATACATCCAAGATTCTCCTGATCACACACTATTTGACTTCATACACAAAACATAATCTCTTCTACCATTGATCATTAATTGCGGAAATAAAAACAATCGCATGCTCACATTAAAACCATAAACATTCACACATATGAACACAATATTTTATGGGAAAGCTTAAAGCTGAAAACCCCCAAATGTCTGTATATTATTTTTCATAGAGATCATGTAACAATAATCATACAAAGCTCCTCACAAGCTCTCAGTACAATCTCCAATTGCTACACACTAATCAGGTCCAATCTAGTAAAACACATCCTCCAATCTCTGCCACCTGATAGCCTACCTCTACTGCGCAATAACTGTTGAAGAATGGATCTGAATTAACTCAAATTGGTCCAGCCTTTCTCACGCAATCCTCATTGGAATCTCCAACCACTGTGTGTTTCAAATCATGCAACACTATAGTCACAATTGATAGTTACACTGCTCTTTCACCTACCTCTTCACTGGTCTCCACTGAAACTGTCCATGCACTGTAGTTAACTAATGTATTATTTAGTTGATTAATGAGTTAATAATTAGTGAATTAATTAATAATTAATTCACACCACTCTTACTAGTGTATCAATCAGTTAGACTAGATACAACTAGCTCAAATATGTTTAACTCAGTTAAACTGAACACAACTCCACCAACTACCTCAATAACTCCACCAAACTCTGTCACATGAGTTCTAACTAAATTATCCATGCAATAGCTCCACTTGACCCTCAGGAATAGTGTAATTCCTTCTGTCAGTTCTTGTGCCACATCTGTGCACTTAACTGAAGTGCTCCAAGAGAATAATATAATTTTTATAGTCCAAATATTATTAAGAGCTAATAACATTCGACATATCTATCTTTAGACTGAAAATCTAAAAATAGATTCCGCTCAAAATGTCTAAAAATAGAAGTCCATCTATTTTTTCCAACTTGACCAACCATCCACAAATAGCATCCTGCAACTCATAGAATATGATCGACATGTCTAAAAATAGACTTGCGCCAAAAATAGCCTGCGGGCCCACTTAGTGAAGGTGACTCTTTTCACTAAGCTCATCATCTTGTTGCAATTTCAACATGTAATCATTTTTGTTTTATGTGGGTTTTTAAAGTAATATGTTTTTGATTCCGTGTGTATTCTGATTTTATTGTAGCTTGTCTACATCATTTGGTATCAGAGTAGACGTTAAGTTCTATTCTCGAAGGTTGGAGCAAATATGCCACCCCGAAGAGGATACAGCATAGGTCGGGGAAGGCCAGAAGCTAATTCAATTTTTCTAGATGAGATTCGACATATTCATACAATAATGGAGAGAGTAGAGATTGCTTAGAGGAGAGTACTTGATGGAGGAGATGTCAGCGCAGCAGAGGAAACTTCCGCGAAAGAATAAGCGATAGAAGATGAGGCAACCAAATTTATCAAGAAATTAGAAAAGGTTAGTGGGAAACCGAGAGTGGATATTCCTTCATATGAGGGGAACCTTAATGTGGAAGAGATGATGGATTGGATCAGTTAAATGGATAATTATTTCGAATTGGAAGAGATCGAAGATGAGAAGAAAGTAAAGTATGGAAAGAAGCACACATTGCTACCTTTGAAGGATGAAGCAGATAAAGGAATAGTTGAGAATAATGTTATGTTGATTAGTGGAAAGGAGTTGCTACAAGAAGTCAAAAAGGAGAAAGAAATGCATTTTGTTTTTGTGGGTAAACCCAAGGAAATTCTAACTTCTACAAATTTAGACAATTTACCTGTGAAAATTAAAAATATGTTAGATGATTATGCTGATATAGTTTTTGATGAATTACCAAATAAATTTCCACCAATTAGAAGTATCACGCATCACATAGATTTAATACCTGGTGCCATTTTACCAAAAAAAGCAGCATATAGAATGACCCCTTGGGAGAATGAAGAAGTTGGAAGACAGGTACAGGAACTATTAGATAAAGTATTAATCAAAGAAAGTCTTAGTCCATGTGCAGTACCAGTCATGCTTAGTCCAAAGAAAGGAGTTGAGTGACGCATGTGTATTGATTCCCGAGCCATAAACAAGATCACTATCAGTTATATATTTCCATTGTCATGCATAGATGATTTGATGGATTGTTGAAGTGGGTCAAAGTATTTTACTAAAATATATCTGAAGAGTGGATACCATCAAATAAGCATTAGAGAAGGAGATGAATGGAAGCCTACTTTTAAGACCAATAGTGGATTCAATGAGTGGTTAGTGATGCCTTTTGGGCTCACTAATGCACCAAGCACATTTATGAGACTAATAAACGAGGTTTTGAAAGAGTATGAAGGAAATTTTGTGATATTCTATCTTGATGGCATTCTGATTTCAGTCAGAGTAAGGACGAGCATTTGGAGCATGTCAAGCTGATGTTAAGTACTTTTAAAAAGGAAAAGTTGCTCATAAATTTGAAGAAGTGTAGTTTCATGAAGAAGGACCTCATTTACTTAGGATTTATGGTCTTAGAAGAAGGCTTGAAGATGGACCCAGAAAAGATTCAGGTAATTCTAGATTGGCCAACTTCGAGAAGTGTATTTTAGGTAAGGAGTTTTCATGGTCTTGCAAGTTTTTACAGAAAGTTTATAAGAGGTTTTAGTCAGATCTGTGCACCAAATATTGAAAAAATAAAGGAGAGAAACCAGCCATTTAAATGGACAGAAGCAACAGATCGGAATTTCAAGTCGTTGAAAAAGAATATCACTGAAAGACCTTTTTTGGCCTTGCCAAATTTTGATAAAATATTCCAAGTTGAAATTGATGCTAGTGGGATAGAAATTGGAGCTGTCTTGAGTCAAGAGAAGAGACTGATAGGTTATTTCAGTGAAAATTTAAATGGGGCAAAGAAGAAGTACTCATCCTATGATAAGGATTTCTATGCTATCGTGCAGGATTTGAAGAAATAGAGGCATTATTTGTTGCCTAAAGAATTTGTGTTGTATTCAGATAACCATGCATTGCAGTTCATAAATAATTAGCCAAAGTTGAACCAAAAGCATGCCAAGTGGGTGGAGTTTTTTCAGAGTTTTATTTTATTAATCAAACACACAAGTGGTAAGTCAAACAAAGTTGTTGATTCTTTAAGTAGAGTAAATTTGGTTCCGTAGGAATTGAGGATTGGAATTTTAGGGTTTGAAGAGATGATTGACATGTATGGGGAAGACACATATTTCAAAAAAATATATGCAATTGTTAAGAATCCATTGATTCATAATAGAAGCCAATTGTTAGATTACTTGATTCAAGGAGGATTGATGTTCAAGAAAATAAATTGTGTATACCTAAGTGTTCCATGAGGGAAAATATGATTAAGGAAAAACACAATGGAGGCTTTCTCGACACTTTAGACAGGATAAAACATTTTCTCAAGTAAGTTCTTTTTATGATTGGCCAAATATGAAAATTGATATCAAATTTTTTTTTGAGAAGTGCATCATTTGTAAACATGCCAAATGAATAATTCAAAACACTGGGTTATATCAACCATTTCCAATACCCACTAGACCTTGGGATGCTATCAACATGGATTTTATTTTATGATTTCCGAAGACTCAAAGAGGACATGATTCTACCTATGTTGTTGTAGATAAATTTTCTAAAATGGCACATTTTATTGCTTGTAAGAAAAATAGTGATGCAGCTCACATTGCTAATTTGTTTTTCTCTGAAGTTATAAGATTACATGGATTGCCTGTGAGTATTGTTTCAGAAAAGGATACAAAGTTCGTAGGACACTTCTCGAGGACTCTATGGAAGAATCTAGGTACAAACCTTAGTTTTAGTTCAGCCTATCATCCTCAGATAGATGGACAAACTGAAGTGGTGAACAAGAGCTTGGGAAACATATTAAGGAGTTTTGTTTACAAAAATCAAAATCAATGGGACTTAGCACTTTCTCAAGATGAATTTGCCTATAATGATACTCCTAATCAGAGTACTGGAATTAGTCCATTTCAGATTGTTTTTGGGATGAATCCAAGAGGGTTGTATGAACTTAGAGATTTGAGAAAAAGAGAGACAAGGAGTGAAAAAGTTGAATAATTTGCAAAATAGATATAGAAGTTGCAGGAAGATGTCAAGCAGAGCTTACATAAAAACAACCAAAAGTATAAACAAAGAGCTGATATGAAGAGGACTGAAAGGGAGTTTCAAGTGGATGAATTAGTCATAGTTTATCTAAGGAAGGGAAGGTTTCCATTTGGGACTTATAATAAAATAAAAATGAAAAAGATAGGGCCATGTAATATTTTGAAGAAGTTTTCCTCAAATTCATATGAAATTGAGTTACCAACATGAATTGGAATATCACCCATCTTTAATGTCGTATATTTGTACCCATAAAAAGGAACAACGGAAGAACTAAAAGAAGAATCTACAAAAGAGGAGGACCAAGCTTTGAATTGGAAAGAACATATGCCAAAGACAACAAAGAAATAAGTGGAAGCCATTCTGGAGAAAAGAGCAGCAAAGAAGACCATGGGACATACCTATTATCAATATCTAGTCAAATGGAAAGGAGACCTAGTGGAAGATGCCAGTTGGATGACAACAACAGAGTTACAGAAGTTTAGTATAGATCCTGAAATATTTATGGATCAATATTTTCTTCCTCGGGAGTCTGATGCAGGAGCATCCAGATTTAGCCAGTAGTGTGATTGTGTTTTCACATGTTGTGGCTAACAAGAGGTGGAGAAACATTGATTATTAATATTTTATTTAATTTTAAATGTGAGAAGTTAGTTTGTTTTAATTTCCTTTAGAACTTAGGTAGGAATAAAATAGCAATTGGTTCTCCCTACGAGGAAACTAAGCCAAGTAGGTTAGAGCATTTAGATAGGACGGAAATTGTTTGTTAGAGTGGTTCAACAGAAAGCTAATAAAGGAAAAAGTGAACTACTTTCAGGTATATATATATATATATATATATATGTGTGTGCATGAATAGGTGTAAGTGAAAGAATAGTGGAATAGATGTGGAATAGGTGCGAGAGAAGAGTGAGAGAGGAGTGAACAGAGAGTGGAAATAAATGTAAAAACCAGCCATCCAAGGGCTTGGCTCTGTGTATTTCATTTCTTATTTAATTCTAAGTGTTTTGTATTTTAATCGGGTTCTTTTTTTTAAATTGGCCGTTTTATTTCTCTGTTGAATTGGATATCGAATTGATCGCACAACACATATCAATAGAAAGTGCAAGCAGCAATGAGGATCATTAGATATTAAGCAGATCAACAATGGGAAATCATATCGAAACCATGAAGACTTATCACATCACAGGATTTAGTGTTTGTGGTTAACATTTTGCAAGATGAGTTATTTACTTGGCTGTAATATTCCCAATTATCCATGAGCTAGTAGGAATATTAAATTTTGTTTTTCTGATTTGTTAAATGAATAAGAGGAAAATGGAGGTCCATAATTCTTCTAATAATGAAATAAATCAATGCCAATGTGAAGGAGATAGACCTTGGCAGGTTAATTAAGCACCCTTTGGTGTGAAAAGGGGTTGGATCACTTTGACTGGGTCAACCTTGACCAAATCAACATCGTTGTCATGGGGGAGTGCTCATCAATGAAAGACAACGCAGTTTTATATGGATATGATTTGTGTGGAATAAGTGCTATTATTAGATGGGGCTTAGGGTTTGCAAGATCATATCTTATTTAAGGAAGAGGATGGCAGCCATATTGATGATGTTTTTGTTTTATTGTATTTCTTAATATATGATCTGTTTAGACATATATCTTTCTCTTGTTTTTTAGCACAGGGTGTTCCTGATAAGGAATCCCACCTCTTCCATTGAGAAGCTCTTATAGGATTCTTGTACTACCTTATCCACTATCAGGCTTAAATCCAAGCTTCATCTTTCATTTACAATGCAGATCCTGTTGAGGGTTTGGTTGTTTTGCAGGTTGCAGCAAGTGGAGACTAGATCTCTAGATCTAGGCCATTTCATTGCTCATTTTCAATGGAGGAGGTTTCCTTTCCATTGGGAGGACAATATTGAAGGATTTTGTGCTTATTTTCAGTTCTTTGCATCAGGACAACTGGTTATTCACCCCTACAATGCAGTTTACTTCCAGATATGCGTTATTTCTGTAGGAGGAGTTGCAGGGTGGTTTCGCACACCATATGGAGAGCTAATTTTCTAGTGAAGGGGATCTGCCTTTCACTTAGAGGATATATTGGAGGAGGATATTGTATTGAAAAATCAGATTAGACACACTTTCCAGATCTATATTTTGCAGTGGATCTGTATCCTTGGGGCTTAGATCTACATCTTGTACTTGGTGTTTTGCTGAAAAACCTTAAGGGGTTCTTCAATGGAGGTTGTATAGTGCTCAGATCTACCATAGATATATCTTTTGAGGCACATATCAGCCCTATATCTGATGTATAATAATTTTCTGTATTAGAGCTAATAAAATAGCATTGTAAGGGTCTTCCAGCTTTTATACATAGTTCCAGCACCTCATTTTGAAGGATTTTGTCCACTGGAGGCTTGTACTTTCTTGTTGTGTATCTTATGGGCCATTATTCATGTATATTTTGTTTCTCTTATAACATATGAAAGTTCTCCATATTGGCCTCTTGCTTTTATATGATGATTTTTATTATTGTTCCAGCATTGCACTATATTCCCACTTTTCCCATTTGGGAATATTACAGTGGTATCAAAGCATGATCTTTGGCTCAGCCTATGAAGACATTGCATCTATGATATCAGAAGAAGAAGAAGCTTCTAAAATAAAAGAGAAGGCTTACAAAAGAGACAAAGGAAAGCATCCATTATTTGGAGAAATGGAGGGAAAGAAGTTTTTATAACTTCTTCTCCAAACTATGAATGAGATTAAAAGAGAAACCAAGGGAATGAGGAGGGAAAGACATGAAGGTCCCTCAAGAATATTTTCACATGAAGAAAGCTCTAGCTTTTCATATTATGGGTGTGAGCATTCATCCACACAATTATATCTACAACATGGTGCCATGCCTACATTATTTTCAAGGGAAGAAGAGGAAGGCGAAACACCAAAGGAGGAGACTCTTGGTGACTATCTCCAGGAATATGAATCTTAGTCTAGAAGATTCAAGGATCATCTAAGATTCCAAGGCTTTTTTCAAATCAAAAAAGATAGAAGACTCGGTAAGTACAATAGAAGAAGAGGGTGCATGCAGCACACTTTGGGTAGATCCTTTTTACCTACTTTCGATGGGTAACCCAAGAACACAACCAAGGTTTGGGTAAGGAAGCTGGACACATATTTCTAGTTACATCAAGTTTTAGATGAGGAATCCATTAGAGTAGAAGCACTGCATCTTGAAGGTAAGGCTCATGCCTAGTGGTTATTTGAATATTCTTCATTGAATAATGCAAATATATCTACTTATGCAAATTTCACTAGGAGGTTAGTGAAAAGATTTTATTTGAAACAATCTGAAATTTCCTTGGGAGAACAAACCAAGCCCAAGAAATCAAAACCTTTGCATGAGTTGGAAGGATCCACGAAACCAACTCCATTTCTAAAGAAGAAGACATGAGGATTCCTTTTTCAAAGGGAGATCAAGACAAAGGATCTCTTAATCATGAGGCATTCTCCATTGATGAGGAGAAGGAATAGGAAGAGCTGGAAAGATCCTCCAACGTTGTCACATCAGGAGGAGATCTACTTCTATTTGGGAATGGAGATGAAGCAATTTCTTCAACTAGAGGAGCTCTTGTATCTTTAGAAGAATTTCTAAAGGATCTTACATATGAATATCATGAGCAGCATGTGTCTATGTTGATAAGAAATGAGACAAAAAAATGGAGGAAGTGTCTTCCAACAGTGAATGAAATCTTGGGGACACACACTATGATATATCATTCCTTTGTGATCAATACTTTTGACACCAATGAGATGTTGGGTGTAAATAGATTGATTACAATTGAAAAATACACCTTACACTGTGATATCTTACAGAAGTTAGGAGGAAATGAGATGGAGGGCTAGCACCAAATGATTGGGAACATATACACCCATCCTTTTCAGGATGTTTGTGCACAGAAGCAAGAGGATGATTTACACAGTGAAAGAAAGGAACTTACAGTCCCATCTATTATGCTTATGAGATTGCTTCATGGGACATTATTATCTTATGGCAAACCACCGGGGATGCCACCTAATTCAGATTTGGTGAGAGATGTCTCACAACATGATGGCCCAAGCATAGATCTAGGAGGGATGGGAGAATTAGAAGACCATGATACAGCGTTGAGAGTCTTGGTTAGAGTCAAGGAGAGGGGAGGCACTCTCCCAGCATCATCATTACCCACTCTCATTTTAGATTCTTCAGTGTGGGAGGAGAAGCATGGGAGGAATAGCACCCTTCCTACATATACCTTTGGCATGGAAGATGTCAAGGAGGAGGGAAGCCATATGAAATATGTTGTTTGTGATAGATCATCAGCGTTGTCACTATGGAAGCTTGATCCATACTAGAATTCCCAACTATTGGTGGATTATTCCAAGGATTTTTTCACATGCATGATACTTGATGACCAGCTACATGAGGAGGTCTATTCAATCCAAGAAGGAATCATCTACTATCATGATAGGATATTCTTATATAGATCCTTCAAGCTCAAGGAGAAGTTCCTACAAAGGGCTTATGAAGATTTCTTTCTCAACCATACATATTCCATGAGGGCCTACAACACTATCATGGAAAGCTACACTTGGGAAGGCTTTGAAGGGGAACTATATCAAAATTTTCAAAGATGCATGAACCATGTGGAGTTGGAAGAGAGACATGACTCAATGATGGAGTTATTTCAGCCACCTATTTCCTCTTTTGGAATGAGAGGGGATATATCTATGCACCACTCCATTTGTATGAGGAGGAATTTTGGTGAAGAATATGGTTATGTAAATGATGTTTCATTTCATGATTATTTGCATTCTTTTATCATGTATATGCAAGCCATATCTCCAAGGAGGAGCATTATTCCATATAAACTTCATGGAAAAATTTGGGCCATAAACAATTTTGAACATGGCTACTCCCTTGGAGGACATAGGGAGATTTTGTATCATTGTGGGTGCACTCCAAAGGCACCAAACATATCTCACACTTTCAGCCATTGTGAGAAGATTTGGGCAACAAGTAAGTGGTAAGGAAACCACTTACCATATCATTATCTGATGCAGTCAAGAGATTTACTGCGTTGGTTCCATATGTGGGACTATGACCCACCTCCATCTGTACAAATTTTTGTTTGTATGTACTTAGTTTTGATCCCATACATTGATGATGTACTTATACTTTTTATGGGAATGTTTGGAGGGGGGATGGGAGGAATGTATGTGCCCTATGGGAGGAAAATTCTCCATGTTCACTATGCTACATGTTCCAGGGAGAACATTGGGAAAACCATGTTTGTTTCATTTGAACTATTGTCTCCTTGTGGGATGAAATATTGCATCTCATAAGAACCTTGAAGGAGAAATTCATGGAGGGATGGATTGGTAGACACTTAGCTTATGAGGGAAGGTTGTCACATGATGGTGTCACCAATGATGGAGGGTTGCAGCACTCACCTTGTAATTTTCTTGAAGACAAGCAACATTTGGGAAGGGAGGACTGTAATATTCCCAATTATCCATGAGCTAGTTGGAATATTAAATTTTTTTTTTGCTGATTTTTTTAATGAATAAGAGGACAATGGAGGTCCATAATTATCCTAGTAATGAAATAAATCAATGCGAATGTGAAAGAGATAGATCTTTGAAGCTTAATTAAGCACCTTTGGTGTGAAAAGGGGATGGATCACTTTGACTGGGTCAACCTTGACCAAATCAACAACGTTGTCATGGAGGAGTGGTCATCAATGAAAGACGGCACAGTTTTAGATGGAGATGCTTTGTGTGGAAGTAGTGCTATTATTGGATGGGGCTTAGGGTTTTCAAGCTCATATCTTATTTAAGGAAGAGGATGGCAGCCATATTGATGATGTTTTTGGTTTATTATATTTCTAAATATATGGTTTGTTTCGACATATACCTTCTCTTGTTTTTTAGCTGAGATAGAGTGTTGTTTAGCACAGGGTGTTCCTGATCAGGAATCCCACCTCTTCCATTGAGAATCTCTTGGAGGATTCTTGTACTACATTGTTGACTATCAGGCTTAA
Organism: Pinus albicaulis; assembly: GCA_034641835.2. NCBI lineage: Eukaryota > Viridiplantae > Streptophyta > Pinopsida > Pinales > Pinaceae > Pinus > Pinus albicaulis. The sequence continues at coordinate 1,720,780,365 of CM076578.1, read as the reverse complement.
GGCCAAGCTTCATCTTTCATTTACATCGCAAATCTTGTTGGGGGTTTGGTTGTTTTGTAGGTTGCAGCAAGTGGAGAGTAGATCTATAAATATAGACCATTTTATTTCTCATTTTCAGTGGAGGAGTTTTCCTTTCCATTGGGAGGACAATATTGAAGGCCTTTGTGCTTATTTTCAGATCTTGGCATCAGGACAACTAGTTATTCACCCCTATATCGTATTTTACTTCCAGATCTGCATTATTTATGTAGGAGGAATTGCAGGGTGGTTTGGTACACCATTTGGAGAGTTGATTTTCTAGTGAATGAGATCTTCCTTTCACTCAAAGGATTTATTTGAGGAGGCTATTGTATTGATCAAATCAGATCAACCACACTTTCTAGATCTGTATTTTACAGTGGATCTGCAGCCTTGGGGCTTAGATCTACATCTTGTACTTGGTGTTTTTTTGAAAACCCTTAAGGGGTTCTTCAAAGGAGGTTGTATAGTGCTCAAATCTATAAAATATCTATCTTTTTAGGCACATATCAGCCCTAGATCTAATGTATAATCATTTTCTATAGCTGAGCTAATAAAACAACATTGTAAGGGTCTTCCATCTTTTATACATAGTTGCAGCACCTCATTTTAAGGGATTTTGTCCATTGGAGGCTTGAAATTTCTTGTTGTGTATCTTATGGGCCATTATTCATGTATATTTTTCTACTATTATACATATGAAAGGTCTCCATATTGGCCTCTTGCTTTTATATGATGATTTGCATTATTGTTCCAACATTTTGCACTATATTCCTGCTTTTCCCATTTGGGAATATTACACTGGTGATGAGAAGTAGATCGGAAAAGAGACAAGCGTGGACCGTCGGATCCGAAAAGAGCAACGATAGAGATCAAAGCACACCGGGAGCAATGTCACAAATCATAACTTTTATATTTTAGTGTTAAGGCATCGCATGGTAAGTTATTTAGTATGCGATGCGAAGTGGAGAAGGGCCACATGTTGGCACGATGCAATATCGCAGATTGCAAGGAATAAGGGTTAACCACTAAGTTAAATCATAAAGGTTATGAAGTGTGATTTCTTATGATTAGTTCAAAATATTTTGGGGCCCTCAAAAAAGAATTTATGTTGTATGTAATCATTTTGGGATTATGTGGGTTTTTAAAGTAACAGGTTATTGATTCCATGCGTATTCAGATTTTACTGCAGCTTGTCTGCATCAATTATAGAAAACTAATATGTTGTAGGTGTTGAAGTACATTTGTATGCCACAAATACACACCCATTCAATGGTTTTTACAAATGAGAGATGGTAGTCGGTAAAACAATTTGGTGGAAAGTGAAAAAGAAAGGGCACAAATATAAATTGTCGCCTCACAAACCTCTTAAAATTAGAGGAAGTTGACATGTTTATGACTTCAATTTAACAAAGAGAGAAACTCTTCGCTTCAGGAAGATAGATATTTTGAAGATGTTGCTACCAGAAGAAACAATGTTAAGATGGGATTTTGCTGAACCCAATCATAAATCTAGAATAATTTTGAAACCAGAAATGGTGGGCATGCTTGTCGACTTATATGGGGCACTAGTTGATGATAGAGAAGAATATGGAACATATACATTTACATCCAACCATTCATCTAAAGATGTGAATTCTGATGGTGTGGAAGAACATATGAGTGATTTTAAATAATTGTCTAAGACAATTTATATAAATGATGTTTTCATGGTAACTTGAAATAAATATTTTAACTTCCATATGATCTTACATGAAGGTATGAGTCATTTTTATGTTTGTTGGATTATATGTTTTAATTATGATAATTCATTTGTTTAGAATATTCACAATGCAACAATAACTTAGAGAAATAATTTATGTTTCATTCCATCTACAAGTATTGATATTTTTGATTAATTTAGTCATATAATTTGTTCATAATGTCATGGTTGAAATATGTGTAAAACTTAATGTTTTTTAATTCTATGGTTGAAAATTTGTCAAATTTTTTTATCTTTAACGTTATGGTGGAAAACAATTATAATTTTAGGGATTTTTAGTGTCATGATATTATATGTTTAACGAAATGGATGAAAATTGTTGGAATTTTAATGTGTTTCACATCCAATTATTTTACATTTAACGCAATTACTAAAAAATGTTGAAATTTACCCAAGAAAAAAATGTTATTCTAGCAATAATATTAGTGTGCTTTTTTCATTTATTTTGCATAGAAAATTTGGTTTTAGTGACATTATTAAAAAATGTTGAAAATTAACCCTGAAAAAAATAAAACCTCATTTTGGAATACACACTTTTCATTTACGGATTGTTTTTCATGTTTTTTGGGGTTTTTTTGGCTAGATTTCTTTTTTTGAGTTTGCATTTTTATTTTCAAAGTTTACATTGTTTATATTGCACCCATAAAAAAATGTTTGAAGAAAATACTTGGGATGATATATTTGGGACACCTTAACTATTACTTGGCCATTGAAGTGACCCAACATCCAAGGTATGTGTTCCTTTCTCAAAATAAGTACATTGGAGAATTGTTGAAAATTTTTGGCATGAATGAATGTAATCCTTTATTTACTCCAGTGGAAAAAAATATGAAACTATCACATAAAGAAGGAAATGAATTTGAGGATGAAACTAAGTATATAAACAACTTTTGGGAAGTATTATATACCTCACCTCTACCAAACTAGATATTTTATTTTTTGTTGGAATCCTTTCCAAGTTTATGAAAAATATTTTTTAAGGGCATTAGTCTATTTCAAAAAGAATTCTAAAGTATTTGAAAGGGACTCAAGACTTCGACTCAAATATTCACTGATCAATGACTTCAATTTGATCAAATATTCCAATTTAGAATTTGGTGAAGACAACGAAAATGGAATGTCTACTTCCTATTATATTACGAGGCTTGGATCGAGAGTATTCTCCTAGAGGTAATGCAAATAGCCAATTCCAATATATTTCCAACAGAAGAAGAATATGCATTGATTGTAGAAGCAAGAAAGAGGATGTGTGGCTCAAAACATTTCTTCAAGACTTATAAGAGAAACAAGTGAAATCTACTCCCGTTATGACTGATAATACTTCCACAATTAATTTGGAAAATAATCCCAAATTCCATGCTCAAACCACACATATCAACACAAAGTATCATTTTATTTGATATCATGTAGAGACAAAGACTATTCATCTAGGACATTATTCCACAAATGATCAAGTTGTAGACTTCTTCACCAAATCACTTGGAAGAGAAAAGTTTAAAAAACTCAAGATAATGTTTCGACTGAGAAACCCCTTCAGTATAAGGGGGGTTGGTAGACACATAATCCTTAGGGATTGTGTAAATAAATTCTAAATATGGAAATAAGGGAAATATGAATAGTTAGAATAGGAGCTCACCTTGAAAGATGAATCTCAAAGTGATCAAACCAAACATATCAACATAGGTATCATTTTATTTGATATCATGTAGAGGTCAATATTATTTGTCTAGGAAGTTATTCCACAAATGAGCAACTTAGCATACATCTTCACCAAATAACTTGGATAAAAAAGTTTTAAAATTTAAAATGATGCTTGGACTAACGAACACCCCATCAAATTAAGGGGGATATGTTAGATACATAATCCTTAGGAATTGGGTGAATAAATTGTAAATATGTTATAAGGGAAAATATGAACCGTTAAAATAGAAATTTACTTTGTGAGATAAATCTCAAAAATTATTCTTTTATGTTATATAATTATATTCTCATTAATACAATAACATTGAAAGTTAAGAGTTATTTCGCCTATACTAACACTTTACTTAATCTAATATATTAAAACATACCAACATTTATATTTAATTAAAATATATATAGAAAATTATATTATTTTAAAATTAATAAAATATATTAATTAAATTAATTAATTTTAAAATTATATATATATGATTGTAAAATTTCATTTCTTATTTTTCAAGATAAAATAAATAAAATATATTAAATAGTAAAATTTATAAAGGATGTAAATAGCTAACCGTCACCATCATTATAACCAATTTAATATACTAAAAATTGTTTTTGTTGAATTGCATGAGACATAAATCCTGAAAATTCTTTAAAAAAAATGTAGCATTGCCACATGAATAACTTGGGAAGCAAGCTTCATTAGAGTAGGGTAGTTTTCCATATTTATAAAGAATAGTTTTCAGAATTCACAATTTAGATGGCAAAAGCATGATCGGACTGTTTCATATTTTAAAATATTTGAGAAAAGTAATGTTTTTATTATTTATAATAATTTGTTAATAGTATACTTGTAGTTAAAATTAATATAGATTTAGTTTATATTTATATTTATAAAATATTTAGAGAAATCAAATTTTATACAATGCAATTTTTTATTTGAATATACAATTTAAAAGAAACATTTATACTATTACAACTTGATTTTTTCTCAAAATTGAATATATTCTAAATTGAAATTGATTTATATTTATTTTTATAATATTTTTTACCTATATTATTATTTTTAATTATAAATAAACTTTCATAATATAAATAATTACATACATATTTTTATAACATTTTGTTTTCTATGTTAGTTATATACGTATAAAAACTTTTCAAAACATAATAATAATGAATATGAGTCATTATTAATTTTATATATATATATATATATATATATATATATATATATATATATATATATATATATATATATATTACTTTATTAAATCTTTTTTTTGTCATTAAGTTCACATAGGTAACTTGTTAATTGGGTAGAGGAATGGTTTACTCATGGTGGGATGTTATCACCAATATTGTAAAAATCTTGGTGAAGCTTGGGTATCCTTTGGGATAAGTCTATTGGGTAGAAGAATAATCTATCCATGGTAGGATGTTATCACCAATATTATAAGAATTTTGGTGAAGTGTGGATACTCCTCGCAGTAATCTAATCCCCAAAAAATGGCTTCCATATTTAACCCCTCCCCATGAGGTTTGAACCTTAGACTCAATGTAGATTGAATTTGTTAGTCATCAGTAATTTTTTTCTTTCTATAGAAGACTAAATGTTTATCCCAGATTTCTAGAAATAAAATTCATGAACGTTGTAAGTTCTAGAAATATCACTGCCTTCATTATCCTCAGGATAAATGTTTCACTATTTTACTACTCTACCAAGTCATGGCCAGCATACCACTCCCAGAAGACCCATCATGGGCTCAAGCTACTCATCTTCACTTGGTTTTGACACCTTTGACCTTAGCACACAGTTTGGCCTTACCCAACCCCTCCATTTGGCGTCTATGATCACCAACCAACATACTTCTTCCCATGTTTACCAAATATCTTAAAGCATTGATGGTCTCAAAATCCCTCTATAAGCTCTTTATATCAGTGAATTTCATCCATTTATATATCCTAAAATACACTCATTGATCAAGAAGCTCTGCTTTTACATTGGCAAGATCCCAAGCCTAATCTCAGTCAAAGATCAAGTCCAAGAAATTTCCCACTATGTCACTAGGGTTTCACAAATTGTAGGGTTATCTTGAATGCTCTTAATCAAATGGGAAGGGAGGTAAGCAATTTTTTCTCCAAGTTTGATAGAAAAACCTTCAAGAGAGACCTCCTTGATCAAAGCACGACTTTTGCAAAAGACAGCTTCCCATCTTAGACATTTTTGTAGGAATCAATGAGATGGCCATTAGCAGAAAAAGAGGTAAGGAGAGAGACCAAATCCTCACTAAAAGAACATTCACAGCAAAGGAGAGGCAGTAGGCCTATGAACAAAGATAATCATGGTTTTAATGACTGATTGGATAAAAAATGTTGCCCATCAAGGAGCCATTGCAAAGGTTCACAATGACAGAGGTACATCAATGCCACTGAGCATGAATTGAAGACTTTTAGATATTATAAATGAAGAAGGGAAAAATCCCTAAAGCCTAAAGTTTGATAAGGTAGGCAAAGAAGTAAAATGAAGGTCATAAATCTCCATCATGATGGCACAAGGTTTTCAAAGGATATCATAAGGTGACTTACATGGTTTGTCAAGGCAACACTGTTTCACTGCACCAAAGGGAGAAATTGTAAAAATTATCAGTATGAGGGAACCTAATCTTTCGAGTGTAGTCAAAGGTCTTCATAATGGTCGAGATGAGGGAAGCATGAGGTAAAGTGTCAAAATAGAACACCAAGCAAATCATCAGTTTTCTCTTGAGTGACTAAATTTGTCAAGATTCCAAGAATGACAAAGGAGACTAAATAATTTGTGTCATGGCACCTGCATGAGCAAAACAGATGTGGCCAAAAGAAGACATGGTGGACATGATTTACAGTCTTTTAAAAAATATAGATGTCATTGTAAAAAGCAGTAAGATGGGGAATAAAGTTATATTTTCAAAATCACCCACCAAAGGATCATTTCTATGCTTAAATCACCTCCTGCAAAAGAAAAAGGACATCAGTGATAAAGTGACCAAAGCAAACATAGCAAAGTGGGTTTTTACAAATTTGATTTATTTTCCAAAAAGGTATAAAAGCACCTAACTCTCCCTTTTCCAACTCACTTATCACTTAACAAGGAGAGAAAGCTTTCAAGGTGAAAATTCTAAATTCCTGGCAGACATTGGGGAGAAAAATCCTTGTGCTACGCTCCTGAAAAAGCGTGCTACAAGCCTTCGTATGCCATCTTTGGAAATTTCCATAAGGCATCGCACACCTGTGTAATGGCACTATGCTTTTAATAGCTTGCAAACCCAGCCGATAACTCGTGCACATAAGCACGTTTAGTGCAGACCCGAGCACGTTCAGAAGGACCCGACAGCATGCAGCTCCACCCGGCGCTACACGCCTATTCGTTCAGGCACTGCCTAGAAGGACCACTCCACCATGTAGACTATGTTGTGTTGCGCTCTTTCCCATTCAGGCACTGCCCAAAAGGACCACACCACCGTGCAGACTCTGTCTTGTTGTGCTCTTACCTATTCAGGCACTGCCCAGGAGAGACCCGACAGCGTTCAGCCCCACCCGAGTGCTGCTCACAGGGCCATTCAAGCCGACTCGACAACACGTGCAAGGGCCCGAACACTACGCTCCTGTGGTATGCATTTATCTAGGAAGCTTTTCAAGCTAGAGCAAGCCCTCAAATTTGATCAAAATCCTCCAATTCTCTGCCTAGCACCTCCTTAGGGTTTTCATAAGAGGTATTTATATGCTTGCCAATCTTTCTTATTTTTTTAAAGGAAAAACTTAGAGAGAAAGTTAGAAACCCTAGAGGAAGAGAAAGCTTGGCCCCCATGGTAAAACACTACTGATTGAAGGTCACCCATTCATCTACATACTGAAGGCACACTGAGGCCCAAATTTTCCTCCTTCACTCATCCTTCCCCTTCACTTGTAAATCACTGACATTCTTATTATCATCTCACTTGTCCTCTCCATATCATTTCACAAGTAGTTCAGGGTTTTGTTTTCAAAGCAAGAGTAAAAAATAAAATGTCTAGAGAAGGCACTAGTGACAGTGGCAAGGAAGGCCAAAGGCCCAGGGGACCATAGAGAAAGGGTGGAAAAGTAAACAGGTTTGAGCCTTCAAACACCAAGGAGTTGATAGCATCCCCTACCACAGTTGCATATTTCCAAGAGTTAGGTTGTTTTTATTTTTGTGAGAAGGTACAAAGAGTCCAAAGTCACCCTCAATTGACCAGACTTTTTGTCCTCAACCTCCATGACCATCAAGTGCATCTAGCTGGAGTGAATTTTGAGCTATCCACCAATACAATTTCTATGGCCACTGGGATACCTTGTATGGGAGAAAAATGGTTCAAACAGGTGATTTTGGACTTGAGCCATTATCAGTATTTCTTGAAACCTAGATACCAAGCTGATGGAAAAACTATTTTTCCCTTTTCCCATTTGTTGGAAAGATATACGCCCTTAGTGAAAGTCATCATGAGGTATTTTACATGCGAGGGGAGGTTTTCTAGACTTTATTCCTACCATATAAGAATGCTTATGCACTTCACTAGGGCCAATATACTACATTTTCCCTATTACCTTTATAGTAGTATTGATAAGATGTCATATATTGTGGAAAAGAGGCCTCCTTCACAACAAATGCAGAGTATTTTCCACCATTTTCTTATCAAGATGATTGTGTTGCATCAATTAGAGCAACAGGGTATCCCATGGGAAGTTTTCATCGCCCATGATGTTTTCACAAATCCACAGCCTCTTCCTCTGCAAATTTTACCCTCAGCATCTCATCCACCTTCCTCCATTCATCCATCAACCCTCACTGACCATGATTCCTCATCCACACATGAATCCTCTCCCCAAGAGAACTTCCCTCCTTCACCTTCTCATGAAGCATCAGAACAAGAAGAAAATGATAGTCAAGAGGAAAATGACTGTCAAGAGGAAAGAACAAATGATGAAGAAGAGGGAAATGAAAATGAAGAAAGTAGTGATGATGAGGAAGAAACAAAGGATGGTGAGGAAGAAGAAACACACGATGAAGAAGAAAGTGACAGTCATGAAGTAGAAAGTGACTGTCATGAGGAATAAAATGACAGTCATGAAGAAGCAGAAAATGATGATGAGGAGGATGATGATGAAAATCAAGAGACAGAAGCAGATTTTGAAGAGAAAAGTGGTGATAAATAAGGAGAGACATAAGCAGAATTAGAGGAAGAGGAGGACAAAGGCAATGAGAAAAACATTGAAGAAGAAGAAGAAGGAAGTGAGCTAAATAGTGAGGAAGGAATAGATGAATAAGAGGCAGATGAAAGCAATGAAGAAGTGGTAGATGCAAGCAATGAAGAGGAAGACGATGTTGATGATCATGAAGATAAAGAAACATACAATGAAGAGACAGAAGAAAAAACAGAGATAGAGAATGAGGAAGAAGAAACATATTATGAAGACAAATTTAGTGATGGAGACAAAATCAATAATAAAGAAGACAATACAGAGACTAAAGATGAAGACAAAGGCAGTAGGCAAAATAGTGACATAGATGAACAAAATGAAGATAATAATTGTGCAGGAAGTTAAGAAGAGACTAATGACAGTCAAGAGGTTGATGAAAATGGTGAAGGTCATGACAGTGATGTTAGCATGAAGGAAAAATGAAAGTACCTCTCAGGAGGGAAGTCAAGAACAAAATGAAGAATACATTAATGCAAAGATAATTCATGAAAGGAAAGGCAATCGTGAGATCAGTCATGATAAGAGCATTCTAGTAAACAAATTTGAGTTTCTTCCTCTCACATATCAAAGAGGATCAAGGCAAGTGTTTTTTGCCTCCAAAAGGTAAGGGAACTTGCCATATGCATCAGCTCAAAGGCTTGACAAGGGCAAAGAAAATATGAAAAAGGATAAGAAAGGTAAGGGAGGCAGGCAAACTACTCAAAATCCACAATTTATTGACCTTGACAGTGATAATGAGGATGAGGAGATGGCCACTAGGTTACTACTCCAAAGCAAAGATATACAAATCAAGGAGCGGGAGAGGGATTTTGAGATGGCACAAGGTATCATTCAGCATTACAAATATGAACACAAGTACTTCAAGAAGATAAACAAGGGCCTTGCTCTCCAGAAAAATATGACCAAGTACTATGCAATGAAAAACAAACTTTCTTGTGCCAAAATGAATGGAGCCCTCATTGAAATCCAGGCACTAAAGAAAAAAAATGCCAATCTAGGCTTGGAATATTGGCACAAGCCTCTCTATAGGTCTCCCAAAACCCATGAGGCACTCATCCACCAAATTTGGGAGAATTTTTACAAGTTTTTTTTTTTTCTAATTTTGAGGGCCAAGGGGGTAGCACACATGGTGCTATGTTTTTTCTCAGATCATCTTCAGGAGGAAAGGCTCACATTTTTGGAATCCTCATGTCAAATGTAGCATGCTCACAAAGTTTCAGATCAATTGGAGTTGTTTTGGTCCTCCAAAAGGGTAAAAAACACCCTATTTTTCACCATTCTGCCTGCTTTTCAGGACATGTGTTGCACCTTTACCACCCTTGGAATTTTTGTCTTTTGAATAAGTTGTAGAGGTTAAATCAGAAAAACAAGGTTAGATCTGGAAAGTAGACTCAAAAGGCTTTCCAACGGGTCATCACAAAACCTTTTCCGACATCGGAAAGGCTTTCAAAACACTGTTGCAAGTTGACCTGGTTTTCCTGCTCCTGTGTTATGCCCTTAGCATGGAAATTCCTCCTAAAACATATTGTGGCGCCCTTAGCAGAGGAAAAGTCAACAATGTATGCTTGGCAAGTTTTAGGAGGCTTTTCAGACCTCAAATATCATTTTCTTTGCTAAAAATGTCTGAAAATATATTTTGTTTTAGATATTTTGTGCCTTGGGCCTTGCAAGGTCTCAAGGATAATAGTGACATTTCTGATTAGCCAATACGCTTCTAGATACTCTATTAGGTTTTTCTCCTCCTTGATAGTTAAATATAGCATTGAGGACTCATTGCTAATGTTGGATTTTGATTAGTTTTGAGAGCAATACATGGTTCTTTGAGGTTGAAGAGCAATTTGGTGTTATGGAGCTTGTGAATAATATGTTTTGATTAATGATGATCAAATCTTGCTTGTAGGATCCCTGAGCTTGGTGAACGGTGATGTGTCTCTAATTTGTTCATGTTTTCCTGTTTATCATTGTGTCCATCCTTCTAAGTTGCAGTAGATCAGAAAAGTATAGACTAATAAATGGTGTATGAGGCACCTTAGTCCTTCCTGTTTCTATTGTCTTTATGTTTTCATCTGCTGGGTTAGTTTAAGGAATTCTTAGTTGTTCCTTAGATCCACCTAAGCTTGTTTGTTTCATTAACGGTTTAAGAAAGTAGTTTTCAAATATGTTTTATTGTTAGCCATGCTTACTTGATGTTATCTAAACTTTGTTTATGAAATCTCTCTTTGAAGTATTACTTGTTAGGTTAAGCCAATGAGGTCTTGTTTTGATATTTACCCTTTTCCATACTTATCAGTTTACCTCAAGGTTCTTTATAGCTTGATTGATGACGTCTAGGAGTTCCCTCTTCATTGATTAATGTTATTTGTTATCCTATATGTTTTCAAACTTTCAAGGTGAAATCACTGAAGTTAGATAGGATTTCTTGCTTTCTGTGTTTCACTAAATTATTCATCTTGGATGTCTATTTCTTTAAGTATTGTCATTGAGTAAATTGTTTTCCCTATCTCATGATCATTATCTTTTTCTTATCAGTATTTGAGACCTTCTTGTTTATGGGTATATGACAAAGGATTCTTAACTGCCCTTTGTCCTACCTTGTTTTCCCAACTTAATGTCCATTTCACTTCACACATAACCTTAAAAGATCCATTAACCACACTATATTTTCCCTGTGATGCGCTCTGACTCATTATTGAGATATCCATGACTTTCATAGACTCGATAGCCCAATGATTTTACGACCTCTCACTCCACCTATTCTACTTGATCATCTTACCCAACCCAACCAAACAAACAAACCCTAAACTTCACAACTCGCCTAAAATCAACCATCTAACGCAAACAAATTCACATCCTTTGCATACAATAAAGAGAGCCCTTTCTGAGTCCAGGAAGGCTAGGTCCTAGGACTCCAAAGACAGGGTTCATGTTACACTGTGCATTTGGTTTACCAATCTGCTAAATCACGAGACCTTAACCAAATCCCACTCAAACCATCTAGTCTACACCTAGTGTATTATTAAACCCTAATAATAATATATATATATATATATATATATATATATATATATATATATATATATATATATATATATATATATATATATATATATATATTGAGCTTTTATATGATTATTAATTAAGATTATACATGAAATTAAATATCATACTTACAAATATGAATCTTTATTATTTAAATTTCTTTTAATGTGATATGTATATTATAATTTTTAAAGAAATTGTATATAATTTTATTAATAAAAAACTCTAAATATAAAAAATTACATTTAATTAACTTATTATTTTATTAATTAATATTTATTTTATTAATAGAAAATTTTAAATATAAAATATTGCATTTAATTAACTTATTATTTTATTAATTAATATTTATTTTTTAAATTGAGTTCATGTTATGTTTTTCATCATTATTTTTTTGAACATCTTCCCCATACTTGTAGAATGTCTAGAATGTCTTTTAGTACATGACTTGAACGACAATTAAATTTTACTGAGCCATATTAAACAACTCACATATTACAATAAGTGTAGGCCAAAGTGACAAATTCTCATTAATTGTGTTGGAATTATGGTTACGCGCATATTACAATAAGTGTGGGCCAAAGTGACAAATTCTCATTAATTGTGTTGGAATTATGGTTACGTGTTGTCCTTGATCACTACCAAGACTGATTTTACAAGAAACCAATAACATTTACAGGAACTCTACTGGTTACATAAGAGCAATATTGAACCTTGGAAATTCAATTATTATTCGTTAATTAATGATGATTGGATAGTGTGATGGTCCATGTGAAGTTGGTTAATTCGGTATGAAGTGATCAAAGTTGTGCAACATTGTTTTTTTATAATATGGTTGGAGAAATCCTTTCCATAAATATTTTACAAATAATATGTTATTTTTACTAATGGAACAATTCATAATTCATTATGGTAGTAAATTGATGATGTGGTTATAGTGCGGATGATTCTCGGACCAAAGCTATTTCACAAAGAAGTATTTTATTGACGAATGAAAATTCGATTGCCAATGAATATAAAAATAAATCCTTGAAGTCGGCTTTGAGAGTTATAATAACTAAATTTGCATTGCATCGGGATATTGCAGCGGGCTCACGTGGCAATAACCAAGCGGGAATTCATAGTGGGCTAGCCCATAGGAATATTAATCTCGCAGGTTCTGATATTCATTGCATCAGGCTCATGTGATCGAGCGCGTGGTAGCGACCTGGCATGGATTAAGGGTGGGCTTTATAACCCACTCGTTGTATTAAAATTGTTTTATAAACCAGAGGCTACAATGAGCAGGATGACATGCAATGGAGTTATGACGAGGATACGATGTATAATATAAATAAAAGGCAAAGAAATCCATGAAGACATATTTCATTTGTTGACTGCTCTTATTTTATTCAGCAATATTTTCCAAGTTCAATACTAGGGCATATGTTTCAAGTCATAAACGGTTGTGATATAAAAAGAGGGGTTGTATTATGATTTGGAACTGCGAATTTTGGCCTTGCATTAATGCTATTTTATGCGCCTCCATATTAACATTGGTCATGTGATATATATATAGCTCTGCAGTGAGACATATCTGCATTGATATTTGGCTATGTGTTCATGTGTGCACTGCATAGGTTTGGTTCAGCATTGTTTATTTGTGTGCACATGATTTGTATTGAAAATTGGGAGACCTATTGATTATCACATAGACATGTGATGAAATGATTGATCAAATTGCGAGGATATACTTACTAATTTGCTTGTACACATTGTTCTAACAAATTTCTTTAAATGACAAGGATTGTAGGTAGGATACGTGGTTCACAGTAAAAAGGAGAGCAGAAAAAAATTTCCCCAAATATTTACATTTGAAAGGGTATCTTTTGATTTCTTATTAATGAACATTGATCTATGAATTTTTGTTGTTGTTTGTTAATTAAGTCTTAATGGTTGTTTTATTCAGAGGCATTGTACTAGTTACCATTGTTGCATATTAGAAAGTATTAGAAAGTGTATGAGGATTGGTACATGTTTTGCTGAGCACATGGAGATTATACTTGTTGCAGAATGAGTTTAACATTTTAGGATTCTTACAGTGTTGGACAATTAAGTATTTTGACAGTATATTGATATATTTGGTATTGTATGACTTGATAGTGTTTTGGTTTGATTTTTTCGTATTAACAGTGGTTTTTGTGTGGTTTTGTATATATTTGTTTAATCAGTGATACTTTTGAAACAGGTATTTAGTGGTTTGAAATTCAATGACTTGGCATATCTATATTGGCATTTAGTATTCTAACTTTGCCATCATTGCATTACTTCATTATTTAGTGGTTTGACGATTCAATGACTTAGTATTCAGTGATTTACACATAGTATTCAATATTGGTATTAGTTCATATATGGTATATTTGGTTGATTGGTTTGACTCAGTTGGTATCCAATGGATTTTTATTAGCATATTGATAGTATTGGCACATCTAGTTGACTCAGTATTCAGTATTCATTTGTATACAAAGTTTCATTTCCTTCACTAATTCAGTATATTGGTTGTTAGCCCCCCTATGAAATTCTTGACAAGCAAGCTGGGGGCTATGTCATTTTGGAGACCTTCAAGGAATGCATCTCCTCTGAAGACACATCATCCTTGAAGTCTCTCTGTGCTTTGCCTTATACAAGTCCCCTCTGCTAGTTCCTTTCCCTAATGTTTTCATGTATCCCTTGTACCCCTGCAAAATGTCCCTTTTCATCCCGCCATTATCCTTGGTTTCCTCATTTTTCCCCTCTTTTCCACTATAGTTACCCTCCTTAAGCCTCAAAATACATTAAAATGGGTTAAAAACCCACTTCCGACCTTATAATAGGCCTAAGCCCCCTTTCTCGCTAAGCCCCCACACCTTTTTCCCCATGTGACCCGACGCCGTAACCGAGCGCTAGCCCCTAAGGTGCTCATCCCATTTGTTCATCGGGAGCGATTATAGCCGTCGATCTGCACAGAACGGACGGCGATCGCTGCCCCCGCTGCCCCCGTCGTTTTCCTCGTTCATCGACCGTCACGGCATCTCCACCGTTCGTTTGTCCGCCAGATCCAACGGTCCGCAACGCGCCCGCGCCGGTGGTCCCCCCCCCACTTTCACTATTCATAAACCACGTTGTTTTCGTCGCACCGCCTTTGGGCGGCTGGCGGTTTTTCCCCGACGGCCAGCGATTCCACTCAGCGCCTGACACCTGTCCTCCTGTACGATTTCAAAACCACCGATCCCGCCCGTTAACTCCATCCATCGCGCGTTATTGTTCTGACACGGATGCCCAGCGAAATTGTTGTAGACCGTCCGATCTGGAGCGGCCCATCCAATGGCTATCGCTCGATGAAGGTGCACAATGGATAATGAAGTTGCATGCGCGATAGTCCATGTCCTGGCCCGCCTTCCGTCATCCTCCGCCGTTGATCTCCGCCACGATCGACGGTCCAGATTTGTTCACCCGCCGCTGACTTTTCCACTATCCCCGGTCCTGCCACGTCATCTCCACGTGCATCCGCCATACATACTCCCATTCCATTACATATAATTGGTCCATTTCATGTTTTTTTTAATGTTTTTCATTTTTTCTTCGCTCTGCAGACCGCCAACCTCTACCAGAGCGATTTCCATCATTTCCACCGCAAATTTCTCCTCCATTTCACCTGCATGGCCATTTCCTCCATCCACTGCATCCATTTCCCCCGTCCATGATTTTCTTCGCAGGTTTAGTGTTTTTGCAGAGTTATCAAAGGCGAAAAACCGCCATGATGCATACGTACCTCTTCAATGGCGTGTTGCATAGCCAGAGAGCTGATATCGGAGCTGGTACTACAGTGAAATGTCAAGAAATGTGGCGGAGGTATAAATTTTATCAAAGGACAGGTTTTGAAAATCCGCAACCCTATCCGGCGCCATTAAAGCTCAGATCTTGCAGAATCGAGGCATTTATGGACCAGTAGTAAAACCAGCCTATGATCATAGTTCTCGGTACTCAGGACTGAAGATTTGGATCCATAATGCAGCAGTTTCAGAGGCAAAGTACCAGATTCAAAACCCCGAAGTTCAATCAGAAGTTTAATGCACGAGAGATCGTACCACCAGGGTTTCTACAGCAGCGGAATGTTTTCCTCCATCAGAGGACAAAGTGCCCATGCAGTTTTTATTATTACATCATGTTCCTGAAGTTTCTTATCCGACAGCAGTCCTACATGATCAAAAGCATTGGTGATTCAAGTAGGGAAGACCTCACTGTTTCTTATTTTATTTTTGTTTTTGTACCAATAAGTACCACAGTACTGTAGTCAGAACACCTAAGCCATACCAGAGATAAATGCAGAGATTTAAAACAGAATGAGGCTTCGGCCCTCTCTTCCTCATGTGTTTAATGTTACATTTAGTGTTCACCTACCTCCTGAGTCGATCTTCTGTTCATCCTCTACTATAAAAGCACAGAAGAGAAGTGTTGTAAAGGTTGTTGATGAGATATCAGAGAAATGCAAGCATTTTCCTCTTGAGACAAGTTCTCTGTGTAATATTGTAAGATAGGCTGAGATTTGATGTATTCAGACTGAATGTTCAAGATGTGGGCAATGATGTACCTGATTGGTGTTGTTTTTAATATGAAAAGCATGTTTCTTTGGATCCTGATCTAAAGCAGCTGGTGATGTTTTCCTATCTCTGTGTTTTATTTCATTTCATTCCATTTCTTCAGGCTTGCATCAGAAGTTTGGCATAAGATTTACCCTTGATAGGTACCTTATGTTGCTGCTCTCCCAGCCTTTTATGTTTTTTGCTTATATGTGTGTCTAAATATTGATTTCAATTGATCTAACCAGTGTAGTGGATGTTATTGCCTGCTCTCTGATGTATGAATTAATTAAATCCATGTTTAGATGTTCTTGTTAGGATTTAGTTGAATGAGTTGAGAACACTAGGAGGTCTAGAACCCTGTCTCTGCCTCACTAGGATCTTTCCATCTCGACTAAGCCTTTCTAAGGTCCCTTGTTTTGCCTCTTATTTTGTCCAAGAAGGTCTGGAGTTAAATGACCTCTAACCTGATCTATAGATAGAATTGGATGGTTCTCCCCCTTTCACTCTCAGTCCTTAATGTTCCATCCCACCCTTCACTTTAAATATCCAAATGTTTTAGATGACTAGCCCAACTGAAAACTTGCACATTGAACACACGTAAATCCTTTCTTGACTCCATTGCCCAATGGCCTTGATGTTCTCTGAGTGATCTGTCTTAGCCTAACCCCCTCTATGCTCATCCTTGTCTTATATTGGACCTTTCTTTCCTAATTCCCAGCAACCAAACATCAAATAATCAAACAAACAAACCTTGTGCATATAACTAGCCTAAAATCATAACTTAGAGCTTCAAAGACATACACTTTGACTCATATAGAGAGATCCCTCTCTGGACCTAGGAGGGCTAGATCCTAAGGTCTGAAAGTGGTTCTGATGTTGTCTCGTCTTTTGGTCTTGCCAATCTGGCCAAAACACGGCAACCCCAACATAATGGCGACTCCACTGGGGACTCTGAGTGCGTTTCACCTTAAACATTTCTAAAGACTCAGAATCTTAGAACTCTGGTTAGGTTGACAGTAGGTCACTCCATTCTTGAATCGAACTCCATTGTTGAGTGTCCATCATAATCTTAGACAGAGCCTGGAAAGGGCCAGGTAGCCTCCGGATCTCACCCTCTTCGAAGGTGACATGTCTGGTAAATGCCCTCCCAGTCAATCTCTGGTTGGAGTTTGTTGTTTTTAAGGAGATTCCTGAAAGGTGACAGTGCCTGAGCACTATGGTGGACAGTGTAACCCCTTAGACATACCCAAAAACCCTCCACCTGGTGACTCCATTATTCCTAAACGAAAAGACTCCACTAGTGATCAGTAGGCCTGCTGACTGTCTTGG
The DNA here is from genome assembly GCA_034641835.2 of Pinus albicaulis. NCBI lineage: Eukaryota > Viridiplantae > Streptophyta > Pinopsida > Pinales > Pinaceae > Pinus > Pinus albicaulis. Next base: position 1,720,762,674 of record CM076578.1, on the reverse strand, counting down.
TTTCACATAAGACTCCACTGGGAGACTTGCCTCTGAGACAACATCAACCACCGTAGAAGTAGCAAGTAGGGTTAAGCTGCTTGGCTAGGAAACAACATTCTGGATTTTAGAACCATTCACACAAGAGCTTATCCCAACCCTGACCCACCTGAAATAGTTGACAATCCGGAGAGCATCCTCAAGGAATCTCCTACACGTAAAAGACCAACTATTTCCAGTCACATTTATAGAGCTAATTCTGCACCAGAAGACCTAGTAGCTCTATCACATTTTATCCCTGATCTAGACCTACCTAATAGGCTACCAAGAACTAGGTCATCCTATCATTTAGACCATCCAGACTCGGAGCTTCACAGTCCACCTTCCGATAGTGGTCAACACGCTAGGGACAGAGGAACCCCTCCATCTACACCACCTAATATCCACTTCATTCAAAACTTGGGGCTATCCCACCCTAGATCTGCTCAACAAACTTCTGCTGGTCCTAATATCCCTGTCATCCATATACCAGCTGCTCAAGTTAACCCTTTACCTCATCAGACTATCATCATGGCAGCCTGGTATGCACCCCTGGTTTTGCCCCAGCCCTTGTTACCCTTGCCCAATGATTATCAGTCAAAAATCCCACACTTCACTGCTAAAGAGTCCATCACAGCTCAGCAACATGTAGATAGGATGGAGGATTATTTTGACTACATGGAAATTGATGATGAAACAATCAAAATGAGAATCTTTGCCCAAAGCTTAGGGGGTGATGTAAAGAAGTGGTTTAAAAACCTACCTGCTGGTAGTATCCAAGATCTCCCTGCATTATACCAGACTTTCGTCAACAAATGGGAAACTAGGGCAAATCCACGCCAACTCCTAGCTGAATACATGAGCCTTAAAAGAAATGCAGGAGAGAGTGTCCATGATTACACCACTAGATTCAACAGCATTTACAATGCTCTCCCTCCACATATGAAACCTCCACAGGGCATGGCCCTAGCAAAGTACCCTGATGGGTTTGATGCTGACATGGCCTATAAGCTTAGAGATAAAGAGTACAACACATTGGAGGACATGCAGAAGGGAGCAGTGAACATAGAGGCAAACCTGATTGAGAAAAGAGCAAGACTGAGATCTGAGAAGAGGGTAACATATAGGGATGACACTGTAGCTTCCACATCTGATCCAAATTATGACAAATTGTCTAAAAACATGGAAGAGCTACAAAAAATGATGAAGAGAATGGTTGTCACTGTTAATAACCAAAACAGAAATCAAAAGCAGAACCAAAACTTTAGAAGGAACAACAATGCCACTCCCAATAGACAAAGAGAGTCAGACCAACAAGTAATTCCCCCATTCCAGGAAAACTTTCTTGATGAAGACGAGGGAATCATAGAAGAGTCTGAAGGGAATGAAATAAACATGTTTGAAATAGAAGACTCAGTCCTTAACTGTGATTCAGGAGAAGATCAATCCTCACCGTCATACTGGGATGAGGAACGGTTAGAAACTGAGGATTACAGATTAGGATTTGAAAATGCCATGATGCAGGTCAAAGAACAATATGAACTTAGGAGAAAAAAGAACCAAGAAAATCCCAGAACTGAGACTCCTGTGGTTACCATCAAGAAAATACCTGATAAAAATTCTAAAGAATTTGCTATAAATAGCAAATCAGCAGCTGAAAGTTCTAGGGAAAACGAAGAAAAAGACAACCAAGACACTGGAAAACAAGGCCAACCAACCAGCAGCACTAGCACCGCAGTTAGTGCTCCTGATAAAACAATTCTTGATCCTGTATATAGTGAGAAATCACAAACTGATTCAGCCACTAAGGCAGTAGCAAATAAATTCGGAGTCGAGCATTTCCAAGAGTCAGTCCACTTTCAATTTGGAAAGTGAGATCGCAAAAATCAAAATCTCTGTCCCGCTCTCTGAGCTGGCCACTCAGAATGTATATAAAGGCCAAATTTTGAAAGCGTTGAATCTAGGGGAAAACAAAAACACTGTGAATTTGAGTGATGATCAACCTGCCCTCCTGTTTGGTCGAAAGATTGAGGGAAAGTTTCAGGAAGGGGTAGTTCCACCTTTTTATATCAGTCTCAACATTCATGAAAAAATACTTCACAATGCCATGCATGATTTTGGGGCATCACACAATCTAATGCCTAAGGTGGTGATGGAAAGATTAGGCCTAGAGATAACCCGCCGATACAAAGATTTGTATTCGTTTGACTCTAGCAGAGTGAAATGCCTAGGTCTAATCAAAGACTTGTGTGTAAGCCTCACCCAGATTCCTGCTAAGTGTATGGTCATGGATGTTGTGGTGGCAGATGTGCCACCCAAGTATGGTATGTTATTATCTAGATCATGGGGAGCCAAGCTGCAAGGGACAATGCAGATGGATGGTTCATATGCCACTATCCCTATCTTCGGCCAACTTAGAAGACTGTATAGAGAAGCTCAAATGAAATTCCTGGTCAGTAGCCCCGAGAAACCTGAAAATGCACCATTATACTCTGTACACACAGACCTGGATTCTTTCATTCTTTATAACGACCCATCCTTAGGAGAGCCAGCGTCAGAAAACAGAAATACAAACAATAACATAGAACCCATGGACTTTAACATAATGGCTACCCTAGAAGAATACGATGAAGAAAAGCATGGGCAGGGTACTGAAAACGAAACTCTGAGCGAACCAGAACCAGAAACAGAACGTAAACAGCAAGGTAGCCAACTCTCTGAACTCCACACATGTCATGAAGAACAAAACAACCCGCAGCCTAGTACAGACCCTGTAACGCAACATAATGGTGACTCCGCTGGGGAAAATTTTCTGAGAGCCTATGACTGCTAAACACTAATCTGTCTCCCAGTCTCATCACCAACATAATGGCGACTCCGCTGGGGAACATTGAGTGCATTACACTTTGAACATCCCTAGGCATTCAAAACCCACCATCTCTAGTTAGGTTGGTTGTTAGTCACACCTCTTCTCGGACAGCCTCAGTATCATTTGTTGTGTTCTCTTGTACTCCTAGACAGAGCCTGGACAGGGCCAGGTAGCCTCCGGGTCTCATCCTCCTTTGGAGGTGACATATCTGGTGAATTCCCTCCCAGTCAATCTCTGGTTAGAGTTTGATGTGTTCAGAGGTTATCCTTGAAAGGTGATAGTGACTGACCACTGTGGTGGACAGTAAAGCTGTAAATCATCCACTTGGCGACTCCACAATTCCTGAATGAAAAAAATACTCCACTGGTGATCAGCAGGCCACTGATTATATGTGGTTTCACATAAGACTCCATTGGGAGACCAGCCTTCATAACAACATCAGCCGTGCTAAAGGTCCAGTCACTTCACTAATGGAAGACTCTGAACAATTTGCAGAAATACATCCAAGCCTCATAGCATAGTTTCAACATGGAATAGCAAGTGTATTGGCAGAAATTGAATGGGAGGACCTTCCAAATATTGTCCCTATCAACTCACAACTCGATACTCAACCTGTGCTTAAGAAAATGTTTCTGGAATTGGTGGTTGAGAGATATGAGGCTGAGCTCGAACTTTTGAACTCACAAGAGATATCATACGAGTTCAGAGACCCGAGAGCCTTTTTGGAAAGTCTCCCTCCTCATGAAAGAGAATAAATTCCACTGCCTGTTAAAATACAAGAAGAAGACGATCGAGTTTACAAGAGCCACACTGAAGATGCAGTGGAAGATACAATAATCAAAGCTGCCCAGGACGAAAACAGCCTACCAGGCTTGGCAAGCCAGAAAGGAGAAAGTGTACGTCATATGTTCATTGATCCTATGGCAGAATACATGGAGGCCCTGATTTGCTTGAATAATTTAGCAATGATCCTTCACCAGGGTGAGATTCATCAGGAATTGTCACTACTGATGGTGACCCCAGTTTTGAAGAACCACATGCACAGCACCCTGTGGTTACCTCTGACAGGAAGTCAGTGCTCATATCCTTTTTTGTTACTACTTGACTAGCTGCATTGGCATTATCGTATCACCTAGAGCATCAGAGATTTCCAAGTAGAGTAGGGTAGGTAGGAAAAGCTCAATAAGCTCAGTTTGTGAGCATGTCGTTAGTTGTTTTTAATTTCTGCAAAGTCGAACAAGCCAGACAGTCTAATCCTGGCTTGGCTGTTTTTCAATTTCTGTCTTAGAATGTAGGAGAAGAAACCCGTTGGACAGTTTAATCCCAGCAGGTAGTAGATTAGGTAGAGAATCGTGTGAGATCAACTGTCTAATCTGGTCTCATGGAGCAATAAGGGTAGATTTAGAATAGGTTTGTTATTTTCTTTGAAAATAAAATGTAAAGGGTCTGCTAGCTCAAGTGCACCCCAAAAGAACAAAAAATGCTAGGATTGTAGTGTGGGTAGGTAGCTTGATTGGGAAAAATGTTTCTGTTGATGTAACATATTCATATTGTGGCAGCTGTTCAAAGAAAGGGATGTTCCAAGCAGCAGGAAACTGGCCTACTCTAAAGATCATTTCTGGTTTCTTGCCTCCTTCAGGAAGAAGCCATCCCCATGTGGAGCCACTGTTAGCCCCCCTATGAAATTATTGACAAGCAAGCTAGGGGCTATGTCATTTTGGAGACCTTCAAGGAATGCATCTCCCCTGAAGACACATCATCCTTGAAGTCTCTCTGTGCTTTGCCTTATACAAGTCCCCTCTGCTGGTTCCTTTCCCTAATGTTTTCATGTATCCCTTGTACCCCTGCAAAATTTCCCTTTTCATCCCGCCATTATCCTTGGTTTCCTCATTTTTCCCCTCTTTTCCACTATCGTTACCCTCCTTAGGCCTCAAAATACATTAAAATGGGTTAAAAACCCACTTCCGACCTTATAATAGGCCTAAGCCCCCTTTCCCGCTAAGCCCCCACACCTTTTTCCCCATGTGACCCAACGCCGTAACTGAGTGCTAGCCCCTAAGGTGCTCGTCCCATTTGTTCATCGGGCGCGATTATAGCCGTCGATCTGTACAGAACGGACAGCGATCGCCGCCCCCGCTGCCCCTGTCGTTTTCCCCGTTCATCACCCGTCGCCGCATATCCACCGGTTGTTTGTCCGCCAGATCCAACGGTCCGCAATGCGCCCGCGCCGGTGGTCCCCCCCCCCGCTTTCACTGTTCATAAACCACGTTGTTTTCGTCACACCGCCTTTTGGTGGCTGGCGGTTTTTCCCTGATGGCCAGCGATTCCACTCAGCGCCTGACACCTATCCTCCTGTACGATTTCAAAACCGTCGATCCCGCCCGTTAACTCCATCCATCGCACGTTATTGTTCTGACAAAGATGCCCAGCGAAATTGCTGTATACCGTCCGATCTGGAGCAGCCCATCCTACGGCTATCGCTCGATGAAGGTGCACGATGGATAATGAAGTTGCATGCGCGATAGTCCATGTCCTGGCCCGCCTTCCGTCGTCCTCCGCCGTTGATCTCCGCCACGATCGACGGTCCAGATTTGTTCACCCGCCGCTGACTTTTCCACTGTCCCCGGTCCCACCACGTCATCTCCACGTGCATCCGTCGTACATACTCCCATTCCATTACGTATAATTGGTCCATTTCATGTTTTTTTTAATGTTTTTCATTTGTTCTTCACTCTGCAGACCGCCAACCTCTACCAGAGCGATTTAATCATTTCCGCCGCAAATTTCTCCTCCATTTCCCCTGCATGGCCATTTCCTCCATCCACTGCATCCATTGCCCCCGTCCATGATTTTCTTCGCAGGTTTCGTGTTTTTGCAGGTTTATCAGTGGCGAAAAACTGCCATGATGCATACATAACTCTTCAATGGCGTGTTGCGTAGCCAGAGAGCTGATATGGGAGCTGGTACTACAGTGAAATGTCAAGAAAGGTGGCGGAGGTATAAATTTTATCAAAGGACAGGTTTTGAAAATCCGCAACCCTATCCGGCGCCATTAAAGCTCAGATCTTGCAGAATCGAGGCATTTATGGACCAGTAGTAAAACCAGGCTATGATCATAGTTCTCGATACTCAAGACTGAAGATTTGGATCCATAATGCAATTGTTTCAGAGGCAAAGTACCAGATTCAAAACCCCAAAGGTCAATCAGAAGTTTAATGCATGAGAGATCGTACCACCAGGGTTTCTACAGCAGCGGAATGTTTTCCTCCATCAGAGGACAAAGTGCCCATGCAGTTTTTATTATTACATCGTGTTCCTGAAGTTTCTTATTTGACATCAGTCCTATGTGATCAAAAGCATTGGTGATTCAAGTAGGGCAGACCTCCCTGTTTCTTATTTTATTTTATTTTTTGTGCCAATAAGTACCACAGTACTGCAGTCAGAACACCTAAGCCATACCAGAGATAAATGCAGAGATTTAAAATAGAATGAGGCTTCGGCCCTCTCTTCCTCCTGTGTTTAATGTTACATTTAGTGTTCACATACCTCCTGAGTCGATCTTCTGTTCATCCTCTACTATAAAAGCACAGAAGAGAAGTGTTGTAAAGGTTGTTGATGAGATATCAGAGAAATGCAAGCATTTTCCTCTTGAGACAAGTTCTCTGTGTAATATTGTAAGATAGGCTGAGATTTGATGTATTCAGACTGAATGTTCAAGCTGTGGGCAATGATGTACCTGATTGGTGTTGTTTTTAATATGACAAGCACGTTTCTTTGGATCCTGATCTAAAGCAGCTGGTGATGTTTTCCTATCTCTGTGTTTTATTTCATTTCATTCCATTTCTTCAGGCTCGCATCAGAAGTTTGGCATAAGATTTACCCTTGATAGGTACCTTATGTTGCTGCTCTCCCAGCCTTTTATGTTTTCTGCTTATATGTGTGTCTAAATATTGATTTCAATTGATTTAACCAGTGTAGTGGATGTTATTTCCTTCTCTTTGATGTATGAATTAATGAAATCCATGTTTAGATGTTCTTTTTAGGATTTAGTTGAATGATTTGAGAACACTGGGAGGTCTAGAACCCTGTCTCTGCCTCACTAGGGTCTTTCCATCTCGACTAAGCCTTTCGAAGATCCCTTGTTTTTCCTCTTATTTTGTCCAAGAAGTTCTGGAGTTAAATGACCTCTGACCTGATCTATAGACAGAATTGGATGGTTCTCCCCCTTTCACTCTCAGTCCTTAATGTTCCATCCCACCCTTCACTTTAAAGATCCAAATTTTTTAGATGACTAGCCCAACTGAAAGCTTGCACATTGAACACAAGTAAATCCTTTCTTGACTCCATTGCCCAATGGCCTTGATGTTCTCTGAGTGATATTTCTTAGCCTAACCCCCTCTATGCTCATCCTTGTCTTATATTGGACCTTCCTTTCCTGATTCCCAGCAACCAAACATCAAATAATCAAACAAACAAACCCTGTGCATATAACTAGCCTAAAATCATAACTTAGAGCTTCAAAGACATACACTTTGACTCATATAGAGAGATCCCTCTCTGGACCTAGGAGGGCTAGATCCTAAGGTCTGAAAGTGGTTCTGATGTTGTCTCTTCTTTTGGTCTTGCCAATCTGGCCAAAACACGGGAACCCCAACATTGGTGATTAGTATTCAATGGTGATTCAGTATTCTCTTTGGAATATTGACCTGAGTTTATTGGAGAGTGTGGGTCCAGTTTTAAAATAGATGAAAGGTGTCCTATAGTGACTTTAAGGTTAATTGACATATGGATCCAAAGGGAAAAATTGTGAAATGCAGCCCACGGAGGAGTTGGAGGTTGGAATCTTCTGTGAGGGAGTATATTCTTCCTTCTAGCAGTAGGTTGTAAACTTGATCAGGGGGTTGTAGCTCCCTTCTAGTGGGTGTCAGAGAATGAGTGGAGGTTGTAGACTACTCTAGGTAGGAGCATGTGTATTACAAGAATCTACGTCAGTACAAGACCATAATGTAATGAAGAAATTTTCTTTATAATAAAATAATAAGACAAATACAACAACAATGATGTTTTTCTCCCTTCCATCTAAAATCTTGGTGTCCATATGTGTTTGTTCTTTACAGTTTAAATGTTTTATTCTTGATGTTTCTCATGGATTATTGAATAAGATATGTTTAACATTGTCTTCTACTAAATGAATTCATGGTTTAAAGATAATTATGAATTGAAAGATTAAGTTAACTGAACTATAATTTGGGAATGAAATATTGATTCACCCCCCCCCCCCCCCCACCCCCGAGCATTTCTAAAAATTGGTAACAGAGAAGGTATCTCTAGTAAATCTTAACCACTTCAGATTTATTGGGGACAATGGGAAGGAAGCACAAGAAGAAGGCAACACAAAGGAAGAGTTCAATCCAGGAAGTGACGTTGATGTATCCAATATCATGGTGATATCTGTATTCATTGATTAAGGAAAACCAGTAGCATATCAAGGGTGTAGAAATTATACAACATTAATATATATCTTGGATTCACCCGACCTAACAATGTACTAAAGTTAAATACTGAATCACTTCTACAAATATTTTATGAAATTAAAAACAAAATCGCTAATCACATGAATAGCAAGAAAGATCATTCACACACAACTCAGATAATTTCCCGGGGAAATCTTACACCTAAAAACCCCACTATCTTCTACTGTATATCAAGCATGGATTATGAAACAATTACATACAAAAATATTCACATAAGATCCCTCCAGTACTCAGCTAATTGTCTCACACTTTCATATGCAAAACTAACCAACACATAGCCAATTCTCAACCTACGTACATCCTCCCTTTCTTGCGCAATCCCTTATGGTAAATATCCATAAAAGATATGAATTCTTGCCTTCCTTGACTGTGAAAGTATCATGGGCACTCCAATGGGTGTTTTCCTGTGTGTGTGCATGCAGATAATCCTACAACTGATAGTCAACCTCCCTTTCACCTAAAAATCAACTGGGTCTCCATTGGATTTGACATGCATGCAGCTAATAATAGTAAATCCTTAGCCACATGTGAGATCAATGATTATGAATTAATTAATATTTAATTCACTGAATCTCTAACTAGTGTATCTTTAGTTACAACTATCACAGTTAAGTTTAACTCACTTAACTAAGTTAAACTGTTTACAACTTGCACCAACTCATGCATCACTACACTTCGAACTCTATTACAACTAGAATTACTCTACATGTCCCACCCACCAACCTCTAACTCGAAATCCACTAGCCAACTGAATTTATCACTTTGAGTTAACTCATTCAAGTCCACATTGAGAATAGATTACAATTTAATGACCATCTTAATTAAGGGATAATAAAAATATACATGCAACCAAAATTTCACTATGGGCCCCACCCTAGTCTGGGTGCTTAATGCAGCAAGGTGTTGACTGCAACCAGGTTCTTAATGCACTAGGTGTGGGTGCTAAATCTTCTTGTTTAATCTCAACACTCCCTCTCAACGAGAAAGGGATTATCCTTCACCCTGATCCCATCTCTATGGTATTCAAATTTTTCCTAGTGAGCGCCTTCATCAGAATATCTACATCCTTATCTTCTGTAGGAATGTACTAAAACAACAAGATCCTCCTTTGCACACAATCTCTGAGATGATGGTATCAGATATCTATATGCTTGGACCTATCATGAAACACGGGATTAATATAGAGTTTATTGCAACTCTGATTATCACAATGACTCACTGTCGGGTCCTTCTGAGAACCAAACAAACAAACCAAGATATTTCTCATCTAGATAGCCTCACATGCAACTTGAATTGTTTCCATGTATTCCGCTTCTGCTAAACTGAGTGCCACGGACAATTGCTTCCTGTTGTACCAAGAAATTGTTGTCGATACAATGCTAAAGATCCCCCCTGATGTGCTCTTTCTGTCCAATGGAATTCCAGGCCAATCTACATCCGTGAAGCCATGAAACTTCACTCCATCCATCCTTCTGTACTATAGACCATACTCTAATGTGCCCCTTAGGTATCTTAGGACATGCTTCCCTGCCTTCCAAAAGAGACTGGTAGGCTTAACCATAGCTTGACTCAACTGGTTAACTGCATAGCAAATGTCTGGTCTTGTGTTCACTAGATACATTGGTGAACCCAATAACTGTTGATAGACAGTAGCATCCACTACCTCTCCAGAAGTAGCATCCTCTTTCCACCAATTTCCTAGAAGAGGAGTATCCATGGGTTTGCAGCTCTCCATGTTAAACTTACCCAGTATTTCCTTTTCATGCTTTCCTTGAGACACAAAAATTTCACCATCCCGCTGCCATATTTCCAATCCAAGGAAATAATGAAGGAGGCCGATGTCCTTCATTTAGAACTCCCTTTCAAGATCCTCCTTGCATGAGTGTATCAGCTGCTCATCACCATTCAAAATTAGATCATCAACATAAAGAACAATGATCAATATCTTACCCTCAACCACAATTTGGTACAGGTTTTCATCTGCTTCACTTTTGGTGAAGCCGAGTCCAGTGAAATAGTTGTCTATCCAAGTGTACCAAGAACGAGGTGCTTGCTTCAGCCCATACAACACTCTTTTGAGTATGCACACATGAAACTCACTGTTGGATTTTGAAACCTTCAGGTTGCTCTATGTACACCTCCTCCTTAATGATCCCATTAAGAAATGTAGTTTTCACATCCATCTGATGAATGTGCTAGCCCATCTGCACTGAGAGTGCAAGGATAGATCTTATGGAAGAGTACCTTGCAACAGGCGAAAAAGTCTCATCATAATCTATCCCCTCGATCTGTGAGAAAACCCGGGCCACAAATATGGCCTTGTATTTCTGCACACTCCCATCAGCAGCATGCTTTACCTTGTAGCTCCATCTCCATCCAACCACTAATTTTCCGATCGGTCTTGGGACTATCTCCCATGCACTGTTCTTGAAAATGGAGTCATAATCCTCCACCATTGCATCAACCCAAGTAGGATGTTTTACTAATTCCTAAAATTAATATGGTTGAGTCACAATACATTTGCTCATAAGAGCCATGTATCCAGTAAAATGGTTAGGAGATTGTCTCGATCTGTGTTGTGAAGTAGCGGCTCCTACATTCTGTGCCACAACAAGTCTCAGCCTATCAGATTCCGCGGTGCGCCTTCTGCCATTTCTGATGGATGGCTCTGCAAGAGTGATTTCCTCCACTCCATGAACCTCCTCATGTGGTTGATCCACATCTTGAGACTCATCCTTGGGAACCAACAGTTCCTCCTCTGCATGGATGTCCACCTCCCTCTCAAGGGACAAATGCATGGATTTCTCCTCATAAAATTTGATATCCCATCGCACAATTGTCATTTTGTTGTTTGGAAAATACATACAATAATTATGGGGTGTTTCATTCTACCCCAAAAAAGTCCCAACGTCAGCAATTGGTTTCAGCTTCTTCTTGGCATCCTTGGTCACATGCACATAAACAGATGAGACAAAAATCTTAAAGTGTGAAACATCAGGTTTCTTACCAATGAAAGCCTCTTCAGGTGTACTCATGCCAAGTACTCTATGAGGAAAATAGCTTTACACATGTACTGTTGCATTGCATGCTTCCGCCCACATATGCATCGGTAGGCCTTGATCATGCAACATCACTCGTGTTGCACCTACAATAGTTTTGTTCTTCCTCTCCATGACCCCATTATCTTGTGGGTTATGAGGCACTATGAGTTCTCTTTGAATTCCGTCTTTGCTGTAGAAGTTCTTGAATTCGTTAGAGACGTATTCTCCACCATTATCTCTCCTAAGAACATTCACTTTCTTCCCAACTCTTTCTCCACCAGTGCCTTAAACTCAAAGAACTTAGAGAATCTTTGATCTTTATTCTACATGAAGAAGATCCAACACTTACGATAAAATTCATCAACAAATATTACATAGTACTTATGTTTTCCTGTTGAAGCAATTGATAAAGGGCCACACATGTCTGGGTGAACTCTCTCAAGGATCCCTGAAGCTCGATTTCCCTTCTCATGAAAGGTGGCCTTTACATATTTTCTCATAGTACATCCCTTGCATGTGTCTGACTATACAAGTGTACCCCTCGGAAGACCAGTAAAAATCTGTTGCATGACTTTCAAGGCTACATGGTGAAGATGGCCCAATCATCTGTGCCATAATTCTCCCTCATCCCAGCTCACCACTTGATTTACCTTGCGCATCATTACTGCACAACCATCTAATTCCAGCTTATAGAGATTATTAACTCTAAACCCTATCCTCTTGGATTGACCCATTATTTTATTACACAGGAAATATTTTCCAGTAGTAAAAATAATGTCATAGCCTCTATCCTCCAACATTGAGACTGAGACCAATTTTTTCTTCAGACTTGGTACATGCATCACATATTTTAATTGAAATGGTTTACTTGACTCCCTCTGGAAGGTAATCGTACCAATTCTGGTAGCACTATATCGTCCATCGTCGCCCATCTCAATATGAATCTAGAGATATTTCTCCTCCAAGTCACTGAAAAGTTCCTTATCTCCCATCATGTGAAAGGAAGCGCCACTATCCAAATATCACATAGATCCTAATGCATTGGACAGCATGCCTAAAATCAATGAGAAGTCAAGCTAAAATTGTGAGGAAAGGGCCTCACCAGCTATAGATCCAACAACCTTATTGTTCTTCTTCTTTTGTAGATATTTAGTAGCAAAATTCCCATGTTTGTGACAATGAAAACACTTCACCTTGGACATGTCCTGCTTCTTTCCATTCTTGGACTCAGATTTTGAATCGAATTTCTTCCCCTTCCATTTCCTCGCCTTGGAAGCCAAAGCAAAATCCTCTTAATCCTCATTCCTAGATGAATATCCATCTCTGGTCTTCTGTCTGAACTCCTCTTGCACCAAATCCGACCATAGTCGTTCCCAATCTATAAATTTTTCCCTTCCATTGATAAAGTATTGATAACTGTGCCAACTCTTAGGAAGTCCTAGGGGTGCCAAGCTCAACCAAATCATCATCAGCAACTGTTATTCCAATGCTCCCTAGCTCACCCTGACATTGGACAATTTTTTTTAGATATTTTGGATTGGTGTCGCCCTTTTCCATCTTGATCTTCTTGAGTTTATCTTTGAGCGCCAAGTTCCTATGGTCATTTATGCTTTGGAATAGATCCGTCAAAGCCTTCCACATTGCATATGGTGTGGATTTCCCATGGAGGCTTGAGACAATGTGGTCTCGTACTCCCTCCAATATGGTCCTCCTCGCCTTTGCCACTTTCTTTTTCCATGCATCAAGATTTGCAGCATCTGTCGCTTCTAGCTTAGGGACATCTTTGTCAATTAATTCCTTCAAACCATTTTCTTCGAGTACTTCCTCCATCATGTCCTTCCAAGAAATGTATTTTGAGCTTCCCTCGAGTGCATAATCTAACCTAAAGCCATTGAAAGCCACTTCGATCTTGAATCAGTTGTAGCACCAAGAAATTATTTTTGCAAATTCAAATTCTATCCAGTCACAAACTCAACTCTTTCTTCACTTCTGCAATTTCCTATGCTCTAATACCATGTAGAAATTATACAACATGAATTTTTATCTTGGATTCACCCGATCTAAAAATGTACTAAATTTAAATACTGAATCGCTTGTACAAATATTTTGCGGAATTAAAAACACAATCATTAATCACATGACCATGAAGAAAGATCAATCACACACAACACAGATAATTTCCCAGGAAAAGCTTACAGCTAAAAGCCCCACTATATTCTATTGTATATTAAGCATGGATCATGAAAAAATTACATACAAAACTCTTCTCACAAGATCCCTCTAGTACTCAGCTATTTTCCTCACACTGTCATATGAAAAACTAACCAACACATAGCCAATTATCAGCCTTTAGACAGCATGCCTTTCTTGCACAATCCCTGATGGTAAAGATGTCTAAAATAAAGGAGTTATTGCCTGCCTTGACTGCGCAAGTATCATGGGCACTCCAATGGGTGTTTTCATGCATTTGTGCAAGCAGATAATCCTACAACTAATAGTCAACCTCCCTTTCACCTAGAACTCAACTGGGTCTCCACTGGATCTAACATGCATGTAGCTAATAATAGTAAATCCTCAGTTGCATGTGAGATCACTGATTGTGAATTAATTAATATTTAATTCACTAAGTCTCTCACTAGTGTATCTTAAGCTACAACTAGCACAACAGAGTTTAACTCACTTAACTGAGTTAAACTGTTTCAACTTGCACCAATTCATGCACCACTACACTTCGAAATATGTTACAATTAGAATTACTCTACATGTCCCACCAACTAACCTTTAACTCGAAATCCACCAGCTAACTGAATTTATCACTTTTAGTTAACTCATTCAAGTCCACATTGAAAATAGACTATAGTTTAATGTCCATCATAATTAAGGGATAATAAAAATATACATGCACCCAAAAATAGCACTATGGGCCCCACCCTAGTCTAGGTGCTTAATGCAACCATGTGCTTAATGTAACTAGGTGCTTAATGCACTAGGCATGGGTGTTGAATCTTCTTGTTGAATATCAATAAAGGGAAGTTAGAAATAATGGATAATAAATGTATTTTCGTGCTTAACAATGTTAACTATTATAAATGGAAAGAAAAGATGAATTTAATGTTCCTATAATTTGATATTTGGCATTTAGTCTGTAATGGTTATACAAAAACCCCTCGATTGTGACAAGATATTCAAAAGAATAGAAAATCATTAAATTCAATATTTGTAACATATCTCATTCAATACTAGATAAAGTTATGCATTGTGAAATTTCAAAAGAAGTATTGGATAATTTGCAGACCATTCATGAAGAAGAAGGAAAAAAAGTAAAGGAATATTTCTCACGAGGTAAAATGATAATTAATCCTACTCCTAAGATATTAAATGAACATAAAGGAAAGTATGGTTTGTCAAATGATGAGAGTAATCATGAAACAAATCTTCTTATATAAGATGGATTTAATGATTCAGAAGAAGACATGTTAGAAGAAGTAATCAATCTTAGAAGAAATTTTTCTTCTACTTGGAAAAATATTAACAGTCTTGAGAATAAGTTGCGGGAATATAAAAATAGGGATCATGATGAATCATTGAATACTATATTATTAATGGAGCAACTGAATGAAATAAAATGATATTGTGGAGGACTTGAAGTTGAGATCATCAATCTAAGATCATACCTTCAAAAGTCAAAAAATAAAAATGAAGAGCTACTCCAAGTATTTTAAGAACAAGATAATGGGATGAAGGAAGCGATTATCTAATTAAGAACGTAACTGGAAGAGGGAAGAAAGATTGAAGGAGGTATGACGAATTAGTATATTGAAAAATAAGATCAATGTCAAAGACTAGAGATTAAGGTAAGCATCCTAAAATGTAAAATACCAGAAAAAGAAAAACATTTGAAATTCAATGAAAGTACCAAGCTCTTGGACAACCTTCTTAATATTCAAAGATATACATTCATTAAATCAGGCCTTGGCTTTCATGAAATTATTAAATAAGAATGTATTTCATGGGCTTGTTCAAGGAACTTAAAGGATAAAAATGAAAAATCTAAAAATATTGATAAAGAGATAAGAAGTCAACCAGACCAACAACCAAGGAAAGTGAATTTTCGAAGGAAATATTTTTCTCCCAATAATAGAAACAACAATTGATTATATCATTTGATCAATGATTTTGAATGTGAAATTTGTCATAACTATGGACACATTGGAGCCAATTGTAGAAGTAGATTTTTTAGACCTCAAGAAAATATTTATTTCATAGGAAGGCCATCAACTCCTAGGTACTCAAGTTTCTTTCAAGGGTATTTTTTTACATGCAATCTATTTGGTCACAAAGTTGGGAATTGAAATGGGATAAATATGAATTAAAAATATTATGATTCTCTTTCTCTTTTCTCTGGTCGTGTAAGGTGTTATACATGTAACAAGTTTGGACATGTAGCAAAAGAATGTAGGAACAAAACAATGCACTCATATAGACAACAAGTAGACTCCCTGAAAAGAAAGCGACCAGATAAGAATGTTGTTATCAAAAGTCTTGGAAAATATGGATCCACCAACACTACTCATATTAAGTAGAAGGAATAAGAACCACTACAAGAAAAAATGACATTGGTGAGGGGAAAAAAATGTCAGCGTAAGCTCATTGGTGATGGTCAAAAGAGCCTTTATCACCAAAAACTGAACATCACCAAAGGCGTCGTCGCTAAAAGTATAGGTGTTGTGGTGACATTAAAGGTTCTTCATCAATAATTATTTATAATGACGGATAGTGACCATCACCATTTCATATGAGCAATGGTGACAGAAAATAGCCTCGGTCACCAAAAAATTGAACGTCACCAAAGGTGGCGTCACGAAAAGTATGTGTTGTGGTGACATTCAAGGTTCGTCATGAATATTGATTATAATGATAGATGATCGTCACCATTTAATATGAACAACAACTATTTATTGTGATGGACCTTTCATGGTCATCGCTATTCGTGCATATATATGGTAACGCTCGTTGACTGTCACCATTTCATATTTGGTGAGGGTCAAAAAATGTCATGATAAGCTCATTGGTGACTTCAAGGTCCATCATGAATAATGAATATAATGAAAAATAATGACCCTCACCATTTCATATCAATAACAATGATTTATGGTGTCAGACCTTTCATGGTGGTCACTATTGATGTGTATATATGGTGGCATTCGTTGACTGTCATCATTGCATATTTTGGTGAGGGTTGAAAAATTTCACCATAAGCTCATTAGTGATGGTAAAAAGATCCTTCGTCACCAAAAACTATTCACCTTCATTCCATATGAATATCAGGGCATGATGGAATCAAACCACCAACCTCCTTCTTGTAAAGCAGGTGCTCTTCCATTGAGCTAGCACCCTTCAAAGAATTATAATTTTAAAAATTATATCTTGAAACTTTATAGATTGTAAATTTTACAAATTTCAATAAATTTAAGTCTTGAAAATATTTTAATAAACAAGAAAAACATCATCGAAGTTGCAGGTCTCTACCTGATGGTTATGGAAGTTATGAAAAGCGGGTGGAGAGAAAAATAGTTACGTATAAGAGACACTACAACAAACTAACTCCTCAATGTTTCTCCAATGACTACCCAAGAAGCCCTTCACTGTTGCTCCAAAGATTTCCCAAGAGACTCCTTAATGCTGCTCCAAAAACCAACTCCACCTTCAAAAATTCCTCACAAATGATCACACTAATGCAATGAGATAGTTGTGATGAAATGAGAGGGGTTGGGTAGATTTTATAGGCTTGGGACAGGTTAGAGGGCATACTAAAACCCTAAAACCCAACTTAAATATAATTTGGGGACTGAAATTCATCTTTTTGGTGGGACATGGCCGAGTTTGACTGGCTCGGGCTAGCCAAGTCAGACTCTGCCGAGTCGGCCGATTTGTTATCAAATCAATCGAGTTAGAGACCGACTCGAATGGTTCGGTAACAAGCCGAATTTTGGCCCGGTTTTTGTACCGAGCCGTCCCAGCTAGGGGTTGGCTCTGTCAACTCAGCTGAAATTTAAAACATGGGTCGGAACATCTTGGAAGATTTCTTATTGTCTAATAATCAATGGCTAATTGTTCTAAGAAGGTAAGTGTTCTAAATTGTTATTTAAATCTAGCATTTGTTATCTTTCATTTTGTATTTGTTGAGAAATTGTATCATTGGCATCTCTTGTTTATTATTGGTACTTGTTAAATTGGAACGCTACTTGTGGTTTATATTATCCTTTATAAGCATTGTAAAATACTTGATATCTTAAAGAAAATCATAACCAAGTTCATTTGATTAATATCACCTAAAGACACACGCATTCACCTTGCATATAATTCTAAGCTAGCCTTGCATATAATAACTTACTTCCAAGCATAAGCTTAGTTGATAGAAACAATAGGACCTCCTTTCTCAATTTAGCTTGACGAACTTAGCACCTCTTTAGTGGTTAACACAGTGACCTTGGATTCGTTAGAGCCATAGTATTTGTAGTTTTGGGAGGCATCGAGTGCTTATTGTTGAATTGTGTAGCTTTGTAAGTACTCGAAGCCCAGGGGTTTGGGATTTGAAGGAAAAACTGCCACAAGGGAAACTTTTGGACCTAGAACCCATGTGGCGTTTTGGAACCCATAGAATTTTGGTGAAAAACCAAGAAGAATACATGGCATATGATGGATGAGGATGATAGTTATCGGAAATAAGATATTAATGCATAAAAAATGATTTGATTCTGAGTTGTTGTTTGGGAGATAGGAATTTTTGAAGATGACATAATTATTGATTTGTCAAGTAGGCCGACTTGAAGGAATTTGGAGGTGTCTCTTCCTCATGCCTTCATGGAGGATGAATTTTATATAAAAGGAGTATGAGTTAGTATTTTTTTAGAATCCGAATTGGGCAAGTACATCTCTGAATTTATCTGTGGTTAGCCGCAGTTGGAAGAGACCTTGTAAGGAGTGGAATGGGACATCGTGGAGGAGGCTTATCTATGTAGAGGAGAGGTCAAGTTGCTATAGGGACAATGTGCCTCTTCTGGTTTTTTTTTAGGCCTCATTTAGGGTTTGTCCCAAGATCAGACTTGCTAGAGTAAAGGTCGCGGGAAGATGAGCTCTTTGCAGACTATTTTTAGGATTACACGTGAATAACAAAGGTGGATTAGGTATGTTGTAAGGGATCCACAGTGGATTTTGGTAAGCTGTAAGCCTAGCCACTCCAAATAGGCGAACGTCAAGTCCTTCAAGGCTACAACATGCCCAGAAAAACAACCCATACATAGGGAACCTTATCTTTCCTAGGTCGCAGCTAGTCGAAGGAGGTTGTCCAGTGGCTAGTTAGTGGTTGTCACAGCCTGAAAAATGACCTAACGAGGATAGTAGTACTACAATACTATAAAATTAGTGTTTATGGAGGTGTATTGGGTCAAGAAGTGACTAGATCAGATTATTTTGGTTGTTGACTATGGAAGCCAAGCAGGGAAGTTGACAAGGGTTTCAAAAGAAATTCAAGTGGTGGCAGATTCCGTGGTGCATGGTTGGGTTTCATAGAGATGTTGGAGGGCAGAAAGATTGGATACCCAAAGTATCCCTAGACAAGCTATCATTAAGGATGAATATCAGCTGAAGGTTGGGTGAAGGACAGTGCCGAAGTGTAACACTATGATGTACAAGATTTGTTGCTAGCCGGTAGATTGGAGCTCGGGTGTTGGCCAGCCTAGAGGAGAAAATTAGATCAACCCAAGTACAATCTATAGAAGGATGTGTAGTAGTGTTAGGGGGTAGACCTCCTGGAGTCTCAATGTGTAGATGCCTTGAAGGACTGAGGAAATATTAGTGAGTAGAACAAAAGTGAAGGACTGACAGGACGAGAAATGACATTGTGTTTGTCAGTGTATCTTGTTTACCATAGACTATTGTGTTAGCACTGGAATCAACACTTGGATTGTGACAAGCACCTGACCAGACACATCTGAAGCTCAAGGGCTTTTCTTATAACTAGGTTGATTTTTTTGGAAAGTGATTGGGAATCACACACACTAAAAGGGGTTTTGAAGAAATAAGAATCTATCACATATATGAGGGCACTGGTGCATAATGTGGTAGTAAGGTTAGGTTTGTAGCTTAATGGTTAGATAAATGGGAGATAAGAGTAGATGTGTAAAAAAGAGGTCCACTGTTAAGAGGAAAGGGTGACACACATTCTAGACCTGCAATATATAGTGAAAGAAATTTTTAAAAGACTTACAAGAGTCTCACTCTACATTTTAATAATCTTATTACATAAAATGAATCCAATTAACATGACCTCATCAATCAATAATGCTTTATAAATCAAGATTGACAAAAATAGATTAATCATGTATGCTAATTCAAAAGACTTATAAGAGTATGAGATAGGATTTAATTCAACCTCAAGCAATGATTATGAACTATCTTCGATCCATACTGAATCAGGAATTCTTGATAAGATAAGACTTACAAAAACAGATTAATATGTCATGAAGGTTCACAATACTGATAATAACATGAGATAGAACTGTGTAAATCATAATCTGGAATGAAACAATAAATTATGGAAACACATAAGATAAAAAATACACACACCATACAAATTGTGAGTCTTCAAGAGTGCCTCTAGATATATTATATGTTCAAAAAGGTACAACACAGTATGCCATGAAATAGGAAACCAACGAAACCTTTCTTCTTTGCCTTCCATAGTATATATACAAAAAAGGAGTTCTGTAAAAAGCGTCCATAATAAGTGCAATTATGTTTTTAGAGACTTTATTGCAATCCTCTACATATAGTAGAGCTTATCTTAAACATAAAAAGTAAACTAAAATAAAACTAAATACCAAAAATGACAATATGGAGCTCGAAGTGGTTGAGTTGAGGTGGTTGAGTGCTCCTCATTTCTTGGAAAAGCTGCCTCCACAGAAAGAGCAATCTGCCAACTGAAAATAACACCTAGACCCTTATCTGAAAAAGTGTAGGATTAGCCAACTGGAAGATACCTTGACTAGATGACACTTGGAAAAAGATAATTACCATTGAGGCTGCATTCACTTTACCATCATTTAGTGTCATTCTTTTGAGAAAATAACAAAAAAACAACCTTTCCTCCTCCTTATATAAAATCTCAAAATAAATGGGTAGTTATATCTGAAAATACTGTGTATAATCCAAAAATGACATGGTTCTTCAGATTTTCATGGTTATGTACATTCAATAATCAGAGATCTAGTATAGAAGCAAAACTCCTGATAGCTTCTGCCTTGGTTACCCTTTTGTTTGACTTTCTCTTCTGTAATTTATTCTTCTGTGAAATATTTTTCTTCCTTGGTTCATTCTCTGGGCCTTCATCTATGTTTATTATTTCATCCCTAAGAGAAGGGTTGGATATGATTTTTCTTGTTAATATGAGCTTTTTCTTTGGTCTAGTGTGAGGCCTTTGAATTTATGGGTTTGGAATGTATAAAGGCCTATTTCTCCCATGTATAATTCTGCTTGACTATCCTTCTTCAAACTCTGACTCACTAAACTATGTTTCACTGCTATCCTCCTCAAAACATGAATATGAATGGATTATAACTTTCTTCTTCCCTTTAGCTGAATAAATAATAGATAAGTAAATCTGAGCTATGGTAGTTTCTTCTACTGTAATAGTCTTTGAAACTTTTCTTTTCCCCTTTTTGGGTGAGGAAAAGACTTGTGCAAGTGTAGGCTCCTCTAGTGCTGAAGTAGCATTATTTTCTTGATTCTCCTATCTAACTTCTAGAACATTACTTGGTGTCAAGGTTTCAGGACTGACTTCCACTAAATTTCCCTCTGTCAAAATCAATTTTCTCTTGTGTTTTCTCTTTAAATAGGAGGCTTCCTCTTCCTTGTTCTTAGACATAGTGTTTTTGTCAAGCAGGGTATATTTTTGTTAGAGTTTGTTTGCATGCTCCTGCATGAAAAACCTCAAGGTATTTGGCTCCTTAGATGATATTCTAGTGTAGACCTCCTTGGTTGCTTGCACTTTTGGTATATGAGTGATGATTGGTATAGAAGTGGTGGTTTGAACTCTAGCTTAACTAGTTGAGTTCCTAGTCTGTCTGCTAGATGATATTGAAGATGGACTAGCTTGTGAAGGGATCAATGTGGGTGTAGGGCTTGACCATTTTTCTTGGGTTTTTATCATTCTAGACCTTCCTACCCTTCTCCTTGAGTTAATACTGCTAAATCTCTCATCTGCTAAAAACTTTTCCCATGTGATTCTTTTCTTTCTCATATGATAAACCACCAATATTTTAATCAAACCTCTATGATAGATATTATGAAGAGGATAGGATGGGGTTTTCTGTATTTTTCGAGTCATTGACAATAGATATTTATGAAGGAAAAATGATAGATTCATAGGTTTAGAGCCAGAGATGTGAGCTAGAAACCTCATTCGGTTTTTATTCCCAATAGAAAACATACCCTCACAGTTTATGTAACATTGAACAATGGTAATGACATCTTGCCACTCCGGTCTAAATGTGAAATATGAATAGTAGGGATCCAACCAATATTTTCATGTTTAGGCTTTAAATATATATTCGAATCAACTTTATGCAGAGTTTTGTTACTCTTGTGCCAGGACTCACCTGGAGCTGATGTTTGGATAGGCGTTGCAATGATAGTCTCTATGATCCTGAAGATTTGTGACCCCAACTTGACCTTTTCTCCATCGAATGTCTCAGAAAATTTCTAAGCCATTGCCACATTTTCACCTAAAAACTTCCTTAAAAAATGATACCACCCTGCTAGTTTTAATTGACGCTTAGCATGATGGTCAACAAAATGGATATTGGTCGGTTATGAATGGTTCGCCTTACCACCCTTGCCCATATTATTAACAGTTAGCCTAACCACAGGTGCACACCTATAAAACGAGGAACTGCAACCCTCCATGAAGCCCTAACTATTGGCACTTGGTAACAAATTGTTTTTCTGGAATATAATTTTTTTCTTCTTCTAGCTTTCACAAGAGTAAACAAAAATAGAGCTCTAAATGCCCTAAAAATCGATGAGAGGGAATGACACTAAACCGAAATGATTTAAACTCTACTGCCAACTCATTTCACCAAACCTTTCACTCCATCACATTTTTTAATATTAGCTACTCTTACTTCACTTTAATACATTTCACCTTTAATGAGTAGCAATAGAACTTATTAGCCTTAGAAAATAAATAAGAAACCTTTTTTAATGAATATTCAAATAAGAAATAGTCACCTTTAAGATGAGAAAAAACTCTTGTTCTAATAGACCTTCATTTTTCAATGAGAAGTGTTTGTTTCAACTGAGTATTTCTTATTTTATCTCCTTGTAAAAATTTTGCAGGTAATAGCTACTTTTTTGAAAAAGATAGCTATTCTTGTGTTGGTTATAAAACCAGATCTTCTAACGAAAATAGCTACCTCTCTAGGGAGGGTAGCTATTCCTGTGTTATTCGTAACACAACTGATGACTCTAATAGTTTTTATTTAACCTTGGATATAAATATCATGGTTAATGAATAATACTTCTCAAGCTAAACCCATGACCTTAACTACTCAAAGAAGTTAAAATACTTATTAAAGGAAAATTTACCCTAATAACTCTATAACAAAAACAAACTATTGGACTCAAAATTATTTTTGGATTTTGTTAAAAAATGATAAAAACTAATACATTTTAATCCTACAGGGCTCTCAACCATAGGTTAGGAGACAAGAGAGGATCAAAGACACAACTTACAATGATGACCAGACTTTGAATTTTTTTTGAAAATTTGCAGTGCTAACATGTTGTATTATTCAGATTTGATTTAATATAACGAAGATTGGGGATGGTACATTATTGTACAATTTTGTGTAATACTGTGTATATTGTGCATATGTGGTTTAATTATTTATATTTTCCATTATGAAAAGTATTTTATGGTTGATATTATTTGTTTGGTATCATTTGTGATTGAAGACTCTAGCATCGATCCAAGGTCACAGAAATTCAACATGGTATCAGAGTGTATTTGAACTACTTTGGAAGCTAGTAAATCAGATTTTCTGCAATAAAGTACAGTGTGAGAGTGTTTTGGTTGCACTGTGAGTTAAATAAGCCTCTAAAATTTCAAAGTTGTAGGCAGGTCTCCGATATGAGGATAGGTTGGAAGGGTTGTCCAAATATACACCTTTGAAGGAAAGGATCATGTTGGTCTTGTAGGTCAATAGGATCTGGGAGTTTTTCGAGAAGGAAATCAAGAAACCAACAAACCCTAAGGAGTTGTATGTATGGGATTTGGATACGAAGGCAAGGTTGATCATCCTTGATGGTGTGAAGGATTCCTTGATACCGCATGTATCCGGGAAGAACAATGCACATGAGATGTGGATGGCTCTTCATAATTTTTTCCAAAACACGAACGAGAATCAGGTGATGGTATTGGAGGATAAGTTGAAGTCCACCAAGATGATACAAGGTGAAGGAATGACTTCGTATATGAAAAATTTGTATCATGTTCGAGATGAGCTTGCTGTCGTCAGGGTCAAAGTTTTAGATGCAGAGATGGTGAGGATTTCCTTGAAAGGGTTCAACTTGGAATGGAAACCTTTCATCAAAGGAATCATTTCCAGGGAGATTCTACCAGACTAGAATATACTGTGGGATGACTTCATTCAAGAATAATTTTTAGATGGGGATATTCATCCATCCAAGAAGGAAGATGAGGACATGTCACTTGCAAATAGAATGAAGGGTAAGTGAAAGAAGGAATTAATTAAAATCAAGTGTTTTCACTGTGGTGAAAAGGATTATTTTTCGCCGAATTGTCTGAAGAAAGAAAAGGAGAGAGAAAAGAAGAAAGGGAAGCAAGTCACTCTTCTTGTCAATTAATCAGAGAATGATGAGCTCAATAGAATATTGGAAGAAGCAGAAGAATACATTGTTATGATTTCTCATTTCTCGCAAGGTACTATTTGAGAGGATGGCTAGTATGTGGATAGTGGTGTGAAGAAGCATATGACTAGATCAGAGGATGTATTTGAGACTCTTATTGAATGGGAATCAAAGTTTCACATGGTCGTAGGTGATCAGACGTAGTTGGAAATCCGAGGATCAGGGGTGGTGCCATTCAGGATGGAAACAAGATGTATGATGCAGGTCCACGATGTATTGTTTGTACCAAGACTCAGATATAGTGTGATCTCCATCTCAATGATGGAGAGGAAGGGGTTTGAGGTCTTGTTCCAAGATGGGAAGGAAAGAATTAGGCCGAGAGGCTTTAAGTCTGATGGGATTTTTCTTGGAGTCAGGTAGGATGGTCTCTACAAGTTGATGGGAAAGCTTGAGGATCATGGGAAGAAGCATGGATAGATATAGGTTTCAGAAAAGCAGGAGCGGGTGTAAGTGAAAGTGCATGCTTCAGAGGAGAAGGTATAGTTTCTCGAGAAGAAACTACACTTTTTCAAGAAGGTCCATGTTCAAGAGGTTCATAGGGAGTCGAGTTCTAGATGGAGCTCATAGATTTAGAGGGACACTCTACAACCCAAGAAGAGTGCATGATCAGTGGGGAGAAAGACTGATTCCATTTCTAAAAAGAAGTAATTATGGTGATATTTGGAAGATATTCAAGAGAATAAGAAGAAGCAGGAGGCTTTTAGTGACAGCGACACTTTCGAGAAAAGAATAGTGCATGCTACATGGATTGTTACAATTATGAGCAACAGGAGTTGGGAAAGTTCTGTGAGCAGTGATGATGAAGACGAAGTACTTCCTTGGCATTGAGGTACCTCCCTTACTAAGAGGGAGTGTTGATTTTGTAGCTTTGGAGGTACTCCAAGCCCATCAGTTCAGGGTTTGGGGGAAAAGGTGTCATAAGGGAAGCTTGTGGGCTTGGAACACAAATGTGGGGTTTTGGAACCCATAGAATTTTGGGGAAAAACCAAGAAGAAGACACAGCATGTGATGGATGAGGATGATAGTGCTCGACGATACTATTATAATGCATCAAGAATTGTACAATTATGAATTTTTTTTTGGGAGATATGAATTTTTAAATATGACATAATTATTAATTCGTCAAGTAAGCTGACTTGAAGGAATTTGGGGGTGTCTCTTCATCATGATTTCATGGAGGATGACTTGTCTACAAAATGAGGATGCGTTAGTATTTTTTGAGCATATGAATTGGCCAAGTACATATCTGAAATTATTTGGGTTTAGCCGCAGTTGGAAGAGGCCTTGTAAGGAGTGGATTGGGACAGTGTGGAGGAGGCTTATCTACGTAGAGGAGAGGTTGAGTTTTTGTAGGTACAAAGTGCCTCTTCTAGGTCTATTGTAGGCCCCATTTAAGTTCTGTCTCAAGCTTGGACTTGCTATAATAAAGGCAGTAGGAACACGAGTTATTTCCGAACTATTTTGAGGGATGCATGTGGATAAGGAAGGTGGATTGGGTATGTTGTAAGGGAGCCGAAGTGGACTGTGGTAGGCTACAAGCCTAGCCACTCCAAATATGCCAGCGTGGAGTCTTTAAAGGATGCCACATGCCTAGAACAACAGCCCAGACATAAGTCACCTTTCTTGCCTAGGCCACATCTAGAAGGAGGTTGTTCAGTGGATGGTTAGTGGTTTTTGCAGCCTACAAAATTCCCTAAACATAATAGCATAACTACAGTATTGTAATAGCAGTATTTGTGGAGGTGTATTTGATCAATAAGTGACTGGATCGGATCAATTTGGTTGTTTACTGTGGAATCCAAGAAATGAATTGGACAAGAGTGTCGGGAGCACTTCAAGTGGTGACAAATTTCTCAATGGATGGTTGGGTGTGATAGAGATTTTGGAGGGAAGCGAGACTGGCTACCCAAAGTAGCTCTAGAATATCTATCTTCAAGGATGAAGAGAAGTTGAAGTTTGGGTGAAGGAGGGTGTCAAATTGCAACACTCTGATGTACAAGAGTTCTTGCTAGCCTAGCAGATTGGAGCTTGTGTGTTGTTCAGCCTAGAGGAGAAGATTTGATCAGCCCAAGTACACTCTACAAAAGGGCGTGCAATAGTGTTAGGGTGTAGCCCTCCTAGAGTCTCGATGTGTAGATGCCTTAATGGACTAAGGCACTACTACTGAGCAAAACAAAATTGAATGACTGACATGATGAGATACAACATTGTTTTTTTCAGTGTATCTTGTTTACCATAGATTGTTGTATTATTCAGATTTGATTTAGTATAACAAATATTAGGGATTGTACATTATTGTACAAAAACTATGTCTATTATGCATATGTGATTTACTGCTTTATTTTTTCCATTGTGTAAATTAATTTACGGTTTGGTAGCGTCAATGATCTAAGACTCTAACCTAGATCCAACCTCATATAAATTCAACAGTTAGAACTTAGAACATAGGGGGAGGCATAGTTAATCAAGACTTTTCTTGCTTCTTTTTGGCTTCTATTCCACAACCTACTCTAGAGACTATTCCAAAAATATATAAGAGTAAGGTTACACTTAGAATAAGCATCTAACTTAAAATCAACAAATATTTTGCATTTCACCTAGTTTCTAGGATTTTCACTTCATCTAGGATAGTCGAGCATCGAAGAAAAGATTGTTCATATGGTTACTTGGCATCTAGTTGGTAACAATAAAGAAGTTGACTCCATAAGGCACTGTTATGACATCTAGATATAATCTAATTTTTAATTCTTGCTAAAATTAACCAAATAGCTAGGCCATTCAATCATGTCTCCCTCACTTGTTGGTTGCCAATAAGTCTTTCCTCCACACGTTTCATAGGGACTAACCCTCATAACCTATTTTCGGGAGATAGCTAAAATAGAGAGGTCGAAGATCAAAGTGGCAGCCCCTGACCTAAATCTCTGTCCTAGTGTTTGTACAATCTGAGCGACAACAAGCTTTAAACCTGATAAAATTGAAACATGGTAGGCCATGTAAAGCAAACACAAAGGTATATTTACAATTTTTTAGTATGCAGAAGGTGTGTTTTCCATATTCAAATGCATATTACTCTGCCTCTCTTGACCACAACATATATCATGTGTGTCAAACAATTTTTGTATGTATATTAAACTGATGTAAGAGAAATAGATATATTTCAAGGAAACTAAAAGACAAATAAATAAAAAACCAAAATCTTACTTCGCCAAGACATTGTTTGTTAACCAGAACATGTACAGTGAAATGAATAAATAAATCAAGCATATTCTCTATACAATAGGGTTTTGTAAATAACTCCATAGCTTATGCAATCTTCAATGGCTATACATACTGATTATATATCTATGGAACCCATTCTTGATTACTTAGGGAATGTGCAGAGCCTTATTTAGGAAATTTCGATAAAAATACATACGTCATTTTCTTAAAATTCCTAATGTCCATTGAGTTTCATCATCCATTCTCCATTATCACAATTGCACGATGTGTGTGCTTATTTCCAACAACTCTATGTAGAACAGTCTCACCCTCATCATCTATGGAATTAGGTTCAACCCCTAACAACAAGAGCTCATGTTGTCTAAAAGTTAGTTAACATATTTGCAAATAAATTGCTAGTCATATGAATTGATGTCATTCAGCCCAAAAAAACATAAGTGGCTTATTTCTAAGGTGTTGATATCTCTTGTCTTCTATTTTTGGAGCTGGTTTAACAACATTTGGTATGAGAGCTTTGGATTCTAGGGTTTTCCTGCTCCAAACATGTCATCGTGGAATTTTCCCTATAACTTGTTTTCTACAAAGGTTCAGAAGCTGAATTTTGTAGGGTGTGAAGCGGAAATCCTAAGGAACATCTTTGCAAAATTTTAGATCTTGGTTCACAATATTTTCGGAGATATGATCTGTGGAAGTTATGGCTTTTTGTTGGCTCTTGAATTTCACTTAAAAATGTCATCGTAGAATGTTTTCTATAAAAAAATTCTATGAAGGTTCAGAAGCTAAAAATTTTAGAGTGCGAAGCAGAAATATTGAGGAACATCGTCACAAAATTTCAAAGCTTGATTCGCAATATTTTCAGAGATATGATCTGTGGAAGTTAGGTCTTTTTTAGGATCCCAAATTTCATCTCAAATAGGTGATCATGGGAAAATCTCCATAACTCTCTCTCTAAACATATGATTGAAATTCTGGAAAAATTTACTGGAAGTACATGGTCTCTAGTTTCCTATCTATAAATTTCAGAGGCAAAGGAGCAAACAGTGACACGTGGCAAGTCGTACAATTGTGATCTATTGAACCAATCCATAATTAGGTCATTCTGGGAGATTGGACATAACTTTGTCTTGAAATCCAAATCAAGTCAGGCCTGTGGCATTTGAAAGAAGCTTCAAAGGAATACAACAGGGCTGAATTGCAGATATTGAGGATGTTCAAGTATAGATATAAGTCAATTTCAATATAGAGCTCCTCAAAAGCAAGTAAAAGGTGTGTATTTTATTTTCCAAATTGCATAAGTCTTGTTGGAAGAATCAAGTTTAATTGATTCCAAGGGCATATTGTAGAATAGATATCAGTATTGGATTCTCAAATGGCCCCTAAAAATAATTCAACACCCATTAAGCATTTAGAAGGCTCTACTATAACTCATGAAGACGAAGAATGGCAACATGACATATCAAAATTACAAGAGCAAGTGCAACAAATTTCGCTCTCACAAAGAGCAACAAAAAATGATATGGAAGTTTTGAAGAAATGCATGGAATCTAAGATGGATGGTTTGAAGAATGGCATGGAAGCTAAGATGGATGGCATGGAAGCTGGCATAGAATATAAGATGGATGACATGGATGATAAGATGGAGAACATGAAGAATGATCTAAAAGCATACATGGAAGGTTTGACAAAGTTGATACAAGAAATGTTTCCTAATGGTGAAAAGATAGTAGAGGAAACTCATGATGAGAACAAAATAAATGTTAATTATGATTTCACAAACTCTAATGTTAGAGGGAAGAACCACATATTCCAAAAATGGATATGAGGAAGTTTGATGGAAAGGATCATGTAACATGGATACCATAGATGGAGAAAAACACACAAAAAGGTATGAATTGCAACTTTACATTTAGAACAAAATACATTTGTATGGTATTGATGGCTTTGATCCCATAAAAAAATTGTCACTTGGTCAATTTTTATGGAGGAAATGATAGCACAGTATGAGGATACAAAGAGAAACACTTTCTTTAGCCAATTAATAAATCTCAAACAAAAGTGTTCAGTGGGGGAGCACATTGAGGACTTCAAAAAATTGAATATAAGGGTAACTGATATTCCAGAGGAACATGGGATTGATCTCTTCATAGGTACTTTAAAGGATAACATCCAACATGAAGTTCGCGTTTTGGAACCTGATTCATTGGAGAAGGCATTGCTGGCAAGAAAAATTGAATGTAAAATTATGGCGATAAGGAAGTCATCACCACTTCTATAAAGATGGAAGTGTTGCTAATGCATTTATACAACCACAAGGTTGGACACTGACAAATTCTAAAGAAAAAATAGAATGGAAGCTTTGTTACAGTCAGCACAGTCAGGATAGAAAATACAATAAAGGTCATAAGTGTGCTGAGAAGAAATTATTTTACATAGATTGTGAAGAGGAAGAAAAAAATGAACAAGAATCTTCCAAATAAGAGGATATACAACAGGAACCAGCCCTAGAAGAGGAAGAAATGAACTCAACCATATCGTGTAACGCATTGGCAGGAATTACCACTCCTCAAACTCTCAAGATAGAAGGACATATCAAGAATAAAAAGGTAATAGTGTTGATTGATTCAGGTAGCACCCATAATTTTATTCATTGTAAGGTAGCCAATGAATTGAATTGTTTCCTATACCCGGCACCAGAATGTCAAGTGATGGTTGCAAGTGGAGGAATTATAAATTTCTCTAGAAAATTCCATAATATCAAGTTAACCATGGGGGAATATGTATTAAATAGTCCAATGCTTTCCATTCCTATGGGAGGTGCTGATGTTGTACTAGGAGTACAATGGTTACAATATTTGGGGATGGTAGCTTTTAATTTTCAAGAACTTTTCTCGAAATTCTTTTCAAAAGGAAAGGAAGTCGAATTACGGGGTATTGCAGGGAAGCCGGGAAAGAAAATAAGCTCTAATGTCATGACAAATCTTCTAAAGAAATAACAACGAGGTGTAATTGCACAATTATGCTCACTACAAGTTCCAACATTAAAATCATCTATTTCTACAGATCTCCAAAACGTTTTGGACAATCATTCCAAGTTGTTTGAAACTCCCAAAGGAATCCCACCTATTCGTGATCATGATAATGCTATTCATTTGATTCTAGGAAGTGTTCCTCCAAACATCAGGCCTTATAGATATCCTTATGTCCAAAAGAGAGAAATTGAACGTATGATTGCAGAAATGTTAGAGGTGGGTATAACTTAACCTAGTCAAAGTTCTTTCTCTGCTCTTGTATTATTGGTACACAACAAGGATGGATCATGGCGCATGTATCCAGATTATAGGGAGCTCAATAAGCTCACCATTAAAGATAAATTTCCCATTCCTGTGATTGATGAATTATTGGATGAATTACATGGAGCAATTTATTTTACCAAGTTGGATCTTTGTTCAGGATATCATCAATTAGAATGAAGAATGAAGATATTCCGAAAACAACATTTCGAACTCATGAGGGTCATTATGAATTTTTGGTCATGCCTTTTGGCCTTACCAATGCACCTTCTACATTTCAAGGGTTGATGAATTCCATTTTCAAACCCTTCCTTAGAAAATTTGTGCTAGTATTTTTTGAAGATATACTAATCTACAGTAGGTCTTGGAATGATCATGTTCAACATGTTGACAGGGTTCTCAAACTATTTCAGGAGAAACAATTATATGCAAAAACATCCAAATGTTTCTTTGGAGTACAAGAGGTGTAATATCTGGGTCATATTGTATCTCACGAGGGTGTTAAAGTAGACCCTAACAAAATTAAAGCCATTAAGGAATGGAAAGTCCCCACAACCATAAAGCAGTTGCGAGGATTTCTCGGGTTAACAGGGTATTATGGCAAGTTTGTTAAGAATTATGGGAGAATAGCAGCACCTCTAACAACATTATTGAAGAAAGATTCATTTTCATGGACTCCTGAAGCAACTAAGGCCTTTGAACGTCTTAAAGAGGCAATGTGCCTAGCACCGGTCTTAGCTACACCAGACTTCACAAAAACCTTTATTGTGGAATGTGATGCCTCAGAAAATTGAATTGGTGTGGTTTTAATGCAGGAAGGAAGACCCATTGCTTTTGAAAGTCGTCCAATCAAAGGAAAGTATTTACAAAAACCTATTTATGAGAAAGAAATGTTAGCAATACTGCATGCACTAAAGAAATGGCGAACTTACCTAATGGGAAGACACTTCAAGGTAAAAACTGATCATGATAGTCTTAAACACTTTTTGGAACAAATACTATCTTCAAAAGAGCAACAAAAATGGGTCACAAAGATGTTGGGTTATGACTTTGAAATAATCTACAAAAAAGGAAAGCTTAATGTTGTTGCAGATGCACTCTCAAGAAAGAATGAAGAGGTGGAAGCATTGCTTTGTGCCATTTCTATTATCCAACCAGATTCGATAACCGAAGCAAGAGATAAATGGAAGAAGGAAAAAGATGTATGGACACCCATTCAAAAGTTGCAGCAAGATCTTAGTACATCTGATACATTTAGTTGGAAAAATGATTCCTTATGGTACAAAGATCGCTTATATCTTTGTAAGAATTCCCAACTAAAACAAAAGATTCTTCTGGAATTGCACACTTCTCCTTTAGGAGGACACTCAGGATTTTTAAAAACTTACCACAGGATGAAGAAAGAATTTTTTTGGGATGGCCTTAAATCTGATATTCAAAAGTTTGTGGCGGAATGTTTGGTTTGCCAGCAGAATAAAGTGGAGACAATTAAGACCCCTGGACTTCTACAACCTTTATCCATTCCAAGTCAACATTGGGAAGAGATTTCAATGGATTTTATCATAGGTTTACCTAAGTCCGAAGGAAAGAATGTCATCATGGTGTTAGTTGATAGACTTACCAAGTATGCACACTTTTGTGCATTATCTCATCCATTTAAAGCAAGTACAGTTGCTACTACATTTATGGACAGAATTCAAAAGCTACATGGAAGCCCAAGGGTTATTGTGAGGGACAAAGATCCCATTTTTACTGGAAATTTTTGGACGGAGTTATTTTCTTGTTTGGGTACTCAATTAGCTCATAGCTCATCTTATCATCCTCAATCTGATGGTCAAACTGAGATAGTAAATAAATGTTTGGAAGGATATCTTCGTTGTTTTGTATCTGATAAACAAACACAATGGGTCAAGTGGTTACCTCTCGCTGAATGGTGGTATGACACTTCCTTCCATACTGCAGCAAAAATGACCCCATTTATGGCACTTTATGGATATCATCCACCATCCATCACATCATATTTAAGGAAAAATTCGAAGGTTCAAGCAGTGGAAGATCACATCGAGCATCAACAAGAAGTTCTCCAACTCTTAAAGGATAACCTGAATTTGGCACAAAATCGAATGAAACAACAGGCAGATCAACATCGCAGCGAGAGAAGTTTTGTTGTAGGAGATTGGGTATTTTTACAGCTACAACCATACAAACAAATGTCCCTCAAGCAAGCTAATAAGGATAATAAATTATCGCCAAAGTACTATGGTCCTTACAAGGTGTTGCAAAAGATTGGTACTATGGCATACAAATTGGAGCTTCCTGCATCTTCACGAGTGCATCCAGTTTTCCATGTTTCATGCTTAAAGAAGGTTATAGGTGAAAATCTTCCTATTCAAACAATATTGCCGAATCTTGATGAGGAAGGAAAAATCATATTGAAACCTGAAGCGGTCACGGAAACAAGAACTCGACAGCTACGAAATCGATCAATTTCATAGTATCTCATCAAGTGGAAAAACTTATCCACTGAAGATTCTACATGGGAGGATGAGAATTTTATACAAAAGCACCTAGAGCTACTCAAGCGTTGAGGACAACACTTTTTTGAAGGAGAGGGGCATGTTAGGTCCCTATATTACTAGTATAGTCCCTTATTGTTGTTAGTGTAACCCCCTTATTGTTATTATTGTACCCTTGTAACCCCATATTGTTATTATTGTGCCCTTAAATTATTATTGTTAGGTCGGCTAGGATTACATTGTGGCCCCACTAGGATTACATTGTGGCCCCATGGACTCCTATATATAGAAAGGAGGTTTTGTAATTTGTATCATCTAAGAATTGTTCATTCATGTAATGTATTGGAGGTTTTCCCCTCTAGGTGGCTTATTTCTAAGGCGTTGATATCTCTTTTCTTCTATTTTTGGAGCTGGTTTCACAACACATGCACTCCAAATGTAAGCAAATTTGTCCTTCAACATTTCGACCATCTAGGAGAATACCAACTGAGTTTCCAGATGAAGCTCTTGCAAGTAAATATCTGCATAACGTAGATGAAAATTCATTGCTTGTAAAAGATAAAACTATAGCCATATAACTAAGAAATCTATTTGAACAAAAAAAATTGGAGAGTAAAGAAAATCACCCTATCTGTTCTTCCTTCCAGCGGTAGATCGTAAACTTCATCAGGGGGGTGTCACACTCCCTTCTAGTGGGTGCCGGAGAATGTGTAGAGGTTGTAGCCTCCTCCACATAGGATAATGTGTACTAGAAAGAGTCTATGCTAGTACAAGACCATAATGTAATGAATAAATTTTATTTATAATAAAATAAGAAGACAAAGACAACAACGATGATATTCTCCCACATTGGATTTCCATCTAAAATCCTAGTGTCCATATGTGTTTATTATTTACGGTTTACATGTTTTATTATTGATGTTTCTCATGGTTTATTGGATACTATATGTATAACATTTTCATCTACTAAATGAATTCATGGTTTAAATATAATTGTGAATTTAAAGATTAAGTTAAGTGAGCTATAATTTTGGAATGAAATATTGATTCCCCCCCCCCTCACCCCCCCTTAGTATTTCTAAAAATTGGTAACAGAGAAGGTATCTCTAGTAAATCTTAACCACTTGAGATTTTATTAGGGACAATGGGAAGGAAGCACAAGAATAACGAAACACAAATGAAGAGGTCAATCTAGGAATGCAGTGACATTGATATATCCAATGTCATGGAGATATCTGCATTCATTGATTAAGGACAACCAGTAGTATATCAAGGGAAGTTGGAAAGAATGGATAATAAATTTATTCTCATTCTTAATGATGTTAACTATTATAAATGGAAAGAAAGGATGAATTTAATGTTCCTCAGATTTGATATTTGGCATTTAGTTTGTAATGGTTATACAAAACCCCTCCATCATAACAAGATATTAAAAAGAATAGAAACACAATTAAATGAAATATTTATAACATATCTCATTCAATACTAGAGAAATTTATGCATTGTGAAATTGAAAAAGAAGTATTGGATAATTTTCAAGTCATTCATGAAGGAGAAGGAAACCAAGTAAAGGAAGATTCCTCATCAGGTAAGTTGATAGTTAATCCTACTCCTATAATAGTAAATGAACATAAAGGAAAGTATGGTTTGTAATATGATGAGAGTAATAATGAAACAACCCTTATTATATAAGATGGATTTAATGATTCAGAAGAAGACATGTTAGAAGAAGTAGTTAATCTTCAAATAATTTTTTCTTCTACTTTGAAAAATATTAACAGTCTTGAGAATAACTTGCAGGAATATAAAAATACAAATCATGATAAATCAGTGAATACTATAGTATTAATGGAGAAACTTAATGAAATAAATGATATTGTGAAGTACTTGAATTTTAGATCATCACTCTAAGATCAGATCTTCAAATTTCAAACAAGAAAAATTAAGAGCTACTCCAAGTATTTGAAGAACAAGATAATGGGATGAAGGAAGAGATTATCAAGTTAAGAATGAAACTGGAATAAGGAAGAAATATTGGAGGAGGTATGAGGAATTAGTATATTGAAAAATAAGATCAATGTCAAAGACTCGAGCCTAAGGTAAGAATCTTAAAATGCAAAATATTATAAAAAGACAAACATTTGAAATTCAATGAAAATACCAATCTCTTGGACAACCTTCTTAATATTCAAAGATATAACTTCATTAAAGAAGACCTTGGATTTCATGAAACTATTAAAGGAGAATCTAGTTCATAGGCTTTTGCAAGGAACTTGAAGGATAATAATGCAAAATCTAGGATTATTAATAAAGACATAAGAATTCAACCAGACCAACAACCAAGGAAAGTGAATTTTCAAAGGAAATATTTTTCTCCCAATAATAGAAACAACAATTGAGTATCTCCTTTGATCAATGATGTTGAATGTGAAATTTTTCATAACTATGGACACATTGCAGCCAATTGCAGAAGTAGATTGTTTAGAGCTCAAGAAAATAGTTATTTCATAGGACGACCATCAACTCCCAAGTACTCAATTTTCTTTCAAGGGTATTTTTTTACATGCAATGTATTTGGTCACTAAGTTGGGAATTGAAATAGAATAAATATGAAGCAGAAATATTATGATTCTCTTTCTCTTTTCTTTGGTCGTGTAAGGTGTTATAGATGTAACAAGTTTGGACATGTACCAAAATAATGTAGGAACAAAACAATGCACTCATACAGACAACAAGTAGACTCCCTGAAAAGAAAGCAATATGATAATAATGTTGTTATCAAAACGCCTAGAAAATATGGATCCACCAACACTACTCATATTAAGTAGAAGGAAGAAGAACCACTACAATAAAAATACATTGGTGAGGGGTGAAAAATGTCACCATAAGCTCATTGGTGACGGTCAAAAGAGTCTTTGTCACCAAAGGTGACATCGCTGAAAGTATAGGTGTTGTGGTGACATTCAAGGTTATCCACCAATAATGATTTAAAATGACGGATAGTGACCATCACCATTTCATATGAGCAATGGTGATATAAAATAGCCTTGGTCTCCAAAAAATTGATCACCAAAGGTGGCGTCGCCAAAATTATTTGTTGTGGTGACATTCAAGGTCCATCACAAATATTGATTATAATGATAGATGAACGTCACCATTTAATATGAACAACAACGACTTATTGTGATGGACCTTTCATGGCTATCATTATTGGTGCATATATATGGCCACTTTTGTTGACCAGCACCATTTCATATTTGGTGAGGGTGAAAAAAATGTCATGATAAGCTCATTGGTAACCATTGGTAACTTCAAGGGCCATCATGAATAATGACTATCATGACAAATAGTGACCCTCACCATTTCATATCGAAAAAAATGATTTATGGTGATGGACCTTTCATGGTCGTCACTATTGATGTGTATATATGGTGGCGTTCGTTGACCATCATCATTTCATATTTTGGCGAGGGTCGAAAAATGTCGCCATAAGCTCATTGGTGATGGTCAAAAGAGCCTCTGTCACCAAAAACTAATCGATGCCATTCCATATGAATATTAGGGCATGATGGAATCGAACCACCAACCTCTTGCTTGTAAAGAAGGTGCTCTCCCATTGAGCTAGCACCCTTTAAAGAATTAGAATTTTATAAATTATATATTGAAACTTTATAGATTATAAATTCTACAACTTTTAATAAATTTAAGTCTCGACAATCTTTTACTAAAAAAGCAAAGCACCATTGAAGTTGCAGGTCTCTACCTGATGGTTATGGAAGTTATGAAAAGTAGGTGGAGGGAAAAATAGTTACATATAAGAGACATTACAACAAACCAAATCCTCAAAGTTTCTCCAATGAATGCCCAAGAAGCTCCTGATTGTTGCTCCAAATATTTCCCAAGACACTCCTTAATGATGCTTCAAAAACCAACTCCACCTTCACAAATTATCACACTAATGAAATGAGATATTTGTGAGGAAATGAGAGGGTTTGGGTAATTTTTATAGGCTTGGGACAGGTTATAGGGCATACTAAAACCCTAAAACCCAACTTAAATCTAATTTGGGGTCCGAAATTCATATTTTTGGTGGGTCATGGCCGGTTTGACTGGCTTGGCCAAGCCAAGTCAGACCCTGCTGAGTCGGTCAGTTTATTATCAAATCGGACGAGTTAGTGACTGACTCAACTAGTTCTATAACAAACTAGCTTTAGGCCCAGTTTTTGTACTGACCCGGCCCAGCCAGGGGGTTGGCTCTATCAACTCAGATGAATTTTAAAACATTGGTTGAAACATTTTGGAAGATTTACTATTGTTTAATAATTAATGGCTAATTTTTCTAAGAAGGTAAGTGCTCTAAATTGTTATTTAAAGTTATCACTTATTATCTTGCATCTTGTATTTATTGAGAAATTGTATCATTGGAATCTCTTGTTTATTATTGGTACTTTTTAAATTGGAACGTGTATTATGGTTGAGATTACCCTTTATAAGTATTGTAAAATACTTGATATCTTAAAGCAAATCATAAACAAGTACATTTGAGTAATCTCACCTAAAGACACACTCAGTCACTTTCATATAATTCTAAGCTAGCCTTACATATAATAATTTACTTCCAAGCATAAGCTTGGTTGATAGAAAATATAGGACCTCCTTTATCAATTTAGCTTGACAGACTTAGCACCTCTTTAATGGTTAACACGGTGACCTTGCAGTCATCAGAGCCACAATAACTACAGTTAAGAAGGCATCGGGTGGTTAGTGTTCAATTGTGTAGCTTGGGAGGTACTCCAAGCCCAAGGGTTTGGGGTTTGGAGGACAAAGTGCCACGAAGGAAACTTGTGGGCTTGGAACCCAAGTGTGAGGTTTTGGCACCCATAGAATTTTTGTGAAAAACCAATAAGAAGACATGGGATATAATGGATGAGGATGATAGTTCTCAATGATACAATTTTAACGCATTGATAATCGTCCAATTCTGACTTGTTGCTTGGGAGATATGAATTTTTCAAGATGAAATAATTATTAATTCATCAAGTAGGCTAACTTGAAAGAATTTGGAGGTGTCTCTTCATCAAGATTTCATGGAGGCTGAATTTTCTATAAAAGGAGGATGAGTTAGTATTTTTTGAGAATTGGAATTAGGCAAGTACATCTCTGAATTTGTTTGGGTTTAGCCGTAGTTGGAAGAGGCCTTGTAAGGAGCGGATTGGGACAACATGGAGGAGGCTTATCTATGTAGAGGAGAGGTAGAGTTACTATAGGTACAATGTGCCTCTTCTAGGTATGTTGTAGGCTTCATTCAAGGTTTTTCCCAAGATCGGACATGCTGGAACAGAGGTCGAGGGAAGAGGAGCTCTTTGAGGACTATTTTGAGGGTTTCACATGGAGAAGTAAGGTGGATTAGGTATGTTGTAAGGGAGCTACAGTGTATTTTGGTAGGTTGTAGGCCTAGCCACTCCGAACAGGCCAACGTCGAGTCTTTAAAGGTTTCCACATGCCCATAACAACAACCCATACATAGGGACTCTTGTCTTTTCTACGTCGTAAGTAGAATGAGGTTGTCCAGTGGCTAGTTAGTGGTTGTTGCAACCTACAAAGTGCCATAACCATGACATAAGTAATATAGTATTTTAACAGTAGTGTTTGTGGAGGTGTATTGGGTCAAGAATTGACCGTATTGGATCAGTTTGGTTGTTGACTGTGGAATCCAAGCAGTGAAGTGGGCAAGGGTTTCGAAAGAAATTCAAGTGGTGGAATATTTTGCGGTGGATTGTTGGGTGTCATATAGATGTTGGAGTGCAGTGATATTGGATACCCAAAGTATCCCTACATAAGCTATATTTAAGGGCGAAGAGCAGTTGAAGGTTCGGTGAAGGACGGTGCCGAAGTGCAACACTTTGATGTACAAGAGTTGTTGCTAGCCTGGCAGATTGGAGCTTGGGTGTTGGCTGGACTAGAGGAGGAAATTGGATAAACCCAAGTACACCCTGGAGAAGGATGTGTAGTAGTGTTAGGGGGTATCCCTCCTAGAGTCTAGATGTGTAGATTCCTTAATGGAATAAGGAACTACTAGTGAGAAGAATAGAAGCAAAGGACCGACAGGATGATATATGCCATTTTGTTTGCTAGTGTATCTTGTTTACCATATACTATTGTATTATTCAGATTTGATTTAATATAATGAAGATTGGGGACTTTACATTATTGTATGACTTTTTTAAGACTGTTTCTATTGTACATATGTGATTTACTGCTTTATATTTTCTGTTGTGAAAAGTATTTTATGGTTGATATTCTTGGTTTGGTATCATTTGTGATTTAAGACCCTAACATTATTCCAAGGTCACAGAAATTCAACATGGTATCAGAGCATATATAAACTAATATGGAAGCTAGTAAATCAGATTTTGTGTATTGAAGTATAGTGTGAGAGGGAGTTGGTTGCATTGTGAGTTAAAGAAGTCACTACAATATCAAAGTTGTAGGCAGGTTTCCGGTATGAGGATAGGTTGTAAGGGTTGTCCAATTATACTTCTTCGAAGGAAAAGATCAAGTTGGTCTTGCAGGTCAACAAGATCCGGGAGTTTGTTGAGAAGGAAATCAAGAAACCAACAAACCCTAAGGAGTCGTATGTATGGGAATATTTGGATAAGAAGGCAAGTTTTATCATCCTTTACAGTTGAATGATTCCTTGATACCACATGTGTCTGGGAAGAATATTGCACATGAGATGTGGATGTCTCTTCAGAATTTGTTCCATAACAAGAACGAGAATTGGGAAATGGTATTGGAGGATAAGTTGAAGTCTGCCAATATGATACAGGGTGAAGGAATGACTTCATATCTACCAAGGTTGTCTCATTTTTGAGATGATATTTCTATTGTTGGGGTCAAATTTTCAGATGCAGAGATGGTGAGGATTTCCTTGAAAGGGTTCACCTCAGAATGGAAACTTTCATCAAAGGAATCATTTCCATGGAGAAGCTACCATATTGGAATAGATTGTGGGAAGACTTCATTCAAGAATGAGGATATTCGTCCATCCAAGAAGGAAGATGAGGACATAGAACTTGCAAACATATTGAAGGGTAAGCGAAAGGACTTAAGTAAAATAAAGTGTTTTCACTGTGGTGAAATAGGAAAGCAAAAATCTAGAAAACCCAACTATCATATATTATGTATATCATGGATCATTAAACAACCTCATACAAAACTCTACTCCAAGATCTCTCAGTACAATATACAATTGTTTCACATTGTCATACAAAAATTAGCATAAACATGCACCAATTTACGTCCTCCTGGCAGCCTTCCTCCATTGCACAATCCCTGCTGATGAAGATCCCTGAATGAATTCGATCTTGCCTTTCCTTCACTATGCAATCCTCATTGGAATCTCCAATGTGTGTGTAGATGCATTGAACGCACCACTATAGTCACAACTAATAGTCAACCAGGCCCTTTCTCCTATCTCTCAACTGGGTCTCCACTGGATCTGACATGCATGTAGTTAACAGTATTATTTCTTCAGTTGCAAGTCAAATCACTCCATGTGAATTAATTTAATATTTAATTCACTTATCTCTCACTAGTGTATCTTTAGTTACAACTAGTTACAACTAGCACAACTAAGTTTAACTCACTTAATTGAGTTAAACTAAATAAAAATTCACATAAATACACATCCAACTCTGTTACAACTTTGTATCACTCAGCTACAACGAAGTCCACTGCATGGTCCACCAACCAACCACTTCAACTCGAAATCCATTTAGCTAACTGATTTTCCACTTCAGTTAACTAGTTCCAAGTGCTCATTGAAAATAGATAATTATTTATTGTCTAATTTTTTTTAAGGGCTTAACAAAAATCGACATGCATTCCACAAAACAACTTCGCACATGCATTCCAAACTTAGATGCCAATCCATCCATATAATTTTCTCAACCATCTATAAATATATTACTGCTAAAAATAGACTTTGATCCAAATTATAAAAATAGACATATCACCTAAAAATAGTCTACGGGCCCCACCTAGTGTAGGTGCTTAATTTTCACTATGATCATCATCTTGTTGAATCTCACCCTCCCTCTCAACAAGAAAGGGATTATAATTCACCCTGATCCTATCTCTATGGTATTCAAATTTTCTCCTGGTGAGCGCCTTCATTAGAATATCTACATTTTGATCTTCCGTAGGAATGTACTGAAACAACAAGATCTTCCACTACACAAAATCATTGATATGATGATACCAGATATCCATATTCTTAGATCTATCATGAAAAAAAATATTAATCGAGAGTTTAATGCAACTCTTATTATAACAATGAATCATTGTAGGATATAAATGAGAACCGAATAAACTGACCAGGATCTTCCTCATCCAGATAGCCTCACATGCAGCCTGACTTCCTGCCGTGTATTCCGCTTCCGCTGAAGTGAGTGCCACA
Source organism: Pinus albicaulis (assembly GCA_034641835.2). Taxonomy (NCBI): domain Eukaryota; kingdom Viridiplantae; phylum Streptophyta; class Pinopsida; order Pinales; family Pinaceae; genus Pinus; species Pinus albicaulis. The sequence continues at coordinate 1,720,720,736 of CM076578.1, read as the reverse complement.
GATATTTGTTTCCTGCTATACCAAGAAACAACTATAGATATGATACTGAAAACCACTCTTGATGTGCTCTTTCTTTCCGTTGGACTACCTACCTAATCTACATCCGTGAAGCCATGCAACTTCACCTCATACATCTATCTGTACCATAAGCCATACTCAGATGTGCCCTTGAGATATCTCAGGACATGCTTGCCTGCCTTCCAAAATATCTTGGTAGGCTTAACCATCACTTGACTAAGTTGGTTCACTTCATAGCATATGTCTGGTCTTTTATTAACTAAATAAATGTGTGAACCCACCAACTGTCGATAAACAGTAGCATCCACTACCTCTGCCGGTGTAGCATCATCTTTCCTCTAGTTTCTTGGAAGAGGAGTATCCATGGGTTTGTATCCCTCCATGTGAAACTTATTGATTATCTCCCTTGCATACTTCCCTCCAAGGAAATAGTGAAGGAGGCCCATATCCTTCATCTCGAACTCCTTTGCAAGGTCCTCCTTGCATGAGTTTATCAACTCCTCATCACCAATCAGTATTAAATCATCGACATAAATAACAACGATTAAAAGCTTACCCTCCACCACAAACTGGTATAGGTTTGCATCCGACTCACTCTTGGTGAAGCCAAGTCCAGTGAAATAGTTGTTGATCCAAGTGTACCAAGCACGGGGTGCTTGCTTCAGCCCATACAACGATCTTTTTAGTCTGCACACATGCGACTCGCTGCTAAAGATCTCAAATCCTTCAGGCTGCTCAATGTACACTTCTTCCTCAATGATCCCATTAAGGAACACAGTCTTCACATCCATCTGATGAATGTGCCAACCCATCTACACCAAGAGAGCAAGGATGGTCCTTATGGAAGAATACCGCGCGACAGGTGAAAAGGTTTCTTCATAATCAATCTCCTCGATCTATGAGAAGCCCCAGGCCACAAATATTTCCTTATACTTCTCAACACTCACATCAGAGGCTTTCTTTACCTTGTAGATCCATCTTGAACCTACCACATATTTATCGACCGGCTTTAGAACAATTTCTCAAGCACTGATTCTAACAATGGATTCATACTCCTCCACCATTACATCTACCCATGTGGGCTCTTGCACTGCTTCCTGAAAGAAATATGGCTCAATCAAAATATATTTTCTCATGAGAGCCATTTATCTATTGTATCATTTAGGAGACTATCTCTGTCTATGCTATGAAGTAGGGACTCCTACATTCTGTGCCGCATCAAGCTTCAACCTTTGAGCTTCTGTGGTACGACTTCTACTAGTTCTGATGTTTGGCTCTGCGTGAGTGGACTCCTCTACTCCATGAACCTCCTCCTATGGCTGATCCACATCTAGATACTCATATTTGGGAACAAGAAGTTCCTCCTTTGCATTCAAGTATAGCTCCCTCTCAAGCGAAAACTTCATGTCTTTCTCCTCATTGAATTTTATATCTCGTCGCACCACAATCATTCGACTGTTTGGAAAATACACATGATAATTATGGGCTGTTTCTTTGTAACCCACAAATATTCCAACTTTAGCAGTCAGCTCTAGCTTCTTCCTAGCATTATTGGTCACATGAACATAAAAAAATGAGCCAAAAATCTTAAAGTGAGAAACATTTGGTTTCTTACTATTAAAAGCTTCTTTAGGTGTACTCATGCCAAGTACTCTATGAGGACAACGGTTTTTCACATAAACCACAGTGTTGCATGCTTTTGCCCACAGGTGAATTGGTAGGCCTTGATCATGCAGCATAGCTCATGCAACACCCATGATTATTCTGTTCTTCCTCTCCGCGACCACATTTTGCTGTGGGTTATGGGGCACTATGAGTTCTCTTCAAATTCCTTCTTTGCTACATAAGTCTCTGAATTCGTTCGAGATGTATTCACCACCATTATCGATTTGCAGAGCCTTCACTTGCTTCCACGACTCTTTCTCCGCCAATTCTTTAAACTCACAAAATTTTGATAATGTTTGATATTTCTTGTACATGAAGAAGATCTAGCATCTACGAGAATAGTCATAAAAAAAAATAACATAATACCTGTGTTTTGCTATTGAAGCAACCAAGAATGGCCCACACACATCTCTGTGAACTCTCTCCAGGATCACCGAAGCACGGTTCTCCTTTTCATGAAAGGTGGTCTTCACAAACTTACCCATAGTACATTCCTTGCACTAATCTACCTGTGCAAGTGTGCCCTTGGGAAGTCCAGTAGAAATTTGCTGCAAAATCTTCAGGGAACCATGGTGAAGATGGCCTAATCTCCTGTGTCATAATTCACCCTCATCCTGGCTCACCACTTCTTCTTCTTTTCCCACCATTGCAATGCAGCCATCTACTTCCATCTTATAGAGATTCTTGAATCGAATCCCTATCCACTTGGTTTGACCCATTGTTTTATGTCGTCGAAAATATTTTCCATAGATGAAAACAACGTCATAACCTCTGTACTCCAACATCGCGACTGAGACCAAGTTCTTCTTTACACCTGGAACATGCATAAAATCTTTCAACAGAAATGGTTATCTGACTCCCTCTCAAAGGTATAAATGGTACCAATGTGGGTCCCACTGTATCGTCCATCTTCAACCATCTCTATATGAATTTGGATATATTTCTCATCCAATTCACTGAAAATATCCTTATCTCTCATCATGTCGAAGGAAGCACCACTATCAAGATACCACACCAATCCCACTGTGCTTGAAACCAAGCATGCAATCAAAGAGAAATCAAGTTCAAATTGTGAGGCAAGGGCCGCACCACCTGCAGCTCTAGCAGCCTTGTTGTTCTTATTTTTCTGTGGGCAGTTAGTGGTGAGATTCCCATGTTCGTTACAGTGAAAACACTTCACCTTGGACAAATATAGCTTCTTGCCTTTAATATCGGATTTTGAGTGGAATTTCTTCCCCTTCCCTTTCCTTGCTTTGGTAGCCAAATCACTATCCTCTTCATCATCATGCTTTGATGAAGAGACGTTGCTGTTGTTCCGCCTAAACTCCTCCTGTACTAGATCTGACCACAGTAGTTCCCAATCCGGCAGTTTTTCTCATCCATTGACAAAGTCTTGATAACTATGCCAACTCTTAGGAAGTCCCAAGAGAGCCAAGCTCACAAAATAATCATAAGAAACCATGATTCCCACACTCCCTAGCTCATCCATACATTGGAAAAATTTTGTGAGATACTTAGGAATACTGTCACCCTTCTCCATTTTGGTTTTTCTGAGTTTATCCTTTAGCGCCAATTTCCTATGGTTGCTGCTGCTTTGGAAAATATTTGTCAAAGCCTTCCACATTGAAAATTCAGTGTCTTTCCCATGAAGTCTTGAGAAAAAAAGGTCTCTCACACCTTTCAACATAATCCTTCTCATCTTTGCTACTTTCTTTTTCCATGCGTCAAGTAATGCAACATCTATCGAAGTGGGCTTAGGAACATCGTTATCGATGAACTCCTTCAATCCATTATATTCAAGCACCAATTCCTTCATATCCTTCCATGAAATGTAGTTATAGCTTCCCTCGAGTGCATACTCTAACCGTAAACCATTGAAAGTCATTTTGTAATATTCCTTTTCAGGAATTTCTACAATATCTGCAATGAGGACATTGTATAAGGAAAAATATGCAATAAAAATGTAGAACAGGACTTGGATCATTTTATATATGTTTTATGTAGCTTAAATATAGAATGGAATTAGAAACAAATCATCCTAGCTACATTAAATAGATCTCCCTAGATCATATATGCTTAAAAACACCCCAATCCTACAACTTCATAAAACAGAACTGCTGAAGACTGCAAAATCGTAATTTTTATTATGAAATCTAAATAAAAATATGGTTTGATAAATATCTGGAGCTTTCATTAATCATGGAATCATAAATAAGAGGTTTGACCTCTTTTAGAAGCACATTGGAACACTCCGACAAGGGTTTCCAAAAAAATAACAACACAAGATGCAGCACTGCATAAAATAACACTGTACCCAGAAAATATGTATTATAAAATACTAAATGTAATCTGAAATAGAAAAATATTACAGAAATTGGCCCAAGGCCTCCCTCAATCGACCTTTCAGAGTGAAATAGACACCTCCTCCTCTAAAACAAGCATAAAACAAGAGGGTTTCACCCAGCTGCTGCTGTTGCTACAGAAATGACGTAGTTACTGGAGGTGAGTGCATTGTATGTGATGAAGAATGGATATACTCAAGAAAAATGATGAAAATTAAGTTCAGTACCTCCTCCTTAGATCTCCCAATCAGCTAAACCAAAGGTAAAGATGAAATTCCCGCATGAGAATTATTTGCACTAAACAGTGCTGCAACTCAAGCTAAACAGCTGAAGCTTGCAATCAGTCATAAGACAAAAACAAAGATTAATAATGAATGCCTTATTTGCTGATATCTCCTCCTTCTTATCCTTGGTGAGCTTTCCCACCCCGGACCCCAATCATTGGTGATGTGACTTCCTTGAGAAGATTCCCCTTTTTAAATTGTGCTGCGCTAGTAGCTTTCCCTCTTGTGATAGCGTTGTTGACTTGGTCAACTAGATCTAACTCATTACTTTGCCCTTCTTTCACACCAAAGTGCCTTTATTTGTCCTCTTAATCCAATCCCTTTTCACACTGGGATATGTTTTATTGTCTTCCCTACTTCTTATTTCAAAAATGGAGCAGTTATAATATTCCAAGTAGCAATGGATAATTGGGAATATTACAATCCTCCCCACTCAAAAGTTGCTTGCCCAAAAGCAATAGTAAAGAAGGATGCTGCAAGATCTTCTCTCCCTCCCAAGTGGCATCCTCATCTGGTAGATTCCTCCATCGAATCAGATATTCCTTGATGACTCTGTTTCTCAGCTGCCTCTCCCTTGTGTCTAAGATTGCTTCTGGCTACAAGATTAAGTGGCCCTCATCATCAATAGGGGGAGATCCATGTTCGCAACTACATTCCTCCCAATGGCCTTCTTGAGGCAAGAGACATGGAAGATATCGTGGATCTTGCTCCCCTTAGGAAGCTCCAACTCATATGCTACCTTACCGATACATTTGACCACCCTATATGGCCCATACAAACGTGGCTTGAGCTTCTCAGCTCCCTTCTCCTTGACTGTGGACTGTTTGTAAGGCTGAATATGCAGATAGAAAATATCTTCCACCTCAAACTGTCTTTCTATCCGACCACGGTCTGCATACATCTTCTGCTAGTTCTGGGCAGTGGAAATGTTGTCTTTGAGTGCCCTGAGTATGTCTTGGTTCTCCTGAATCCATTCATTTTCCCTTGGATCTTTACTTGCCCCAAACATAACATCAGCAAATGAGAGTGCCTCATACCCATATAAGGCTCAGAATGGAGTCATGCCAATAGAAATATGGTGAGTAGTGTTGTAACAATACTCTCCCAAGTAGAGCCAACGCAGCCAAGCTCTCTGTTGCCCTACCACATAGTTCCTCAAGTAGCCTTCTAGTCACTTGTTCACTATCTCGGTTTGTCCATCGGTTTGGGCATGATAGATAGTGCTTGGAGTGAAATCAGTCCCCACTAACCAAAAAATTTCCTACCAAAAGCCACCCATGAAGCGACTGTCCTGATCACTCACTATGGTCCTTGGGAGACCATGGAGTCTAAATACATCTCTGAAGAAGAGCTCAGCTACTTGTGAAGCAGTATAATGTGTAGAAATGGAAAATAAATGAGAGTACTTTTTTATTCTATCAGCAACAACAAATATATAGTCCTTATCCTGCATTGTCGGTAAGCCAGTGATGAAGTCCATAAAGATACTTTCCCACTTCCCATCCGGAATAGGTAGTGGTTGCAATAACCCAGCAGGGTAAGTGTGTTCTCCTTTGTTATATTAACAAATGGTGCACTCTCTAACATGTCAGAGCACATCATCCTTGAGACCCTTCCATGACAATCTCTCTCGGATAGCTCTGCAAGTCTTTGTGAAACCTTGATGCCCAGCAAGTGGGGAATCATGTGATGCCAATAAAATCTTCTCCTCAAGCTTGTAATTCTTAGCCAAGAAGATCCGGTCCCAGTAATATATGACCTCATCCATCACTATAAACCTCTCATCCGATACCACCCCATCAAGTATCTCACATGCAAAGTCATATTTGGAATACTCAACTAAAATTTGAGCTTTCCAATCTATGTCCATGCCCCTCAAAGACAGCGCTGTAGGTCTCCTGGATAGTGCATCAACTACTACATTTCTCTTTCCCTTGACATATTCTATGTCAAAATCATAAGCTTGGATTTTTCTCACCCACTTTTGTTAACTCTCCTAGAGTTGTCTCTGTTCAAGGAAGAATCTGAGACTATTATGATCAGTCTTCACCTTGAACTTATTCCCCACCAAGTATTGTCAGAATTTGGCTAATGCATGCATGATAACCAACATTTCTTTATCATAGATGGGGTATAACCTCTCATGAGGGAGCAGCTTCCTACTCTCAAAGGCTATAGGATGCCCACCTTGCATCAAGACTACCCCGATACCTTCACCTGATGCATCACATTCTAGCACAAAAGGTTGAGAAAAGTCAGGCAAAACCAAAACAAGACAACTACTCATTGTGTTGGTGTCCCGTGTTTTGATAGTTTGGCAAATCAAAATACAAGGCAACATCAGAACCAATATTTAGAGTTATAGGATCTAGTCCTCTTGTTCTCACAGAGGGATCTCTCAAATGTTTGTTTGAAAAATTTTATCTTGTGTGCTTATAATATTGATTTTAGACTAGTTATTAAGTGCAAGTGTTTGTTGTTTGTTTGGTTGGATTGAATTGATACAGCAGAACATGAAAGGACCGTGTAGGAAAGATACATAGAATGGAGAAACATCTGGTTCATTGGGAAATGGAGTCAAGAAAAGGTCAAAAAAAACTCATCAAAGGATATGGGATATCAGAGGGAAAATCTAACTTGGCCACAAGATCCTTTTGTTTTTTGAATGGGATGAACATTAATGATTTGGAAAGAGAAATTGAATTCTCAACAAAGGGAACCTGAAAACATAATTTAAAAAAAAAAGAGATAGTTGATAGACAGGGCTAACCATAAATTCTACAAACATTATTTTAGGCAAATAATGATTTCAAGACAACTTTCAGAGTGAAATCTAAGATTCGGGGAACACCCTATTTCCTCAAAGATTTATTCTAAAGGACTTTAGAAAACATAAAAGATTTACTGATAATTACAGTCATAGAAGAGGGAACACCTAAAAACATATATGATCATAATTATAATGACCTTTAATCCAACTGTTTAAGTGAGGACAAAGGGTAAGATCAAAACAAACCTCTCTGATTCACTGTAAGCAAAGAACTTCAAAGGGAGACTTCGATAACAGTTTTTAAGTGGCAGCAGACAAGCAGGGAGAACCATAAATCATGCTAAAACCAACTGTTCAAACTATTAAGGAAATAAACAAGCATGAAGACTAAAGAGAAATATTAAAGCCTCTAAAATACTTCAGCAGAAGAAAACATGAAACAGTGAAGGATGAATAGGTCTAAGGTGCTTCCAAGAGTCATTTCTTAGCCTAAAACTTTCTATCCTATTGTAATAAGAAATTATGGAACATAATGAAAATAGGGGGAAAACATAAGACAGTTCAGAATAATTCACCAACAGCCAAGCTCATGGATCCAATGATAGAGCCTTCTCAGGAACAAGCATGCAACAACATCCTCAAGATCTCCAAGACTTCAATTTGTTTTTCAACTTCAACAGACTATGTATTTACTTCAAAGAGTTTCAGTATTACAACTTATGATCAAACAATAACCAATAATTACTCATCTTCTACTGAAGTATTTATAGAAGGATGAGGAGGTGAGATTTGATAAAAGATCTCTTAAGGTAATTAATATAGATTCAAGACTTTCGGGCCTTTTGAGGGGCTCGATGAAGAAGTTTACAGGTGTTTTTCTGTATTAACTGTTTTATAATTAATATCAAAGCTTGATAGGAGCTTTGTTGACTTTGAGGCTCTGCATAATGTGGAGTAACTCTGCAGATATTTGTTGCATAAGTTTTCCTGTGGCAGAATTGACTTCATGGCAACGTTGGAGGCAGATATTTCCTTAATCAATGACTTCGGCCTCTGTTCTGAATGGTTTGAGGTAGCAGGTGGCTCTTGTAGTAGCCGAGGAATCAATTCGCCTCAGTTGAAGCGGTGGAAGCCTTTCTGTGAGTGAAAATTTTATAATTTTCTGTTGACTGTGTTTTAATCCAGGGAATTAGGCTTTTGATAATTATTTTTAGCTGTAATTCCCTAGATCTGTCTTTAATATTCTTTTTGATGCACTCTGCTCTTAAAAACTTATACTCTTTTTTAAAATCACGTTAAAACGCAGTGTCTTGTCAATGTGCAGAGCCACGCAGGGCCATTATAGTATCAGCGCCCATGGAACATTGATAAAATGTTTGAATGGAGCACTGTGAATGGTTCTCTTTATGGGTCAAAAGCACGGGAATCGTCATTCCCAACTCCTGGCTTTTCTTCAATATAATGACAGGGACCTCTTAAAACCTGCATAAAACATAAAATTATAAAGAAATCTCGCATTTGTTAGGATAAACTACTTTAGAAGGCGGGGGAAGGAGCATAGCCGTTGGATGTGTTACACCATTTTTTGGTCATCTAACCTACTATCATTAGATGGACCCAAGTACACCATGTAAGACCAATTTTACCCTAAGTAAAATTGCTTTCACTATGTAAAATAACTTAATAAAACACATTTATTAGGTTGTTTATGGTCTAAACATGAAACCCCAAAAGGAAATATTAAACAAACCTATATTTGTTTGATTTTCCTCAAGGAATAATTAATTAAACAATAATTCAATTATTATTCCTGGTCATGTTTAACCCAAAACAAAGAAATTAATTAGATAAATCTTTATTTACCTTATTATTTTCTAGGAATAATTATTTAAATCTTATTTAAATAATATTCCTTGTTAAATATGACTAAATCACCCATAAATAATTAAATAAATCATTATTTATTTGATTATCCTTCAACCACTTCCTTAAAATGATAAATAAATCATTTATTTATTTATTATTCACAAATAAAGGGATTTGACCCAAGTCAAAAAAATTTCCCTGCAACAAATATAATAAAATATTCCATAAAAGGTGGATCTAGATTTGGTTAATGTTATTTTAATCATGCACCAAGATCTAGAATGACCCAATATTTTGTTATAAATAGGAGGTTTTTCCCTACCATTCTTCACCTTTTGTTGCCTATTAGATCACTCTGGATCTAAACTCTTGGTCTAACTTTGAGCCATTATCATTGTCATATTTTCCATTATTTGCTGTGTGAGCTCCCTTTGAGTTCTATCTTTGTCTGGGTTTTCTACACCAACAGAGAGAGAAATACTAGATCTGATGTGCTGAGGACTTCCAAGAACCCATCCCATTGAGGAGAATTGGAAACACCTTCTTGTTTTCCTCCCAGGTGCCCTTAATACAAAAATTCTTTCAAAAAATATTGTTCTTGTCTTGTCTATTGGATGTATGGAGCAAAACCTTGTTTTTACTGCTTAATGTCTCTTTATGCATAGATCTGGTTTTTTGCAGCACTTGTCTTGATCAACTAACTGCAGATCTGAAGATATTGGCAACCATATTTGATGTTAGGGCTATAAGTTATGCGTAGCTAAAGTGGTATTTTTTCGTACACTTCGACAAAAGATTCATACTAACAACTGGCGACTCCACACGGGTTTTCAATTACGACCGCTGTCGTTTTTCATATTCCTGCATATCCAGCTACTTCAGACCCTAGGGTTTCTTTTCAGCTTTTTTTTTCCTATTTTTATGTTGTTTTTCACCTATAAAACCCTAAAACATTAAAATTTCCAACTTCCGTGTGTTTCTGTACCTATTGCGCAGGTGACAGACATCAATGCTTTGAGACGACGACTTTTCGAAATCTTCTGTAGGGCCCTTCGCAGAGCCGGATTGCACTTTCGTACGAGAAGCTGTGACACGGACTCTGAGTCACACTTTTCAGCCCGATGTCTGCCGGTACCTCGGCAAGGTCGAGAACTGCGACTGCCGGTTTTACACTTTATTTTTACGCAATTTTTAAGGTTTTAGATTAAGAGCTTAAATAGGGTTAGAAAATTTTGAGTATTCTCGGCAGTCTGAACACATTGGCATTTGTTTTGCTCATATAAGTGGGAACATAGCCGCCTAGGGCTTCAGTACCCTCCACTTTTGGTGGAAGAGTTTTAGCTGTTTCAGGTGTCTGATTTTTTAGAGTTTCAGCCTTCCCTTTTTCCGATCTGATACCTCCTTTTCAGATCCCTTTTAATCAGCTCTTCTCCCTTTCAAATCACCTCCTGAATTTTTGTTTGGATCTACCTTTCAGGCCTCCTCCTTGTCCTTTCCGCCTTTTGCTGATTTCCTCCTTTTTTACAGCCACCTTGCCTCTACCTCTTGGCTGTGTTCTGCACCTCTTTTCAGCAGATTTCTCCTTTAGATCCCTGTCCCTCCCGACCTTAGATCTATTGGTCTCTTTTTAGTGTGTTTTAACTAGATTTTTTGCCTCTTTTAGACTAGTTTTGAGAGACCCACCTTTTTGGGTTAGATCGATGCATTGTTAGCTGTTAATTTTCTGTTATTTCAGTATTATATACTGTTCTCTGCAGATTTATTTTCAGTTACGCAGCACACTTTTTCTTTTTCTCTCAAAAACGTCTGGGTTTAAAAATTAAAATTAACGCACGCCACACACTCACCCTAAGCGAAGAAGAGTCTGGTTAACACCGCCAGGCAAAGACTTTAAAACATTGTAAAATCAATTGACACTACACCTTTATGCCCTTGTTTCGACATTGTAATCACTTGATTCTACACCTCCCTGCCTTTGTTGGTCGTTCTTCTTCCCCTTGTGCCATGTTTGTGTTGCCACCATTGCGCCCCCAAAGCACACATCCCGGAGACTTCTTGGCCTTCACCCTCAGTTTCTGGTCGGTCGACCTACGCCTTTCCGCCGTCATCGAGTTAGTCCTCCTCCGAGTCCGCACTCCGACTCCTCTTCTGATTCATTGGGTTCTCCTTTTACTTTTGGTTCTCCCCCTTTCACCTTCACTATGTCTAGTCCAGGGCCTAACGCTAGCAGTAATCCCGGCCCTAATGTCGGGACTACTACTAGCAGAACTGCCACAGGAACTACCTCGGCTGCACCCTTGCTCCCTTACATGGCAGGCCTCAGCCTCCCCGATTTCAATCAGTTGATCAATGACCCTATCCGCCACGATGTTGGTTGGCCTGCTATGCCAACCAAGCTCCCCTCTGACATCCCTAATTTCGAAGGCCTTACTGAAGAAGATCCAACCAACCATGTCCGAGCTTTCCACCTGTGGTGTTCCTCCAATTCCATTACCGATGATTCCATCCATCTTCTGTTGTTCCAATGCACGCTTACGGGGGAAGCTTCTAAATTGTATGTTGATCAGGCCACCTCTTCCCATACCACCTTTGCGACCATTGCCCAAGCCTTTTTATCTTATTTCCAGCTCCCTCTCCGATACGACACTGGTACCGAGCTTTTGAATTCTTTCCGTCAATCCTCTTCAACCTGCCTTTCCACTCATGTCCAGGAATGGCGGAGAAGAAGGAGCTTATGTCGAGCTCCCACCTTTGAAGATCGGGTTTATATGGACTGGTTCCTTTTCAATCTCTTACCTCCCATTGGCAAAGATGTCGCCTCCCATTTCCCTCAAACCAAAGAAGCCGCCCTCCAAATAGCCTTGAAATATGACCTGATCTACACTCAGTCTGGTTATGTTTATACCGTCCTTCCTGACCTCCCCAGGCCCAGTGGCGCTAACACCCCGGGGGCATCTCATTCCGCTGAAGGTATCGTTGGAGACCTTTCTCATCCGTATGCTCAACCTCCTATGGGCTATGGTCTCCCTCCAGGAGGGGCCAGCACCTCTAGCACTTTTCCCCCTCCAGGTAGCATGTATCCATGATACGGCATGCCTCATCCTTTTTCCCAACCTCCTGCTTACCTCAATGTTGCCCAACCTAACCATTATCCTTATCTGTAGCCTGGTGCTCCAGCTCCTCCAGCACTTGCACTTCCACCTCCCTTGCCTTCTCAACCCCAGCAACAGCACCTACAGCCCCCTCCAAGGCAAGTATTTGCACAGCAGGGCGCGACTAATCCCCCTTCCTCTCAAAGAAGGCAGAAAGGCAATCAAAATCAATCTGCCCCTGGTACTCGTGGACCCAATCCTCAAGGTCTTGACCCTAACACTACTAACCAGCAACAGGGCACTCAGCCCAAGCCGGACAGGCCTATTCGCACAAATAAGCCTTGTTCGTGTTGCGGTGTTTACGGTCGTTACACTCATGATTGTCCCCTTCTACCACAGATGCGGCAGATGTGGGAGTATCAAGCCACATTGTGAGGACAACATGCCTCCCCTCATGCTCCCCCTAATTTGGCCACTACTCAACCGGCTGTGTTTATCGATCCTTTCCCCCAGCAAGGATTCGTCGCTGCCCAACCACCTGATGAACAGGTCACCACTCAACCTTCCCCTTCTGGTTCCTCCAATTACCAGATCCTCATGATGAACTTTGATCCGTCTCCAACCGTCGACCTTAACCTTCAAACTCGGTCTCGCCAGTACCCCAAGCCTCCCGCTCAGTCTTCCTCCGAGTCCCCTTCTTTAGGTTCTACAGAGCCTCTTTCGACATCCAATTGTCCCTTACATATCCCTCAACTCAAAGTTGAGGTTCATACCAACATTCCTAAGGGACCATTACGCCGAAATGCTACTCCTGGTTGAGCTGCTCATTCGTATAGCATAGTAGATGATTTGGCGCAGTCTCCTGCTGCCATTTCCACATTAGAAATCCTCCAGTCGCACCCTTCCCAAAAGAAGGCTCTCCTATCTTCCATGGGCGTTGTAGATCCTGATGATGACCAAATGATTGTTTTCGATGCCCATCAATCAGAACATCCTCCTCTTCCTGCTTCCGTAGCCTTCCAAATCCCACTCAAAATCCGGAATGCTAACGTTTCTCGGTGTATAATTGATGATGGGGCATCCACCTGTGTGATGTCCACTTCGGTTTGGAAGCAAATCGGATCTCCTGAGTTGGCCCCTTCCATGATCACCCTTCAAGCGTGAGATGGCCACGCCTCCCAGCCCATTGGCCTGTTCCGTAATTTTCCTATCACTCTTGCGGGAAAGACTATTTGCATTGACATCGAAGTCATTGAAGCCCCTCTAGATTACAACATTCTCTTGGGGCAAAGCTACACCTATTCCATGCCTGCTGTCCCATCCGTGGTTTTTCGCAAGATGTATTTTCCTCACAATGGAAAGATAGTCACCATCGACCAGTTGACATATCATGAGCCAAAGTCTCAGACCTCCTCTGAGATGACCATCTCTTCTGTAGCCAATAAAAAAACCATCGATTCCTTAACCAGTGTCTCTCCCGACATCTACAAAGACTCCTCTTTGCTTGGAACTTTCCCTAGTCTCCCTCCTCCTCATGTCTCTAATCCTAGCTTATCGAATGTTTGCATGATGTAATCGTCTTGGGCTGCCCTTAAGTGGCCCACTTCGGCTAGTCAGAAACCTCAGACTCAACCTCGCCCACCGCAACCCGCTCCTAGCCATTCATCTCAGCCAGCCGGACCTCCTCCTTTTGGCCCTCCTCCTACAGCTGGTATCCCTGAACCCCTCTATCCTCCTGGGTCGGTTCCCCCAGGCCTCAACCATCTCGGAGCCGTCCCTTATGGTCATTATCCCGCTGGTCAGATACCTTTCCTTGCTCCCCCTCCCAGAGTCTATACGGTCCCCATCATGGCCACCCTCTCTCTCCCCAACCTGACCCTGGGTATACCCGTCTGGTACCTTGACCCTCCAGCCGCTACCCCACCCGGTCACCCCAAACCCTACCTTGCTTTGACACCGGTTCAACCAGTCCCCCTCGCTTCCTCCGTTGCCACTGTGCCCCCAGCACCTCCACAGGACCCTTCTCCTGTCGTGACAGCTCCCTAGAAAAAAGGCAAAGCTCGCAAGGGGGCCTCCAAAGACAAGGCCAGCCCGACTGACCCGGCCCCTCCTCCGCCTGCAAAGCCTTGCGCCTTGTGTGATGTTGTCAGTCACGCCACCCATGCTTGTCCTGAATTTCCCCGTATTCAACCCATGGTTAAAGTCGCGTTCCCTGAGTCTACGGTCCCTAAAGCCTCTGTTCCTTCCTCGTCCGTAACCAAGAACCCCAAGATTATCCGCACCAACAAAACCTGTGCTCTGTGCGGTGTCCATGGCCATTACTCCCACCATTGTCCTCACCTGACACATTATCGCGCCTCTTTATAGGTAGTTCGAGAGTATGAGGTTGAACAAAATCAATCCGCCTCTCCCATACTTGCGCAGTATGCTTCAGGTCAGTCTGAAGATCCACCCACTCCCATCGACATTCCCCCCCCTGATGTCCAGATGTTAGAGCCTACTGCCACCATTTTCTACCTATCATCATCCATGAGAGCCTCGAGGAACATTCCCTCAGATTCCTCCCCTATTTTTTCGCTCGACCCCCCTTCAGCGACCACCCTGGGCTCAACATCTTTTGACCATCTATTTATCTGTTCCTCTGTCATCCCCCGTGATGATCCGTATGTTAGCCTTTCTTCCTATACAGATGATCTAGGTAGCTTTGCCGCGTCATGTGGTTTCCCTTCCCCTCATCATCCCCTCTTTTCCCGTCAGGATTCCCTCTTGGAAGCCTTCTCCACCCATGACCTCATCCTTCCCGCCCATAAACGGGATAACACCACCCGTATCTATGTTGACCTCCACAACTCGAGTCCCAGCCATACCTCCTATAGCCCTCATATACCACCATCTAGTTCGTATATGAGTCATAGCCATCCTGCCCATCGCACTCCCTCCCGCAGTTGCCGCTCGATGTCTACTATACACTCACGCTGCCATCATTGTTCATCCTCCTCCCATTTTTTGTCTTGTAACACTATTCCGCAGGACCTCCCGTCCCCACCCTATATCAGTTACGCCGATGGTGTAAGTCGTTACTCCCAGAAACTAGCCTTGGCAGGTTGGGCCATTTTCACCCCCTTGCATGCCCTTGTTCTCTTGAACGGGGTCTGCATTGGTACTGCCACCAATAATCAGGCCGAATATGATGCAGTGCGTGGTCTCTTATCCGATGCCCTCTCTCATCGCATCCTCCATCTGCATGTTTATTTAGATTCCCTGCTTCTTGTCATGCAACTAAATGGTGTCTATCATGTGCATAATCCTATCCTCTTTAGACGATATTTATGAGTGAAACTCTTGATACGTGAATTTGAAACCATAACTTTCAACCATGTACCTCGAGAACAAAATCACTATGTAGATAGCATTGAAAACCATGTTCTAGATTTGCATTTATCACATGCATTTTATACAAGACAATAACATTAATAATCATCAAAAAGATACATATCCATAATATGTGTCGCAAAACATGTGTTTAGAGTCCATCTACTCTGATACATATGACATGCCCATAGCATGTTAGAAAAAACTCAAAACTGGGGGCACCACCTGTCCCTACATACACACTAGGGGGCACCACCTATCCCACACCTAATCACTATCTGGTGGATCCTGAGCCAATGGCTCTGCTCCTGCAGCCTGAAGATCACGTATCCCCTGACCGGCCATCGCCATGTGCTGCATGACACCTCGCCATTCCGAGGGTAGACCAATACATGGCTCTATGTACTGGTCGTCTAAGTCTTGCCACCCGCGCTCTGAAACACCAGTCAGAAACCTCTCGCATCTACGGCGGATGTCCTCCAGGAGGGCAGCCGCTTCCTCATTATGCGCCGCTCTCGATCCACTCGGGCCTGCAGTTCCTGATGCTACCAGTCGCCCCATATATCCGGCCGGTTTTATCGGAGCTATATCTGCATACCAAAAGTCCATGAATTATTACCCTATCTACTATTCAATAACTTTAACATGCCCAAAAAAAAGAGTAGTCACTTGTCACTTACCATCGGGTCCCCATACTTGACCAGGCGGAAGTGGTAGGTCCGAATCCCCATAATAACTCATCCCACTATAGGGATAGTCATCTGTGTATAACGACATCTGATCCCAATGGGCAAAGAACTTAGGTCGAAACACCCGTACGACTGCCCCTCCTCCTCCTCTGCACAGTAGTCGACCCCACTGGCGCATCCTGGGCTCTCTCGGGCCCCCATCTGGGAGCCATATACAAGGTCGTAAGGTTGGGATCTTCTCAAAAAAGGAGCACAATAAAGTCCCATACAAGCAATCGTGGTTCACTTGCCGCTTTCAAAGCGACAGCTGTCATTTTAACGACACCAACATCATTTGGGCCCACCCTTAGTAGGTCCCACTCAACACACTCTCCAAAATAATCATCTGCCCCCCAGTGATGTGATGGAGTGCCTGGTTGCCCAGGATCCGCAACACCGCTGCGGCCACTGCACGGGTCTCTAATCTCTCTAGGTCCCCGATCGGTATCCGAGTCCCTTTGACTTGGAGACCCGGTCGACAATGTCGCTCCACAAACTCCATGATGTTCTGCCCCAGCGGTAACACTGGCTGAGTATTTCCCACCATCCCAACTGGCGGGAGACCAGTCAGGAAATACAGATCCTGGACTGTCAATTCGATCCTGTGCCCCTGCACTACAAAGACCTCATGATCTGGATCCCAATAACTGACAATCCGGGCCAACAAGGGCTCCCCAGCTCTCATTAAAGGGTTCTCCAAAAACTTTAGAACCCCAAATCTGGCTAATACACAACAGACACCCTGATCTGCCTGGATCTCTGACCGTAATGTACCCAGGTCTCTCTCTCTCCAGTTGACCTGTATATCTGCCATATCTACACAAACACATCATCTTTATCAGTATACAGATAGGAAACACTGTAACCAATCACAAAAACCCAAATCTCAGCCCTAAAACAACACTGAAATCTCCTTCATCCTCCAGGTCGCACTTTTTTTCCTAATCTTGGGACAGGTCACAGTTTTTGGCTCAAAAATTGCTTCCCAGGTCACAGTTTTTGGCCCAAAAAGTGCGACCCGGCCATAGAGGTGAAAGAGGTTCTATTCCTGAGATTCTGGGCCCTAATATGAACTTTCAATCCATCAAAATGAAAGACTAAGGTTAGGCCTCTTACCTGCAACTGACGGATCTCGATTCCAACGGTCGGTTTGTCCGCTACGCTCACCACAAGATTTAGAGCCTTCTCTCCTCTCTACATTCACCACAGCAACACTAGAAAATGAGTGAATTTGGAGGGAAAACTACCTTATTAAAAGAGCACCCTTGTTTTTTCTTTCGCCTGATGCGACCACACCGTAGCTCCGTTTAACAAACCATCTGAACCATTGGAAAGCTCTCAGCGAGCCCTCAAATGGGTATCTGTTAGTTTTTTGTGATTTGATACTTCACCGGGACACATTTTGTCCAAGATGGTTCACTTCACCTCCCCCCAAAATCGAATTTCCTCACTTAAAACACTTGTACTTGGGGCACCACTTTGCCTCGATACTTGTCTTTGTTCGTGTCGATTTTCGTCATGAGATACCATCTTGTACTCATGTTTTCATGGTCCCCCATGGGACCTTTTCTGTATGGCAGCACCATCGAGTTGCCCTTGTTTAGAGCATCCAAGTCGAGTCATCATCACATTCATGGAGTCTATCCCAAGTCCCTTTGTACCCCGCTATAGTCCTCCCTCCTTCATTGCTTGGTCTCTCTCTTGCGTCGCACATTATGGCCATCAGTCCCACTATCCCCTATCCCTTATGATACTATGTCAGTCACTGCCATGTCATTCATGCCCTTTATGCTCTAGCAAGGGAATTCGTCCATTCGCTACTCAGTCCCCTCCATTCCATCATCATCATTGGTATTAGTCTATCCGTCGCTCTACTATTTTCTCTCGTGCCTTAGTTGAGGATCTCTCATTGCCTCACCTATGGCGGACCTCCTTCTGTCGAAATCAGCTCCTTCATTCTAGAAGACAGGCCTAGAGGGCGGTGTACCTTGGTTCCAACTTCCACTCTTGTTTGGTGCCTCGGATCAGGCAAAGGGATCTCTCATTTCCCTTTGACTTGATTGTTTCTCCACTCCAGCTCCTTTCAGCGTGATCGAGATCCGTATGCTTGATGGTTCAGTGATGTAGCAGTAGCTTTTGGTGATTCTCGGGTATGTGTGAGATGTCTCAGCCCTCATGAGGGGCTGGCCCTACAGGTAGCCCCCCACATGCCCGGATGACCTCTTCATTGCAGCCTTCGATGCAGCTCCATATATTTGATGATGTCGGCCTTAGCCGCTTGCAGTGCCTCTTTGATTTGCATGTATCAGTCAGATTTTGTGAGCCCTTCCCCACTTATAGGAGGCATTTGGGTTGTATTTGTATCTCATGTACTTAGATATTATTGTATAAGCCCTGGCTGTTATCCCAGGCACAGCATGTATATGGGATCCCTCATTGTATTTTTATCTGGCTCATGTTTATGCCGGCTGTACTTTATGGTTCGGTCCCTTGTTTACTGGACACACTATTCTTTTGTACTTTATCTCAGTGGGCATAGGTATCCCTCCCCCGCCGCCTTTAGCATAGGTACCTCTCATAAAAAGAAATTTTTTGCACCTGCAAGTCTCGTCTCCTCAGGGTCTCGTTCTTCAGCACATTAGTCTACCTTACATTTCTCTCTCTGACTTCCCTTTTTGATGTCTGGTGATTGAGTTCTTACGACGTACTTCGGTCATACGATTTGCTCCTAACACTCGCATGCTGGGGGGAAATCTGTTACACCATTTTTTCGTCATCTAACCTACTATCAATAGATGGACCCAAGTACACCACGTAAGACGAATTTTACCCTAAGTAAAATTGCTTTCACTATGTAAAATAACTTAATAAAACACATTTATTAGGTTGTTTATGGTCTAAACAGGAAACCCCAAAAGGAAATATTAAACAAACCTATATTTGTTTGATTTTCCTCAAGGAATAATTAATTAAACAATAATTTAATTAATATTCCTGGTCATGTTTAACCCAAAACAAATAAATTAATTAGATAAATATTTATTTATCGTATTATTTTCTAGGAATAATTATTTAAATCTTATTTAAATAATATTCCTTGTTAAATATGACTAAATCACCCATAAATAATTAAATAAATCATTATTTATTTGATTATATTTCAAACACTTCCTTAAAATGATAAATAAATCATTTATTTATTTATTATTTACAAATAAATGGATTTGACCCAAGTCAAATACTTTTTCCCTCCAACAAATATAATAAAATATTCCATAAAAAGTGCATCTAGATTTGGTTAATGTTATTTTAATCATGCACCAAGATCTAGAATGACCCAATATTTTGTTATAAATAGGAGGGTTTTCTCCTACCATTCTTCACCTTTTGTTGCCTATTAGATCACTCTGGATCTATACTCTTGGTCTGACTTTGAGCCATTATCATTGTCATATTTTCCATTATTTGTTGTGTGAGCTCCCTTTGAGTTCTATCTTTGTCTGGGTTTTCTACACCAACAAGAGAGAGAAATGCTAGATCTGAAGTGCTGAGGACTTCCAAGAACCCATCACATTGAGGAGAATTGGAAACACCTTCTTGTTTTCCTCCCAGGTGCCCTTAATACAAAAAATTCTTTCAAAAATATTGTTCTTGTCTTGTCTATTGGATGTATGGAGCAAAACCTTACTTTTACTTCTTAATGTCTCTTTATGCATAGATCTGGATTTTTGCAGCATTTGTCTTGATCAACTAACTGCAGATCTGAAGATATTGGCAGCCATATTTGATGTTAGGGCTATAAGTTATGCGTAGCTAAAGTGATTTTTTTTGTACACTTCGACAAAAGATTCATATTAACAGGATGAAAGCATCCAACGGTGGAGGTCTGCGCAAAAAGTCAAAAGGAGAGCGGGGAGAAGAAATAAGGCGGGGTGAATTTTTGGACCGTCCGATCTGGACACGTGGACGGTCCGGATTCAATCGGCAGATCGCAATCGAGGGATCGCAATCGGGGGTGGCGCGTAAATGGGCCGATTAAAAACTGAGATGCAATGGAGCACAGGCTGTCGATATAAATATTAGATCAATGGTGTAAAACTAATCGGGGTAATCACAATTGGAAATCAGGAATGAGGCGATGCGATTGTGCAATCGGAGAAAGGGCTGATGCGATTGCGCAATCGTCCAATCGCAATCGGTGGTAGTAAATACTGAAACCGCACCAAAAAAAATCTCCGATGTGATTAGGCGCCCGGTTATGGGGCCTGTTTTATATAAATCTCCAATAGGCCCGGGCTTATGTATATATGGGTTTATCGAAGTCAGGCCTTCGGGCCTGGCGCTTTTCAATCAACCCATTAAATTTTTTCCGATGCGATAAAAGATTTGGCCTTTGTGCTTGGTCTTACAAAGGAAACAAAAGACCCGGGGCTATAGATATAAGACCCAATCGCATCAGAACTTTTGATGCAGGTCTTTTCGATCAACCCATTTGAAATTTGCTGATGCGATTGCGCGTCGGTCTTTTTAATTAACCCATTTATATTAAAACACATGACTTGTGTTTTTATAACAAAAGTTTGGAAAAGTGGGTTTTGGGTTTTTCAAAGAAAAAATCAGATCGGGAAGGAAACGATAGAAATGATAAGCGCTGGAGGCGGCCCCACGGGAAAATATATATAAAATATGATGGGATCGGGAGTTTTTATAATACAAAGGATTAATCGCAATCGGAACTTTTGAGAATAGCACAAATTTCGTGCATTTGGATATTTCCGATGCGATTAGCGCTCGGGGTAATAACTCTTGGTTTTTCAAAAGAAACATGAGATCTAGAGTTTATATCAAAGGGATCTGATCGCATCGGGATTTATATGACACAAAGCTAATCGCATCGGAACTTTTGGTCTATGGCAAAAGACTTGCACTGTTTGAAATTGTGCGATGTGATTAGCGCCGAAAGGCTTTGGCGTTTGGTTTTAATGCATGGGCATGTGGGGGGAAGTGGTTAGGACTTAGCCCAAGTGGCTTAAGTCCATAGAAAAACTTGTATTTTCATGAATTCTTCATAGTTTTCAATGGAATTTTATGGGTTCGAAAATAGTTAAAAAATGAGTTTTTAACATATGAAAGGGGGATTTTCATGAAAGGAAAACATGAAAAATAGAGGATTTATATGGAATAAAGGGGTGCAAATGAAGGTTAGTTTTGAGAGGGGGAAAAGGGGAAAATGATGGTCTTTGTAGCAGTCTCTTCTCATGAAATTAGAAGAATTTTCTGAATGAAAAATGGGAAATAGCAATGAATATTTTGGACGGAGGCATGAGGCCTTTCAAGAGTCTTCAAGAGCCAACAATTGTTAGCATTAAAATTGTTCCTTGCAGGCTCCAAAATCATTTAGCCACCATTAGGTATGACAAATTTTATAGGTGGCTAACAGTGGCTCCACTTGGGGATGGTGCCTTTTTTGAAGGCATCAAGAATTTCAGACCTACATTCTTTGAGATGCTGATCAGTTGCCTCATCCATTGGGCTGACTTCTTTATTTGAATGATTTTATTTTGTTCTGGAAATAAGTTAGTAGCCATGGAAAAACATTGGATATTTTTATCAACAAGCTTTCTACCTACCGAATCCTACAGGTCTAACATTTTTTCTTCATTTAGAGTGCACTTGGATTGGCAAACTCTCTTACAACGTTTTATTCTTTTTTGAAAGAAAAAATATAATATATTTCTACTCCTTATTTCTCCATGGATTCAGATTAAACAATTGAATCCATATAATTCTTTACCTAATCTACTATCTGTTGGGATTAAACTGTCCAACAGACTTTTATTCTCTAATTTTGCTAAAACAAAAATTTAAAAAGCATTCAAGTTAGGATTGATCGGTCTAATTTGATGTTGATCTATGGCATAAAAACAAGTTGCACATAGATTATTATTTGCAGAAAATTAAATCAAAATTTGAAGGCGTAAGATCTGAAAATTTAAGCACTTACTTCACTCTTTTTACAGCTCTTTTTGACTCTTATGTGAGTTGTTTCTTCCTTGCTCTCTGGTTCAGACTTTGAGCTAATTAGAACCAGATTTTCTTCTTCTTGACTCAGAAAAATAAAACAGATTTGAGTCATCTCTCTTTTGGAAACTTAGGTTCAGATTTTGAACATGTTTGAACCTTTAATTTCTATCCTAATCTATCTACTGATAAGCCAAGATTAAACAGTTTGGCCAATCGAATTCACTCTCCTATCAGCAAAAAATTTAAAGTCTAATTAGTCAAGATTAGGGAGTTTGACTAACTAGAAGTGTGTTTTTCAGTAGTGGCTTTTAAGCTTGCACACTTTCAGATTTGTTTCTCTTTTTTGGTATGGGGCTTATACCTTTCTTGTTTTGACAATCTGCCCTCTTTTCTCTCTTTCTCTGTTTTTGTATTTTTGATTTTTATAATTTTGAATGCAATGGTTTAGACTGTGATATCTACAATGAAGAAATAAAATGCTTTAAAACTTAATATTCTTGGCAGAAGTAATGCTTGAGCATCCTGCCATTGACAGGACCTTCATACAGATCTTCTCCATTCAATTCTTTCAAGAAAAATGCATTGTGACCCCTCTCATCATGGATAATATATGGTCCTTTCCACAAGTTGTCAAACTTGCAATGTTTTCCCTTCTCTTCTCTTCTTGAATCCCATTTAAGAACAACATTTCCAATTTGGAAATTGTTTGCCTTAGTCCTCTTATCAAATAGTTTCTTCATTTTTTCTTGGACTAATTGTGTTCTCTCATAAACTTCTTCTCTGGTCTACTGTAAATGGATTGTTTGGTTAATCCTTCTCTGTATATCATTTTCTTCGATCTGCACTTCTTGAAGGAGTTTCATGACTGGAACTCCTAATGAGGTGGGAAAAACCGCATCCATGCCATAAACTAACTGATAGGGAGACATATTTATTGACTTCTTTGTAGTTAATCTATCAGCCCATAAGGAATGAACCAGCTTACTGTGCCATGATTTCTAATTTTTCTCCAACAGTTTTTTGATTATATTGAGGAGACTCTTGTTGGAGGATTCAACTAATCCATTTCCTTGGGGATAGTAAGCAGTGGAATGGCCCAAGGTTATGTGATATTTGTAACAAAAATCGACCATTTTCTTAGATTTAAAAGCAACAGCATCGTCTGTTATGATTTTTCTAGGACAATCAAATCTGGATAGGATATTTGTTTCAAGGAACTTGATAATGATAGATTCATTAGAATTTCTGGAGGGTATAGCTTCTATCCACTTGGTAAAGAAGTCAGTGGCTGTGAGGATCCACTTATGCTGAGCTAAGGAGGATGGATGAATTTCCCCAATGAAGTCCAACCCCCATTGTTTAAAAGGTGCCTCAACTCTGATAGGATGTAAAGGTAAGGGAATGATTTTTCTTTTGCCATCAAAGATTTGACACTTATGGCAAGACATGACTAGCTTTTGAGTGTCTGGGAAAAGGGTAGGCAAATAGTAACCAGATCTAAGAATTTTGTTGGTTGTGGCCTTCCAGTAGAGGTGACCTCCACATTCTCCATCATGCAATTCATGCATGATCCTTCATACATTGTCTTCAAGTAAACATTTAAGCAAAATTCCAATAGTATTTTTCCAATATAATACTCCATCTAAGATACAAAAACTCAAAGCCTTTTGTTTCAAGAATCTAGCTTTAGTTTTAGACAACGAAGGAGGGATATTTAAATATAAAAGCACATAAATAATGTCAGCATACCAAGTAGAATTTAGAAATGTTTCTTCAAAAACATGAGCATCAGATTCTTCTATTTCTTCCAACACATCTACCATATTCATGTCTAGTGCTTGGAAGTTAGATTTAGCCATAAGTTTTGCTAATCCTTGCCCTTTATCTAGTTTGGTGGGCCTGATTTCTAAGTCATATTCAAGAATAGTTGCAATCCATTTTCCCCTTTTACCATCAGGGTCCTGACTCAGAATGTCCTTGAAAACAGTATGTGGAGCAAAAGCAATTATGTGAGAGTGTAAAATATAGACCCTAATGTCTTTCAATGCTTTCACCAATGCTAAGGATTGCTTCTCCATGATATTATATTTGAGAGGAGCATCTCTTAAGGCCCTACTAAAGAAATATATTGGTTGTTCTTGCCCCAAATCATTCTTTTGAAGTAAAACTGCAGCTATTGTATGCTCAGATGCAAAAGAAAAAATGTAAAAGTCTTTGGTAAAATCTGGACTAATCAGGACTGGTGTTTGGGTAAGAGCTTGTTTGACTAGTTCGAATGATTGTTTAGCTGGTAAAGTCCATTTTACACCCACATATTTCTTAAGCATGTTTGTAATGTTTTTTAATAGCTCAGCAAGGTTGGGGATAAACCTTCTCAAAAAATTAATCTTTCCAATGAACGATTGTAATTCTTTGAGGCTTCTTGGATGGCTAATTTGCAATATGTCATCTATCCTTGTAGGGTCTATTTTGATTCCTTCTTCCGAAATTATATGTCCAAGAAGTTTAACTTCTTGGAGACCAAAGAGTGTCTTCTTGGGATTCAATGACAAGCCAAATTTCCTACACTTCTCAAAAACTTTTCTTAAGTGAGTCAAATGTTCTTCATCAGTTTTTGAAAAGATAGTTATGTCATCAACGTAAATAATTATGAAATAGCCAATATCTTCAGAAAAGGCTATGTCCATGGCCCTTTGGAAGGTGGCCCCTGCATTCATAACCCGAAAGGCATTTTGACATACATAAAGGTGCCCCAAGGTGTGGTAAAAGCAGTTTTGATTTGATCACTTGGGAGCACTAACACCTGGTTGTAACCCGAGAACCCATCTAAGAGTGATATCCCTTTTGACCCAACTACCCTCTGAAGTATATGATCCATCTTGGGCAATGGGTAGTTTTCTTTTAGAGATGCTCTGTTTAAGTTTCTGAAGTCGATACAAAGTCTAATCTCTCTTGTCTTTTTCCTAGCAGAAACTAAGTTTGATACCCATTCTGAAAATCTAACAGGTACTATAATGCCAGCATCATGCATTTTTTCAATTTCAGCTCTAAATAAAGGCAATAAAAGTGGGTTTATTCTCCTCAGTTTTTGTTTGAAGGGATTTTGATTTTCCTTCAAGGGAATCTTGTGCTGAATGATGTTGGTATCGTAAGACTTCAGATCTGTGTATGCCCAGGCAAAAGCATCTTTAAACTCTTTAAATAGATCAATGTATCGAGATTTTATGTGAGTTGAAAGAGTGCTGGAAAATTTAATCATCTTGGGTTCTGTTAGGGAGCCTATGTTGTGTTCTTCTACATTTGTTTCTACAGGCTCCATTTTTTGTTCTTTGGCTACATCATTAAAGTTGAAAAGGTGTTCCAAAGGTGAGAGACCTCTTGGAATTGAACCGTTCTTACATTCTAAAACTTCCAGGTCTCTTTGGTCCACGTTGTCAATTGAATCTGCTTCAAACGTATTCTCATAATGAATTATATCAGCAGAGTGTGTTATTTCAGCTTCTGAGATTTCTTCAATATATGGACAGTTTTGATTATGGCTCGATTCTAATGTAGGTATGGCGAAATCATTTTCTGACTTCAAGAAATCATCTATGTGTTGGTCAGAATCAAATACTTGCCAGTGATCTACGTTATCAGGCACTGCAGGCCTATGTTTTACCTTTACACTAAGTTGTTCATTTATCTTAGGTATTTTACAGTTACTGGCGTTATAAGCGAGTTCATTTGCTAAATGATTAAACGCTCTAGGAATGAAAACAATTTCATATTTTTCAAAGGTTTTCAATAAATCAAGAGCAGCATTCTGATATTCCCTAAGCCTCATATTTCTGGTCGAGTATTCTCCTTTGATTTGTTTTATGATAAGTTCAAAATCTCCTAAGATTGTTACCTTTTGGGCCTGTAATTTTTTGAGCATTTGTAAACCTAGGAGAAGTGCTTCGTACTCAGCAATATTGTTAGTGCACGGGAAATCCAATTTATATGAAAAACTCTAATTTGTATTTTGGATCCATACGCCTGCACCTGCGCTTGCTTTATTACAGGATCCATCAAAGTTTATTGTCCAAATTACATTTGATTCATTTTCGTTTTCTCATTGCTGTTGATTGTCGATGTTTTGAAGTTGATTTGAGGGAAGATTCGATTTTTCTAGTGAATCGATGGGGTCTATGTTCTCTTTATCTTGTTGAGTAATTTCATCTTCGTTACACAAGATAAAGGAATCTAAACTTGATTGAGTAGAATAGATTGGAGTGTTGTTTGGTTTGTCTATGTTTCTCACCATGTACTTCATGTGATATTCCCTATATAGTCTTCTGTTTTGGTTAAAAACAGGGATGGTGGCATAAGACATGTCCATTTGAAGGCTTCCCTGAAGTTTGGCTCCCCAAGATCTTGATAAGAGCATGCCATACTTAGGGGGAATGTCAGCTACAACTATATCCATAACTAGACTCTTAGCACGGATTTGAGCTAAAGTAACACATAAATCTTTGATTAAATCCAAACACTTGACTCTGCTTGAGTCAAAGGAATACAAGTCTTTGTATGGTTTAGTAATTTCTAAGCCTAAGCTTTCCATCACTACCTTGGGCATTAGATTGTGTGAAGCTCTTGAGTCTAACATAGCATTGTGTAAAATTTTCTCATGTATGTTCAAGCTAACATAGAAGGGAGGGACAACCCCTTCTTGATGTTTTCCTTCAACTTCTGGACCAAACAACAACTCAGGTTTGTCATCTGTCAAGTTTAAAGTGTCTGTATCACTTCCTAAGTTCAAAGCTTTCAAAACTTGGTTTTTGTACACCTCTTGGGTTACTAGTTCAGCTAGGGGGATGGTAACTTTTATCTTAGCAATCTCTCCCTCAAGGCTGAAAGGAATAATTGACTTGTTGATATTTACATCTGCTTTTTCAATTGAATTATTTTCAGCAACTTTGATTTGCTAAACCTTATTTGGACTGGTAATTGGGACAGTTTTGTTAGGATCACTAGCTGAAGTGCTAGGGGTAATTTTTTCAACATTTGGATGGACACCTTTGTCTTTGTTTAAGTCTGGTTTTTTGGCCAAAATGTTGGTTTTCTCTGCTGTCTTTTTGGGCTGGTTTTCTGCACTTTTCTTGACAGAAGTGCTAGTGTTCTTGTCCTTTGAATTATCTATGTTTCCCTTGCTCCTAAGATCATATTGTTTGTGTACCTCCATTATTGCATTTTCAAAACCCAATCTATAGTCATCAGAGTCTTCGTAGGTGTTTGTATTTTGGTCATCAAAGAAGAATCCTTGTTCTTCCTCAATGAGGAAAACATCATCTCCACTGTCTGACCCAATCAAGTTTACATGAGATTCTTCCAACCTTTCCAACTCCCTATCTTCCTCATATTGATCCACATAGTTTTGCTGGAAGGGAGGTCTAATCTGTTGGTCATTCTCGTTCTGTTTGTCTTGATTGTTTTCTCTTCTAAAATTTTGATTTCTATTTCGAGGAGCGGTTTGATTTTGATTTGCTTGTGCTTTCTTAATTATGCTCATCTCTTTCATCATTTATTCCAACATCCTCTCCATTTTTGAGCTTGAAGTAGAAGGAGTGGAATCTTCTCTAAAAGAAACTCTCTTCTCAGTTTTCATTCTTTCTCTCTTCTCCATCAAGTTGACTTCCACAGAAAGAGCACCCTGTTGCATATCTTCCAGAGTTGCAAAATTTCTTTCTCTCCGCTGATAGGTCATGTCAGAGTCAAACCCTTTAGGAAATTTATTTAAAGCTAAGCCCTGTGGAGGTTTTAGTTCTGGGGAAAGTGAATTATACACACTATTGAACCTAGTGCAGTAATCTTGCACACTTTCCCCAGTATTTCTATGGAGGTTTTTGTAGTCAGAAAGGACTTGGAGAGGGTTTTTCTTTACTTCCCATTTGTTTAAGAACGTTTGATGGAAACCTTGGAGATCATTAATACTATGGGGGGCTAAAACTTTGAACCATTTTCTTACTTCTCCCCCTAGGCTCTGAGCAAATAACCTAAGCTTGACAGAATCATCATCGATTTCATTTCTTTCAAAGTAGTCATTCATTTTATCTACATGTTGTGATGCAATTATAGCATTGTTAGCATCATATAATGGAATTTTGCACTGATAGTCCTGTGGAAGATTAACCAATGGTACAGGAAGGACTAGGGGAGAATACCATGCTGCCATGATAGGTGGTGGGGGTGGATTTACAAGGAGCGGATTTATAACAGGAACAGTGGGTTGAGGTGTAGTGGTTTGAACAGTGGATGAAGGGTGAGCAGAAGTTGATGGACTAGGAATAGACTGCTGACCTGATCTTGGATGAGAGACACCTAAGTTGTGAAGAAAATGTAAGTCAGGAGGTGTTGTTTCTCTTCTACCAAGAGGTTCACTTGTTTCAGGAGATGATAGTGAAGACTTAGAATCTAACTGATCTAAATCACTAAAAGACCTAGTTCTAAATGGATTTACTAAGTCAACTTGAGATTGTTGTAGAGCTGAAAGATTTTCAGGAACTGTATTAGCTCTCAAGGGTGATCTGAAAACAGTTGATAATTTTGTCTTAGGAGACTTCCTAAGGATACTTTCAGGGTTGTCAACTATTCTCGGTGGGTTTGGGTCAGGGTAGGCTCTAGTGTGAATCTTTCTAGGAGCCACTATGCTATGTTTTTCAGACATGGTTAGAAAGAGATTTTAACCAAATATGACAATCTTTAAGAGGCTAACTGATCTTTTCAGAAGAAGGAAAATTTTAATCTTAAAACCTTCTAGCTGAGTTTATATGATGCTATCAAGATTTGGGGTCTTCCCAGTGGAGTCTTAAGGTCTGTTTTTTAGGATTGTGGAGTCGCCAAGTGGGAATTTTTAGCTCTTTTGGAGGTAAAAGGTTTTATGGTCCACCACCAAGTTTATTATGAAGCCAAACTAAAAACAAATTTGGATTTTTCTGAGTTAATTTGGTCTTATAGGTTAGGAGAGTGTTCTAAGTCTGATTTAACACTTAGCTAGGGTGTCAAAACATACAGAGTTTACTCTTATGGCTTGGTAACTGAAATATTCAAGGTTTGACAAGGCTTTATGAGAATCCTAAGAGTTACTTAGTTTGTCACTGATTCAAAAGGTCCTATCATGATTACCATTATGCTTGGTAGTGCTTGAAAAAGGTTGCTTATGTTATGCTAGAAAGTGAGTGTTAAATTTTAAAGATTTCACTCAGGGTCACTAGATATTCTTGAAAATAAGGGATTTCTGGAGTCCTAATGGGTACTTAGATTATCACGGACTCAGAAGGTCCCACCGTGATCGCCATTATGTTGGTGTCCCGTGTTTTGATAGTTTGGAAAATCAAAATACAAGGCAACATCAGAACCAATCTTTAGAGTTACAGCATATAGTCCTCCTATTCTCAGAGAGGGATCTCTCAAATGTTTTTTTGCAAAATTTTATCTTGTGTGCTTATAATATTGATTTTAGACTCGTTATTAAGTGCAGGTGTTTGTTGTTTGTTTGGTTGGATTGAATTGATACAGCAGAACATGAAAGGTCTAGGAAAGATACATAGAATGGAGAAACATCTGGTTCATTGGGAAATGAGTCAAGAAAAGGTCACAACAAACTCATCGAAGGATATGGGATATCAGAGGGAAAATATAACTTGGCCACAGGATCCTTTTGTTTTTGGAATGGGATGAAAATTAATGATTTGGAAAGAGAAATTGAATTCTCAACAAAGGGAACCTAAAAACATAGTTTAAACAATAAAGAGATAGTTGATAGACAGGGCTAACCATAAATTCTACAAACATTCTTTTAGGAAAATAATGAATTCAAGACAAATTTCAAAATGAAATCTAAGATTCGGGGAACACCCTATTTCCTCAAAGATTTTATTCTAAAGGACTTTAGAAAACATAAAATATTTACTGATAATTACAATCATAGAAGAGGGAACACCTAAAAACATCTATGATCATAATTATAACGAACTTTAAGCCAAATGTTTAAGTGAGGACAAGGGGCAAGATCAAAACATACTTCTTTGATTCACTGTAAGCAAATAACTTCAAAGGGAGACTTCGATAACAATTTTTAAGTGGCAACAGACAAGCAGGGAGAACCATAAATCATGTTGAAACCAAATTTTCAAACTATTAAGGAAATAAACAAGCATGAAGAATAAAGAGAAAGATTAAAGCCTCTAAAATACTTCAGCAGAAGAAAACATGAAACAGTGAAGGATGAACAGGTCTAAGGTGCTTCCAAGAGTCATTTCTTAGCCTAAAACTTTCTATCCTACTGTAATAAGAAATTATGGAACATAATGAAAACAGGGGGAAAACATAAGACAGTTCAGAATACTTCACCAACAGCCAAGCTCATGGATCCAATGATAGAGCCTTCCCAGGAATAAGCATGCAACAACATCCTCAAGATCTCAAAGACTTCAATTTGTTTTTCAACTTCAACAAACTATGTATTTACTTCAAAGAGTTTCAGTATTACAACTTATGATCAAAAAATAACCAACAATTACTCATCTTCTACTGAAGTATTTATAGAAGGATGAGGAGGTGAGATCTGATAAAATATCTCTTAAGGTAATTAATACAGATTCAAGACTTCCGGACCTTTTGAGGGGCTCGATGAAGAAGTTTACAGTTGGTTTTCTGTATTAACTGTTTTATAATTAATATCAAAGCTCGATGGGAGCTTTGTTGACTTTGAGGCTCTGCATAATGTGGAGTAACTCTGCAGATATTTGTTGCATAATTTTTCCTGTGGCAGAATTGACTTCATGGCAACGTTGGAGGCAGATATTTCCTTAATCAATTACTTTGGCCTCTATTTTGAATGGTTTGAGGCAGCAAGTGGCTCTTGTAGTAGCTGAGGAATCAATTCGCCTCAGTTGAAGCGGTGGAAGCCTTTCTGTCAGTGAAACATTTATGATTTTCTGTTGACTGTGTTTTAATCCATGGAATTAGGCTTTTGATAATTATTTTTAGCTGTAATTCCCTAGATCTCTCTTTAATCTTCTTTTTGCTGCACTCTGCTCTTCAAAACTTATACTCTTTTTTAAAATCGCGTTAAAATGCAGTGTCTTGACAATGTGAAAAGCCCAGCAGGGCCATTATAGTATCGACACCCATGGAACGTTGATAAAATGTTTGAATGGAGCCCTATGAATGGTTCTATTTATGGGCCGAAAGCATGAGAATCGTCATTCCAAACTCCTGGATTTTCTTCAATATAACGATGGAGACCTCTTAAAACCTCAATAAAACATAAAATTATAAAGAAATCCTGCATTTGTTTGGATAAAATGCTTTAGAAGGCGTGGGAAGGAGCACAGCCATTGGATGAAAGCATCCAAGGATGGAGGTCTGCGCAAAAAGACAAAAGGAGAGCGGGGAGAAGAAATAAGGCGGGGTGATTTTTTGGACCGTCCGATCTAGACACGTGGATGGTACGGATTCAATCGGCAGATCGCAATCGGGGGCGGCGTGCAAATGGGCCAACTAAAACTTGCGATGCGATGGAGCGCAGGTCATCGATCTAAAGATTAGATCAAAGGTGTAAAATGAATCGGGGTAATCACAATCGGTAATCGGGAATGAGGCGATGCGATTGTGAAATCAGAGAAAGGGTCGATGCGATTGCGCGATCGACCAATCGCAATCGACGGTAGTAAATACCAAAACTGCACCAAAGAAAATCTCCGATGCGATTAGGCGCCCGATTATGGGGCATGTTTTATATAAATCTCTGATAGGCACAGGCTTATGTATATATGGGTTTATCGGAGTCGGGCCTTCGGGCCTGGGGCTTTTCAATCAACCCATTAAACTTTTTCCGATGCGATAAATGATTTGGCCTTTGTGCTTGGTCTTACAAAGGAAACAGAAGACCGGGGGCTATAGATATAAAACCCAATTGCATCGAAACTTTTGATGCGGGTCTTTTCGATCAACCCATTTGAAATTTGCCGATGCGATTGTGCGTCGGTCTTTTTTATTAACCCATTTATATTAAAACACGTGACTTGTGTTTTTATAACAAAAATTTGGAAAAGTGGGTCTTGGGTTTTTCAAAGAAAAAAGCAGATCGGGAAGGAAAAGATAGAAAGGATAAGCGCTGGAGGTGGGCCCACGGGAAAATATATATAAAAAATGGTGCAATTGGGAGTTTTTATAATACAAAGGATTAATCGCAGTCGGAACTTTTGAGAAGAGCACAACTTTCGTGCATTTGGATATTTCCGATGCGATTAGCGCTCGGGGTAATAACTCTTGGTTTTTCAAAAGAAACATGAGATCTAGAGTTAATATCAAAGGGAGCTGATCGCATCGGGATTTATATGATGGAAAGCTAATCGCATCGGAACTTTTGGTCTATGGCAAAAGACTTGCGCTGTTTGAAATTGTGAGATGCGATTAGCATCGAAAGGCTTTTTCGTTTGGTTTTAACGCATGGGCATGTGCGGGGAAGTGGTTAGGACGTAGCCCAAGGGGGTTAAGTCCATAGAAAAACTTGTATTTTGATGAATTCTTCATAGTTTTCAGTGGAATTTGATGGGTTCGAAAATATTTTAAAAATGAGTTTTTAACATATGAAAGGGGGATTTTCATGAAAGGAAAACATGAAAAATAAAGGATTTATATGGAAGAAAGGGGTGCAAATGAAGGTTAGTTTTGAGTGGGGGAAAAGGGGAAAATGATGGTCTTTGCAACAGTCTCTTCTCATGAAATTAGCATAATTTTCTGAATGAAAAATGGGAAATAGCAATGAAGATTTTGGACGCAGGCATGAGGCCTTTCAAGAGTCTTCAAGAGCCAAAAAATTTTAGCAGTAAAATTGTTCCTTGCAGGCTCCAAAATCATTCAGCCACCATTAGGTATGAAAAATTTTATAGGTGGCTAACACATTGTAACCTCTTTAAGCTTATAAAAAGCCCTCTGTGCTGAAGGTGTCCAATGGAAAGCTCCCTTCTTTGTCAAGTCTGTGAGTGGTGCTGCTAGTTGTGAAAATCCTTTCACAAACTTATGGTAATAAGTGCATATGCCCACAAACCCTCTGAGTTCTGTAACATTCCTGGGTTCAGGCCAATCTCCGATAGCCTGGGTCTTCTCCTCATGTACCCTCACTCCATCCACTCCTATGATGTGCCCCAAATACAAAATCTCTATGAGGCCAAATTCACATTTGGAGAGCTTGGCATACAATTTCTGCTCCTTGAGGATATGTAAAACTGTCTCAATATGCTGCAAGTGCTCTTCCCAAGTGCAGTTGTAGATAAGAATATCGTCAAAGAATACCAATACAAACTTTCTCAAATGACCACGAAATATGTGGTTCATGCAGGATTGGAAAGTTGTTGGAGCATTGGTCAATCCAAAGGGCATTACCAGAAACTCAAAATGCCCATAGTGACATATGAATGTTGTCTTGGGGATATCTTTCTCCCTCACCTTGATTTGATGATACCTAGATCTCAAATCAATCTTGGAGAAGTATTTATATCCCCTCAACTCATCCATGAGTTCATCGATCCTAGGTATAGGGTACCTGTTCTTCATATTCTTCTTGTTCAAGGCCCTATAATCAATGCACATCCTCAATGTGCCATCTTTCTTCTTTACCAAAACCACAGAGGACACAAAAGGACTAGTACTAGGCCGGATGTGTCCTAGAGCTAGAAGCTCTTGGATAGCTCTCTCAATCTCATCCCTATAAGCCTTGGGGTGCTATAAGGAGTGGTGATTACTGCTTGGATCCCTTGTTCCAATTAAATGGTGTGTTCAAACCCTCGGTCAGGAGGTCTTCCTAGTGGGATATCTCCAAATACTGTAGAATACCGATCCAAGAGAGCCTGAACATCTAGATGTATTGGTGAATCCTTTCCCTTCACCTCTGATATATTCAGCTCCACTACCCATTCAACATCCCCTCTATGTATATCTGCCTCCATCCTATGTGCTGAAACAACCTGAGGGGGGTATGTGTTTATACCCTTGATCTTTTTTTGCTGGCCATCCTTCCCTCCTCTCCATTCCATCTCCAAGGTTCTCCAGTTAGTGGTAACTCTCCCAAGAGTGATTAACCATTGGACTCCCAATATGAAATTGGTGTCTGGAATGTCTACCACAAAGAACTGGTATGTCAATGTGTAGGTCCCCATAGTAATTATTAGTGCTAGAACATACTTGGCACATTGCAGGGTCATAGCTCCTGGGACCAAAACTGAAAATACCTCAAACTCTGCCATGTGGATTCCTCTCCTTTGTACTAGCTGTGCATAAATATAATTATGAGTGGCTCCACTATCTATCAACACAGAAGCTCTTTTCCCCATGATAATACCTCTCACCCTCAAGGTTAGATACTTTGGGACTCCTCTTAACGCTGCAATAGCTCCCCCTCTTGTAGCAAAGTCTTCCATGGATTGTACATCGTTGTCATCCTTCTTAGAGAAGGTCTTGACATGATGTGTCCTTGCTACAACACATTCTCCTTCCAAATCCTGAACATGGATTTTCTTCCTTGGTCTTGAGTAAGTCTCTTGCTGCAAAAAGGTTCTTGCCCTAGGCAAGATGTGTTGTAGATCTCTAGCTTTCTCCACAGCTTCAAGGAGTGTGGTTGGTTTAGTGGATTTGACCAGCCCTTGAAATGGTTCGACCATCCCATTCATAAACTTACATACCTTCCTGCTCATAGTGAGGTTGGATACCATCACTGAAAGCTGCAAATGCTCAGTAATATAATCCTCAAGATCTCCCTCCTACTTAAGCTTGGTTAACTTGGCAAAGTGGGCTTCTGGATCTCTTGGAATAAACCTCTCCAGCAGATTCTTGGTGAAAGCTAAGTATGAATTGATATGATGATGCCCAAGTGTGGTCAGTCCATGAAATCACCATTCTTGAGCTTCCCCTTCTAGGTGCAATGCAGCTATCTTGATGGCTTCTATCTCAGAAACCTTGTTGAGCTGGAAGTATGTGTCCAGCTTCTCCACCTAAGCCTTGTTTGTGCACTTAGGTGTCCCATCAAATGTGGGAAATAATAACCCTACCATACTACATTGTAGGGCTGATCCCTGCATCAAGTTCTCCTCCTTTTGATGAGGATTAATCTTCCTTCCATCCTTCATCCGGAAAAACTCCTAAAATCTCAAGTGCTCCTTGAACCCTTGAGATTGGAGTTCATATTCTTCAAAATATTCTCCCAGGGTTCCCTCTTTTTCTCCCCTAGTTAGAAATTAAGGCATGGTATAGCATTTTGATGCAGCTGAATGCCCCATGCCATTTGCAGTGCTGGTGCTTGCCTCATGGAAAAACTCTATAGAATCCCCTTCATGTCACATCTCCTTGAGGTCCCTTGCAATGTTCTGTAGGGTTTGAAGTAGGATATTTGAAATCTCTTCCTCCTCCATGCTGAAGATAAATCTCCCCAAGAAGCTGACCCAAGAGCAGAGCTCTGATACCACTGTAATATTCCTTTTCAGGAATTTCTGAAATATCTCCAATGAGGACGTTTTATAAGGAAAAACATGCAATAAAAACACAGAACATGACTTGGATCCTCTTATATATGTTTTATTTAGCTTAAATATAGAATGGAATAAAAAAAAAATCATCCTAGCTACATTAAACATATCTCCCCAGCTCATATATGCTTAAAAACACCCCAATCCCACAACTTCATAAAATAAAATTGTTGAAGACTGCAACAGCGTAATTTTTATTATGAAATCTATAGAAAAATATGGTTTCATACAGATCTAGAGCTTTCATTAATCATGGAATCATAAATAAGAGTTTTGACCTCTTTTACAAGCACATCGGAACACCCCAGCAAGGGTTTCCGAAAAAATAGCAACACAAGATGCAACACTGCAGAAAATAAAGTTGTACCCAGAAAGTATGTATTAGAAAATACTAAATTTAATTTGAAATAGACAAATAAAACATAATTTTTTCCAAGGCCTTCCTCAATAGACCTCCTGGATTGAAATAGACACCTCCTCCTCTGAAACAAGCATAAAACAAGAGGGTTTCACCCAGTTGTTGTTGCTGCTACAGAAATGATGCAGTTAATGGAAGTGACTACACTGTATGTGATGAAAAATGGATATCCTCAAGAAAAATGATGAAAATTAAGCTCACGACCTCCTCATTAGATCTCCCAATCAGTTAGACCAAAGGTAAAGATGGAATTTCCGCATGAGAATTCTTTGCACTAAACAGTGCTGCAACTCCAGCTAAACAACGAAATCTTGCAATCAGTCATAATACCAAAACAAAGATGAATAATGAATGCCTTATTTGCTGCTATCTCCTCCTTCTTATCCTTGGTGAGCTTTCCCACCCCAGACCCCACTCATTGGTGACGTGACCTCCTTGAGAAGATTCCCCTTTCAAAACTACGCTACCCTAGTAGCTTTCCCTCCTCTTGTGACAACATTGTTGACTTGGTAAACTGGATCTAGCTCATTGCTTTTCCCTTCTTTCACACCAAAGTGCCTTTATTTTGTCCTCCTAATCCAATCCCTTTTCACACTGGGATATGTTTTATTGTCTTCCCTAATTCTTATTTAAAAAATGGAGCAGTTATAATATTCCAAGTAGCAGTGGCTAATTGGGAATATTACACATTTTGATGTTTACTCAACTGTCGCACTAAGAAATTCTTGCAGAAATGTGAATTCTTTCCACCAAAAAACCTTAGCTACTGCTTCAATATTGCAATCTTCCTTGCTCCGATACCATGTAGAAATTTTATAAATACAATGATGTATTACCGGAATCTCTTGATCTAACAATTATATCCACTATTAAATACATAATCCTTCTACTTAATTCTTTTGCGGAAATTTAATCTCCAATTGCAAACACATGAAGAAAAATCAATCGCACATAACAAGATGTTTTTACCAGAAAAGCATAAAGCTAAAAACCAAAACTATAATATATTATGTATATCAGGATCATGAAACAATCTCATAGAAAACTCTACTCCAAAAGCTCTCAGTACATTATACAATTGTCTCACATTGTCATACAAAAATTGGCATAAACATGCACCAATTTACTCCCTCCTGATAGCCTACCACCATTGCACAATCCCTGTTGATGAAGATCCCTGTATGAATTCTATCTTGCCTTTCCTTCATTGTGCAATCCTCATTTGCATATCCAATGTTTGTGTAGATGCATTAAATGCACCACTATAGTCACAGTTGATAGTCAACCAGGCCCTTTCACCTATCTCTCAACTGGGTCTCCACTGTATTTGAAATGAATGTACTTAACAATAGTATTCCTTCAGTTGCAAGTGAGATCACTCTATGTGAATTAATTTAATAATTAATTCACTGATCTCTCACTAGTGTATCTTTAGTTACAACTAGTTACAACTAGCACAACTGAGTTTAAATCACTTAACTGAGTTAAACTAAATAACAACTCACATAACTACACATCCAACTCTATTACAACTTTGTATCACTGAGTTACAAAAAATTCCACTGCATTGTCCACCAACCAACTACTTCAACTTGAAATCCACTTAGCTAACTGATGTTCCACTTCAGTTAACTAGTTCCAAGTGCTCATTGAAAATAGATAATTATTTATTGTCTAATTTTTGTTAAGGGCTTAACAAAAATCAACATGCATTATAATTTTAGACATGCATTCCATGAAACAACCTCGCACATGCATTCCAAACTTAGACACCAATACATCTATATAATTTTCTCAACCATCTATAAATAGATTACTGCTAAAAATAGACTTTGATCCAAATTCTAAAAATAGACATATCACCTACAAATAGCCTGGGGGCCCCACCTAGTGTAGGTGCTTAATTTTCACTAGGATCATCATCTTGTTGAATCTCACAATCCCTCTCAACAAGAAATGGATTATCATTCACCCCGATCATGTATCTATGGTATTTGAATTTTCTCCTAGTGAGCACCTTCGTTAGAATATCTGCATCTTGATATTTCGTAGGAATGTACTGAAACAACATGATATTCCGCTGCACAAAATCTTTTCTATGATGATACCGGATATCTATATTCTTATATCTATCATGAAACACAAGATTAATCAAGAGTTTAATGCAATTCTGATTATCACAATGAATCATTATAGGATCTAAATGAGAACCGAACAAACTGACCAGGATCTTCCTCATCCAGATAGCCTCACATGCAGCTTGAATTGTTGCCATGTATTCCGCTTCTGCTGAAATGAGTGCCAAAGATATTTGTTTCATGTTGTACCAAGAAATAGATATAGATATGATACTGAAAACCACTCTTGATGTGCTCTTTCTATCAGTTGGGTCGCCTGCCCAATCTACATTCATGAAGCCATGCAACTTCACATCATCTGCCTATCTGTACCATAAGCCATACTCAGATGTGCCCCTGAGATATCTCAGGACATGCTTGCCTACCTTCCAAAAGAGCTTGGTAGGCTTAACCATCGCTTGAATAAGTTGGTTCACTACATAGCATATGTTCGGTATTTGTATTAACTAAATACATGAGAGAACCCACCAATTATCGATAGACAGTAGCATCCACTACCTGTGCCGATGTAGCATCCTCTTTCCTCCAGTTTCCTGGAAGAGGAGTATCCATGGGTTTGCAGCCCTCCATGTGAAACTTACCAAGTATCTCCCTTTCATACTTTCCTTGAGACACAAATAGTTCAGCTTCTCGCTTCCATATTTCCAATCCAAGGAAATAGTGAAGGAGGCCCATATCCTTCATCTCGAACTCCTTTGAAAGGTCCTCCTTGCATGAGTTTATAAATTCCTCATCACCAGTCAGTATTAAATCATAAAAATTAAGAAAAATGATTAAAATATTACCCTCCACCACAATCTGGTATAGGTTTTCATTCTCCTCACTCTTGGCGAAGCCAAGTCTAGTGAAATAGTTGTCGATCTGAGTGTACCAAGCAAGGGGTGCTTGCTTCAACCCATACAACGCTCTTTTGAGTCAGCACACATGTGACTCACTAATAAATATCTCAAATCCTTCAGGCTACTCAATGTACACTTCTTCCTCAATGATCCCATTAAGGAACACAGTCTTCACATCCATCTGTTGAATGTGCCAACCCATATATGCTAAGAGAGAAAGGATGGTCCTTATGGAAGAATATCATGCGACAGGTGCAAATTTTTCTTCATAATCAATCCCCTTGATCTGTGAGAAGCCCTGAGCCACAAACCGTTCCTTATAATTCTCAACACTCACATCATCAACTTTCTTTACCTTGTAGATCCATCTTGAACATACTGCTTATTTATTAACCGGCCTCAGAACAATTTCCCAAGCACTGTTTCTGACAATGGAGTCATACTCCTCCACCACTGCATCTACCCATGTGGGCTCCTCCAATAATTCCTGAAAGGAAGATGGTTCAGTCACAATACATTTTCTCATGAGAGCCATGTATCTAGTGTATCATTCAGGAGACTGTCTCTATCTGCGCTGTGAAGTAGGGACTCATACATTCTCTATCGCATCAAGCTTCAACCCCTCAGCTTCTGTGGTACACCTTCTGCTAGCTTTGATGTTTGGCTTTGCGTGAGTTGACTCCTCCACTCCATGAACCTCCTCTCGTGGCTGATCCACATCTAGAGACTCATCTTTGGTAACAAGAAGTTCCTCCTCTGCATGAAATTCTAGCTCCCTCTCAAGCGAAAACTTCATGGCTTTCTCCTCATTGAATTTTATATCCCGTCGCACCACAGTCATTCGATTGTTTCGAAAATACACACGATAATTACGTGGTGTTTTTTTGTATCCCACAAATATCCCAACTTCAGCAGTCGGCTCCATATTTTTCTTGGCGTTCTTGATCACATGAACATAAATAGATGAGCCAAAAATCTTAACGTGAGAAACATTCAGTTTCTTACTATTTTCTTCATTTTTACTCATGCCAAGTACTCTATGAGGACAACGGTTTTTCACATAAACCACAGTGTTGCATGCTTCCACCCACAAGTGAATTGGTAGGCCCTAATCATGCAACATAGCTCATGTAATACCCATGATCATTATGTTCTTCCTCTCCACGACCCCATTTTGTTGTGGGTTATGAGGCACTATGAGTTCTCTTTGAATTCCTACTTTGCTACAGAAGTCATTGACTTAATTTGAGATGTATTCACCACCATTATCGCTCTGGAGAGCCTTCACTTGATTCCCCGACTCTTTCTCCACCAATGCTTTAAACTCACAGAACTTTGAGAATGCTTGATATTTCTTCTGCATGAAGAAGATCCAGCATCTGCGAGAATAATAATCAACAAAAATAACATGATACCTGTGTTTTTATGTTGAAGCAACCGAGAATGGCCCACACACATCTATGTGAGCTCTCTCTAGGATGATCGAAGCATGGTTCTCCTTTTCATGAAAGGTGGTCTTCACAAACTTACCCATAGTACATCCCTTGCACTGATCTATCTGCGAAAGTGTACCCTTGGGAAGTCTAGTATAAATTTGTTGCCAAATCTTCAGGGCACCATGGTGAGGATGGCCCAATCTCCTGTGTCATAATTTTTCCTCATCCCGGCTCACCACTTCTTCTTTTCCCACCATTGAAGCGTGGCCTTCTACTTCCATCTTGTAGAGATTCTTGACTCGAATCCCTATCCTCTTGGTTGGAACTGTTGTTTTATGTCGTAGGAAAGCTTTTCCATCACTGTAAAAAACATCATAACCTTTGTCCTCCAACATCGCGACTGAGACCAAGTTCTTATTTAGACATGAAACATGCATAAAATCTTTCAACAGAAATGGTTTACCTAACTCCCTCTCAAAGGCAATGGTACCAATGTGGGTCGCATTGTATCATCCATCATCGGCCATCTCTATATGCATTTGGAGATCTTTCTCCTCCAATTCACAGAAAATATCCTTATCTCTCGTCATCTGGAAGGAAGCACCACTATCAAGATACCACACCGATACCACACCAATCCCACTGCGGTTGAAACCAAGCATGCGATAAAAGAGAAATCAAGTTCAAATTGCAAGGCAAGGGCCTCACCAGTTGTATCTCTAGCAACCTTGTTGTTGTTCTTTTTCTGTGGGAAGTTAGTGGCGAGATGCCCATGTTTGTGACAATGAAAACACTTCACCTTGGACAAATCCAGCTTCTTTCCTTAAGCCTCATATTTTGAGTGGAATTTCTTCTCCTTCCCTTTACTTTCTTTGGTAACCAAAGCACAATCCTCTTCATCATCATGCTTTGACGAAGATCCATCCCTGTTGTTCCGCCTGAACTCCTCCTGCACTGGATCCGACCACCATCGTTCCCAATCCAGAATTTTTTCCCGTCTATTGACAGAGTCTTGATAACTATGCCAACTCTTAGGAAGTCCCAAGAGATACAAGCTCACCAAATCATCAGAAGCAATAGTGATTCCCACACTCCCTAGCTTATCCCTACATTGTACAAACTTTGTGAGATACTTAGGAATATTGTCACCCTTCTCCATTTTCGTTTTTCTGAGTTTATCCTTTAGCACCAATTTCCCATGGTCATTGCTGATTTGGAAAATATCTATCAAATCCTTCCACATTGCAAATGGAGTGTCTTTCCCATGAAGGCTTGAGACAAAATGGTCTCTCACACCTTCCAACAGAATCCTTCTCGTCTTCGCTACTTTCTTTTTCCATGCGTCAAGTAATGCAACATCCCTTGAAGTGGGCTTAGGAACATCGATATCGATGAACTCCTTCAAGCAATTATCTTCAAGCACCACATCCATCCTATCCTTCCATGAAATGTAGTTCGAGCTGCCCTCGAGTGCATACTCTAACCACAAACCATTGAAAGCCATTTCAATGTTTACTCAACTATTGCACCAAGAAATTCTTGCAGCAAATTCGAATTGTTTCCACCAAAAAAACTCAGCTACTTCTTCAATATTGTAATCTTCTTTGCTCCAATACCATGTATAAATTTTATAAATACAATAATGTATTACCAGACTCTCTTTATCTAAGAATTATATCCACTGTTAAATACATAATCCTTCTACTCAATTATTTTGCGGAAATTTAATTGCCAATTGAAAAGACATGAAGAAAAATCAATTGCACATAACAAGATAAATTTACTGGGAAAGCATAAAGCTAAAAACTATAATATATTATGTATATCATGGATCATGAAACAATCTCATACAAAAATCTTCTCCAAAAGCTCTCAGTACAATACAAAATTGTCTCACACTGTCATACAAAAATTGGCATAAACATGCACCAATTTACTCCCTCTTTACAGCCTGCCTCCACTGCGCTATCCCTGTTGAGGAAGATCCCTGAATGAAATTGATCTTTCCTTACCTTCATTGTGAAATACTCATTGGCATATCCAATGTTTGTGTATATGTATTAAAGGCACCACTATAGTCACAACTGATAGTCAACCATGCCCTTTCACCTATCTCTCAACTCAGTCTCCACTGGATCTGACATGAATGTAGTTAACAATATTATTTCTCCAGCTGTAAGTGAGATCACTCCATATGAATTAATTTAATATTTAATTCACTGATCTCTCACTAGTGTATCTTGAGTTACAACTAGCACAACTGAGTTTAACTCACTTAACTGAGTTAAACTAAATAACAACTCACATAACTACACAT
Source organism: Pinus albicaulis (assembly GCA_034641835.2). Taxonomy (NCBI): domain Eukaryota; kingdom Viridiplantae; phylum Streptophyta; class Pinopsida; order Pinales; family Pinaceae; genus Pinus; species Pinus albicaulis. The sequence goes on along the minus strand of CM076578.1, from coordinate 1,720,677,880 downwards.
CCAACTCTATTACAACTGTGTAACTCAGTTATAATGAAGTCCACTGCATGGTCCACCAACCAACAACTTCAAATTGAAATCCACTTAGCTAAATAATTTTCCACTTCAATTACCTAGCTCCAAGTGCTCATTGAAAATAGATAATTATTTATTGTTTAGTTTTTGTTAAGGGCTTAAAAAAAATTGACATGCATTCCACAAAAAAACTTCGCACATGCATTCAAAAATTAGACACCCATCCATCCATATAATTGGCTCAACCATATATAAATATATTACTGCTAAACATATACTTTGATCCAAATTACATATCACCTAAAAATAGCCCGCGGGCCCCACCTAGTGTAGGTGCTTAATTTTCACTAGGATCATCATCTTGTTGAATATCAACACTATTTTTCTAAAAGAAAAGGCTAAATATGGAAATGTTATGTATGTTTATGGATTAAAGCATAGCTTGTTGAGTGTTAGCCAAATGTGTGATCAAGGAAATTAATTTGTCTTTAGATCAAAAGAAAGTGTGGTTCATGAACTTGACCCAGGAAAAACCACAATAAAAGGAAAAAGAACTCCGAGTAATATGTATATATTGAAAGGTGGAAAAGAACAATGTTACCTAGGAAAAGAAGATGAAAATTCATTATGGGATAGAAGGTTGGGACATCTAAGCTTCTCTCAAATAAGAAAATCAAGCAGGCTCAAAGTTGTTTGTGATATCCCCAACGTCACCCTACTAGAAAGTACCATATGAAAGTCATGTCAATTCGGTAAGAAAAAGAGAGTTAAATTCAATGCCAAAGAAGTATTAGAAATTAAACCTCTTGATCTTCTACATACTGATTTATGTGGACCAGTAATAAAAAATTCACCTCGTGGAGAACAATACTAAATCTTGTTTATTGATGACTTTTTTAGAATGTGCTGGATCAGTTTATTGAAACAAAAAGATGAAGAACTTGATAAAAAGTCTTCAAAGAATTAGCTGAAAATGAGTTAGATCTTAAAATCAAATATCTCAAATCTGACCAAGGAGGAGAATACATATCAGATGAATTCTTTTATTTATGTGAAAAATATGGGATAAAAAGAAAATTTTATATAGCTAAAACTCTCAACGGAATGGCGTGGCAGAAAGAATGAATAGAACAATTCAATAAATGTCTTGTGCTATGCTTGATGATTCTAGAACTCCTGACACCTTCTGGGTTGAAGATGCACATACAGCAGTAAATATTCTCAACAAGGTTCATGTTCGTGTAAACAGTGATCAAATGCCATATGTACTTTGGTATTGTAAGCCACCTACTATAGAACATTTTAGAGTATTTGGAAGTAAATTTTCATCAAAAATAATGATGAAAAACTCGGTAAGTTTGAAGCTAGGGAAGATGAAGTAATACTTCTTGGTTATTCATCTAGAAGCAAATGATACAAATGTTACAATAAGAGAATTTGGAAAATTGTTGAATGTATTGATGTTGTGATTGATGATGCATGCACATATCTCAAAAAGGTAACAATAACAAAAGAAGATGACGATGATGAATTTTTTCCCACGTCAAATTGAAATGATATAGAATAAGAAACTAATGAAGTAATATAAGAATACACATCTGATAAAGAAAATGCACCATATAGGTATGCTCAAAAGAATCATCCAGAAACTCAAATTCTAGGAGAAAAGGAATCTGGGGTACAAACAAGAAGAACTCTTGTAGGATCTCCTAGTTATCTAGATTTATTATCCACCATTGAACCACAAAATATAAATCAAGCTAGTAGATATCAATGTTGGGTTAAGGCCATGGAGTAATAACTTGATCAAATTGAAAACAATAACACATCAGAATTAGTTCCAATGCCTCATGATTAAAATGTTATTGGGATAAAATGGATATTCAAAAAAAGGTTGAATGAAAATCGAGAAATCATTAGAAATAAAGCTATACTTGTTTGTAAAGGTTATGCTCAATAAGAAGGTATAGAATTTGAAGAAACATTTTCTCCAATAGCTATACTTGAAGCCATAAGAATGTTTCTTGCGTTTTCAAGTTTTCTCCATTTCAAAGTTTATCAAATGGATGTAAAATATGCATTCCTTAATGGATATCTAGAAGAAGAAGTATATATTGAACAAACAGAAGGATTAAATTTAAGGAATGATGAAAAAATTGTAAGAAAAATAAAAAAGGCTTTATATGGGCTAAAACAAGCCCTGAGGGAATGGTATTATCATCTTGACAAGTATCTTCAACAACAAGGTTTCACAAAAGGATCCGCAGACATCAACCTGTACACAAAAATTGAGGATGACAAATTGCTAATAATTGTTGTATATGTTAATGATATCATCTCTGGGAGTAATGAATAAACTATGAGTCAAAATTTGTCTTCTATTATGCAACAAGAATTTGAAATGTCTTTACTTTGGGAACTAACATACTTTCTTGGTTTACAAGTACAACAAGAAAAAGATGGCATCTTTCTCTCACAAAAAAAAATATCTCAAGCATATTCTGAAGAAGTATGGGATGTAAGGCTGCAAACCAATATTTACTCCAATGATAATAGGATGTAGCCTCAGCTCATGTGATGAATCTCTCACAATAAACCAACCATAGTATAGTTCTATTATTGGAAGTGTGCTTTATCTAATAAGTACTAGACCAGAAAGCATGCATGTAGTTGGGATCGTTGGACATTTCCAAGCCAAAATAAAGGAAACACATCTTCAAGAAGTTAAGAGAATATTAAAATATCTCCAAGGAACCCAAGACTTTGGCTTATGGTATCCTAAATATGCATATCTTTCCCTTCATGTATACATAAATGCCTACTAGGCTGGAAATGTTGATGACCAGAAAAGCACTAGTGGAGGTGCATTTTACATGGGTCCCCGATTGGTATCTTGGTTCATCAAGAAACAAATTTCTATTGCCTTATCTACAGCGAGAGCAGAATATGTGGCCATTGCATCTTGTTTCACACAAATACTATAGATGATGAACACATTACAAGATATTCAAATAAAATTTTCTCCACCCATCTCCATCCTATGTGATAATACAATTTCTTTAAGTATGAGGGGTTTCCGCAGTGCATTATATTAGATATCATTTTTGGGATTCAACTGCATTGTGTAAGCCATTCATCTATGACCATTTCCAAGAGAGGTAGTCGTAACTAACTATTTTCTCATGATTATTGAATATTCCACTTAGCACTCATTGCATAGGGTGATGCTCACAGGGGTGAAGAAGTGGGATTGAAACTAGTGAAATGAATCACATAACACCAATCATCACTTTTGGGGCTTACAGCCGGCAACCAAGACCTCCCGGGAAGTCTTGGTTACCGGGTGCAAGCCTCAAAAGTGATGATTGACACTATGTGATTCATTTAACTAGTTTCAATCCCACTTATTCACCCCTGTGAGAATCACCCGATGCAATGAGTGCTAAGTGGAATATTCAATAATCATGAGAAATTAGTTAGTTACGACTACCTCTTATGGAAATGGTCATAGATTAATGTCTTACTCAACGTAGTTGAATCCCAAAAATGATAGCTAATATAATGCACTGCGGAAACCCATCATACTTAAAATAAAAAGAGTAAAGGGAGCTCTACTTGAATGGTTCATGGGGCACAATACTTGCTAAGGTTTTGCAAATGGGGTAGCAAGCTAAGTGGGCTTGTTTGTGGGGAAAACTCCATAGTTAAGCGCGCTTGAGCTAGAGAAGTTCTGGGATGGGCGACATGCCGGGATGTCTTGGTTATCGGGTGCAAGCCCCAGAAGTGATGATTGACACTATGTGATTCATTTCACTAGTTTCAATGCCACTTCTTCACCCCTGTGAGCATCACTCGATGCAATGAGTGCTAAGTGGAATATTCAATAAACATGAGAAATTAGTCAATTATGACTAACTCTCATGGAAATGGTCATATATGAATGGCTTACTCAACGCAGTTGAATCCCAAAAATGATATCTAATACAAATGTCATTAGTTTTTTGGAAAATCTTGTTATGCACTCCAAGACCAAGCACATTCCTATTAAGTATCATTTTCTACGATAACAGGTGCTTGAGAAAAGGTTTAAATTGGAGTATTTTCCCTCCAAAGAACAAGTTGCTGATATATTTACTAAACCTCTTCCAAGAGAAGCATTTGAATATCTCAGACAGAAACTCGGAGTTGTCTCTGCCTCATTTTTCTATTAATCGAGTCTGCTCATTCTACAAGTGAAAATTTCATAAGTTTGTTTTTTGTACATGGGTTTCATGAAGCATAGCCATGTATATACATGAGTTTTGATTGAGATAAGTGAGTATACATCTTTGATCAGAAATACTTGGGTCCAACTCAATAATAATATCTAATATGCTTTTGTCTGCCATTTATTGTTCATAGTTGATTACAACATGCAGTTGTTACTTATAATTGGTTTTGAGCTCTAGGAGTTGGTTCAATTTGTCATTTATGTTTTTTCTGGTTAATGAATATACTTTGATGCATGATTTGATGATCTAATAGAAATTAGGAAGCATTGGTTCATGGGGAGTTTTAGCCTTGCTAATGCATTGTTGGCATTATGTTTAAGGAACTGCTAAAGATGTTCAAATGGTTGTCACTTTTTACATGTCATTTAATGTAAAGGTCATATAGATTCCTATGATATAATTATTAAATGATACTATGTAGACCCACTTGGTTGGGAAAATGAGTCATATATGTAATCCCATGTTGGGAAGTTGCCGGTATGTAACCCCACTTCGTTGGGTGGTTGATATAAGGTCTTTATCAACTGCGTCATAGAATCATATATTTTAAAGACTTTTGAAACGTATGCATATGCTCAGGGAAATAAGTTTTCCTTCCTTTTCCCTTTATGTTAAAGGGGCAAACTATCTTGGTGTTTCACTATGGTGTTTCTTCCAGGTATGTTAAAGTTATGGTGATCAAACACCAACATGGTTGCCATCAAGTCCAAAGGGGGAGATTGTTCGCAATATGGTACATGTGTTGTCCTTAATGGCAACACCTTGGTAACAAAAAAATCCACTAGTAATCAGATGTGTTCACAGATCCGTTCAAAGGTGATAGAATGATGGTGTTAGACTCCTATATTTTTACAGTATCACAAGATGACTACCTATTACTTATATTTTTGATGCTGAAAATAATATTTTGTGACTATCATTTATTTTAAGAAAGAAAAGGAGAGCCTGGGTGACAAAGGGGTCAAATAAGTCCATCTACCATTTGATTTCAGTTAAAAGAGGAAAATTTTTCTGATTAAGTGTGATGGTACGCCAAATCTAACCGCCTTCATTATTTTTCATTTACCTTCTCCATTACCTTTCATTTCACCTTTTTCTAACACTCCCCATGGTCTGAAATCCCATTTTAAACCCTAAACCCCTTTCCCTAGCTAAAACACCATTCCCATTACTAATATCCTTTTCCCTTTACTAATTCCCCTTTTCCATTAAAACACATGTGAAAAACCCATTTTTTACAATATTTTAATTAAAATAATATTGGGCCTCCACATTTAAATACCTTACCCCAATATTATTTTAACCCCCTCCCCTCCTAGAAGTTTTTCTATTCCCTCCTTATACTAATTCCCCTCTTATCTACATTTTCCCCCCACCACATTAAATCTCGGTCCCACTTTTAATAAACTCTATTTATTTTCACCCAACCCCTGCTATGATTAAAACCCCAACTTACACTTATATTAAAGCCTCCACTTTAATACCTCCCCCCCCCCCCCCCCGCTTCAATATATCCCCAGGCCCCACTTCACCTTACTGCCCACCAAACATTTTTAAGCCCCACATTAACATTTAAAACCTCATTTTCATTAAACCCTGACCCCACCTTTCAAATCGACCCGAAATCAATCCAGCGCCCGACCACCGTCTGATCTCTGCCACCCGATTCAATGACCCTCGCTCCATTTTGCACCCCCAATTGCCCGATATTTAAACTTCATGGGAGGTTGCGAAATAAGCAGTTTTGAAACCCTTCCCATCTACCACGCATCATCCCCATGCCTCATCAAATACCCTCCAACTAAAACCACAAACCATTCCTACACCATGCGATAAACCAAAAACCAACTTTCCATTAGACTGCCCGGTCCCACCTCTTACCATCCTTCTGGAACTCCGGCAATCGTTTGATCCCCCCATCTGATCTAATGGCCTACACACCTTTTTTGCATTCCCTGTCTGTCTGCCTCCTGCCAAGACTTACAAGGTATGGATTCGAATGTTTCTCCGCAACATAGGATTATGATAAGAAGAACATATAAAAGTAGGAAAGAAGCAATCAGGGTAAGGATAAAAAAAATGGATAAAAGACATAGTTAAACGAAAGATCTAAGAGAAAGGGTAGATAAAAATAGTAAGGTAAAAGAAGTAAACAAAACAGTCAAGGGTAAATGTGAAAAAAGATAAAAGACACAGTTAAAGGATAAAGTTAAGGAAAAGACGGATAAAGAGGTAAAAGAAGAAATTACAAGTGACAGCAAAGGCAGTAAAGAGATATACAGATAAGGACAGTTTAAATTTTAAAGACAAATCATAGAACAAATCAATGAGAAAGACAAAGCCAGATGTCAAGGCCACTCAGCATTTTCCCCTTCACAACCATTTTGGCCACCTCCAGCTTAATTTTGATTTAATGAAAGCTACCAAAGTTAATATTATAGTTAGAGATATTTTAGCATCAATTCAGAAGTTATTATAAAAGTTAATTTTGTAGGAATTTGGTCAAAGATATTTTAAAGTTAGCTGAGAAGTTAATTTGAAAGTTATTATTACAGTAGGTTAGTCAGAGATATTTTTGGATTGGGCCTTGCATGGTCACAATTGTCAAAACTTCATTTACTCTGTAGTAAATGTAGTCTGTCACCCTAGTTTAGGGCAACCACCTCAGTTGTAGTTAAATACTGCATGTTTTTTCATTATCAGTGTTGGTGGGTTGGTTGGTTGGTTGGTTGGACTTTGTTTAGACTTTGAGTTGCAAATATTATTGTATTGGAGCACTGTAAATGTTTTTGAGCTAGACATTAATGATACAAGCATGTTCATTGGATTCTTTAGCTATGTTAATGGTGATGTTATCCCTCTTTTGTTAATGTTTTTACTTTGTTTTTCCATATTGTACATCAATCTCCCTGATAGCGGAATGGAAATTTTAGATTAAGATATGTTGCATAAGCACCTTAATTCTATGTATTACTGTTATCTCAATGTTTTCCTCTGTAAAGTATAACTAAATAATTCTTAACTTCTCTTTAGTTTTACCTAGCTGTTATCCTGAGGTTTTCTTTTGAAGTTTAACTAAGGAATTCTTAATTTCTCTTTACCCCCGCTGAATTATTATCTTAATTTTTTTCCTCTAAATACCTAAATGCAGAATTCAGAGACTGTCTACTCTAAATTTATGTTAAAGTATAGTTAAATAATTCTTAACTGTTCTTTAGCTTTACTGGACTCATTACCATCTCATATTCACACTACCACTATGATCCATTTTGCATGGTTATCTTGCCCTGTGGAAACCCTTGAACAGTTGATGTACAACTCAAGACTTTTATGACTCCATAGCCCAATGGATTAAGATTCCCACAATATATCTATCCAACCAAACAAACAATCAAACAAACAACCCCAATATTTATAAACTAGCCTAAAATTAGAAAATATAATCATAAAGCTAAATGAGTTAATCATAAATACAGAGAGAGCCCTCTTAGAGCCTAGGAAGGCTAGGTCTTGGACTCCAAAGTGGTTTTATGTTGTTTCATGCTACTTTTTCTTGCCAATATTACAAATTACAGGGAGCTAACATAATGGTGACCATACTAGGGATTGAGTTATTGAAAAATCTTAATATTTCTTCAGAACTCAGAAACCTCACTCAAAATTAGATGATTCAGGTACTAGCCAATATTGGTATCTGTTTGTTGATGGTGGACAATTGCTAGCCTCAAGAAAGTTGAAAATCATCCACCTGGTGACTCCATAGTTTTCAGTTGGCCTAAAGACTCCACTGGTAGAAGAATCCAGATTGGTTGTGAAGATACAATGACCCTTTTCTCTGACTAATTGATAAGATTGATTCAAGGATACAACATAGATATGCTCCAATGAATAGAGATCACATTCCTGGATTCCCACACAAAATTCCTCAGGTAAATTGGGACATAAATCTTCCTATTTTTCAAGATGAGAAAGTCGATGATGCTTTGTTACATCTCATTAAATTTCATATACACTCATGGAGGTTGAAAGTCGAATGGCAGGAGGATTGCCTCATGAAGATTTTCATGCTAACATTAGAAGGGAAAGCAAGGGAATGGTATGAAGGTCTGAACCCAGGTAGTTTGTTTTCTTTAAAATATTTCCACAAGGTGTTTTATGAGAATTATAAAGAAAATTCTCCATCTTTATCATTAGCTGAAAATTGTGTTGGAAATATTGTCATTGATGGCAAAGGAGAAGAAAGGAGAAGAAAGGAGCTGCACCTGAACTATCACAAAGAAGAACCAGCAAAGAAGCAGAGAGTTAGCAGAGGTAACAAAGAAGCAGAGAGGTAGCATAGGCAGCAAAGAAGCAGAGAGGTAGCAGAGAGGCAGCATAGAAAGCATTAGACATGAAGCAGAGGTAGTTGTAGAAGGGCCATTTGATTGGATATCTGGAGAGATAGAGTAGTGAGGTTGAAAGGGCCACTGAGTTGAAGATCTGGCCAAAACAAGGAGGTTTTTTAAGTAAATTCAGTTGATTTAAATTCTATGTGAAAGAGCTTTGATTTCAATAAGAAATTGTATGAGAACTAGTGAGGTGAAATTCCGTAATAGGGGTTTTTAAATGGGTCTTGTGTGTCATTGAAGAAATCGTGATGTGAAATTATCTGTGCATTGATGATTTAATTGCATATGTGAGTTGATCCAGGTTTATAAATAGTTTTTGGATAAACTCTGTGGTAAGGTTGGCATATATTGTTGATGAGATTGAATGAAACTGCACTGGGTAATTTCAGTCATCGATCACTAATGGATCGATGAAACAATGAGGTTAAATTGGTCTTTGAAATCACTGTGTGAGTGAGGCATATGATCTGGGATCATTACGAGGTTAAGGCATAAGATGTGTTCCAAGCAAGAAATTGGGGTTTTAAAGTAACTACAATACATTTGAGTTGATGGGCAGTATTCTGGTCGAACAATGAGTTCGAATCAGTACCAGAATGGAGGTAATTGGGGTCATTATGTAAACCGTAACAGAGGAGTAATTCTCTGTCCATCGAAATTGTGTTCACATATTGATTTGCATCAATAAAGATCAAGGTGAAATCTTTGAACCAGAAGTGATGATGAATCTCAATAAATCTGGGCAGGTGAAATAGTGTTCTCATATGGGACTAGAATTGGATAATTCGTTGGAGCGATCAATTATTCAAATGAAGAAATGAGAACAGAGAATCCAGGGTCGAACTATAGTTGAGAAGTTTGAAGACTGGTAAGGTTAAATAATGAATCGAAAGCCATCGAAATCATCAAAGGGGTTTCGTGTGGATAGTTGAAACCTTCAAGGGGCCTTTTCACAAATCATGGATTGAAGGTGTAGTTCTCAAAATAGCGATGAGGAGTCGATTTACTAAAGGTTGATATCACAGTAGAACCGAATGGCAGCGTTGAACAAAATGGAAGCATAGAGTTAAAATACGCGTGAAAAAAAATAGTTAAGGGAGTGGAATCATGAATTGAAATGGAACCATTATTCGTAAACAGTAAAGGCCGTTTTCCAAATCCACATGTGGGTTTCGCGCGACTTAAAAACGGTAAGCAGAATCAAGAAAAAAAAACGTGATATATGTCGTTGCTCGACACATGGCGTCAAGTGGTATTCCAAAACTAGTTATATCGCATAATTTTTGAATATTAAACCTCATGCAGTTAAATTGTGCGATATTCGTCAGATGTGTGCCCAAAGTATTGTTGGAGCACGAGAGGAGATTGACCATGGGATTATAAGTCGAGTTGCATGATCGATAATGCAGAGGTAATTTGTGCATATTTTGGGACCCGAACTTGTATTATGTTGACAATTGAGGTTTTTGGTATGGTGACCGAAGTTATTTGAATGGGTGCACATATAAACATTATTTAGTTTATGCATTGAATGAGATTTGTGGGCCCAAATGAATCCTAAATATTTGCTGGGGTCTTAAAATCCAAAGTCGATACTTTATTGTAATGTTTCTCAGCAATTGAATGGAGGACATAACATATGTTAATATATTATGGTTGATGTGAAATAATAAAGCCAGGAGCGCATATTTTTTGATATGTTGTAGACCATTATGGAATGGGGTTAATAATGAAGCGGACATTCATATTTGTTGGCGTTGTATTTTTAATCCAAAGTCGAAGTTCATGTGAATATGTGCGTGGGTTTATCCACATTATGATTTGGCTTGCTATTCTATGGTTTCCTCAACCTTATTTGAAGGGAAAAGAAACTTCCGTGGTAAGTTATTGTGTTGGATTTTAAACCAAGGGTGGAATATTAACATGGGTAAGATGTGTAATAGATGGTGGGCGAAAGTATAATGCATTTCACACATTTGATGAATGATACGAAGGTAAGTTGAAACCGTAAAGGTTTATGCCGTGGAGTTTATACCTATATGAGTATCCATTCAATAAAGTGGCCAATATATAATGCATTTTATTATAAAGGTAGAAAGTTGATTCGAATGCTCATAAGTGTATTGACTAAGCTTTAGAATTTGGATTTAATTGTATATGCATATTTGAAATATGAAGTTTATCATATGTATGGGTTCATAACCATAGATGAAAGAAGCTTCCGCGTACAGTAATTTAAATTGCTAGCCCAAGGAAAATGAATGGAGAGGCTTTTTAATATGCATGAGAATTTCAAATTTATTTGGGGCTAAACTTGTAAAGTAGTTATATATGCAGTAGATACGCAATTGTAGTGAACAAGAGAGTATGCAAAACTGTTACATGACAAAAGCTACCAGATTTAGAACATAATTTGGGAAATGCATTCTACATGCATGGAAAATAGGAGAGTATGCAGAACTGTTACATGACAGCAGAAGAAAAGACAAACACACAGCGAGCCAAGAACTGAAAGGGCTAAGTTTATTGAAATACTTATTGTAACTGAAAATGTAAAGTTTTATTTATTTTATATTGTTTGTGATGCAATGGCAAGTCTCCGTAGGCATACAAAACTCCATTGTAAAACTGAAATTTGTACATATTTATATATTCCTCTGAATGAGCTGGACAAAGAAATGAGAAGGCAGAAGGAAAAGAGTCATGGCTGTTCATTTCGAATTCCCTATGGAATGCCTATGAGGTGATCTCCATAAATAATGTTACTATCATATGCATAGAGAGGTTAGAGAATGGAGAAATGAGGCAGAGAAGGTAAGAAGAAGGAGGATTAGATAGAGAAGCTATGAAGATTCAGAGATGATATAAGGCAGGCATGAAGGCTGGTGGATAGCAGTGAAGAAGGAATAGAACAAAGCTGATATCCAGGTAAATCAGCATGTGTTTTTTTTGAAAGAGTGAGGAAGTTGGTGCTTCCATATCAAGTTGTAGCTTGATAGATGTTAGTTGTAGCTGACTAAGGTAGGAGCCTCATTTAGGTTGTAGCCTGTAGAAAATTGATGTAAGTTGGTGCTTCCATATCAAGTTGCAGCTTGATAGATGTCAGTTGTAGCTGGCTAAGGTAGGATCCTCCTGTAGGTTGTAGCCTGCAGAAAATAGATGGGAGTTGGAGCTTCCTTGCAAGTTGTAGCTTGCAAAATTGAGGTAGGAGCCTCCTGTAGGTTGGAGCCTATAGAAAATCAGTGGTGAGAGGGAGTTGGAGCTTGCCTTTGCATCACAACAATAGTAAGATGTGGTTTTCTCCCTTATGGGTTTCCACTTATATCTATTGTCTATGTGCATGATGTTTATGTGTTGATATGACGTATCTAATCTGCTTAATACTTGTTGCTCACATATTAAGATTGTTGTTACATTATCTAATCTACTTAATATTTGATGCTCACATATTAAGACTTCTCACATATTAAGTTGATCATGAAATGAAGGTGTAAATAAGTTCAAAGGAAAGTTTTAAAAGTCCATGAATGTGTTAAACTGATTCACCACCCCCCCCCGCCCCCCCTCTCAGTTTAACTAAGGGTTCAACAAATTTTTGTGTTCAGTCTAAAGATCTCATACAATACCTTGTAAATATTGATGAATATTTTGGAAATCGGCATCCTGAGGATCTATTAGAAGCAATTCGTGAATTTCATGCTCAATTTAACTATCATGACAACTAAGAGAAGTTGGTTGAGAATGAAAACAATCAGGAAATGAAAGAAGATCCACAAGATCTCTATGAAGGGAAAAATGATGATTAATCTACTCTTTTGTGTGAGGTTTAAGAATACTTTCATCCTTATGATCAGTATTCAAAAGAGAAAGAGAACAATTGTGGTTCTATCCAAAGAAAACAAATACTATCTCCTCCTTTAACTGAAGAAGAAATCAATCAGATTCTAAGCATACAGCTAGCCTCTAAATTTTTATATAAAGAAAATCTTTATATTTTTTCTACTCCCAATTTATGTACTGAAGCATTTCCCTATGAAGAAACAAAATAGTAGATTGATACTTATGGTGTACTACCTTCTCAAGAAGGTCTATTTCTAGAGAGTGCTCCTACTCATCAAAATGATGGCCTTCAAACAGAATTCAACCCACTCAATCAAGGCATATTACATTTTCTTGAGGACAACATAGTAGTATATTATGAGGATGCCATGTTATATGATCATGAAGAAGGGGTAGAGGTTCTCTCTCAAAAGAATCCCAAGCACAAAAAAGTGGAACAAGGAATAGTCTTGGATGAAGCTTATTGTTTAAATCCTCAGGGCCAGGTATTGTTCCAAGATCCTTTTGTTGGTTTCTTAGAAACATCTAAAGAAGGAGTACGCTATGCCAAGACTGGTTTGTTGTAGAGTTTAAAGAAAATTTTGAGCACTGTTGTTCAAAGGAAGGTAAGATGGGAGTGGCCTTTTTGTTTTTTCAGCATACTCAAAAGGTTGAACAAGAATCAATCATGTAGTCATTTACTTGATTGGTTGCATTGGAGAAGGGAGTTCACTTAGTGAATATATACCTCCAAGTTATATTAGGGTAGGTAGGTATGCAAAAGAGCTCTTAAATAATTGAGAATTTTTCAAAAGTTTTCAAAATTCAAGTTTCTTGTTCAGGCTCAAGATCAAGTGTGTTTCAGACCTCAGTTTGCAGTAAGCATGGATTTTAGTTTTTGAAGTTCCCAGTCACAAAATTTGCAGCAGATCTGGACTACAGAGTGGGGATCAACCAAATAAATCAGGCTATTTGCCTACAAATTTCTTGACACCTCCTAAAGGATATGCCCTCCCCAGTTGGAGCCACTATTAGACTCCTGTATTTTTACAGTATCACAAGATGACTGCCTATTCCTTATATTTTTCATGCTAAAAGTAATGTTCCATGAATTTCATTTATTTTCAGAAAGAAAAGGAGATCCTGGGTGAAAAAAGGGTCAAATAATTCCATCTACCATTTTATTTCAGTTAAAAGAGGAAAATTTTTCTAATTAAGTGTGATGGTAAGCCAAATCTCACTACCTTCATTATTTTTCATTTACCCTCTCCATTACCTTTCATTTCACTTTTTTCTGACACTCCCCATGCTCTAAAATCCCATTTTAAACCCTAAACCCCTTTCCCTAGCTAAAACCCCATTCCCATTACTAATATCCTTTTCCCTTTACTAATTCCCCTTTTCCATTAAAAAACATGTAAAAACCCCATTTTTTACAATGTTTTTAATTAAAATAACATTGGGCCTCAACATTTAAATACCTTACCCTGATATTGTTTTAACCCCCTCACCTCCTAGAAGTTTTTCTATTCCAACCTTATACTAATTTCCCGCTTATCTATATTTCCCCCCCATTACATTAACCCCGAGTCCCACTTTTAATAAACTCTGTTTATTTTCACCTGACCCCTTGTTATAATTAAAACCCTGACTCGCACTTATATTGAAGTCTCTGCTTTAATACCCTTTTCCCCCGCTTTAATATATCCTCGGGTCCCACTTCACCTTACTTCCCGCAAAACATTTTTAAACCCCACGTTAACATATAAAACCTCTGTTTCAATAAACCCTGACCCCACATTTCAAACCGACCCGCAATCAATCTGGTGCCCGACCACCATCCGATCTATGCCACCTGATCCGACGACCCCCGCTCCATTTCGCACCCCCCATTGCCCGATATTTAAACATCATGGGAGGTTACGAAATAAGTGGTTTTGCAACCCCTCCCATCTGCCATGCCTCATCGTATACCCTCTAACTAAAACCACAAACCATTCCTCACCTGTGATAAACCACAAACCACCTTTCCATTAGACCACCCAGTCCCACCTCTTACCATCCATCTGAAACTTCGACCGTCGTCCGATCTCCCCCATCTGATCCAACGACCTACATGCCTTTTCACATTCCCTGCCTATCCGCCTCCTGCCAAGACTTAGAGGGAATGGATTCAAATTTTTTTCCACAACAGAGGATTATGAGCAGAAGAACAAATAAAAGCAAGAAAGGAGCAATCAAGGTAAGGATAAAAAAATGGATAAAATACACAGTTAAAGGACAGAGCTAAGAGAAAGGGGCAAATAAAAATAGTAAGGTAAAAGAAGTAAACAAAGAAGTCAAGGGTAAAGGTGAAAACAGATAAAAGACACAGTTAAAGGACAGAGTTAAGACAAAGGCAGATAAAGAGGTAAAAGAAGAAAATGCAAGTGACAACAAAGGCAGTAAAGAGATATATAGATAAGGACAGTTTAAAGTTTAAAGACAAATCAGAGAACAAATCAATGAGAAAGACAAAGCCAAATGTCAAGGCCACTCAAAAATTGCACCTTCACAACCATGTTGGCCACCTCCAGCTTAATTTTGATTTAATGAAATCTACCAAAGTTAATATTACAGTCAGAGATATTTTAGCATCAATTCAGAAGTTATTATAAAATTTAATTTTGCAGGAAGTTGGTCAAAGATATTTTAAAGTTAACTCAGAAGTTAATTTGAAATTTATTATTTTAGTAGGTTAGTCAGAGATATTTTTGGCTTGGGCCTTATGTTATCACTCATAAAAAAATGAAACATCATTTGACATAGTCTTAGAGGTTCATGCGTCAAAGGTATGGTCACAAAATTCATTTTTCATTACTTGATTGAAGAAAATTTCAAATTTTTTCTTATTATCTTATCCTAAGGCCCAAACCCGCCCCCATTCAAGTCTTTCATGTCACATCAGTCATTATTTCCTGACATATTTCATTTCCCAATCATACAACTCTAAAAAGGTCATTTTTAGCCAAGAATCCCTACTTTCATAGTGAATTACACAGAAAGAACACACTTTTCGTTCCAAAACTCTTAATACTTTCGTAGAGAAACTGCCCAGAAATACACTAAGTAGACTACGGAAGGAGGTATTCCTGTCTGTCTTTTCAAAACAACTGCTAGGTGTCAGTCAATTATTGAAAGGGTTATGATAGATGTCATTCGATTCAGTTAGGGTTAAATCAAGGTACAATGGTCATGGCTGAAGTCATTATTACCATTTTAAATATGTATGATTCATAATTATGCCATGAGTTGTCATCGAAATTTAAAATCTTTCCCAATTGAGTCATTTTTTCACTATCCACTCCCTCTTTGCGTGTTATTAAGTTCTGGAGATATATTTCACTAATACCAAGCTGTGGTTGGCATTTTCAAAGGTTTGCAGGTATCACACAATCAAGCGAGGAAGAGAAGACATAAAGGGACCATGGATGAAAAGAGGAATACCAGAAAAGGTGGATACTGTCTTAGATATGAGCCATTAGACATGAACCTAATAAATAAAGACCCAACAGCTTCAAAAATTTTCAGAAGAGCAGGGTGTTTGCAGTTTTGCCAAACATTGCAAGGATGCCATGTACAGGTTTCTAAAGAGTTTGCCCTAAATTTCAATGGGAAAGCTCAAGAAGTAGGAATGTTGAACCTCACTATAACACCAGAGACTATTGCAGTAAGAATAGGAATTCCAAGAGGAGAAGAACAATGGTTCAAAGGTTTCAAATTCAACATGCAGGAATGTAAAGAATTTATAAAGCCAGAACATAGTGAGGTTGACCTTACAAATGCCATTTCAAGGAGCTACATGAAATATAATTTCTCAAAGCTACTAATTATCATTCAAAAATACTTCACTTGTGAAGGGAGGTATCATAATGTTTATTCTTACCACTTCAAGCTTATGCTACATTTGTTGGTAAGAAATCTCTTGATATACCTTTTTATTTATACAGAAGCTTAGAAAAAATGGCAGAGAAAGTTCAAGCTAAATCTGAAGGAAGTGAAACCTCACTTTTCCATCATGGTTTAATAAAGTTTCTGGTTTTAGATGAGTTAAAAATATTAGGCAGAGACTAGTATTCTTTTCTGTTTGTGAGTGGTTTTGAAGTGGATGTCATCACCCCTAAAATAACTCCTAAACCTAGAGGTATAACATCACCTTCAGTGGGAGAACAAAGTGAACCAGTAGGGGCAAAGAAAAGTGAACCAGTAATCATGGAAACAAGGAAATTGAAAAAAATTGATACACCTGTTGTATCACCTGCAAAACAAAAGTCAATGATGAGAAAACCTGCTAAAAGAGAGCCAACTGTGAGTAAACATGGCAGAAAAATAATATAGAGTTTGAAGGTGAGGATGCAAGTTTTATGTTTCAGGCTAGGAAACCCATGACAAGACATGCTATAAAACTCTTGAAAATCAGTAAAGAAGTTCAGAAGATCACTGAAACTACTCATCCATTACCAAGCATTATTGACCTTTCATCACCTGCAAAATAAGAATCAGTCATCAAGCAAAAGAAAGGAAAGGAGAAAATTATTGAAAAAATAGAGTTTGAGGTTCTTGAGGAGCAGTTGAAGTTATCAAATCATGAAATAAAAATCTTGAAGAAAGAGGCAAGGAAATATAATTTCCAAAAAGTGTAGTTTGATAAAAAGAAAAAGATTTTGGAAGAGCAGGTTGATAGTGTGTCAAAGACCTTAGATGATACACAAAAATTAATTAAATGGACTATGCCATTGAGGAAAGAGGTGAAGCATGTTAGGAGAATGAACCTTCACTTGAAATCTAGCAACAAAAAACTGAAGGACCAAGTCAAATACCTCCAAGAGAAGTTAGAATTGATCCATGAGGAGCTGGAGAAGAAGGGTTTAAAGATGAATGTAGTTGAGGAACCCATAGCTCCACTCATCATTAATGAAGAGGAAACACGTCAAGGCTCTTAAGTTTAGTGTGATTATGTTTTAATAGGTTAATGATATGTTGAAAACCAATTTTATATAGTTGGAAGGTACCTTTTGGAAACAATGTCAAAATCTGGAAATTACACAGTTTTCCAGAGTTTCGTAGCGTTTCCTGGGCTTGAAGCCAAGAAGACACTACGAAAATTTCTGTAGCTGTATTTTTTCCTTTAAAACCACTTTTTGTAGCTTTCAAGAGGTGAGAATGGTGATGATGAAGTGTCATGACATGATGGACACCATGCAAGAGCAAAGAAGCATAAATTTTGAGTGAAGAAGTCATTTTTTGGACACTACGAAAGCACACTACGAAACTACCCTGTTTTCGCAGCGAGCTGTCTTTGAAGGTTTATGAGCATTTTAAAAGCAGATTTGGACAAGGGAACACATCCAATAGGTCAAGGGACCTTGCCAGCAAATATTTATGACTTGAATATCATGAAATGGAGACATCTCATTAGTTGAAGCCTCCGTTGAAGATAGGGTCTTGTTTTCCTAAAAAATAGGGTTTGTTTCCATATGTTGAGGAGAATATTTAAGATGTCAAGTAGTGCTGAGCTATCTCATAGATTATTAAAACACTTGAAGAATTAGTTTTCAAATATGTAACTGTTTTAATAGATAAGGTAGTTTGATGTAATAAATAAGAGTTTGAGTCCTATTAGGAAAAGGATTTTTTTAGAGTATAACTGTCATTTTATGATTGAAAGACATGTTTTTCTGTTATGTAAGGTGGAATTAGGAAAATTTGATGAATCTAGCCAAGACACAGATCATCTCTGATGTAAGAAGGTCTATTTAAAGGTATATTATTGAATTTGTAAAGGGTTGGAGATTTTTTTGCACTACTGCTGCTTTATGTAATTTGTCGTATATCAATAATACAGAGGACTTCTTCTTGATAGACCTGAGATTGTCATGGATTTTTTAATGCCTTTCTGATCTACATTTTTATCTATACCACTTGCAGTAGATTTCATCTTTATTACTTAGAATTCATATTTTTATGGTCTAACTTCATTTATTGATGAAATGAATGTGTTGCCCTATGTTCTATGTGTGATTTTCCTTTGTTAAAAACTCTTATCCACCTCAGCTTCCATGTCAAGGAACCTTGCTCACTAAATTTACTGATTTGTTGACTCCATAAGCCCAATGGTCACAGACATGTATTCTTTTCAACCTACATACATCAAAATCAAGTTACTTTTCAAATAGATTAAGCCATCTAGTTTCATCATTAGTTAACATCATAAACCCCTTTGAGAGAGCCCTCTCAGACTGAAGAGGCCAATCTTCAGTCACAAGCTGGTTTGAAATAGTTACATAGATTTGTCTGATTACCAGCTAATCAAGTGCAATTTTGTGATAACATTTTGGTGTGTCTGTCGGGAGCCTAAAGATATACTTTTCCCGAAATTTTGAAGCTGAACTTCTGAAGGTAGCAGGAGCTCAGAAATCTATTCGAGGCTGCATCTACCTTGGTGACTCCATTCAAAATTCATATGATCAAAGGTGGCTTCGAAAAGGAGATACACGAGGACTAATCTTGACCCAGATCCACCTACAATTGTGGACAATCCAAACACCATTTGCAGAGGCATTCAAGGAATTTTTTCAATATCAGGTACTCCATTACATACAAAATCCTTGTCCTCTGAAGTTTTAAGAAGTCCCGAAGATAAAAATTTTGATGATAAATTTTAGCAAGTCTTGTTTAGGTCTGAAAGTAAAAAAGAATTGACTGAAATTGTCTTAGACCTACATAGAAGAGGTATTGATACCTCAACCTTAGTGACACAAAAAGATAAAGAAGAGTTTTGGGAAGCAGTCACTTCGGAGTTGTTGTTAGAGAGAGAATATTTGGATAGGTTGCAGGAACTAGACCAATTTGAAATTTTGTTAAGAAGTAAAACAGGTGTCCCTCTACCTGATTGGAGTTCAATTGTCACTAGACAACAAATACCAACTAGCCCTCCTACTAAAATTTCCTCTTCCTCTAATACTATTGTCCTTAAAACTACCACAGTTCCAGTCATCATGGTTGGGGTTCCCATGTTTTGGCCAGATTGGCAAGAACAAAAGATGAGACAACATCAGAACCACTTTTGGGCCCTAAGATCTAGCCCTCCGGGACCCAGAGATGGATCTCTCCAATAAAGCAAAGAATAATGTATCTTTGAGGCTTAAACTGAGGTGTTAGGCTAGTTATTAAGCACAGAGGGAGGTTTAAAATGATTTGGTTGGTTGGTTGCTGGGTTGGTTAGGAGATCATAAACTGAGAAGGTAATGGGAGAAAGGAACAAGGCAGCAGGATATTTTAGTGAAGGGTATAGGCCAAGAAAGTGCCATCCATTGGGCTATGGAGTCATGAAAGGAAATTACATGCAAAAACTAGCCAAGGCTTCCACAGGGCAAGTCATCTACACTAAAGGATATTTTAGATAGATGATTGGATGGAACATTAAGGAAAGAAGGTGACAGAAGGAAAGACAACCAGATTTCTGTTTATAGATCAGGTCAGAGGTCATTTAACTCCAGACCTGCTTGGACATACTCAAAGGCAGCTCTCAAAGAGGGACAAAGGGGCTGCTTATAGATCGGACCAGAGGTAATTTAACTCCAGGTCTGCTTTAGCAACTCCAAGGGAAAAAACAGAGATAGATTTGACATATATCAGCCAGTAGGCAATAACATCCACTGCACTAGTTAAACCACATGAATTCACTCTTAGATACACATAAAGTAGAAAACATTAAAGGTAGGGAGAGCAGGAACATAGGGCACCTAACAAGGGCGAATCCTATGCTATACTTTTGTTGCCTACCAGAAGAACATGAAACAGTATGGAAATGTAATAAAAAGAGTTAGGAAAAACATCACCAATAGTAATAGACCAGGATCCTGTGAAATATGCTTTGATTAATTGGAGCAAAACCAGTCATGTACAGTAAGCTCAATGGCTAATACAATCCAAACTTTCTCCTCCTAGCCTATTACATACAAACTACTCTGTAACTCTCTCCCAAGACTGTCCTAACAGTCAAGCTGAATCCCTCTAACAACAACAGCTGAACAACTGAGCAACAACAACCTTTACAATGTGTTCTTCTGGATTCTTATAGGAAAAACAGAGCAGAAGAGGTAGGTGAAGAATTAAATGAAGAATTAACGCTCAGAAGAGGAGGAAGGCCGCAACCCATTCTGCTTTAAATCTGTGCAATTACTTCTGGTACTCTGGCTACAGAACTACTGCCATTCTCTATTGATTGGAAAAACTGGTGAAAAAATGCTACTAGGGTATCCATACTGTGTAACAAATGCTTCTTGATGATGTAGGACTGCTGAAATGCGTAGATCTTCATTCGAGGCACAATGTAGACTGAAAAATGATGTGTACCATGTCCTTACATGGGAGAACGCTCTTCTGATATGGAAAACCTGATAATATTATCTCTCTGTGCATAGGACCGTCCAAGATATCCACGGGGTCTTCCAAATCACACTTTTTCCTTCTAAAAATCTCTGCAGAAGCTTATGAGTCTTCCATTTCCTGCCTCGAGCTCTCTGCTGACCTTGTCTGTGAATTTTTAGCTTCAATGGTGCCGAAGGATTGGTAATGTTTTAAAATCTGTCCTTTGATGAATTAATGGTGCAAGAAACCCTCCATACGCTTCCTGTAACATCAGGCTCTGAATATAACCTCTGCACCTGGTCTTCATTGATCCCTCTGTCACTATGACAGAGATCGCGCATCATGGCGGTCATTTACTGTTGAAAACCCTGCAACAACACAATATCTGTGAAGAAGACAATGGATGGGGCGATGGATGTAGTGGGATGATGAGGGTGGACGTGCAGGTTGGTGACATGGAAGAATGATGCGGGGTTACGGTGAAATATGCATGGCATGGAGAAAGGTGGCGGAATGCAGTCGCAAGCGAAATTTCAACGAAAAACATTGAAAATGGCCCTTTTGGATGAATCAAAATGAATGGATGGGGAGATTGTATAGAGGGTACACGTGGGGATGACCTGGCGTACGGTGAAGACATGTGGATGGATGATGTTGAGGTCGGGGCGACGGTGGCAAGGTCAATAGCAGGCAGTCGGATCTGGACCGTTGATCGTGGCGAAGATCAACGGCGGAGGATGACGGATAGCGGGCCATGGCGTGAGCTATTGCGCATGCAACTTCATTAGAATTCGTGCATCTTGAGCGGGCGATGGCAGTTGGATGGCCCGTCCCAGATCGGACGGTCGACAGCGATTTCGCTGGGCGTCTGTGTCCGAAGGATAATGCGCGGGGGATGGAGTTAACAGGCAGGAATGGTGGTTTCAAAATCGTATAGGAGGACAAGTGGTGAAAGGTGAGTGGAATCACTGGCCTCTGGGGAAAAACCACCAAGCGCGAGAGGGCGGTGCGGAATAAACTGGCGGTTTTGAACAGTGCAGTGGGGACCACAGGGTGGATGGGCTCCGCTCCGTCGATCTGTCGGGCGAATGGACGGCGGAGATGCGATCTAGGATTTGAACGTGGAAAACGACAGAGGCAGCGGGGTCAACGGGGATCGTCTGATCAATCAAGATTAACGGTCAGGAACGCCCCCGAAATGAATGGACCAAGAGCCGTTGATCTGCGAGATAAAAATGGACGGTGGGGATGGACTACGGGGGGCCAAGGTGTATGGGCACGGGAATTTTGGAGCGACTCCCCGTAGTGAATAACAACCATTGATTTGAGTCATCCTGCATCCCGAGGGGTCAACTACGGGGGCTCCATGGTTTGAATCTACGGATGGAGAAAAGCCTCCGCAGGGGAAAAGCTTTGGTCACGGCGTTAGGCTATATGGAGCGGAAAGGCGCGGGGCTAGCGGAGAAGGGGGCTTAGGCCTATTATAAGGTCGGGAGTGGGTTTTTAACCCATTTCTAATGTATTTTGAGGCCTAAGGAGGGTAACGATAGGGAGATGGAGGGGGGATTTGGTGAAACAAGGGTAAGGGTAAGAATCAAAGGGGATTTTGGAGGGGTTTAGAGGGTTGATAGGGGGAAATAGAGGGGAGCAGAGACACTTTGACAAAAGGAGAAAAAAGGGAAAAGGGACATTTTGCAGGGGTACAAGGGGTAAATGAAGGCTTTGAGCTAGGGAAACAGCAGAGGGGATTTGTATAATGCAAAGCACATAGAGACCTTAAGGATGATGTGTCTTCAAGGGAGATGCATTCCTTGAAGGTCTCCAAAATGACATAGCCCCCCAGCTTGCTTGTCAAGAATTTCATAGGGGGGCTAACAGTGGCTCCACATGGGGATGGCTTCTTCTTGAAGGAGGCAAGACACCAGAAATGATCTTTGGAGTAGGCCAGTTGCCTGCTGCTTGGCACATCCCTTTCTTTGATCAGCTACCACAATATGAACATGTTACATCAACAGAGACATTCTTCCCAATCAGTCTACCTACTCACACTACAATCCTAGCATTTTTTTCTTTCCTTAGGGTGAATTTGAGCTAGCAAACCCTTTACATCATTTTATTTGCAAATAAGAAAACAAACCTATTCTACTTCTACCCTTATTGCTCCATGAGACCAGATTAGACTGTTGGTCTCACATGTTTCTCTACCTACACTACTACCTACTAGGATTAGACTGTCTAGCAGGTTTCTTCTCTACATTCTAAGACAGAAAATGAAACAACTAACTACATGCTCATAGGCTGAGCTTTATTGAGCTTTTCCTACCTACCATACTCTACTGAAATATTTACAAGTCTAGCTTACAAACATGGTCTTCCAATGTAACCAACCCATCAGGTGATCCCATGACTGGTCCTTCTTGCTCAATTCCTTGAGCATGCTGGATAGGCAGGGCAGCTCCCATTCTTCTTGTTCCATAACAGCAGCCTTGAAAAATGTTCTCTCTATTTGCAACATGCTGCTCAAAAAGACCCTTGATCCTTCTTCAAGTATATGCAGGAAATGTGCATAAGGATCATGAAATGATACCTGGTTATGAATATCTGGCAAGAAGGATTCAACCAGGACCTCTTCTTCTTCCATCGGATGGAGGAAAAGACTCTCTTGGGGTAGAGTGTCTCCTTCATCTTCTGAACTAGAGGACTCATCATATATGGCAGTGTTGTCCTCCTGGAGCTTTGATATATTTTGCTCTGAGGTGCTGAGCTCTGTGAGAAGATCTATGTATTCTTGAGCAGGGTTTTGGTCCATTGCTTCCTCTTTTTCAGGAGAAAGCTCTTTGCTTTCATCTCTCCCCGCTCCAGATCTCTTCTTTGCTTCTCCTCCTCGTCAAGAGAGAAACCGTTGTTTCCACCCTACTAATGATCCGAGGTGAAGAAGAAATAAGATTCAGAATCTTCATCTGCTATTATATTGTCATAGTTCTCCCCATCAGTGTCATAAATAGCCTGCATTGGCTCATTACTCTCTGGAAGTGAAAAGGATTGATTCTCCTCCCATAAATCTACTAATGATGACCCTACAAGATCTTCTTCTGTTTGGAGAACATCATCATCAGATAGATCAAAAATAGGAGAGTCATTAATGTAAGTAATGCTACCAACCGAACATACTGGACTATCAGCAGATTTTTCTTCACTCTGATTTACATGTGAGCTTTCCAACTCTGTACAATGAAGCTCATCAGATGAATGGGCAAGGGTGTTTGTTGTGTGAAAAATTTTAGAGGCTGGCTGTCCATTGCTGATCTGATCTATTTCTTCTTCTGTCAGAGGGGAAGATGGTCTTGCGTTCCTCTGCGCATAAGTGCAGCAGCTCTTTGTTTCCTCTGAAGACTTGATTTGAGGCAAGGTGTCATCTTGAGCCTCAACTATCAGGGATGATAAATCATCATCTAAATTTTCAGGAATACCTTGAAGAATGTCCACAGTCTCTTGGCTGTTTTCTTCCTCAGCTGATTCATCTGTGCTCTCGTGATGGCTAGGATGCATATGAAATCCTTGAATGGCCGTCAATAGATCTTCAGGATGCATATCAACCAAATCCTCATCAATACCTAACAGGTACTGTATGATATTATGAGATTGATCACAACAGTCACATGGTAAGGATGGAGAGTTTCCTTTATAATTCTTGTAAAATACTTGGTGCATGTCCTTTAAAGAAAACAAACTCCGAGGTTCTAACCATTCATACCAGACCCTATCTTTTCCTTCTAATGTTTCCATGAACATTTTCAATAAGCAGTCTTCATGCCATTCAACTCTAAATTTCCACACATGTATATGAAACTTGATGAGATGTAGCAAGGGGTCTTCAGTGTTTTCACCTTGAAAGGTAGGCAAGTTTTTTAACCAGTCCACTTCAGGCATTTTGTGTGGGAATCCAGGGATATGCTCCCTGCTCATTCAGGCATATCTTCTCTGTATGCGTGGAAGCATGTTTGTAAATCAGAAAGAGGTCATTGTGTCTCTTCAACCAGTTCAGAGTCTTCTACCAGTGGAGTCATTAGGTCTTTGGATCATAGGGAGTGTGGAGTCGCCAGGTGGATGATTTTGAATGTTTGAAGTAGGATGTTGTCCACCATCAGCAATTAGGTAATGTCACCTTTCAGGAATAACCTCAAAACACAACAAACTCCAACCAGAGATTGACTGGGAGGGCGTTTACCAGATATGTCACCTCCGTAGAGGGTGAGATCCGGAGGCTACCTGGCCCTTCCCAGGCTCTGTCTAAGAGTATGAGACACACAACGAACGGAGGATGATTCAGGAAAGGGATGAATTTCTGCCAATCTAACCAGAGATTTGTGGGTTTGAATGCCTAGCGATGTTCAAAGTGTAATGCACTCAATCTCCCCAGCGGAGTCGCCATTATGTTGGGGTTCCCATGTTTTGGCTAGATTGGCAAGACCAAAAGATGAGACAACATCAGAACCACTTTTGGGCCCTAGGATCTAGCCCTCCTAGACCCGGAGAGGGATCTCTCCAATAAAGAAAAGAATGATGTATCTTTGAGGCTTAAACTGAGGTGTTAGGCTAGTTATGAAGCACAGAGGGGGGTTTAAAATGATTTGGTTGGTTGGTTGTTGGGATGGTTAGGAGATCATAAACTGAGAAGGTAATGGGAGAAAGGAACAAGGAAGCAGGATATTTCAGCGAAGGGTATAGGCCAAGAAAGTGCCATCCATTGGGCTATGGAGTCATGAAAGGAAATTACATGCAACAACTAGCCAAGGCTTCTACAGGGCAAGTCATCTACACTAAAGGATCTTTTAGATATATGATGGGATGGAACATTAAGGAAAGAAGGTGACAGAAGGAAAGACAACCAGATTTCTATCTATAGATCAGGTCAGAGGTCATTTAACTCCAGACCTGCTTGGACATACTCAAATGCAGCTCTCAAAGAGGGACAAAGGGGCTGCTTATAGATCGGACCAAAGGTCATTTAACTCCAGGTCTGCTTTAGCAACTCCAAGGGAAAAAACAGAGATAGATTTGAAAAAGAAACATCCAAGCAGCAAACCCCTAAGTTCATACATCAGCCAGTAGGCAATAACATCCACTGCGGTGGTTAAACCACATGAATTCACTCTTATATACACATAAAGTAGAAAACATTAAAGGTAGGGAGAGCAGGAACATAGGGCACCTAACAAGGGTGAATCCTATGCTATACTTCTGTTGCCTATCAGAAGAACATGAAACAGTATGAAAATGTAATAAACAGAGTTAGGAAAAACATGACCAATAGTAATAGAACAGGATCCTGTGAAATATGCTTTGATTAATTGGTGCAAAACCAGTCATGTACAGTAAGCTCAATGGCTAATACAATCCAAACTTTCTCCTCCTAGCCTATTACATACAAACTACTCTGTAACTCCCTCCCAAGACTGTCCTAAAAGTCAAGCTGAATCCCTCTAACAGCAACAGCCGAACAACTGAGCAACAACAACCTTTACAATGTGTTCTTCTGGATTCTTATAGGAAAGACAGAGCAGAAGAGGTAGGTGAAGAATTAACGCTCAGAAGAGGAGGAAGGCTGCAACCCATTTTTCTTTAAATCTGTGCAATTACTTCTGGTACTCTGGCTGCAGAACTACTGCCATTCTCTGTTGACTGGAAAAATTGGTGAAATAATGCTGCTAGGGTATCCATACTGTGTAACAAATTCTTCTTGATGACCTAGGACTGCTGAAAGTGCGTAGATCTTCATTCGAGGCACAATGTAGACTGAAAAATGATGTGTACCGTGTCCTTACATGGGAGAACGCTCTGCTGATATGGAAAACCTGATAATATTATCTCTCTATGCATAGGACCGTCCAAGATATCCATGGGGTCTTTCAAATCGCACTTTTGCCTTCTAAAAATCTCTGCAGAAGCTTATGAGTCTTCCATTTCCTGCCTCGAGCTCTCTGCTGACCTTGTCTGTGAATTTTGAGCTTCAATGGCGCTGGAGGGTTGGTAAAGTTTTAAAATCTGTCCTTTGATGAATTAATGGTGCAAGCAACCCTCCAGACGCTTCCTGTAACATCAGGCTCTGAATATAACCTCTGCACCTGGTCTTCATTGATCCCTCTGTCACTATGACAGAGATCGCGCATCATGGCGGTCATTTACTGTTGAAAACCCTGCAACAACACAATATCTGTGAAGAAGACAATGGATGGGGTGATGGATGCAGCGAGATGATGAGGGTGGATGCGCAAGTTGGTGACATGGTGGAATGATGCGGGGTTATGGTGAAATATGCATGGCATGGAGAAAGGTGGCAGAATGCAGTCGCAGGCGAAATTTCAACGAAAAACATTGAAAATGGCCCTTTTGGATTAATCAAAATGAATGGATGGGGAGATTGTACGGAGGGTACACGTGGGGATGACCTGGCGTACGGTGAAGACACGTGGACAGATGATGTGGAGGCCGGGGCGACGGTGGCAAGGTCAACAGTGGGCAGACGGATCTGGACCGTTGATCCTGGCGGAGATCAACAACAGAGGATGACGGATGGCAGGACATGGCGTGAGCTATTGTGCATGCAACTTCATTAGAATTCGTGCATCTTGAGCGAGAGATGGCCATTGGATGGCCAGTCCTAGATCGGACGGTCGACAGCGATTTTGCTGGGTGTCTGTGTCCGAAGGATAATGCGCGGGGGATGGAGTTAACGGGCGGGAACGGTGGTTTCAAAATCATACAGGAGGACAGGTGGCGAAAGGTGAGTGGAATCGCTGGCCTCCGGGGAAAAACCACCAAGCGCGAGAGGGCGGTGCGGAATAAACCGGCGGTTTTGAATAGTGCAGCGGGGACCACAGGGTGGATGGGCTCCGCTCCGTCGATCTGTCGGGCGAATGGATGGCGGAGATGCGATCTAGGATTTGAACGTGGAAAACGACGAAGGCAGCGGGGTCAACGGGGATCGTATGATCAATCAATATTAATGGCCAGGAACGCCCCCGAAATGAATGGACCGAGAGCCGTTGATTTGCGGGATAAAAACGAACGGTGCGGATGGAATACGGGGGGCCAAGGTGTACGGGCACGGGAATTTTGGAGCGACCCCCCGTGGTGAATAACAACCGTTGATTTGAGTCATCCCGCATCCCGAGGGGTCAACTACGGGGGCTCCATGGTTTGACTCTACGGATGGAGAAGAGCCTCCGCAGGGGAAAAGCTTTGGTCACAGCGTTAGGCTATATGGAGCGGAAAGGCGCGGGGCTAGCGGAGAAGGAGGATTAGGCCTATTATAAGGTCAGGAGTGGGTTTTTAACCCATTTCTAATGTATTTTGAGGCCTAAGGAGGGTAACGATAGGGAGATGGAGGGGGGATTTGGTGAAACAAGGGTAAGGGTAAGAATCAAAGGGGATTTTGGAGGGGTTTAGAGGGTTGATAGGGGGAAATAGAGGGGAGCAGAGACACTTTGACAGAAGGATAAAAAAGGGAAAAGGGACATTTTGCAGGGGTACAAGGGGTAAATGAAGGCTTTGAGCTAGGGAAACAGCAGATGGGATTTGTATAAGGCAAAGCACATAGAGACCTCAAGGATGATGTGTCTTCAAGGGAGATGCATTCCTTGAAGGTCTCCAAAATGACATAGCCCCCCAGCTTGCTTGTCAAGAATTTCATAGGGGGGCTAACAGTAGGAAATGTGCCACCTCCACCTGCTGCTACACCTACTAGGTATGCCCCTCTTGTTCTTCCAGCTGTCCTAAATGCCCTTCCTAGAAAATATTTTGCTAGAATTAAAACTTGGGGAAGTGATGAAGATATTACAGCTGAAGATCATGTAGACCAGTTTAATGACTTTATACAAAAGGGATGAGGTTGACCATGAGGATGTCAAGATGATATTATTTTCTCAGAGCTTTACTGGTGAATTTAGGAAGTGTTTTAAAGCCCTTGTTGCAGGAATCATACATAATTGGAATGAATTTGAAGATAACTTATTGAGAAAGTGGGGAAATAGAACAAACCTTGTACAAGCCCTCACTAAGTATAATAGTTTGAAGAGAGATGTTGATGAAACTGTTCAAAAATTTTCAAAGAGATTTAACAAATTTTATGACTCTATCCCTGCCCATCTAAAGCCTCCTCTGGGAGTAGCTCAATTGAGATATGTTGAAGCTTTTGATTATGACATTTCTATCCTGTTAAGAGAAAGAGAATCCCCTTCACTTGCTGAAATGCCAAATGATGTAGTGAAGGTGGAGGTCAATATGGTAGAAGAAAAAAATTCAAAGATGGGAAAGACTAAATTGAAAGAAGAAGATAAGCCTTCCACCTCAGAGGATAAATTTTGACTCCATGATGAAGACAATGGAAAAAATGATGGATAGGCTTGCCCTTGGGAATTTCTCTACTCCTCCTGCACAACATAAACCTCGGTTTAGAAATCCTCAATTCAGAAGACCTCAAAACCAGCAGAGACCAAGGGAAAATAGAAATCAGCCACCTGACCCTCAAGTAAGGCCTCCTTTTCAGCAAAACTTAGTTGATGAAGAAGATTAGCCTGAAATACAAGAAGACTCAATTCATTGCTTAGATGAAAACATGTCAGGAATTTTTTTGACTAAGGAGGAACATGATGAGTCAGATCATGAAGTAAACAAGGGTGAGGAACCATTTGATTATCTTAAAGGATATCAACATGCAATCTTTGAGATGTAGAAAAAATACAACCTCGGGAACATAAATGTTCTAATTACTGCAAATAAAACATAGCCCAAGAAAGATTCCCCTAAAGCTACTGAGGTTAGGAAAGATATAACACCTCCTCCTCCTATCAAAGAGACTGGAAAATATGCTTCTATTTTCAGTTTGGATAGTGAGATCTATAAAATAAAAACCCCAGTACCTTTTGGAGAAATTCTTAAGGTGAATGAATACAAAATTGAGATTGTAAAAATGATAAATTCCCAACCAGGAGCTGCTGATATCCTAAATGTTCAGGAATATCATCCAACCATATAATTTGGTTCAAGATTAGAGGATGAGCAGACTGAAGATGTGCCTCCTTTTTATGTCATTCTTAGTATTCATGACATGACATTGCATAATGCCTTTTTGGATTCAGGGGCCTCTCACAATATTATGCCCAAAGTGATCATGAAAAGGATGGGGTTGGAAATTACTAGACCATATAAGGATTTTTTTTCCTTTGGTTCAAAAAGAGTTCAGTGCATTGGTTTAATAAAAGATGTTGTTGTTGGTCTGACACAAGTCCCTACCAAGACAGTGGTAATGGACATTGTGGTAGCATACATTCCACCTAAGTTTTGCATGTCGATATCAAGGTCATGGGCAGGAAAGATCAAGGGTACAATGCAAATGGACCTAGCTTATGCCACCATTCATTTTTTTGGCGAGCAAAGGAAACTATATAGAGAAACAAAGATGGCTTACATGGTAAGTAGTAAATGCAAACCTCATAATTTTCCAATATATGTTGTTGTTACTGAGTTAAGATATCCCATTCTCTTCAATGAATTGACTGATGAAGCAGAAGATGAAAAGAAATCAGAAAATCAGCAAACCAAAATTCAGGAAACAGAAAATCAGTAGACATAAAATCAGCAAATCAGTGAGGAGAAGGCAGAAGGTTGGTGATTGTTAAACTTTGATGGATCAGCAAGAAGAGAGGGCATTGGAGCAGGAATTTGGATCACAACTCCAAAGAATGAAAGTAAGTTCTTTTCTTACAAACTGAATTTTAATTGCACAAATAACATGGCTGAGTATGAATCTTTATTTTTGGGCTGAGAAATTTTGAAAAGAATGGGTGCCCAAAAGATTTCTGTTTGTGGAGATTCTAAATTAGTTATTAAGCAAGTTGAGGGTGTACATCAAACTAAGGATGTGAGAATGAGGGCATACAAAAATTTGATCATGGAGATGTTAGATAATTTCCAATAATATTCATTTATTGTGAAGACTAGAGACCAAAACTCAGCAACTGACTCTCTAGCTGTCTCTACAATTATATTTATCATTCATGTACATTCCATTGAAACATATGAGGTTGAATTTCACCACAGACCTACTGTCCCTAACAATATTATCCATTGGCAAGTTTTTTAGGATGACCAGCACGTCAAAAACTTTATAGAACTGAAAGAGGAGTTTGAAAGTACAGAAGTAGATTAGAAAAACATGTTTGCTAAAACAAAGGGAATTTTTGAAGTGTTACAACTGAAGAATAACTATATACCCAAAGGTCTCATACCTCTTGAGAAGATGTTTGATTAGAATTATGTGTTCAAGTCTCCTAGGGTACAAGTTGATGATGAATAAGTAGAGAGTTGTAACCTTGGTACAGTGATAATGCCAAAAATGATTAAGCTTTCAAAGTTTCTTTCATTTTACATGAAACAAAAATATATTGAGATGATGAAAAGTTCATAGATTTATTTGCATGAGTTTATGCTGATTTGAAGAAGTATGACCCTACTATCATTCAGCATACCATTCCTATTAAAGAAAATGAAAATCCTTTCAAGCAAAAGCTGAGGAGGATTAATCCACTTCTTCTGCCTCTAATTGATAAGGAAATCAAGGATCTCTTTGATGCCAAAATCATTGTTCCAATTAGATTCTCAAAGTGGCTTGCAAACTTGGTTCTAGTCATAAAAAAGAGTGGAGAAATCAAAATCTGCATTGACTTCAGAAACTTGAACAAAGACTCTCTGAAGGATAATTACCCTCTCCCAAATATGGACCAAATTTTTCAAAACATTGTTGGTTCCCAAAGGATGTCTATGCTTGATGGTTTTCCAGGATACAATCAAATACTTGTGCATCTAGAAGATCGGGAGAAAACAACCTTTACCACACCATGGGGCACATTCATGTATGCCAAAATTCCCTTTCATCTGATGAATGCAGGAGCGAATTTCCAAAGAGAAATGGAAATTTCTTTTTCTGAGGAGAAGGACAAGATGGTGGTTGTCTATCTAGATGACATAACAGTTTTCTCAAGGAGAGAAGAAGATCACTTGAAGCACCTAGAAAAGATTCTATTGCAGTGTAGAAGGTTTGGAATTTCTCTCAATCCCACTAAAATAATTTTAGCTCTAACTTTAGGTAAGTTACTTGGGCATATTATTTCTAAATGTGGGATTAAGATTGATCCAAGAAGCGTTAATGAAATTCAGAAAGTGGATCTGCATAGAAGCAGCAAAGAAATCCATTCTTTTGTTGGAATGGTAAATTTTGTGAGGAGGTTTATTCCTAATTTTGTTGAGATTGTAAAAGACATAACTAAGATGTTGAAAAAGGGAGCTGAAATCAAGTGGAAAGTGGAAGAAAAGCACTCATTTGAGGAGATAAAAAAGGCACTCACTCAAGTACCAGTGTTAATTAGCCCAGATTTTTCAAAAGAATTTCTGGTTTTTACATCTGCATCAGAAAATACAATTGCTGGAGTTTTGCTGCAGAAAGGACAACAAGGTACTCAGAAGCCCATTTCATTTTTTAGCAGGACATTAGCTAATTCAGAGATGAAGTAAAACATCTTAGCAGGCCTATGCCTTGGTTAAGGCCATCAAAGATTTCAGAATTTACATTCTGCATTCTCATGTCATATCTTTTGTTCCTAATGTTGTTGTGAAGGAAATCTTAACTCAAGCTGATAGTGATGGTAAGAGAGGGAAGTGGATAGCTAGCTTGCTAGAATATGATATAGAGATCAAACCCAAAAAATTGGTCAAAGGTCAAGGCCTAGCAAAGCTGATGGCACAGTCAAATTTTTACTGTATTCGTATGAATTTAATTGCAAAAATTTCAGAATTATGAGATGAAGATGAAGAGTTGATTCCCATTGAAGAGAAGTACATCCTTTCTTACTAGTACAAATACATTGCTTTTGTCTTACATCATCATAGAGCTCTTGCTGAGTTGAAAAATTCCAAGGCAAGTTTTTTGAAGGTAAAGTCTTTGAGGTACTGCACCATTGATAAAAATCTGTATTGGAAAGATACTGGTGGTATTATTTTGAATTGTTTGTTGGAAGAGGAGGCATAAAAAGTGATTTAGGAGTTTCACAAAACAGATTGTGGAGGTCATCATTATTGGAAGGCTACAACAAATAAGATTCTCAGAGCAGGGTATTATTGGCCTACTATGTTTAAATACGTCTACAAAAATATTGCTTCCTGCCATGAATGCCATATTTTGATGGTAAGAAGAAGCTTGTTCCTTTACCCTTGATGTGTATCTATGTTGAGGCACCATTTCAGCAGTGGGGGCTATATTTTATTGGTGAGATTCATCCATCATCTTCAAGTCAGCATCGCTGGATTCTGATGGCAACTGATTATTTCACCAAGTGGATTGAAGCATTCCCAACTAGGCCAGCAAATGATTCAGTTATCATTTCATTTTTGGAAAATAGTATATTGTCTAGGTTCGGCTGCCCTATGAAGATCATCATTGATAATGAACAGGCATTCAAATCTAAGAATTTGATCAATTTTTGTCATCAATATCACATTACACTTGGGCATTCTACTGCATATTATCCACAAGGTAATGGTCTTTCTGAATCTTCTAACAAGAGCATTGTGAGGATTATTAAGAAGGTGTTGCAGGAAAATAAGAAGTCATGGCATTTGAAGCTGAAGTATGCTCTGTCGGCTGACAGAGTGTGCACAAAGAGAGCAATTGGAACTTCACCTTATGAGTTGGTATATGGATCTGAAGCCATTTTTCCTACATCCTTGGGAGTTCCTGTCATGAAGTTGCTACAAGGATTGGAGGAGGAGCCAAATACAATTCAAAGGATAATAAATTATTTGATAGCCTTACAGGAGAAAAGGGAGGAAGTCTATAACAGTAATCAATAATCTCAAAACAGAATCAAGAAGACATTTGATAGGAAGATCAAGGAGGAAAAGTTTCAAATCCAAGATGTGGTTTTGAAATGGGAGGCAAGGATTGAACACAAGGGGAAACATGGTAAGTTTGAGAATATTTGGAAAGGTCCATTCAGAGTAGCTACATTCCATGGAAGCAACACTTACATTCTGCAGGGGATGGATGGACAACCTTGTGTTGGAGGGCCTATCAATGGAAGGTTTTTGAAGAACTATTCCTCTTAAGTCCTGATGATCTTTCATTCCATTGTATATATTCCATTTTTATATGTTTTTCTACTAATAAAGACAAGATGATCATCAAGCTTGAACTCGAGCTGAAGGCCATTAGAGTTTGAAGGAAATCTTGGAAAATTTCAGAGTTTTTGTTTTCAGGAAGATGGATAGCGTTGGAACTACAGGTTCTTTGGTGTACCACAGGGGCACACCATCCCAATTGGAGCCACTATTATCACTCAAAAAATATGAAACATCATTTAACATAGTCTTAGAGGTTCATGTGTCAAAGGTATGGTCATAGAATTCATTTTTCATTACTTGGTTAAGGAAAATTTCAAATTTTTCTTATTATCTTATCCTAAGGTCCAAACCCACCCCCATTCAAGTATTTTCATGTCACATTAGTCATTATTTCCTGACATATTTCATTTCCAAAGAATACAACTCTTGAAAGGTCATTTTAGCCAAGAATCCCTACTTTCGTAGCGAAACTGCCCAGAAATACACTAAGTACACTATGAAAGGAGGTATTCCTGTCTGTCTTTTCAAAAAAGCTTCTAGGTGTTAGTCAATGATTGAAAGGGTTAGGATAGATGCCATTTGAGTTAGTTAGGGTTAAATCAAGGTACAATGGGCATGGATGAATTCATTATTACCATTTTAATTATGTATGAGTCATAATTATGCCATGAGATTTCATCGAACTTTAAAATCTTTCCCAATTGAGTCATTTGTCATTCTCCACTCCCTCTTTGCATTTTATTGAGTTCTGGAGAACTATTTCACTAAGCCCAAGTTGTGGCTAGAATTTTCAAAGGTTTGTAGGTATCACACAATCAATCGAGGCAGAGAAGACATAAAAGCACCATAGCTACAAAGAGGAATACCAACAAAGGTGGCCACTGTCTTAGATATGAGCCATCAGACATGAACCTGATAAATGAAGACCCAACAACTTCAGAAGTTTTTAGAAGAACAGGGTGTTTTCAGTTTTGCTAAAGATTTCAAGGATGCCATGTACAGGTTTCTAAATCTTTTTCCCCAAATTTCAATGGGATAGCTACAAAAGTAGGAATGTTGAACCTCACTATAACACCAAAGACTATTGCAGTAGCAACAAGAATTCCAAGAGGAGAAGAACAATGGTTCAAAGGTTTCAAATTCAACATGCAGGAATGTAAATAATTTATAAAGCCAAAACATAGTGAGGTTGACCTTACAAATGCCATTCCAAGGAGCTACATGAAAGATAATTTCTCAAAGCTACTGCTTATCATTCAAAAATACTTCACTTGTGAATGGAGGTATCATAAGGTTTATTCTTACCACTTCAAGCTTCTACTACATTTTTTTGGTAATAAATATCTTGATCTACCTTTTTATTTATATAGAAGCTTAGAAAAAATGGTAGATAAAGTTCAAGCTAAATCTGAAGGAAGTGAAACCTCACTTTTTCATCATGGTTTAATAAAGTTGATGGTTTTAGATTAGATAAAAAGACTAGGCAGAGACTGGTCTTCTTTTCTGTTTGTCAGTGGTTTTGAAGTGGATGTCATCACCCCTAAAATAACTCCTAAACCTAGAGGTATAACATCACCTTCAGTGGCAGAACAAAGTGAACCAGTAGGGGTAGAGCAATGTGAACCAGTAATGATGGAAACAGAGCAATTGCAGAAACTTGATACACCTTTGTTTCACCTGCAAAACAAAATTCAACTATGATCAAACCTACAAAACAAGAGCCAACTGTGAGTAAACATGGAAGAAAAAGGATTAAAAGAAGCCAAACAGTGGCTAAGGAAAATTTAGAAGTCATTTTGCATGCTATTGATATTGAAGAGACTTATATAGTCCAAGATGAGGATATAGATGAGGGAGGAAAGAAGCTCAAGAAAGCTAAATCAGCAAAGAAGTTAGGGCTTGAAGGTGAGGATGAGGGTTTTATGTTTTAGGCTAGGAAACCCATGAAAATACATGCTAGAAAACTCTTGGAAAGCAATAAATAAGTTCAGAAGGTCACTGAAACTACTCAGCCATTACCAAGCATTATTGACCTTTCATCACCTGCAAAAGATGACACTAGTCATCAAGAGAAAGAAAGGAAAGGAGAAAATTATTGAAAAAACAGAGTTTTAGGTTGTTGAGAAGTAGTTGAAGTTATAAAATCATGAAATAGAAATCTTGAAGAAATATTAAAGGAAACATAATGTCCAAAAAGTGCAGTTTGAGAAAATGAAAGAGATTTGGGAAGAGCAAGTTGATAGTGTGTCAAAGACCTTAGATGATACATAGAAATTAATCAAATGGACTATGCCATTGAGGAAAGAGGTGAATCATGTTAGAAGAATGACCTACACTTGAAATCTAGCAAAAAAAAAAATAATGACCAAGTCAAAGACCTCCAAGAGCACTTAGAATTGATCCATGAGGAGCTAGAGAAGAAGGGATTAAAGATGATTGTAGTTGAGGAACCCATAGCTCAACTCATCATTAATGAAGAGGAAACACATCAAGGCTCTTAAGTTGAGTTTGATTATGTTTTAAGAGGTTAATGACATGTTGAAAACCAATTTTATACATTTGGAAGGTACCTTTTTGAAACAAGGTCAAAATCTGGAGAATGGTGATGATGAAGTTTCATGACATGATGGACACCATGCAAGAGCAAATAAGAAGAAATTTTGAGTGAAGAAGTCATTTTTTGGACGCTACAAAAGCACACTATGAAATTGCCCTGTTTTCGCAGCGAGCTGTATTTGAAGGTTTCTGAGAATTTTAAAATCATTTTTGGATAGGTGGACACATCTAACAAGTCAAGTTACCTTGCCAGAAAATATTATGACTTGAAGATCATGAAATGGAGACAACTCATCAGTTGAAGCCTTCATTGAAGATAGGGTCTTGTTTTCCTAAAAAATAGGGTTTGTTTCCATATGTTGATGAGGATATTTAAGATGTCAAGTAGTGATGAGCTATGTCATAGATTATTCAAACATGTGAAGCATTAGTTGTCATACATGTAATTGTTTTAAGAGATAAGGTAGTTTGATGTAATAAATAGGAGTTTGAGTCCTATTAGGAAAAGGATTGTTTTAGAGTATAGCTGTCATTTTATGATTAAAAGACATGTTTTTTCTATTATGTAAGGTGTCATTAGAAGAATTCGATGAATCTAGCCAAGAGGCAGATCATCTCTAATGTAAGAAGGTCTATTTAAAGGCAAATTATCGAAGTTGTAAAGGGTTGGAGATTTTTTTTCACTACTGTTGCTTTATGTAATTTTTCTTATATCAGTAATACAGAGAAATTCTTCTTGACTGACCTGAGATTCTCATGGAGTTTTTAATGCCTTTTTGATATATATTTTTATGTGTACAACTTGCAGTATATTCCATATTTATTACTCAGAATTCATATTTTTATTCTTTGACTTCCTTTATTGATGAAATGACTGTGTTGCCCTATGTTCTATGTGTGATTTCCTTTGTTAAAAACTCTTATCTGCCTCAGCTTCCATGCCAAGGAACCTTTCTCACTAAATTTACTGATTTTTTGACTCCATAAGCCCAATGGTTGTAGACCTGTATTCTTTTCAACCAACATACATCAAAATCAAGTTACTTTTCAAATAGAGTTAGCAATCTAGTTTCATCATTATCTAATATCGTGAACCCCTTTGAGAGAGCCCTCTCAGACTGAAGAGGCTAAGCTTCAGTCACAAGATGGTTTGAAACAGTTACATATAGTTGTCTGATTAGTAGCCAATCAATTGCAATTTTGTGATAACACCTTGCATGGTCACTGTTAACACTGGAAAATCATACAGCAGAAGACGACATTAATTAATGTCAAGCCTAAGGATTTACAGGACAAGGATACATTATGGAATCAAGAAGTATTTAAAATATCTAAGGTTTTGAGAAAATCAAATTTGAACTAGTCATAAATTCTCAAATGCGTGCTTTTTCCTTCAAAAAGAGCACCTTTTGCGTGCACTGGAGCTCGATAAGCGTGCATTCCTGGAAGTAGAAAAAAGTCACTTTTTGGGACCGCAAGAAAGAAAAGGATAGTTTCTCCTTATGTGAAAGCTGCCTAAGGACAGAACCAACGCCTCCTTAGACATTATGTGAGAACACAAAAGCATATTTGAGCACACAATGGAACCACACCCCTCCCTTGGGTCACCATCCATCATGTACCAAGGGAGGGAATGAGGATTTGAAGCTCACCTATATAAACCCACCAAGAGATGAACAAATGGTGATCACAAGGTTATGCTGGCCAAATTTGCCCAAGTAACACCAACATCGTGTGTGACGCAAGGAGCTAGAGCAAAAGAGGACTCGATGGTTGGCCACCCAACATCTTAGTCCACCACAGCAGAGAGAGAGTTAGACTGCGTCAGAAGGCAGAACTTGAAGGAAAAACATCCTTATATCGGGACCTAGAGCCATTGCCTAGGGGCCCTTTGGCAAGTGGGTAAGATTTTTTTTCATTCCAAGCATTCAATAAGAAGAGGCCATCGAGCCATTGTTTACATTGTTACTGTTTGGAACTCTCTATATAACTTCTTTTGTGTTTTTAGTTTTAGTTTTTTAACAGAGTATACTTCAGTGTATTACTTCCTTTAAGTTTTATGCTTTTGAGCTCCCCCCACATACTTCATATTACCTATAGTTTAGAGGGTAGACCACACTCTCTAAACTCATGCAATTTCGTACACCCATGTGTCAAATCCACCACAACTGGATTGGTGACTCCACTAATGTGTTTCAAGTTTATGTGGTTGTGCCATATTTTGCAGGAGGCCCTTAGTCTATGCTAGAGTGGAGCTGACAGTCCTTTGACCCATCTTGCAGTCCCTAGACTCACTAAGGTGACAGACTAAATAAGGTAGCTCCTAATATTTTACTTGCACGAATTTTACATGCATTTTTTTCACACAGATGCATAGTGCGCGCGTTCAGGAGTGACATGTGTGCAGGAAAGCGCACTTGTCAGAGGTTTTTGCGCACAATTTGCAGAGAGATTTTTTCTCCCTATATTCTACATTTTTTCTTCTTGTAAGAGTGTTGGGCAGCCCCTAATGTATCTTCCAACACCTATGTTGATACCCCATAGCTTCTGAGAACTTATCTTTGCTTCTTTTTGTAGGAATTTAGTTAGTTTTCATTTAGGTTGGTTTTTTGCAAAAAGTGTTCACATGGTTTAAGTAGGGGGTGAATTAACCATTTCTTTCTGAAAAATTTATTTTTTTTGCAAATTTTGGTATGCACACCTAGCTTAACTAGTCCAAGTAAGTGGCTCATGACCACACATGCATAAGCTAGTGTAGAAATTTTTTAGTTTAAAATTCAATTTTTGCTTTTAGGAAATTGCGGGACTAGGATTGAATCGCAAATTAGAGCAAGTAATCTCTGTTGTCTTTGCGCCATTGGGTGAACCTAGAAAATGATATGAACACTCTACATTTTTGATTCGCCATCTCCCTTTAGTCACTCACATAGACTAATTAGGAGGTTTTGGAAGAGGCCCATTATCCGCAAATGATTTTTATTTGAGCGAGGAACAACGTCACATAGTTTAAATAGGGGAATTTTTTAAAGGATCACCAATATCCATATGTTAAAATTATGAGATTGTTCACCATACGCTCACACACATTCACCCACTAAGAAAATAAAGCCACCTAAAAATAACTTAAACCAACTCACTAAATTCACCCCACAGGGGCCATAAAAGAAATTATAGATTAAGTTAGGATCAAGGGGGTAGGCATCCAATAAGCCGCCTTGATCATGCTTCACATTTGAAACATATAAGTTGTGTTTTTAGGGAGCTTTAAAATCCACCTATCAGCCCACGAAAAAGAAAACCCGAGCGCGGCGGAGACCCAATTCAGAGGGAGTTAGGCTTAGGCGCAGTGCGTGTGGTATCATTTGGGGCTACTTGACCCGACTGATACTTGGTACCGTTAGCTGACTATCAAGAAGCCCAAGAATCGAATGCTCACATGGAAAAATGGTTCTTAGTGGCCAAAACTAGGACATCCTTTACCCTATAGGTGACGGTGCAGGCAAGCGCCAAACCCTCTACCCTTACCTTGGTTGATTCTCTTTGGCTGACTGGGGGCATCGCCAGTTCTTTCGGGACGTTGTGCCAGCACTCGTAATAAATCCTCTCAAGGCCCAGTTAATTTTGAGTGTGTGAAGATGTTATTATATCTTCTAGGATTTTTGAGTATCACGCGCAAACAAATAAAACCATTTTTTTTGCTTGATTTCTCACATAGATTAAGTTAAAGGAAAATTCATTTAATTTTCTCTTTGTCTTATGTATGTGGCCATAAAATTGTCGTGATCATAAACTCGATCCCCTCAAAAAAAATTTCCAAAACCTAACCTGGACGACCCTCAAGCGGTTCCAGTGGAACCTCGTCGGTCCGCGCATATTTTGGACCTTCCCCCATTAACGGGAGGGGTTTCAGGTCTTTCGTCGTTTAGGCATCAAAGACAGAATGTTTCCATAGTGGTTGGTTCCTCCTTTCTTGGAGCAAAATTAGTTGGGAACCCTAGCTGGTCTCCCAACACCACACCGTGCATCACTCCCCCCTCGTCCCCTAGGGGGCAGAAGAGTGCATCCCATATGGGAAGCCAGCTGAATTCACAACCGGGTACGTCACAGACTAACCTTCATTCTAACCAGAACTTCATGTCTTGACACGTTGCCATGGTGTCAACCTCTCAGTCACCCTTCTTAGCGGTGTTAAATCTACCGGATTTAACCAAGCTCACTAATGACCCCATCACACACGACCCCAATTGGCCTCCCATGCCCACGAAGCTCCCTTTAGACATACCAAAGTTTGAGGGCAAGCAAGCAGAAGACCCAGGGAATCATATAATGACCTTTCACCTTCCATGCTCATTGAATAGCATCATTGACGATACTATTCGATTAAGGCTATTTCAATGCACTCTCACAGGAGTGGCCACGAAATGGTATGTCGAACAACCCCTTGCTTCACATAGAACCTTTAGCGCCCTCACTAGTGCGTTCCTCGCATACTTTCAGTTACCCATTCACCACGATTTGGGAATGGAGTTACTGACTCATTTCAGACAATCCCCCTCTACCCACATTTCTGAACATCTCCATGAGTGGAGACAACATCGCAGCTTATGCAAAGCACAACTCGACTATCGAGTCCTTTTAGATTTATTCTTGAAAACTCCGACGGCAGAGATTTCAAAGGATGTGGTGCAACGTAACCCCACATCCGAAGAGGACGCAATCAGTAAAGCCCAACAGCTTGAACTGATCTATACACAATCAGGATACATATACAATATCCTTCCTGATGCCCCGCGCCTGCAATCTTATCAAGAATTTGCAGGTGCGTCGAACTCTGTAGATGGACTTATTGGGTTGATGAACCAAGGGTACCTAGGCAGCAGCAATCAGAATCCCAATTACACACATGGGTCTACCCAGAACATGTCTCAACCCGAATTTCAAAGCCATCATGTGCAGCAGCAAAATTTTACTAATAGGGCACCAGTGTATCACCAAGGAGGACCTTACCCTCTAGCTGAGGGGACCCAGTACGCAGGAAGAAAAATTGACGGAATAACTCCCCCCGAACGGCGAGGTGCAAACATGGGACAACAGTATGCTCAGTCCCAAGCACATAACCCACCGATGCAAAACAATGCACAGGTGAACTTTGTGTAGCCATCCCAAAGTCAACCACACCAGTATGATCAGGAGAATTACCCTCCTAATGTGGTGAAAATAAGGGTAAAAAAAAAAATCAAAGGGAAACCTGGACAGGGAGGCAGCAACCAACAATGCCCACCGTGATCCTAAGCTAGAGATAACTACAACCGAAACTAGAAACAGGAGCCAAGCAATGCGAAAAAGCAGGGCAAGAGGCCACCTCTACGAAAAAACCATTATTGTTCAATATGTGGTGAGTACGGGCACTATACTCACCACTGTCTCGAACTCCCTAAGCTTAAAAAGGTTCAAAGTAACCGAGGACAAGGAGGATCTTCCTAGACAACTGCAGTTATTCAAGAACCCTTCCCCCATCAAGGAACGATTAGCACTCAACAGAAAAACCCCAACGATTCCGAGAAAAACAACCATGAAATTTACATGGTTAGGGAAGAAATTTTTTTCCAAACCTGAAATCGCAGCTACGACACCCCACCAGACACCAGTACGTTAGGGGCTAGTACAAGCGCGTCGACTGCACCTTTGACCATTCCAAAGATTCCTTTGGAACCATTTCCAAAAATGGTTAAACAACATAATAGGCAAGCAGGTAACTACTCCAAAGCAACCCACAATTACAGCATCATAGACGATTTAGCCCAGTCACATGCTGCTATGTCTGCTTTGGAGGTATTGCAGTCATGCCCAAAGCAGCAGAAAGCCCTAATTTCTGCCTTAGGTGCCGTCAATCCTGCGGACACGCGCATGATGGCTTTTGATTTAGACAAAGCCACCCCTAGGCTTCCCTCCATGGTCGCCTTCCAGATACCAGTATCGGAACAGAATATCACTATTCATCGATGTGTCATTGACGAGGGTGCATCCACATGCATTATGTCAAAGAATGTATGGCAGAAGTTAGAAGCCCTCGAACTCAAACCTTCCGTCATCACTCTCAGAGCATACAACGGTCGTCCCTCAACCCCCGTCAGTCTCTTCCAAAATGTACCGGTTTGCTTAGCCAGAAAAATGGTCCACATAGACATCAAAGTCTTGGATGCTCACTTGGATTACAATATAATCCTTGGGCAGAGTTACATGTACGCCATGTCTGCCATAGCATCCTCTATTTTCTGCATCATGATGTTCCTCCACGAGGATAAAATCATTACAGTAGACCAGCTGACGCACACAGAAAATCTTCCTTTGACCAACACAGATATGGTTCTACCCTATGTAGACACAGCCACTGATGGTATTTTACAGTATCAAAAACATGGCCTTGGCCAATTCAAATCATCGTCCATCCTAGGGTCATTCCTAGGAGATCCTCCTATTATCCCTAAGGTATCGTCGATGCCACAGGGGCCCCAGTATGCATGATGTCCACATCAAACATTGAGGTTAGTTAGGACACAGACTCAAATAGTAACGACACCAAGGCATCAGCTACTATAGCCTCCCTAGTCTATGCCACCTCCCAAACTACTTTCCTATACCCACCTCCTGGCTTCACCTCCTAGCAGGTCTTGGCAACATTA
Source organism: Pinus albicaulis (assembly GCA_034641835.2). Lineage (NCBI taxonomy): Eukaryota > Viridiplantae > Streptophyta > Pinopsida > Pinales > Pinaceae > Pinus > Pinus albicaulis. Next base: position 1,720,634,560 of record CM076578.1, on the reverse strand, counting down.
GTACTACCCAACATATCATTGGTATTCCTAGTGTGGTATCTCGTTCCCCCTCCAGGAACGCCAACTACCAACGTTACCGCATTTGGGTTAAATCCCCCCGGTCCCGAGGAGCCCCAACCTACCCAAGTAACAGTCGAAACTTCCCTTGCAAGGGAAATTCCCACTGCAAAACCGGAAACCATGATAAAGAAAAACGCTAAGAAAGGAAAGAAAGTGGTGACCCCCACCATACAGAGGGAGTCATTAGCTTGCACTATATGTGATGTCACTGGAAACCCTACTCACATATGCCCGAAGTTGGACGAATTAAAACCCCTTCTCGGCTGCGAGGCAGGCACCTCAAAACGACATTCCCATAAAAAGGAACTTGCCACCAAAAGTACAAGAAAAATGCTGCATACCAATCATGCATGCGCCCTCTGTGGCACCTATGGATATTATACCCACCACTATCCAGAAATACCACAGTATAGGGATGCCTTACACGCGATCAAGTGATCCTATCAAGAGGATCACTCTATCCAGTCTATTAATGACAAGCCGCGTACCATATTGTACTTACAACAGTCACCCGAATGACCCCTTGCCACACCACCTCCCCCAGTCGAAAGGTGTGTACTTTGCAATGAACTCGATCATTTCATCATTGACTGCCCAGCCTTGAAATGTTCCAACGATGGTACCTAGTCCATGTAGTGTACTGTGCCAACATGGATATCCAATATTCATGCCATATATGCGGGGATAACCACCCTGTATGTCATCTCAACTACATACCGAGATTTCGCACAGCTTTAGATTGTATGCTATCAATCATCGTCTGCCTCTCCCAAGAATACGGTGCAGACTGGGATTCCACGAACAGTTCAACAACCCAAAAGGATGTGACAAATACTTCCACCCCATCGGGGCCATCTGAAAGACAACCAATTAGGGAGATCCGTCCCCCTCCAAACGCCAACGGCAAGACACACCACATATGGTTCATGACATCATGCATCGGAACCATGACTCAAGCTATCTTCTCATCTACCATAGGTGTCAAGACAGCTGCAGATACAAGAGTAGCTGGCCCTATCACAGTATATACCCAACCTGTCTGCACTCTATCTACGGCGTCTGGTTCCACTGCATCCACGATGGAGTCTTTGTCATGTTTCTCAACTAGCTCCACGAGGATCACCCCCATTCAGTCTCAATCTATGGGGGAACACTCCCCCTTCGAGACCCTCTTTCATTCGAATGAAGATATCCTGGAAACCATTATGGAGTCTGATTACCCATGGGATGCAATGCATCACCGCTCATTGTTTCTTCCCAGGGAGGCAGTCATTCCTGACAAGACAACCGAACCAAAGATCTATGCGATCGAATCAAAAGAATTTTTTCCATCAGGAAAATTTAATTGGCTTAAAAACCCCATCCCCACACCCAATGTGTTCGAGGAAGGAAATATGTCAAATATTTCACCTACCATCAAAGTGAACATATCTCAAAATCCATCAAAAATCGAAGAAATCTTACTGGGGGAAGCATGTTCACTAGAAGAAGTAGCCTCTTATACAAAATTATTACAATAGTACCAAGATATCTTCGCTTGGGACTATTCAAAAATGCCTGGGCTTAGTTCCACGATCGTAGAGCACCATATTGACACTTGGCTGGATGTAACCCCAGTTTGCCAAAAACAACGTCAACTGCACCCATCAAAGGCAGAAGAAATAAAACAAGAAATCGATAAGCTTCATAAAGCTGAGTTTATCTACCCCATTGCCTATACATATTGGGTTTCTAACCCTGTCCCCATCATGAAAAAACAGGGTACCATACACATCTGCACTGATTTTCAGGATTTGAACAAATTTTGTCCTAAAGACAATTATCCCACCCCCTTCATCGACCAAGTTATCGATGCTTGCGCTGGCCACGAGGCCCTATCCTTCATGGATGGGTTCTCTGGATATAATCAAATCCAGATCTGCCATACGGATCGGTATAAAACTGCGTTCACCACCCCCCGGGGCACATTCACATACAAGGTAATGCCATTTGGCCTAAAGAATGCCGGAGCTACCTTCCAAAGGGCCATGAATTACATATTTCATGACTTGGCACACCTTATCCTCGCCTACTTGGACGACCTTATGGTACGCTCCAAAAAATGCTCCGACCATCTTGAGGACCTGCGATTGGTATTCCAACGATGTCGTCAGTACAACCTATGCTTAAACCCTCTTAAGTGTGTCTTTTGCGTCAACGCAGGAATACTGTTAGGTTTTATTGTGTCCCAGCAAGGGATTCGAGTTGAACCTTTAAAATTTTAAGCCATTAAAGAGGCCCCCCCACCTCGAACCCTCAGGCAACTCCAAAGCCTGCAAGGCAAGGCCAATTTTCTCTGATGTTTTGTCCCAGATTACGTCGCCTGTGCTCAAGTGTTCTTGTGCCTCCTCCACTAGAACATCTCGTTTAAATGGGATGATCATGCCCAACAAGCATTTTGTGTGCTGAAAGAAACACTATCTTCAGCACCACTTATCAGTCCCCTTGACTATAACAAGGATTACATCCTATATCTATCAGCCTCCGACTCCATGTTGGCCATAGTATTGGTCCAGGAGGGCCCAGATGGAAGGGAGCACGTAATCTATTACGTCAGTAAAACCCTATCAGGCCCCGCATTAAGATATGGGCTCGAAGAAATAACTGCCCTAGCATTAATCCACGCAGTACAGAAAATTCGCCATTACATCATCCTAAAAAAGACCATGGTCATAGCAGATATTAATCCCATCAAATACCTGCTCACACACCGGCTAATGAACCACATGTACGCCCGCTAGATAGTCATTCTCCAAGAATATGAATTACAGTTTCGCTCTCCAAAATGAAAAAGGCACTTGCCCTAACAGAGTTCATTACAGACCTCCCAGGAGATTCCAGAGGGTCACCAGTAAACTATTCACTACCGAATGAACACATGTTCTTTGTAGCAACCAACGACCCTTGGTACGGGGGTATTCTCCTATTTTTATGAACCCAAAAGTTCAAACCTCACCTCACGCGAGATGACCGCCGATGTATACACCAACAATCCCCTCGATACCTCCTCATAGGAGATGTCTTATATAGGAGAGGCATCGATACGATCTTGTAGCAATGCCTCACTCACGATCAAGAAGAGCAAGCCTTGAATGATTTCCACATAGGTGCGTGTGGTGGCCATCTATGTGGAATAGCTACCACCCAAAAAGTCCTACGAGCAGGATATTTTTGGCTATCCCTATTTTGCGACTGTATCATGGCCATCAAAAGATATGAGTGGTGCTAACATTTCGCCGATAAGGCAAAATCACCACCTGTCCCTCTGCATCCTGTCATTGTAGTCGGCCCCTTCTGTAAATGGGGAATCAACTTCATGACTTGTAACCCAGCCTCATTAGGCAACCATAAATACATCATCGTGGTTGTCGATTATTTCACCAAGTGAGTCGAAGCCATGCCTACATACGACAATACAGCAGAAACCGCCACTCGATTCCTGTTCAATCACGTGATAGCCTGATTTGGCGTCCCCAAAGAGTTAGTCTCCGACCACGGAAAGCACTTCGAAAATGAAGTCTTCGAGGAGCTATCTCATCACCTTGGATTCATCCATGAATTTGGTTCACCATATTACCTCGAATCCAATGGACAGGTAGAGGCCATTAACAAAGTACTCAAAACTATGTTACATTGCATGGTGAATAACAACAAAACCAACTAGCATCACATGCTCTTTTCCGCCCTGTGGGCACACTGCACAGCAGTTAAGACTTCCACCGGTTTTACTCCCTTCCACTTAGTATATGGGATCAAAGCTGTGATCCCCATAGAATGCGAGATCCCAAAATTGCATATAGCCATCGGACTCCTTGAAGACACCTAGCCTCTAGAACCATGCCTAGTACAACTAGAGCTAGTTGACGAAAACAGGCGACAATTGCTACAACACAATGAGGCCCATAAGAAAAGGGTAAAAGCATCATTAGACCGCCACATCACCCCTCGTTCATTTACTGAATGACAACTATTCCTTCGCTATGATGTCGCAAAAGAAGCCTTAGGTCCAGGAAAGTTTGAAATCCTGTGGAAAGGGCCCTATATCATCAAACATTGCCTCCAGCAGGGGGCATACATCTTGACAGAACTGGACGGGACCTACCTCACCAACCCTATCAACGACCTTTATCTCAAGAAATTCTACCCATAAGGGCCCCTGTAGCCCTTATCCCCTAGAGTTAGAGTACACAAAAATCCCAATACCAAAATATTTTTTACCCAAAAAACCTAAACACGCTCAAAATATCACCATGGATCACCAACTTGAACCTTATTTCGGATTTGCTAATGGAGCATCATGATGGTCTCAAAACTTAGCTGCAGCTGCCTAGGTCATCTACTACCCTAACCGATCGCCAGTATGTTCAAACGGTGTGTGCATCAAATCAGCAACCAATAATCAGGAAAAATATGATGCCGTTGTCGGACTTATGTGCGAGGCCCTCCACCAGGGCATCCGCCATATGCATGTCTACCTAGATTCCCAGTTAGTAGTCTTGTAGTTAAACCAAAAATTTGAAACCAGAGATGCAAACCTATTTAGAAAATATTTGCATGCCAAAATATTAAGCAGACAATTTGATTATATTACATTCTCACATGTATCAAGGAATCAAAACCAAATAGCTGATTGCATAGCTAACAATATCCTAGACTAGAATGCATCGCAAGAAAACCACTATACATAAAAAGAAAAACATGTATATACATTAGCATAACACAAAATGAATAAACCGAAATAGACACCACACCATGTAGATCCGCAAAAATATCTCTCGTATATATATCAAAAAATATGTGTATCTGAGTACAAAAATAGTATCACTGGCCCATTGGCCAGCCCAAAAATAAAGAGGTCGTCAAAAATGAGGGAAGCATCCTAATAATGGGTGCTTTCCCTATGTACGAATCTACTCTAGGGGGGTGCCCCCTCAAGAGGAGCACATGGGCCCACCATTGATCCTAGTGCCACCACCAGAGCTGCTGTTGCCACTGTGATAGATACCCATCGTAGAGTAGGTCAGTATTCCCTCTCACGGGCCATCACTATCTCTATCCATGCCTCCTCAAAGTCATCCATAAAACCTCGAGCAGGCATCTCATGGTCCAAACGGTCCACTCAACCCCGTAAGTCCTCTAGAGCCTCCGCCTGAGTTGTAAGTACTGCGATGTGCTCCTCAGCCGCATCTGCACGACCTCTCTCAGTCACAACCTCAGCTACACCCATGCTGCTACCCTCACCAGAAGGACCAGCACCATCCCCGCCAAGTCTACCAGCACCCCCGCCCAGTCCACCTACGACACCACCTCCCCGACCACCCGACGGTTGTGGTGGAGGATCATGACCCACCAGTCGGGCCACTGGGTGTCCCACCTCGCCAACATCTATGCGAGTAACCAAAATAATTTCAGTGTCAATAAAAAACACTCAAGTACACAAAAAACTTGAGTAAATGCAGAAATATAACACATACCTGCGGGACCCCAAACATAACCTACAGGGAGACTAATATCTGGATCACCCTGAAATTCCATCCTCCCATAAGGGTATGGAAAAAACATCTGTGGATTGGCTTCAAAACAGGCCTTCATTGTGTCGTTCCAATAATGACCCACCATGCCACCACCGCCACGTGGCATCACTGCAGCCCATCTCCTCATGCGTGGCTCCCTTGGCCCCCCAATAGTCACAGCCACCATGAGCCTCAGCAACACGACCCTCTCGTACATACTGTTGCACAAAATTCTAGCGTACGCAAATGATTTGGATTCATGCTGGACCCGTTTCAGTTGCGACACCATACCATCAAAGCAGAAACGGGCAAAATCGAAGAAATGCCCATTCCTCAAATGACATAAAACCCCCACCTATGGGCCTGATGCCCGATGAGGCGCAAATGACCCCACCAGTCACACAATAATGGCCAAAGCACACCGCTTGGCCACATCTGTCACTGAGGCGATATTGATGCACCCCTCAGTAAGAGGCACACCACCGCAATGCCTCCTCCGAAACCTGTCTATGTCCACTCATCCAGCAGGAAGTGGATACCTCACCGCCTCTCCCTAAGGTAGTAATCCGTTCATAAAGTAAATATCCATCCCTGGATGGATAATCAGGTTCATCCCCCTCAGAACAAACATGTTGCGCCTCCTGTGCCAGTGTTGTATGATATAACGTAACAAATGGTCATGTGACTGAAGGAACTCGTTTTTAGTAAATTTCAGGAGGCCCCATGCGGCCAACTGATGGCGCGCCCCAGCATCAGCAGCCAGAGCTGTCCGGATCTCAGGCCAATCTCGTTCTCTCCACACCAACCTGGCAAGAAATAGGCACCCATCAGTACAAAGGAGAAAAATCATAAGGGACAGCAAAAAAACCCAAGTTTTTTTTTCAAAAACATTGTCATTGTGCGCCTATCTCTCAGACAGGTGTGCCCTTGCATGCTTGTTTCATTCATAGGCATGCCCTTACATGCAAAGAGGTAGGAACAATGTGCCTTCCACAGTTGTACCTGAGAAATACGCGCAAGGGGGGCGTCGATTTTCCTAGATCACCCAACAATCTAGGGCAAAAAGCCCATTTGAGGCCATATAAGCCTAATTTGTACAGCCCCCGGCGTCACCAAACTAGAAAAAATAAAATGCAGGACGTCATGGAAGTTACCTCGGCATAATATTGCTAATCCCTGGTACATAGGCTGACCGCAATGGCAAGAAAGGCTCTGCTATCACCTTTGATCTCCCAAAACTCAGCAAGTACAAATGAATAGGATTAGGGAAATAATCCCATATTTATCACCCTTTTCCAGAACTTCGGAGTTCCATAACAGGAGATCAGAAGTTCCATTCTGCAAACCGTAAGTTGCACCATCATCAGTATACCATGACGAATGAAAGCGATGCCCCACATTTGCTTTCCAAAGAAATATTTTTTCAAGCACCAGCAGGTATGCACCCTCCCATATTCCTTTCCAAAATTCATGTTTTTAAATAATATTGGATGAAAATAAGGTGCTTTCACTTGTGGTAGTTGTTTTTTGCATGAAGAACCCACAAACCATTCACAACACCGACCACCGAAAGTTCCAGAGCAGGTATCATTCTACCCTGAGCATGATAGTGTCCTAGAAAAATTTTCATATCCTAACATCATTTCTCCATCAGAAATAAACCACAGGGTCCTCATACCTAACCACTTTTATCATCATCTCACCTTGCATATGATAAACGTCCGCGATGGTCGGTAGAGCCTCCCCTCCATGGCGATCATCATCCAAAGTAGACCATACATCACCTCACAAGTGACGCCATGGACATACCATTTTTTAGTCTAGGAAGCACCTCATGCTCATCCATATACCATGCATAAGGTCAAGTTCACCATGTAAACTTAACCCCCTTCCTGGACGATCGATTTGTACAAGTAGAATGAAAGCACACCTCCACACACCGCATGTGGCCCACCATACCTCCATCAACATTAACCCATCTGCGACATCTTCCACTTCATCAACCCCATACATGAGACCAACCAATGGGACCCCTACCCCCAGCAAAACACCATCCTTACACCATCAAGTGAGCGACCCTCTTTCATGTTTTGGGGTAACCGTATCTGTGTTTTGTATAAACCAAACCCCATTACTTTATTATTTTGGTAAATGTAAAAAGAACGAAAATGATGCCCTTCACCTCTTTGCCCTCATATTTCACGTTTTCTCCCATGGCAGCAGTCCCCCATCTCCATTGGTCAAAGTATTTCATACCCCCCATGCACGCACCATTACGATAATCATAGTCGGTTCATACCCACCCTGGAGGTCCTACCGACTCCAAGGACTTTTCCCTTCATAAATACCTATGATTGCTGCCAAGATGCTCAAATATACTTCGACCTTGGGCCACTGAATCCCCATCATCTGTTTTCAGCTATCGCTTACCAACATGCCTATGTTAAACCCATTATGGTTTGGTCAAGGCTTCCTTTTTGTCGACATCAACACCTCTTTTCCAAAAAGGAAGCAGTACCTTGGATGACCCCTCCCCATGAAAAGGGGTATCCTCAGGTGGCACTATGGGAGACATCATTGTCCATAGATGTCATCGATCCTCTTGATATTTGACTATAACAAAAGCTTTCATGTCACGATGGTATTGTACCTTACAAACATTGCACTTTCATCAAGATCCGTCAAAGACCCGTGCCTTTATAAGCGTCTCTAACAACAATGGTTACATGGGAAGGGCCCAACTAGTACATATGCATACATTGCACAGTGATATGACATACCAAGGTTACACATATGGGTACCACATTCCACCTATCGTCAAAGAAAAAATGCCCCTGAGGGCGTCAACAGTCATCGTAAACAACCACCAACATCACTACCACAGTAGTGGCACAGAAAACACATGTATTTTTCAATTTTGTTTAACTAGCCATAGCATCACGAGCATGGGACATGCTCGCCTCGTTGAAATTTTGCAAATATGTTGTATATTTTGTCTACCTACAGGGGGTCCCTTAGGCCATGGTTATCTCGGAAACAATGCAAGGTGTTGTCTATTCTACACGCAGGCCTCTCTCTCTCTCTCTCTCTCTCTCTCTCGCTACGTATGATACAGAAAAGAAACTATAATGTATTTTGGCTATACAATTCTTCCTAGACCTCACACATTAGGGGGCAACTGTTAACACTGGAAAATCATACAGTAGAAGATGACATTAATTAATGTCAAGCCTAAGGATTTACAGGATAGGGATACATTATGGAATCAAGAAGTATTTAAAATCTCTAAAGTTTTGAGAAAATCAAATTTGAACTAGTCATAAATCCTCAAATATGTGCTTTTCCCTTCAAAAAGAGCACCTTCTACGCACACTGGAGCCCGATAAGTGTGCATTCCTGGAAGTAGAAAAAATTCACTTTCTGAGACCACAAGCAAGCAAAGGACAATTTCTCCTTATGTGAAAGCCGCCTAAGGACAACACCAATGCCTCAGACATTATGTGACACACAAAAGCATATTTGAGCACACAATGGAACCACACCCCTCCCTTGGGTCACCATCCATCATGTACCAAGGGAGGGAAGGAGGATTTGAAGCTCACCTATATAAACCCACCAAGAGATGAAAAAAGGGTGATCACAAGGTTATGCTGGCCAAAGTTTCCCAAGCAACACCAACATCGTGTGTGACCCAAGGAGCTGGAGCAAAAGAGGACTTGATGGTTGGCCACCCAACAGCTTAGTCCACCACAGCAGAGAGAGATTTAGACTGCATCAGAAGGCAGAACTTGAAGGACAAACATCCTTGCATCGGGACCTAGAGCCATTGCCTAGGGGCCCTTTGGCAAGTGGGTAAGATTTGTTTTCATTCCAAGCATTCAATAAGGAGATGCCATCAAGCCATTGTTTACATTGTTACTGTTTGGAACTCTCTATATAGCTTCTTTTGTGTTTTTAGTTTTAGTTTTTTAACAGAGAATACTTCCACATATTACTTCATTTAAGTTTTATGCTTTTGAGCTCCCCCCACATACCGCCTATTACTTATAGTTTAGAGGGTAGACCACACTCTATAAACTCATGCGATTTCATACACCCATGTATCAAATCCACCACATCAGTCAAAACTTTCAAAACTTCTTTTACTCTATAGTAAATGCAGTCTGTCACCCTAGATTAGGGCAACCACTTCAGTTGCAGTTAAATGCTACATGTATTTTCATTATCAGTGTTGATGGGTTGGTTGGTTGGTTGGTTGGAATTTTTTTAGACTCTGAGTTGTAAATATAATTGTATTGGAGCACTATAACTGTTTTTGAGTTGGACATCAATGATACAAGCACGTTCACAAGATCCTTGAGCTATATTAATGGTTATGTTGTCCCTCCTTTGTTAATGGTTTTCCTTTGTTTTTCCATACTGTACATCAATCTCCCTGATATCATAACATAAATTTTAGATTAAGATATGTTTCATAAGCACCTTAAGTCTATTTGTTACTGTTATCTCAATGTTTTCCTCTGCAAAGTATAACTAAAGAATTCTTAACTACTCTTTAGTTTTACCTAGCTGTTATCTTGAGGTTTTCTTTTGAAATTTAACTAAGGAATTCTTAATTGCTCTTTAGTTTCTCTGAAACCGTTATCTTGAGGTTTTTCTTGTGAAATTGAGTTAAATAATTCTTAACTGCTCTTTACCCCCACTAAAATGTATCTTAAATGTTTTCCTCTAAAGACCTAAATGCAGAATTCAGAGACTAACTACTCTGTGTTTTTGTTGAAGTAAAGTTAAAGAATTATTAACTGCTCTTTAACTTTACTGAACTCATTACCATCGCATATTCACATTGCCACTATGATCCATTTTTCATGGTTAGCTTTCCCTGTGGAAACCCTTGAAAATTTGATGTACAATTCAACCCTTTTATGACTCCATAGCACAATGGATTAAGCTTCCCATAATCTATCTATCCAACCAAAAAAACAATCAAACAAACAACCCCAATATTTATAAACTAACCTAAAATCAGAAAATATAATCATAAAGCTAAATCAGTTAATCATAAATACAGAGAGAGCCCTCTCAGAGCCCAGGAAGGCTAGGTCCTGGAGTCTAAAGTGGTTTGATGTCATTCCCTACTACTTATTCTTTCCAATATTACAAATTACAGGGAGCTAAAATATGGGACAAAGGTTTACAGGTCAGAAATGAAAGTTTGATGAAGGTGAATATTTTAAGATCTATACATGAATTAGTTAAGGCCAAGTCGAATACATGTTGGTGCACTAATTTATTAATACCAAAGGTCTTTACCATGGAGTTATCCCACAATATTGAGTGCAATAACTATTATTTTATCCCGTCCAAGATTACCACCGACACTAGTTTGGTTTTGGCTCATGGTATTAGCTAAGGCTCTAACTATATAAGGAGGTGAAGATCAAAGTGTTAAGTGTGCATGTGTAAGGGTTTTTGATGAATGCTTCAATCTGAAGTATATTTGGATTGTAAGGGCTATAGTTCATAATCTGATATTGAAATAATAATGCACCGATGAATACAATTATGGATCAAGATACTGAGACCTGAAATGAATTTCCATTGTACGATATGCTCATAGATTGACTAGATCTAAGTATTGATGCATGATTTTAGCTCTGAATGTTATGCTCTCAGTCTTTCTGAATTTCTGAAGAGTTGTGAAATTCTAGGTCAAAATTTGCAGATTTATACCTAGGTTGGTCTCGGTGAAGTCACGTATACATGCAGGTTCGTTTCATCAAATTCGCATACATAAAGGAAGGAAGGGTTTTCCGCTTATAAATGACTAATCAATAAGATCAATGTTGTTTTATCTCTTTTGTCTTTCAATTATGTCTTCATGTTGATCTGGATTGATTGATAATGTTTGAAGTAGAACTGATTGCATGGTGAAGTTGAAATTGGTTGCATGTTGATTGTTTGAAATAGATGCAGCTAATTGTATGAGAGTTCAAAGATGTTTAATTTAAATGGCTCTGCTCAATTTTGTGATTGATTCAAAGTAAATGTTTTAGAACATAGTATATTGAGATCTTGCTCTAAAGAAAATAACGTATACACGTGGGTTTCCTTAAGTGAAGTAGCATATACCTTTTGGTCTATGAATGATCATGGTTGCAGTTGATTCATTGTGTTGATGAAGTATTTTGAATTTAGTTATGTTTTATGGTTACAATGATCTCATTATTTTGTTTTAATTAAGTTGGTGATTGGTTAAGTGATTGTTTTCTTTAGTGGTTGTTTCAGTGTTCAAGTGATTCGTGATGGTTTGGTTTAGTGGTTGTTTTCAGGAACTGGACAAATGTTTTGGGTACAGTAATCAATTTTAGTTTAGATATTTGGTTTATATCATGGTAAAGTGTTTAGAATGGATTATGTGATGAAAATTCGTCTACAAGTTGAGATTTATTAAAGCAGGTGGATGCAATGTGAAAATTTATGAAACGTGTTCCATTGATGGTGTTGAGAGTTGGAGCCTTCAGTGAGGAAGTCAAAGCTTCCTTCCAGTAGTATCCAATGATCATATCAGGGGGTTGAAGCTCCCTTCTAGTGGGTGCTGGTAAATGAGATCAACGGGTTGAAGCTCCCTTCCAGTAGGAGTTTGAGAACAAGTGAAGGTTGTAACCTTTAGTAGATGGGTGCTTGCGTACTGGCATGAGTTTGCACTATTACAAGAATGTAAGAATTTTTTGATAATAATAAGATTGAAGACTAAGACAATAGTAGCAGTGGTTTTCTCCAACATTAGGTTTCCGCCTTAAATCTTGGTGTTCATGTGTGTTTCTTATGTGTGATGCTTTATTATGTTCTTACTGCACATGCTTAGTTCTTATCAAATGTCTAATGAATATCTTACATTCTGGTTTAAGTTAAACAGATAAATAATTAGCTATTTTATAAGTTTAATAAACATACGCTAGTTTCCTGTATAAAAATTGTGCACATACACTATTTGGCTTCAGTAAAGTCACATACATAATTCTAAGAAAATATTATTGTGATTTTTTAAATACTGATTCACCCGCCCCCCTCAGCATTTTTCACAACAGAATCATTGTTCTTACAAGTGAAATTTTATTTAGTTACTATTGGTTCTCCTCCTCTTGAGTCTTTTCATCCTTCCTCGCCTACAATACACTAATCATTGCACCCATATATGTTTGATAAGTATGTTATAGAATTAGTTCATCTAAATTATTTAGATATTTATCTGGTTGGTCATGGTTACAATCAGATACATGATGGTGTGATCCTATAATCAGAGGATGAAAAGATTGAATCGATTGTTCATGATATGTTTAAATGGAAATCTTTCATAGGTCTGGAGGAAGATGTTCCAACTCTATCTGATCAAGGGTGTTTTCTGATTGATGCATTTAAATTTTATATTCATCAAGAGTCTAACATGAATAATCTTAAATATGATCAAATGAGTGGTACTAACAATGATTTCATTGATACATCTAACGATAGTGGTGCATTTCTACCTATCGATTTTTCTAAGCCACCCAAATTTGATGATCTGCCATTACAAAATTTAGAGACTTGTCAGGAAGTCGATACACTTCAAACCATGCTGATGGTTATGTCAAGTTATCACAATCCTATTGAGATCTCTAAACTAGTTTGGATCCATATTTTCACGCAAAATTCTTTCCTTAACATCTATCCACTAGTTGTGAGTTCATTCTTAAAGGAATTTCAGTGTTTCCAAGTTCACCTTCCTAATACTCAAGATAAACTTTCTCATCAGATAAAGGATTCTTATTTGGATAGTACCTTTTCAAGTGAATACCTTGTATTAGATGCAGGGTTGGCCCATCACATCTTTCAGGAATATTTATAGCCTTAAAGTCTATCCTCATGATTATCAAGATAAAGGTCATTTTGGGTTGAAGGCTTTATCTTTGTTACACTTTTATGAGGTTATATTTGTATCCCTTTTGTGCATGTTTTGAATTTAATCATCTTCCTGACATAATATCTCTTCTCGAGTGTTTGTGAATATTTGAATAATTCAACGGAACAAAACCCTCATGTTGATGCAAATATTAGGTTTTATTTGGCACATGTTTCTAATCTTTTGTCAACTCATTATCCTAATTGGTTTCCTAGATTTACGATGTCAACAATTATTTTTAATTCCTTAAGCTTTCATATTATTGGATTTTCATATTGGATACCAAGGGAACCAATAGATAATTGATAACCTTATATGTTATTTGACCAATATGATCATAATACTGAAGATTCTCTTTGTGTTTCGAATATGTTAGCTGAAAACTTTTCTCGTGAATATTAATGTTTTCAAATGGTTTTTTTTTTTAATATCAAGATACAATTGTCGAATGGTTAGAGAAATATTACTTGAATAGCTCCTATGCTAATAATAATTTTCAATCTTTCTTAATGTTTGTAAAAACTAAAAAACATAGATAAATGTACATTCAGAATCATCCTTCAAGGTTCGTATGATTTATATTTCAATCAACAAGGTAAAATTCAATACTAGCTCAAAACATTTGATATGGCACATCCTTTTGTTAATAAGAAAGACCTTCAGTTCATTGTCCAATATTTTCAAGTTTTTATCCTTTCTATCACACATTACTTTATATTTATTTTAATTTCTCATATCTTTGTGATTGTATTTCAGGAACTGTAGTGGCTACATTGGAAATATAATTACACTTTTCTCTGACCTTGTAGTTGGTTAGGTTAGGAGTAGGCTTAGTTGAATTTAGTTTCCCTTGCACTACATCCACCCTCTATCCTACTGTCCATTTAGTCTTTCCTTTCCTTTCTTACTTTTGTCTTTTGTATTGTTTAATGTTTATTTTTCCCTTTCTTTTTCTTTTGGTATTTTTTGTTTGTTTTGTTGTTTATTTTCTTCCATGTTTTCTTAATAAGAATCTGTATGAAATATACTATTTTTTGGCTCAAAATACAATGTGTCGAACCTTGAAAAGGGAAATTTTGATGATAAAAAATTCTTGGTTAATATATTAACTCTTCTATATTTGGGTTTATATTATCTCTATAGTCTATGATGTCTGAATGAAAAATATGATTCATTCCAGACAAAAATCCTTTTGTCAAACTATGAAGGTCGTATATTTATTAGGATATTCACTCCTAACTCATCCTTCTATTGAATGGTGTTTCGACATGTCAACTAAAATGAGTAGAGAAGGTAAATGAGAAAAACTTTAAATGAGCATATTAACTTCAATAATCTTTCAAATCCCTTAAAAAAGGAACCAACCTCTCTTGCAAGTAAATAATTATGGATCCCTCTTCCACCGTCAAACTAAATAAGTACCTTTGCACATTATATTAGTAACTAAATAAAGAGGTGAAGAAGAGAAAGGCTTCTTGCGTAGAGAAGTGAATCAAGAAAATTCACTGGGGAACTAAATAGGCTCCTATGAAACAAATAAATTCTTGTGATTACTTGAGCTGACTCTGTTGGGGTACTAAAAAAGCTTGATGGCAGTAGAACAACACCGAGGAATGTGCTTATAAAAATAATGGTATACTTATTATCCTTATCCTATAAAGAAACAATTGAGGTGTCACTAGTCTTATGTTGATGTGTTTTAAGTTGATAAAAGAAATGGGATATTATATTTTTAACTGGGATAACTTGAAAAGTCGTATAAATCTATAAGAACAATAAATACTTTTTAATAGACTAAGGCCTTGCACTTAGAGGTAAGACATAAATAAATAAGTTAAAACTCTACTAGTGTGTCAAAAAGTGTTTATGTTTTGATCAACACCCTCCAAATATTTTCTTAGACTTGAATTTTGGAGCCTACTAAGGATCTTACAATCTGTCGCTCTATATTCGCTTTGTGATCGATTGATGTTTTGTTAAGTATTCAAGACTTCTTCTCAGTTTCTAATTGTCAAAGTCACTTGCTGACACATGCTTGGTCCTTGATAAAAGCATGAGAGCACTTTATTATGTAAACCTATACATTTTACAGTCAACACATGCCCTCCATTGATAGTCCCTATCACTTTGGTTGTAATTTTACTCCTATTTCAGTGATTTTTCTCAATTGTCGCTTATGCGCACCTTCTCTTTCACATGTTTTTATTTTCCTTCATGACTACCATTTTTATTTCTTTCACTTTAAACAGTGTATTTTTCATGTTATCTTCAATCTGGCATGTGTTTCCTTCAATTTTTTTTTCTTTTTCAAGTGTCTTTTTCATGTTTTCTCACTATTACAAGTGTCGCTTATAACTATTTTAACTCTTATATGTATCACACCTTTGCACATCATTGGAGGTAGGATAGCACACTCTTCTACAATACATGGTCCTACATATCATGACGATATGCACTAGATACATTCCTACATCATGGCACACTTTCTAGTCATAGTCGACACTTTTGTTGCAACTTTTGTTGTAAGTGTTGCAATGCGCCTTCTTAATTGTCACACTTAGAAATAAGTGTTGCTTTGTTATCATTTCAAGATGTGATTTTTGTTAATGAGTCTTATTCATTCTCTTGGATTTTATTTATGTAATACATGTGTGTGATCCATGTTTCAATATTATTTATATGATTTCCCCTCTCTTAATCTATTAGTGCCACACGTAGCCATTTTGAAGATATTTGGTCCTATTTCGTAGTAAAAAATATGAAAGTTTCAATACTTCAACAAGAGATGAAAATTTCCTATTCATCAACCTCACTGATTAAATATCTTCCTCCCAAAATTGTGCAATGAGCCTCTCTTAATGTCACCTCCTTTAATTGCAAGTTAAGAATCTTCAAAGCATAGTCACCTAGCCCTTCTTGCTTGTATTTACTCACTGCACTAAGTTTTGATCACCTTTGACTTGCATAAAGCATAGAAAAATTATATATGACATGAATAACTTCTTCCATCCCCTAGCAAAACAAAAATACATAGTTAAAAATCCATCCTCCCCTCATAATGAAGTGAAAAACCTCCTAGGAAAAGTGACTTAACTTATGATGCCTACTTTAGTGAACTGTACAATCTCCTCTCACAGATAGCCACTCTCGATTCAAAGGGCACAAGTATTATTTCTAGTGGATAGTATACCACTATTGAGGAAAATTGTGTTGGCCTTAGAACTCCCCCCTCTCTCTCAATGCAATGTGCATTCTTAGTCCATAATAAGGCCTCATGTCAGTCACTTTCAAGTCAAATTATGTTAGCATAGGGTGAAAAGTGCATTCCTAATCAGTCGCCATACACTATTGAGATAAACTATGCTAGAATACATGCCTGCCCATAATCCTAGCACATGGTACACCAACAATTCTTAGTATTTCTACCATTATTAACTATGATTCCTCTCTGCACCCAAGAGTTATCCTTCTTTAACTCCTCATCACATGGCATAGTCCTAGAGCTTAGTGAGACCTTCTCTTTTTCATTTTCAATTCAAATGGTGCTCTTAATTTCTCTTACTCCTTTGAGCCTAGTGTGTGGCATAGTCTTAGTCATTGGGATCATCACATTGCTACTTGAAATTTCCCACTATGTTGGACCTTGAAGATTCCCTCCTCATAACGAATGGTGTAGTTCTAATGAATAGTGGTGCTTTCCTAAGTAACTATTGAGCTCAACCGTTCCCTCCTCATCAATCCTTTCCTTCTCAGTCCTTTCACAGGCTTATCACAAGAAACTTCTTCCATGAGCAAGGTAGATATATAATATATTATTTCAAGACTGATTTTTCATTTTCATGAGTAAAATTCATTGGTAGTGACACCTCATTAACAAGGAAAAGTGATGCTCAAGGAAAATTTCAAGGAGAAGACAAAAATAAGCACTTGTAGAGAAGAAGCACAAAGAATAACCATCGTAGAGGCATGAATCAAATCCTGGACCAAGACATAATGGAGACATATCATGATGAATCAAAGGATTCCAATGTTGATCCATGACATTTTGGAGCGTGAAAATGGAGTATCGATCATATCTATCATAAATAAGTCAAATACATAGCAGCAATGAGAACAACATGGCATTGCCACTTCATTAAGTCCATGTCATCATTTCCAAGTTAAAGCTTGTACAAGTGTCATAATAGTGTCATGTGTTTCTATGTGTCTTTCCGCATGATTTGTGGATGTAATGATGTAATTATCAAAGGAAAATGACAAAATGTAATGAGAATAAGTCCAAGAGTTATGTGTGGAATATTAAAAGGCAGATGTGGACAAACGAGTGAAATATAAGTTTAAAGGTCATATTGGAAGTCTAAGAGTCATGAGGGTAGTTCAAGAGTCATGGGGATATGAAAATTTATTCCTCTTGTTATAAAATAAACCTCATAACTCAAGTGAGAGGATTTTGGGAGGCTTGGGATTTGGAGAGCTAACTTTGGCTTCTATAGCTTGACATAGGACAAAAAATCATTCCTTGGAGAAGAAATAAGGGACTTAATGTTCCACTATTGGATCTAGTGTATCATCATTGTAACTTTGTAATTGGATCTTTCACCTAATAATTGAAGCTCATTGAACCAATACATTTTCATGCATGCATCGTGAATATTGTAAGAGTATTCTTTGGATTTTTGTAGTATATGGTATGTTCATATGTACTAAGGAAATTGAACTATTTCATTGGCTTTGGTACTCAACTTGTTGAATGTCTATTATAGTTTCTTTAATGGTCATTGTGTCTATGTGAACTATTTTTCTAAATAAATAACAAATATTTTCTTGCTCTCATGTGTATATCTTAGGTTAGTACTATTAATTCCTTCCAAAGACTCACTCATGTCTCCCCGATCGTGAAGGTCTCCTTTTAAAAATTGCAATTAGTGTTTTAGCGTGTTAAATCACTTGTCGATTTCACAGGATATGTGTGTAGTCTCTTATGTTATTTATTGTAGCCAAATAAAACCTTAGAGTGATGGTGGTTGGGATGATACTTCAGATGGGTTTCCTAATCCAAACGATGTGAGGTCTAATTGGGACTTCACATCATGGATACCCCCTCTATGTTGGCAGATTTCCAGCATCGTCAACACATTGTAAGTAATGTAACCTTCTAATTGAGTCTTCTGATATATTCTTCTTGGTTAGTGGTATTCCAAATTTTCATTTTTGAAAGTGTATTTTAATGATGAAATCCAATTTCTAACTATTTTTCTCTTCCTCTTTGAGTTTTCTCATTTACATGGTCCATGAGAGGTAAATTCACTCCATTTGGACAAATGCTTTCAAATTTTTTTGAACATTATGAAATCTTTTTAAATATTTGTATATGAGGTTCCACATAGAATCTTAGAAAATTATAGCTAGTGTGATATTTTGATTTTATTTGTAATATTAATATCACAAGTGTGTAACTCATTCCATCCCTATGAGTTTAAATAGAAATATCATGTTAATTTCTTATATGGTCTATTTATTTTCATCTTGCTCAATAACAGGGTGTGTTTTACTTACTACTATACTAGAAACTAATATTTTCACAAAATTTAATGTACTCTATAAAAGTCTTATTATGTAAACACTTGATGTTAATATCATCATTAATACCATTTCCGCAAGAAGAGTCCCTTTAGTTTTTACATGAAAACATTGTAAATAAAATATTTTCCAATCATATTTGTTCCATTTTTTCTTTAATGAATGCGATGTTTTACTTTACGAGTAAATCTATAATATGGGAGCTTTATTGGAATATTTCTTGGATTTTTCTCTTTATATCTCATCCATCACATTCATTTGAGGATATAAGAAGAATCTTCCATCAATCAAGGGAGGATTTCCATATCTATGAAAATGAGAGAGTCTTTCTTGTTCCCCACAATATTTCTCGCAATGTTGGTCATTTTTTCTTGATGGGAAAAGTGATCAACATTTTTGGTGAATCAAATGAGGAATGAATCATTTTCAAGGAATATTATGCTCTCTTTTTTAAGGATAATATATTATTGAGAAACTAGAAGCTATCTGGTTTCAATTCTTATAAAAAGATTTGGTGGATTTCCAGTCAAAAGGTTTAAGATGAGTTGGGTTATTCAAAGCCTTGTTCACCAAGCATCAAATGGAATTATATATTATTTTATTGAAGACTCAAACAAAATTTATTCATGAAATTTTCGCAAAAAACCTCTGATATTTTAGATCATGAAATCCTCGATGACTCCATTATTGAAACTCTGGATTTTGAAGAAAGATGACATTGGAACTTTGCTAAAAAAATTTAGAATTGAAATAACATCTATATTAAGAATTGATTGAAGATTTTATTTCATGTTGTGATAATATTTCATCCTCTCCATCAAGAAAAAAATAATTCTTCAAGTTAGGGTAAAGGAATAAGATACTCAAAGAAATAAAAAATGTACAAAAATGATGTCAATTTGCAAGGGGAAGTTCATGCCTTGCCAAAAATTTCCATGGATGATTTTCATATGTTCTTTGGAGATACTTAAAAATAAGTAGAAAATAACTTATTTGGGTTTGATAGTGCATGCAAAATTTATAATGTGTCTAAATGTGATATTTCTTGATGATTGTTCATCCAAACCCTGCAAGGAAATACTTGTGAATGGTTTACTTCATTACCTCTTATAAATATTACTAGTTGCTATATATTAGAATATATTTTTATCAAAATAAATTTCTTAGGAAAGACCCATATTTTATTTTCTTTAATTTTATTTAAATCCAGATGAATGAGGAAGATGTAGTTAAAATTTCGCTATCAGATTTATGAAAGTCCTTCACAATATTCCTCAAGAAATATTTCCAAATGATTTCATATTTTTAGCTACTATGAAAATGTTTTTCCTATGAACTTGATATTTTTACTGAAGCAAGAGAGAAAGTGTGATTGGAAAGACTTAATGTAGTAAGCTCAAGCCATTGAAGAAAATATTCATGAAAGTGGTGCTAATATCTTAAACATTCCAATATTGTTACGAGAAAATTAAGAAAACGATTTAGACGAGAAATTCAATGAAAGATGTGATTTTTTTTACATCAAATTATGTTCCTAAAGATAAAAGTGAATACCTTAACATCTTAAATTAAGAATAACGCCACATGCTCCATAGGAGGGAAATTATGATCTCTCATATGTTCACTTGGAGAGTAATGTTGAAAATAAGTTTAAGGAGTGATTTGATGAACACTCACTAGATGCAATGAAGAAGGTTAATATATTATAGTGGATTATTAATGTCCATAGGTGGATTTTAGAAATCCATACGAAGGAAGTGAGCATGGGATGAACAAAAGTGATGATAAATATTACCACTTTGCATTAAAATTTTGAGTTGTTGATTTCTGGTCTAGAATAGGGTCTAAATAAGAAGATGCCTTCCTAGAACCAAAATCAATAGTGCATTTCTAGCAAGTTTTATGGATTGTACATGTTAATGTCAAAGATAAAGAGATTTTTGGTGAACAAAAATAGTTTTTTCATATAGTTATCCACAAACTTTCAACAAAAATTTATTTTTGCAACTTCACCATGAAACTATTGTTATTGCATGATGTAGGAATCTCTTTGGAACATTACCCATAAATAAATACTTTCTACCATTACTGGTAGTAATCACATCAATTGGGTACATTGGAAGTCTACTAATACTTGAAAGTAGCCCCACTATTTTTTCCAAATATGTTAGGGTATGTGTATTTTTGTTTTCTTGTATATGTAATTTTGTAGATTTTTTTCCTAATAAACATTTTTTGGATCCAAAGAATGGTTTTGGATAACTCCATAGCCTAATGGAAAAGGTAATTGGTATGACTCGCTATGTTATTGCACATGTTTTCTAGGATTTCACGAGAACAAGAAAAGACCAAAACTTGATTTAGATTCCATAGGCAACCAAAATGGACCATCTCCAAGTATAAGAATGAAAAATACTTGCATGTTGAAGATGGGATTGAATTTTGAGTAAAGATTTTTAAAAATGAAAAATACTTGCATTTTGAAGATGGGAATAATTTTTTATTAAATATTTTTAATATGAATATTTCTCGGTGTGGGGAGTTAGTGAGTACAATTTTTCATTACAAGAAAAATCTGATTAGAAATAATAGCTAGAGCCATAAATAATACTAAATCTAGGAGAAGGAGTCATGACCCAGAGCTATATCCATACATATCGCTAAAAGTTAGAGTTGAGAACCATGTGCTAGAGAAGTAAATGTGGAGCACATTGATATAGAGTTTAGTTTTCTTCAAATATGTTGGAGACCAAAAAGCCTCTCAATATAGAAATGTGATACAAAATGGATACAAACAAAAAAAATTAGTTGTGAGCCTTAGTACCAACAAATAGTTCAAAAATTAATGGAAGTTTAAGAAGAAAACACAATGCGAGATTTAAAATGTAAATAAGAGAAAATGAAAAAAAAAATTGAGAATAAGAGGCTAGAGTCTCGCGAATGAAAAATCAAATTTTGTGACCTTCTCATTACCTCTCATCTCTGATTATACCTTCTTGTAATTGGATTTGTAACACCCCATTCAAAAACTGGGGTTTATTACTACCTTTGAACCTAATTTTCTGAAAATTTTCCCTTAAACGTAATTTTTGTAACATTTGTCATGCATGTCTAATGCATTCTATTGTGTAGTTCTCATATGTATAGGAATGTAAATGCATATTTCAAATATTTTAAATTTATAACCATATATATCATGTGAATATATGAAAAATAAACATAATGTAAAAACCATAAATGTAATTATAAACATTTTTATTATAAATAAATCACTAATTGGATACATACCTCAAAAATTCCACCTAGCGATAGAAGCCACTGCTCCATCTCTTGTAGTAGTGGATCACCCTTTAGTTGGGGCCATGACTTCACAAGGGAAAAGGATTACCTAAGTTGGCCATAGTACGTAACCATTATTGAACATAATCAGGGCCAACGTATCAAACCTTGGTATCCTCCAATGAATAGTCTCACATCCTCCATCATCCCACACAATCCAGGGTTAGTGTTGTTATCACTCCGTAATTTCAAGGTTGAAGAAAAAACCATGAAGGTGACATAAAAACCACTTTCGAGTTTAGGATCTAGCCCTCCTAAACTCATAGAGGGATCTCTCTGTCATATTTAAATTTGTTTGCTAGGAATTTTAGGCTAGTTACTGGGCTCAGAGTTTGGTTTTTGAATTGGTTTGGTTGTAATAGCAAGGGAAGGCCATTGGGATGGAGTCAAAAGAGCTTAAGATGATCAAATGCAGAAATAATAAAACTTAAGTGCAACAGGGAAAGGTAGAAATACTACTAGATCCTTTGAATTTAAATGAAATGAAATAGAAGAAAAGAAATAGGTTCATTTGAATCTAAAGAGGAGTTAAGAATTCCTTAACTTGATATCAAAGGAAAACATTTCAATTACCCACAACAAGAATCAGAGTGTATGTTTCAACAAATTATGTTCATCACAAGTTTTGTAAACTAATTCAGAAAAGAAACACATATGAAAACAAAGAAACTTGATTACAGTAAGAAGCACTTCACCACATAGATATGGCACATGAATCCCGAAACAAATTTTCTTGTATTACTGCAAAAGGTCACTTGAACTTAGTGAACAACTTTACAATGGATGGTAGTCTTTCACATTACAAATCCAAACCTCTATTACTTCAAATAAAAAATTATTTATACAAATTCTTCACCAAATATCTTAAAACCGTGTTACACAAATAGAACTAAAATATAGGACATTAAAAAAAAATGAATCTACTTGGCACTATCTTTGTGTATTTTTTGTGACAAAAAAGAGCAATTTGAATTTGATAGCAACTCTTATTTGATGAGGTGGCCTCCAAGTCACTAATTGTCTTTGAGATTTTTCCTCTCGAAATTATGAAAAATAGGGTCCAGTTATCCCTTTGAATATATCAATCCGAGAAATATGTATAAAAATTGAAAGAGATTATTGTAGATGAAGATGTTTTTGAGATAAAAAATATCCCAGTTTCCAAAATTTTGGCTCTCATTTTTCATAATATTCTCTGTAAAAAGATGTCTAAAACAGGAATTTGAGCCTTTAGAAAAATAGGTTGTGAATATGTGAATGGATCCCTCATTCTTTAATACCTGTGTAAAATATTAAGTAGGTTATTATGCTTTTCAATCTTAGGTGCACAAACCTCCTCCAGTTTCTCAAGATTCATCTCTTATTGGCCACAATTTGTTCTACAAAAAGATGATGAAACAGAACATTTCTAGAAAATCTGCCTTCAAATATTCTTTCAAATTTCCCAAACCATAATTTCTGTGTAAAAACAGAGAGATTTTTTTGGAAATAAGGATGTTAGAAACAAGAACTCTTTTATTTTTTGAAAATTAATTTCCACCTACGCGGGGACTGTTTTTTAAAGCACTAACTAAAAACTGGAAAATTCCGGAAAATATGTCTGCAAAGATTCATCCGAATCTCCAAAACCATAACAAATTTTAGAAAACTAAGAGAGGTTTTCTTATATGAGGATGTTATTAAAGAAAACCTATTTTATTTTTTGAAAATGAACTCTCAATTATTTGTAAACCATTTTTGAAATTATTGTGCAGTATAAGGAAAAAAACATAGTTTTAACTGACCATGAACGAACATATGAAATGGAGGAGGAAGGAGACATGGAGGTGGGAGATAACTGGATATTTTCAAACCATCATAAAAATAATCCTGTATAAAATCCTTAGAGAAACTGCAACCTTAAACACCAAAAATAACTTGCCCATATAAATAATTTTTAACAAAAAATTATATGTCATAACAAGTGCATCCCCTTGTCTACACCTATAGTCGATCGAGTTGTACCATTACCCTTCCAAGGTTCCCAATTTTAGTCTAGCTAAAAAATTCTCAAAGCTTTGTGGCTTCCAGGATTTTTTAGTATCTCTCAAGGGTCTTTGAGCACCTTCTAGGCTCCACATAGATATACCTATCCCCATACCCCAATGCACCTATGATTAATAGGTAACAAAATAATAGGGCCATATCTTTCTTCCCCCATTAGGAAATTCAATAATAAACCAAATTCCTAATGTGAATCCTCTAATCAAAATCCCCAAAGAACACTTAAATTCTCCCTTGATATGCATTTTCCCCTTTTAGCAAGTAACACTTCCTAAAGTCACTTTATGGACTAAAGATAAAAAGATGTCACTTTTTACTTTAGGTATAATTTAACAAAGGCTCTAGGCTAAATTCACTCATCTCTTTGCACTTAATCCCCCTTTCCCATAAGTGGCATCTTAACCCCCCATATTCTCTTGTCTGACTTAGTTTGCAATATTATATTTTAATAATATACATGTGATTAGATACTTGCTAAGCCAAACTCTTTGGCCTTTTAGCACATAGACTTACCAGCCTAAAATCATAAAGAAATTTTGGTCTCAAAATATATAACCAAGGCACACTTGCATAAACGAATATATACATAGGTATATTTCCGTAAAATATTTCATGTAGAATGCACGCAAGGGTCATCCTTGGGGTATCATAGAATTGACAAAGAAAATTATGTTGTGTAAGAGGGTCCATGGAAGATGCATAAGAGCTTAGCCATGTAAACCATTGAATGGACATAAAGCCATGAGTTGCATTTCAATATGGCATTTTCTAAATGGATACTAAATAAGCATTCAAAAATAGCTTTTTCCTTTAGATTCTGTGACTAAATTTGTATATTCATTGTGATTGTTATATGAGTATTCTACAAAATAGTATGATGGAGATGTATGATTTAGTTTGTGTTGACTAATATATTTCAATATGAACTCTCTCTCTCTCTCTCTCTCTCTATATATATATATATATATGAACAATCTCTCCAGAGAAAGAGAGGGAGAGAGAGAGAATGTGTCTTAATGTTGAACGAGTAAAATATTTCAATGCTAAAAAAGAAGAAGTATTTAAAACTAAAATAATTTAATTACTTTGAAATGTATAATTTATTGAAATTTTAATATAAAATTTTATTAATAACAAAATATTTAAAAACATAAGTTAAAAAATGAAAAATTACACATGGTCTATAGTCTTAATATTGAACAGAGTAATCCCGGATCCGGGTGATGAGATAGCCACCCCTCTCCACGTTCTGCGATGACATGCCACCTGTTGAACCGAAGGCAACACATCTTTTCTACCGCACCAAGTTGCCACAGCCTACATTCAATGTGCATTAAGGATCAGGTGTCTGCTAGCGAAGGCCTCGATTGGAGTGGCATCACATTAAACGACCATCGCCCCACCATCCTCTGCACTCTTCCCTGTCTTTCTACCAAAATGCTACCAGAATCCTCGCCCGCTGTCTGGTGTGTTCTCTGCACTCTTTCGTTGCCATGGCACCCATGCAAAGGTAGCAGCCCCGCATAGGCGTCCCTAGAGGATCCTTGCCTGCCAAGCTCACCAGAGAATCCGCAGACTTCTACTACCGAGACATTGCTGAACTTGAAAGCTCATCAGCCCTCTCTACAAATCAGGCTCCCACTCCTCAGCCTTCTCTACAAGCTCCCGCTCCATCTGCTCCCATGGACGCCGTCCACCCAGCGGTTGAGCCCTCTGAATCAACTCCCGTAGCCCATCCCTCACCGAATTTTGAGCCTTTCGCGAAGCCTCTACCCAGAATCAAGAGAAAGTACTAAAAATCGACAATTTCCCTCTCTATCTCTCACCCATCCAGAAAACTCGCAAGCTTGCCCACCAAAGCCTCCTCCCTGTCCTTACCCAACTTGTGGCGCTATGTGCCAGGAGGTTGCCACAAATGTGACGAGCATGGTGAACCGATGGAGCCAAAGCCATGGGTTATGTCAGCGGAAAAAGAAGAAATTGCCCGCTTCTACGGGTGTCCAATCACTGAAGAGAAACCGCCAACACCGGAAGGAGAACACCAAGATGACGTGAGCAACAAATGAAGGTTACTAGAACTTTTTCCATCTCTAGACAAACCTTCATTTTACTATTTTTATGTTTATTTTGAGTACTCTTGAAGATTTTTTTGCGAATGTAGATGACTCAAACTTTTAGAGACATGTAAAGGGCCAGTTTCCTGCCTATGGGCAGTCCATATTTTTTTATTTTTGGACTTAACCGAGAGCAGGGATTGGATAAATTCCTCTGCTTAGAACAATGGACTGTAATATACCTTATTAATCAATACAATTAGACTAGCTTACAAAAGAAAATATTGAATAGAATAAAATATTTCAATGCTAAAAAAGAAGAAATAATTAAAAGTAAAATAATTTAGTTACTTGGAAATATGTAATTCTTTCAAATTTTAATATAAAATATTATTAATAACAAAATATTCAAGAACACAATTTAAACAATACAAAATTACACATCATCTATATAGACAAAATTAATATAGATCTATCTTACCCATAATGTAAATCTATTTTCAAGTTTTGCATTCTAAAAAAGATTTACATATAAAAATATTTGATCGCTCTCAACATTTAATAGATCACTAATTAAAATCAATCTAAACTGATTACTATATTTTGTAAATTTGATTTTTATAAATACATAAATCAATTTAAATTCTATTAGCGGCGGACCATGCTGTGAAATATGATACTATACACATTAAAATGAATTCACTGCCTATGTTAATACGATACTATAGACATTAAAATGAATTCACATTGTTATAAATTACAATAACTGTGAGCACGAAGCTGTTTTTCTCCACGAGTATAGGTTGCCATTTGAGGTTCAATTGGAGGTTGCCAGCAAAGCAGATCAGTGTGGTTAAAGAACAAGTAATGAATTATTAATGAAATCATTTATGTTGACTTATAGTTATTAAATCACTAATAATTTTAGATAGTTATGCACATGGAATAATATAATAATAACAATAAAATGTTAGTTGATAAAACAAGGATTTTATATATTAATTTAGTATTTAATTTAACTATGAATTTAAAATGTAAGTATAATGTGAATAATTGATTTGATTGTAAATTTAAAAAAATGAGTATGGTTTGAGTGGGTTTAATAGTTAAAAAATTATTTTAAAAAAATTAAGTATAATTTGAATTGGTTTAATAGTTAAAAACATATTTTTATAAATATGAATTATTATTATTGCACTTAACACTATTTTACAATAGAGATGGAGACACATATTATATGAATGAATAAAATAATAAAACATAATAATAAAATATAAAATAGATTCAATTAAAAAATAATAAATGGATTCATCTCAATTTATTATATTTTAATTTAGTTTTTATTAATAAAATTATAAGCATTTAAAAAATATTTTAAAATGAATAGAATTTAAATAAATTTAAATAATAATTCTTTATATTAGTAACCATGATAATTTACAACATATAATTAATAAACTTATAAAAACTAATAAATTTAATTAATTAACATATAACTAAAAGGATAATTATTTATATATATACAAAGGTGAAATGTGTGTTAAATATAATAATAATTATAAATTAACATTCATTTTACAATTACAATTAAAATAATTATTTGTATTTTTCATTTTTATATTTTAACTTTTTATATTTAAATTTGCTTAATAAGCATAAAAAACTTAATATTTAATCAGTAAAGTGTTTTTCTTTGAAAGCAACTCTCCCAATCTTGTATGTGACATTGGAACTCCCCCATGACATTGGATAAAATGTTAGACGATTGAAAGTTTTTCAACCTTTAAATCACATTACTTTAACTGTGAACTAAATCTTGATTCGTTCAACCGTTCAATTTGTTAATATTTATTATAACCCATAAACATATTTCACCTGATTTCTCTGTAAAGAAGTCATTCCTTCCCGTTATTAAAATTCTTCAACGACCCTTGTCGCATTTCGTTTCAAAAGAATACAAAGAAATCTCTAAGATTTTCATTAAAGGATCTATGTTTTTTTGGGTCATTCTTCTCTTCACCCCCACACAGCTTCCACTACGCAGCTTCCACTAGTGCAACCCTTTCCTTAACCTACCTTTAAAATGCTTACAATAATTGAAATTCTAGTATTTTTTACACTTCGTCTTGAGGTGGCCTTACCATGGAATGCTACAATGAACTGATTCCCATTAAATTGCAATTCCTTAATAAAGATCGGTGCAAAGAAGGCCAAATTTTGATGTGCTGAGACCCTCATGGATAATACCTGCCTTAAGATATAGAAACAAATTGATGTTGTTATACCTTTCACCCCCTGTGATGTAGGTGATTTGGAATGTGGCTCAAATCATCAGGACCACGGTAGAATGTGAGTGTCTAATAAACACAGAACTAGGCCTGCCTCGAAATAAAATCACTTTGCCTACAAATTATTGGTGAAAACCACTCCCATGAAAGTTTCCATTATTAATTATTATCGTCAAAAAATTGTCACAAATTGGTAATTTCTCATCTTGTATTGGCAAAGAGGATTCGAGGGAGGTTCAAATTTCCTTCCATCCCCGTTAAAGTGGTTATGTATCTCATTCATGTGATGTTAAGGTTCATAGCTCACCACATATCAATCCAGTAATGCAAAACTTGGTAACCAAAAAAATTGGTGACAAGTTCAACTCTGTGATACCTGGAGACATAATAAATCATAAAACCCAATCCAAAAACTAACCAAAAAAAACTATATGAAATTCATAATAAAAATCATAACATTGACAGAATATATGCAAAAAGTAGACAAATAACCTCGTCAATTATTCTGTTTTGAATTCCAAATTGGGTACCTTTAAACCCTCTCAGCCAATACCAATCAGTAGTACCTCCCTCTTGCGAATTGTCATTGACAGTCAAGTTTATGATTTCCTGAGGGTCCCAATGAAGCTGAGAATACCATAAGTGAAAAAAGTAGCAGTAAACCCGGAAATCCTCTGGTAATCCTGGGAATACCCATTCCCCATGATGCACTAATAAAATTTCCATTCACCAGACATAAATCGAAATGATACGAGTATGAATAAAAATATCTGCCCCAACTCCAATCCTAAAACGCTTTGACAAATTCCCGTCACTTGGATTTCTCAATTGAAATACAATAAATAGTGTTTCTCTCCCCTGTTTCAATAGAGGTCCAGAACATAAAAAGGAATTACCCGTTTTTTCCACTGCCAGTATGAATGCGGCTCGAGTAAAAAAGGTGAACCCTCTTAGAAATTATCGAACTACCAATCTGCACACCAAGTTTTACTTGTGAAGTTGGTCAAAAACAGAGGTTTCTTTAAATGTATATGGTAACCCAGTGTAATTTTATAAGATATATATAGAAAAGTAATATTTGTAATTTATTATTTTATATATGTATATGGTAACTGAGTGTAATTTTTATAAGATATATAGAGAAGTAATATTTGTAATTACATTTTTTTTCTTTGAAAATAATTTCTTCAGCTCTATGTTTGTATTGTTAGATCGAATGTTAGACAATTGAAAATTTTTCCATCTTTAAATCACATTTCTTTAATGTCAACTGAATCTTGATTTGTTCAATCATTCAATTTTTTAATCTTTATTATGTTGGAATATGTAATTCCTACTTGTCTTAAGTTGTGATTCTCTCTATGTATAGAGTTTGTTCCTATTCCATAGGTTAGCTAAAACTAAGTTCCTAGTTTAGTGTGTGGTTGAGATATTCTCTCAACCACATTATTGTGCGTCCAAGATAGATTTCCTATCTTGAGACTAATTCATGTATAAATGTGTGTAATCTATTTGATTAATAATATAGTTTGCATAGTGCAGTTTTATCTTCGTATCAAAGCCCATAAGGGCCTTTGGCCCTTCTTGGGCATAGGAATATAAATCACTGTATTTATATAATTTTATTAAGTTTTGATTGTCCATCTTGCAACATCGATGTACCTGTCGCTATTTTTTTTTATTGATCTACTAGTTGGAGATTTGTTGCAGAGTTGTGATGATCTGGACTTGGTGGTCTTCTATATTTTTCTAACACTTTGGTGAAGCGTGGTGGCTGTAGCGGATCCAAGTGTGAGGAGGAGTTGCGTGGTTGGAGAAACGCAACACAACTATGTTTGCAGCATACTAAGGTTATCGAAATTCCATGGAGTGAAGCATAAAGACGAATTTCGTGGCATGATGGAAAGGCCTGGATGCATATTCAAAGTGCATGCTTAGATTCACCCAAGAAGTAGAGAAAATACACATTCAAAAAGACAACGGTTTATGAAGCGTTGAGGTGTGTGGTGTAGAGCACTGAGTGTGCCATTTAGGAGCTGTGACGGAAACCAGGAGAGTGAAGTGTTACGCCGGACACATATATGAGCAGCTTAGAGTGGTCGGAGTGCTTGAAGGCTTGATTTGTTTTATGTCATGGAGGCCAAGTAGAGGCCGAGCGTGGAGAGGTTGTTGTCTATTCTGAGGCCGGAGAGACCTGCGTGGACTGAGGCTGCATTGAATTTCCATGTGGAGCTTTTGTAGGATTGAAGAAAATTGCTGGAGGTCATGACGATAGTTGAAGGCTGTGATCATTGGAGTGTTGTCGGAACGCTGTTGTGAGGAGAGATCTAAGGATTCAAAGGCAGTACTGCAGAGCGTTGTAGCGCTTAAAAACTTCATGGATCACATACTTCGCAAGATTGTTGGAAGTGATCCATGGACAGATTGTGGAAGCTATCGAGGTAGAAATTGTCATTGTCTGGCTCATGAGGACCCTGCGATCACTGAGAGCCATTGATGACATGAGAAACTATGGATCTTTTTCCAGATTTTTTGTTTGCCCATGGATGTCCCTGGTGATCGTCCATGGAATTGCATGAGTGCAGAGCGACATCAGTATATTTCCTTATGGAAATTTGACATGAGCGGTGGACGAATTCTTTCTTGAGCCTGAGCGGAGATGTATTAGAGCAACGATGCTCTTACTGGCGTGAGGTCGAAACTGGGCAGAGAAAGTGATTTGGATTGGTGTCTTTGTTCACCTCTGAAACCCAAGAGAAAAGCTATCAGAATTCCTTATGTATTTAATTATGGATGAGCTAAAATTTTCACTACAAGACAACTCAAGAGCCTGTGCACCATTTTCCTTCTCCAATATCACTGTACGGGGCCGCTAGGGTGACTTCGAAGAATACTACACAGCTAACGCATGTTTTCTGATTGTCTAAGTGTTATTTTATTTGTATGTTGGATGCATTTTGACAAATTGGTAGAGCTGATCTGCATGTGAAGAATGGTAGTTCGTTCAGGTAATGCTTGTAAGTTGAGTAAGGTTTTCAACCATGTGAATTGATTGAGCTAAAGTCTGGCACAAATGTCTTTGTTTTTTATGGTGATAATTTTTTTTTTTAAGTGCAAGTTATACAATAGAAGTTGTTTGTGTTGGACCTTTTGCTGAAGAAAAAGAGAAACTTCGTAGGTGGACTGACCCGATCTGAGATCGGGGGTATGATTTGTCAATTGCAATGGAATTTGGGTAGTGGATCGTGATCTGCTATGATTTTGTGAGTTTTCCAGTACCGATTTGTAATTGTTGCTATTTGAATTTGACCAAACGATTGTTGTATGAAAAGAAATTGGATGAGGCCACTAAGAAGGGTCGAGTCCTTGAATGCTGGATTTTTGTTTTGGTTTCAATTCATTTTAATTTCTCGTTGGAACCAATCGATGGTGGCTTCGCTCACATGTTCGAGTTGAACAATGTAGCTTTCAGGTTGGAAGATTTGTTGTTTTGTGATTTGTATGTAGTGACCAGATCCATCTTTGTTGCAAAGGTCACATAGTGCTAGTGCCGGTTATGTTGGTTATTGGCGTTGTGAACATGGATTTGTGTGGAAAAGAGGTCGATAGTCTTTTGGGTCTTCTGCAGGTGTCATAAGAGGTGTGGAAGCACGCGGAGTTATTGGGAGGCTTACAGCTTCCTTTTTTTGGGATCGACCTGGTTGAAGGTTGAACAGACTTCTAGCATGGTCTCATGGCGCAACAGTGAAGTGAGCTGAGGGCAGTGTGGTGAGCTACCTCAACATGATTTTTTTTCTATACAGGGTGAAGATGAAACTAAAAGTTCCAACATATTTTCTTTGATGAAAAAAATTGTCTTCCTGAACTCCTTTGTTTTTCATGTTGAGCCCGATCAACTTAACATGTAAATGCATTCATGTAAATATGGTTAAAAGAATTAGATGTTGTATTATTGTGACATTTAGGTTGGCAAACTATTGTCACGAGTGTGAATCTATGTTGGAATTTTCCATTCCAAATAGACAAATTTATTTGCAGGAATGATTTACTACCAAATATGATGAATACATGACAATGAAAATGGCATCAAAGGATAGTGCTTGAAGGTACATCATATATTGGAGAATGATCAAGTTTGTGTGTGTCCAGTGTGATGGAAATAAATTGTGGAGACAGATGTGCATGTTCAATTGTGAGGAGATTAGCTCAATAATGGGTCTTAGTAGTTGCGGCCTGTTAGAGAGCATGAGGAGGTATGCTTGAAAGAAGTTACCCAGCCTTGATACTGTGAATAGGGGAAGTTGTGTTACAATGCGATGCCAGGGGAACTGGATACTAAGAAAAGAACTTTTGTGTGTAAAATCGTTGAATTTTATGCATGTTGACAATTAATTTGTGGACGATGGAGAATCAAGCCATGGAGTCCTGGATTCTTGTTTTGAGAGAGACAATTTGTTATTATCTCTCTTCGTGTGGGTGCGAGTGCTTACATCTGGATCATTTTTTTTGTAATGCACTACATTGAGACTAGTGGAAAAGTCGTCGATTTTTTTCTTTATCAATGGACCCCTTAGAGGTATCGTTGGAGAATAATGGTTTCTATTATGTTCGGTAAATAGTCATATTTGGGCATAGATAGAGAAATTTGATGTTCTTGTTAATCTGAAAATTTTATTTGATTTCTTGGAATCATGTTTAAAATTATTGAGCCTTATTGAGCCTAGCTAACTCAATATAGGTGAAGTTACTTTGTTAGAATTAGCGACTCTAACAAATGATAGGTTAAGCATGGACTTCCAAGAATTTATTTGACCAAGAAAAAAATGCCCATGATATGAACAATGAAAAGATGAGATGAAGAAGTAGCAACATTAATTATGATGGACAACGAAAGTGAATTTTTTTTGTGTGTGAGTTTCTTGGAATAGACTCAATAAGCATGTTGTATAATCAGTCACACAGTTGAATGGTAATCAAGTATAGGATGGTTTTGCAGTGGTCATTGTATGTACCTGGTAACTCCAAGAGTTGGAGTATGTAAGCCTTGTAAAGGCATGTGTATCCCCATAAAATTTCATGGTAATCTCAAAACCACTTTGTAATTACAGGTTCGTGGTCAGCCCGAAACCATTTTACAGTGTCAGTTTGTAGTCAGCTAGAAACCACTTGTAACAGTGAAGTGGACTAGAAAATTGTTCACCCACTGATGAAGAGATCCGGTGCAAGGTCGTTGATGAAGAGATTCAGTGCAAGGTCACCGATGAAGAAATCCAGTGAAAGGTCACCGATGAAGGGATCCAGTAAAAGTTTGCTGAAGAGATCTAAGACAGATCTACGCTAGTGAGAGTTCACCGATGAAGGAAGAGCATGGTTATGGGTCATCCGATAAAACCCACATTGGAGGGGAATCTGTAGATACAAGTACATGTATGAAATGATAATGGTTGACAGAACCATGTATACGAAGGACATCCTACGAAACTAGCAGTTGCAGCAGTTGGTACCCATGCATTATGCTGGATGGTTTCTCCTTTATATGGATGTCGACATACCATTTTCTTTGCAGATCAACATGCCAAAGTCAAAAATGAAGATGCCAACGACTCAAAGTACAAAGCCAAAGTAGTGGTGTGTTCTAGCATATGAATTATGTAGTCAAAGTTTGTTTATGTTTGTAGAACAGACTCATGAACATAGTAGAGTATGAGTCACAATTTGTAATTAGAGAAAATCTACATGTCATTTATTATTTGTACATGCTATAAGACCTAAAGAGGCATGCATAATCCTTTGTTATATTTTCCCCCTGTCAAAAGTTTTTAACACCCTGGAAAAGTGTGTCATGTGGGATGGATACACTTGGGTGGGCCGTATTGGTTTTAGACTCCATGAGGTGAAATTCTTTTATATTGGGGGAGTTCATCAAGAGGTTGGATGAACCATGTATGTGAAGGACTTCCTAGTAGACTGGCAGTTTCAGCAGTTGGGAACCCATGCATTTTGGTAGATGGTTGCTCCTTTATATGGACATCGACAATAGAATGAACAAGATGGAACCATTGTAATTACCAAAAAAAACTAGATGTATATTTTGCAGATGGATATTGAGACAATTAGTCATTAAGGGGGAGTGTTGGAATATATAATTCCTACTTGTCTTTAGTTGTGATTCTCTCTATGTATAGAGTCTGTTCCTATTCCATAGGTTAGCTAAAACTAAGTTCCTATTTTAGTGTGTGGTTGAGATATTCTCTTAGCCACATTATTGTGTGTCCAAGATAGATTTCCTATCTTGAGGCTAATTCATGTATAAATGTGTTTAATCTATTTGATTAATAATATAGTTTGCATAGTGCAGTTTTATCTTATTATAACCCATAAACATATTTCACATGCTTCCCTAGTAAGGAATTCATTATTTCTTGCTGTTAAAATTCTTCAACCACCCTCATCGCCTTTCCTTTCAAAACAATACAATTCAAGCTCGGAAGAGAACCCGTATCTAAGATTTTGAGAAAAGGATCTCTGTTTTTTAGGGCCATTCTTCTCTTCATCGCCATGCAATTTCCACTGGTGCAAACCTTTCCTTACCATTTCCATGGATTGGATCATTAAAAATATCCCTATTATCTACATCTGCTATTGGTGGTAATGAAAACACCGAAGACTCAGCAGAATTGGAGAGTGTGTTCCCCGTGTCAGATTTATTACTTATGGAATGTAGGTTCTGGAGCTCTCGAGAATCCTAAAAAAAAAGAAGACATTCTTTCATCATATGAGATCCGCTCATAAAGCCCAACAGGCAGTTTAGCTCCTGCAAGATTCAAGATTGATAAAATACCATGTAAGGAAGATCAATACCAGAACTCCTGGAATTCTTACTTCCAATGTTGATCTCCACTTGAATCCCAAGATTGAGTTCTTGAAATCATTGGGCCCCACTACATAAGACTTAGCAAATGTATCGATGATTACCAGAGCATTCACTCATCTCACTCTCAACGCTGATAGCGAGATGGAACCCAAGATCAACTTCATGAAAACATTGAGCCTCATTGCACAAGACTTTAGCAAATTTCATATCCTACAGACCTATTTTCCTTTGCTTTAGTCTAGATCAGAGTTGGAATTTCAAAACAAGCTCACCCATCAAAATTGACGGCTTTCACACCTTCCCACCCATTTTCAGAGCTTCAACAAAATATATTGATGGTTTGACAAAAAATTTAACCGTATTTGACAGGAAAATGACCCCATCATGGGCAATTTTCCTGTCAAATTCCATCCCTCGTCTAGATGAAAATCTTCTTCCCAACATCCAGTATTTTCAAAATATTTTTGGACATCTAGTATTTTCAAAATATTTTTGTATTAGAGGATATTGTCTTGAAGGTTTTGAAATGGGCACCTAGGGTTCTGCCTAAAAGTAAAGGGCTTGAATCTTTCAAAAATAAAATAAGGCATTTGGCAAGTTGTCGCCTCATGGATGATGAGGTCAAGGAGCTTATTAGGAGATCTCCATCCATACTAAACGTTTCTGAGGAGAAAATGCATAATACCATGGAATTTTTCATAAATACTGAAGGACTTCTAGCAAAGTTTGTTTTGTCAAATCCTAATTTACTGAATTATAATTTGGAATGTAGGATCAAGCCTTGTCGGAAGGTGTTCAAAATTAGTTTAATGTATTGTTGGATAAAGGAGGATTTTTTTTTTACTCTGAAACAATTCTTGTTTTCTTTTCATTTTACATTTTTTATTTAGGCCATTAAAAAGATTAATGGATTTTGTTTAGATTAATTATCTAAAATCTCAATTTTATTAATTAACGTTTCTAATTTAGATTATGAAACTGATTAATGTTTTTTCTAAGATAAATAAAAAAAATCAATTTTATTGCTAACTTTGAAAATACTTTTTTATAATAATTTAAATTAGAAAAACAAATTAGGGTTAATTAAAAAATAAATAAAATTATTTAAGACATTGTTAAATTATCAAACATAATTTGTATTAGTTCTCATTTTATGGAGGAAAAAAAAAAGACTCCAACCACTTTTAGATTTTTTTATTAGCACAATATATTTTTTTTATATATAAACATTTTTTTAAGCCATTTTTAATATGAAAGTATTTTCTTTATTCAATTTGTCTTGTAAAATATTTAAATGATTGGATTTTTTTTTAATGATTGTTCTATTCTATAAGAGCATTTTTTCTTTTAAATTGGTGGTGATAATGATATGGTAAAAAGGTTTCACTTAGTGAACCTATGATATATAACATCATTCATTGTATATCAAAGAATACATTAAGTTCATTATATATTAAAAAGCACCTCTTAATATATTTTTCCAATTTTAAAATTTCCTATTTTAATTGAATATTTCTTTTTTCATTTCCTTTTTCACGGGACATTATTGTATGTATATATTTTCAATATTGTCAATTTACTGGTAATAGCACTTGTGGGAATTGAATCTTGGTGGGGAGGACTCTATTTCTTCCTCCCAATCCATTTTACTAAATATATAATTTTGGAAATAAAAAAAAATAAAGGAAAAAAAATAAATGCGTTGAAATTATAACATAGATATGACACTATAATAATATAGCCTTGATCGTTAAGGGAAAGACTTCATATTATATATATTAACAAACACCTCTTAATATATTTTTCCAATTTCAAATTTTCCAATTTTAATTGAATATTTCTTTTTTCTTTTCCTTTTTTCACAAGACATTATTGTATACATATATTGTCAATATTGTCAATATGGTCATACCACTTATGCCAATTGAATCTTGTTGGGGAGGATTTAATTCCTTCGTCCCAATCCATTTTACTAACTATATAAGCTTGGAAAAAGAATAAAATAAAGGGAAACATAAAATAAAATAAAGAGAAACAAAAGAAGTGCATTGAAATAAGTACAACGTTGAAACTTCTAAGCATTCCCTCAATTGATATATTGCAACTCAAATTGTAACATATCAAATATGTCTTCATCCATGCTATTTTTCCATATGTTATGGCCTTACAGCGTTCCCTTTGCAACATATGGTGCAATTGCAAGTTATAATATTCTCGTTACACATATAATCAATATTATGCATATCATATTAAAAACTTAAATTATTAATTATAAAATATGTCCAAGAAAAACTTCAAATTGCATGTATATGTTACCATATGCACTTTCATCCAAGTTTTAATATAATTAAAAATAAGAATATGTTTATATATAGAGATGTGAAATTTATATAAATATAAAGTATATTATTAATAACTAGCATAGATTAATTGTAACTCTAGAATTAACAAACACTAATAGGAATCAAATTTTTCTAGGTGCAAATCTTTCCATAAATTGTGTTTAAAACATTTTTTTGCATCTAGAAAATATTTAGTATATCTAAATCTAAAATTAAAATACATACTTTTTAATTAAGTGATTATACATATATATATATATATATATATATATATAATTAATTGCATTAATCTTCATAATACTATATATATAAGTTTGGAAAAAAAGTTTGTTGTAAATATTAAGTTTTTATATAGTTATTAACTAAATTTAAATATTAAGTTTTTATATAGTTATTAATTAAATTTAAATATGAAGTTCTAAAATATCATAATAAAAAATATAAATCATTATTATTTTAATTTATTTTAATATTATAGGCATATTATCAATTTTTAAAGAATAAATTATCAATAATTTTATTAATAAAAACAAAATTGCAATATAACTAATTAATTGAGGCGATTTTTTTCATTTTT
Source organism: Pinus albicaulis (assembly GCA_034641835.2). NCBI lineage: Eukaryota > Viridiplantae > Streptophyta > Pinopsida > Pinales > Pinaceae > Pinus > Pinus albicaulis. The sequence continues at coordinate 1,720,595,909 of CM076578.1, read as the reverse complement.
ATTACTTTTAACTTTATTTTATGTTGAGATGTGTTTATATTGGAACAAGGCTTCCATAATTTTAATTTAATATCAATAAATATTAGGTGAATGATAAGGGATTTAACCTCCACAAAATATTCTTTAATATTCTTAGTAGTAGTCACAACTTAAAGATTGATATTTATCTAAAAGTAGTTATGTCTTTTCTACACTTTAAATTTTTTTTTTGGTCCCTAGTATTGATAAACTATGGTATTGGCCCATAGTATTAAGACAAAGCCTATATAGGCTAAAATTTTCCATGGTAAAATGGAGGTGAATCTTCATAGTTAAAAAATGTGTTACATGTTTTTTTAAATGTATATATGTTTAACTCATATATCATTTATTTTAATAATAATAGTAATAATAATAAATATTTAGGGGATTTTCGGAGTACTTTATATTAGATATCGTTTAAACAATAATAAAATAATTTAAAATAAAACAATAATTTTATTAGTTTTTATGATTTTTTTAAATTTTGATAATGTGATATGTATTGTGAAGTGAGTGTTTTGATGATTTTCATGGATTTATTGTTATATATTTACCAACCATTTAATCTATATAACTATATTGGTTACCTTTTTAGTTAAGCCTACATTACATTTTTTATTATTATTTTTTTTATATAACACTTCAATACAACATCAGCCCCCTAATAAATGAATATTTCCTTAGCTTAATGATCCACGCATTTGGCACTTGATCATAGTCAATTTCATGCAAATGAAATTATGGTATTCATCATTTAAGAATCATCATCGTGCAACTGAGAGGCATGAAAAAATATCTCTTATAGCAAAGAAAGAGGTGAGATTATGGATAGTTGGCATTATACAAAGGTTTCAAGTAAGAGAATGTATAGATTTTAGTGCTTCTTTCTCCTCGATTCTTTGTTCTCTGCAATTTTTAAGTGGCAATAATACAAGACTTTTCTCGGATGGTGGTAGGGATATAATCTTTCTAGGTTTGTTTTCTGGTTTTGGCTCTTCTGTGGGTCTTAATTTTAATCTTGTGTATTAGTGGAAGCTTGTAAGTCTCTTTATTGTTTTATGAAATAGATTCTTCTTTAATCTCCCCTTAGTTTGATACTCAGGGTGTCGTTGTGTCTCATTTCCCCTTCAGTCTCTTGCTCTGGTTTGGTTCTCGGTGGGTCTTAGTTTCAGTCTTATCTATCATTGGAAGTTTTCTAGTCTCTTTCTTGGTTTTTGATAAAGATTTGTATTTATTTTTCTCTTAGTTTCACCCTTATGAGAGTATTTGGGTTTGGTTCCTCCCCTAGTCTTGTGTCCTAATTTGACTCTCCTATTGCTCTTATTAGCTCTAACTCCACATCTCCCAAAGTATTTTTTTGTACATATGGTTGTAGACTAGGATCTCAATTTTTTATTTCACCCACTCATTATAATCTATCCTAATTTCTTATCTCTTGTGCCATGATACTGAGCGTTTATTGGTCCAGAGGTTGCAGGGAAAATTTTCACCTCCTTGTTTGATAACCCAATTGATGGTGGAGCAATCAAGAACATATTATATGTAGAATACTCCAATTGAGATTGAAAGGGTAATTCAAAATACAAGTGGGAATCAAGGGTGGAGTAGAGATTTATCTTGGATGCTAAAGAGGAAGACGAAGTGAGAAATTGAATTCTTAAAGTAGGAAATATCATAACTAAATAATTAGATATATGCATACCATAAATCTATATAAGAAAGTAAAAATGATAATGATAAAAATTTTGTTTGTATAATAAGAGACTCAATATGAGATATAAATGTGTAATTGAAAAAACTTGATGACAAACTATCAACATAGACTAAAAATGCAGCTGACATGAAATTCTCCAATTTAGAGAAAGACATAAAAAAATTTCAATGTGATTCAAGTGGACTCCCCCATTAAGATAAATGCTCTATCTTATAGTTTTTTTTTTCATATTAGAAACAGAAAGGATGAAATCTTAGGAGATGAAAGCAACCCGTCTTATAGTAGATTATTATACTCGTATATATCTTCATATGTTTATACTTTTGTGATGTTAAATAAAGTTTATAGGTGACTAAAATATACTTTTTGTTTTTATTCCATTGTTGTAGTTTCCCTAATAGTTAAAATGATATTTTATATATATATATATATATTTTAAATTACTATATTTCTATAGATGATTGTGAATTTAATAAAATAAATTAATTGATTATATTAAATAATTTTAAAATATTATTTAATTTAATTTAATTTAATAAAAATAAAAATAAAAGATAAAATAAAGAATATTTTGAATTTAAATTTCTTATTTTAAAAACTAAAATAAATTTATAAAAACATGTAAGTAATCACCCATCACCTTCGCTATCACCATCATTATAGATTTATTTATTAAATTACATGAAACATAAATCTTTCAAATTCTTGAACAGATGTAATATTCTCATATGAATAATTCACAAGTTTCATGTAAGTATGTTACTTTTCCATATTTATATACAATTGACATGTAGATGAATGTCTTTCAGATTAATCACATAACTAAACTATGAATTAAAAAAAAAATCATGTCATTAATATGGCTAAGTTATGAATGAATTAATTAATATTGTAAAATATTCTAAGTAAATTAATTAGCATTTTAAAATTGATGATTTTATTATTTTTAATCAATTTTTAATGATATAGATATAGTTAAAATTAATATAGATTTTATTTCAATTATTATTTAAATAAGAATGAGTATATAGTTTATCTTGAAAATATGTTTTTGGATGTGCCACGTACATTAAGTGTTACATTGATTTTGTCTCCCAAAATTATAAAAGGGCTAAAAAATAGCATCCTCCCAATAAGAACATGTGATAAAGGTCCAAAAATAAATCTTCAAATGTTTGTTTCTAATGTTCCATGGGAGAAGGGGAAAATTATAATGAATTTCTTACACAAGAAAATGCAGAAACAAAACATTTCTATAAATTTTTAGAAAATATTCCACCACTAGAACCATGGGTGTATGATTGAGCTCATGACCAAAGTTCTTTGTACTATGATATTTCTTGCTTCTTGTTACCACTAGGGAAGAACACTTTTTTTTAAGCACATTTGAATAGTAAGAGGAAGAGGAGGAGGGTTTGAACTTCTTCTCGGCCACCTTACCATCTTCTTCATCATTCAATGTAGGAGGAACCTTTGGAGAAATATTTACCACTGCAAAAGTTTTCATTGTAGAGTAATGATTTGGGCCTTCTTCATCTTTAGGAGGGACCTTTGGAATAAGAGTAGTCTTTGAAGAAATCTAATTGGTAGTGTTTGATCTACTTCAACCAAAAGATTCTCACCTTCTACCTTAAAAACATTCAAGACTTCAAAACTATTGTTATAAAGGTATTGTTGCAGAGCTTCATCCTTACATGTTTGTTTCTTCTTATTTCCATGCTTCTTATGTTTCCCTTTAACTGGAATGAAACCTTATTTATTTTCTCCATCCTCTTCTTCAGGAGGATGCAATGGATTTGAAAAACTTTGAGAAACTAAAGCTTTCGGAGAAACTTTTTGCAAAGTGTCCATACTCATGACACAGTTTCAATTTGAATGGAATGTATTCATAATCCATAGCGAGCATGAAATTGATGCTGGAAATATAGTAGGGCAGGTATTTAATTCAATTATCCTTATCCTTGATAAAATTTTGTGAGCTTATGTTATCTTGTTATTATTCTTAGTTAGATATTTTTCTTAAAAAAATTATCAAGAGCATAAACCATGAAGATCATAAAAGATAATAAATACAAAATATAGGCTCTAAGCCAAGGAAAACCCCCTCCAAAGGGGAAAACCTAAAGTAACTTCTTCTCTTCTTATAAAATCAATTCAAATGAGAAATCCAAGACCCACGCTCCTATAACAAGTCCTCCTCTAGGAACCAAGTGAGACCTCCAAGAATCTATTCCAAATAGGTCAAATATCAACCAATTCAACAAGGGTCAATCCTCGTTTAATCGATTTTCAAATATCATTTTTGGCTCATATCTTAGATAAGCAATCTCGACTTGCAACTCTTGGCCCTACAATAGCTACAAAGACCCTATTTTTTGCACGTGTGGACAGAAGTAGAGAAAAAAATGGATCCTTGTTTCTTTTCTTTGGTATTTTTCTTAATTCTTTGTTTCTTGCTCTTGTTTTCTTCTCATTTCTTGCATATGATCGAACTTTAGAAGTGTGTGTCCAAAATGAATCGAATCTCCTTCTAGGTAGACTTCTTACTAGTAGTGTCTACTTGCTTGGAGGCTTATTTTGACTTTCTAGACTTAAAATAATATATTTTACATGTTACAACTTTCCCAATAGGGTCTTATACAATTAATAAAGTCTCTTTTGACTCAACAAAACTATTCTTTTGACTAGACAAACCCTAGGATAATGAAATACGTGCTTGACCTAGATGACCAATACAAATAGAGCATGAAACTCGTGATTAAAATAATATGTTAATTTATTATTTTTATTGTAACATAATATATACATAATGACACAAGTAAAATGACAATTATGAAGACCAAAACTAGTTACATTTTCCAACACGCCCTCTTAACTAGGGAGGTATTCATAATTTTGCCAACGGTACAAGGATTTTCTCAATATGAAGAGTTCTCATATGAAGATTTCTCATAAAAGGAGTTGGATTGATAAGTCATATTTTAATCACCAGCATGTTCAACATCGTAAGGCCCTAACTTGACAAGATTTATTTATATCAAAGCATAATTCTTGGAGGATTTATGTGAGACATCACACTACCTCCAAAGGTACATAACCCATCTGTATGTTGACTAGGTATGTCCTTCTAAGACTATTCTTTCCTTGGATTTCCAATCCTCAAACAATATTTGTACTCTCTGACTACTCTTGTCTTGGATACTTTTCCAATCCTCAAACAGTTTCGGTCAACAAGAATACTTCATATCTTGGATTCTTTATCCTCAATGAGTATCAATCTTAGATGCTTATCTAATCCTCCATTCTCCTTCCTTGTGCCTTCATTAAGACTTATTGTTTCCAGTCCTAGTAAAGTGCATGAAATGTGGATAATATGATATATTTAACATCACACCCTCTCAACCTAGAGAGGATTTTTTCATTTTGTCATGATTAGGGAATAGATCCTTTCTCCTTCTTAAAATTTTAAGGAGACTTCTTACTCCCACTTAAAGCATAGAGGGTATTCTTTTACTTCCTTTGAATTGGTAATATTTCATCAAAACAAAGCTACCAATCCTTCATGGATATCATAAAGTAGTTACATGTCTCCTCCTCTTATTTTTTTCTTCATGAAATAGATATTTCATCTTCCTGAATTTACTGGAGCGAAATTTTAAAAATACTCAAGCCATCAACCTTTCATATTACTATCATCAACAAAAGAAATTATATTTATCCAATCAAAGTAGAGCTTATTCATGTAGCTCCCTTTAGACATGAAAGTGATCTTCAACATTTATGTGAACATCCTGTTATCTATTTGTATTTCTTCCTCTTAATCCCAATATGAAGTAAACATCTTAACCATACAATCCTTCCAGGATTACCAAATCCATCCACTCAATCCATGTATTCATTGATTGAGTTAAAAACCAATAGTTGTAGATATATTTTCCTCAACTATCATTATGCCTTTGTGAAATTTCTTTCCGAGTAGCAAAACATATATTGACTAGATAACCAAAAACAAGACATCAATATCAAAATTACCTTAATATGATGGCCTATTTGGATTTTTCTTACTTCTGAGATCAACATATTTTCGCATGGTCTTTCTTCAACTTTTACCAAAGATCCTTCTCCATGTTAGTCACTTATAATTAAATTTCCCATGGAAAAAACTTGAACAACAAGCTACAATTTCTTCTTTCTGGAGTTGTAATTTTCAACTCTATTTCTTTCTTTCAAAAACCATATTTGATGCTAATAATGTCAATTCTTACTTTCATGGAAGAGTCTTGATCAAAGCTTCAAACATCATATGAAATAATTCTAAGCATATTCTTACAACCAAATATTCTTGAAATATTCTCGTAGATAGGAATTCTACCTTCTAGAGAAGAATTAATAAGAAAATGCATACCTTTTCTTTCATATAACTATCTAGCCATATTTTGAACAAGATTTATTCTTATACCTATAGAAGATAGGTTTCTTTTCCTAAGATTAGAAATATTATAATTTTTCCTTTCATACTATACCTCGGCCCTCTACATTACTTCATCCTTCAATATTATTGTTTTCATACTAACTAGAGTATATTGGGCATAATGCTTCTTCCAAGAACCTTCCCTATATGATGGTTATTATAGGAGGATTCTGATGATCCTTTTTGAAAAACAACTCCTTCTAACATAATGTTAGAAAATTCTTGGATGTTCTATGGTATGCAATATGATCTAAATATTTTCATCCTTTGATAGCTAGACGAATTTCCAAAGAAAATTGATTATGTAGATTTTAACTCTTCTACCATCATATGCTTCCTTCTATAATGACATGCTTCACAAAAATAAAGACTTCTTCTAGAGAATGAAACTATGCATGCTTAATCTAACTTCTACTTTCTAATAAATGAAAGACAAATTTCAAATGAACCTATTAGAGATGGAGTTTCCTTCAATAATAAAGATCCATGGGATCTTCTCCTTTTGGCTTCTTTTTAGGTTCTCCCTTTTCTTTAGTTGTGTGAGCTTCACTCATTTCCTCCTTTCATTGTTTTTTTTTTTGGGCTTTCCCTCTTAAAATTTCCATACTCATTGCATCTAAAGCATTGAATCTTGGACATATCTTGTTTTGCTTTGGACTTTCGAAACTTCCCTTTCTTCTTCTTCTTAGACCTTACAAAAAAATCTTGGTATTTTTCAATTGATTCGGTGTCATCCTTTTCCTTTATTCTAGTTTCATATAGGTACAATGAGCCCACATTTCATCAAAAGGAGTAGTATCCTTTATTGAGTAGACATAGTTACAAAACCACTCCAATCAGGTGGCAAAGAATTTAGTACATAAGTAGTCATTTCTAAATCTGAAAAAACTTCCCCAAGCCCTTAAAATTAGTGACTTATTTCTGAAATATTCATAAGACAACTAGCCATGTCTTCATCCTTTGACTACCTTATTATGTATAGTTTATTCCTCAAGGATATCTTATGACCTAATATATTTATAGAGTACAACTTTACTAATTTATCATAGATTTCTCTAGGGGAGGGATGTCATTTTTTGTGTGCCCTCCCTGCCGCATGTGCAAATCTCCACCAAAATTCCACGTAACTTATAGTACACATGCCTGACTCACCCTCCCACCTCTCATGGTAGATGGTTAATTAACCCTTTCCTCGATTTGAGTGTTTTTGTTCTTTGATTAGGGTTTTTCCTGAGGTTTACGAGGAAGGTATTTTTATTTGTTTTTGGCCATTGTATGGTTGTTATACTTGCCTCACTGTTGTTTTCTTGATTCCCTTATGTTAGTCACATATATCTCGGTCATTGTGCTGCATTCATTTCTTTGTTCTAAGTATTGGTTTGGGTGGGATTTATGGTTAGCCTATTGTGGTTCAAGCTTTAGTTTTTCATGGAATGTTTCTCCATGTCCATGGCACACTAGCACTTGGTATAGTTCTATGATTTCAACCCTCTTCCATATTTTAGTCAATTCAACAATGTACATGGAGGTTTCACACTCCATTGGGCTTTTAGGAGGGTAAGTTCTCTTGCTAGTCATTTTTTAATGAATTTTCACTTGGGTTGATGGGTTTTTTATACATTTTTCACACCCTTGTGCTTTTTGTTGTAGGCAATATCGGTTGGGTTTGCAGTTCAGTTATGGAAAGGTGGTAGAGTCTTCAACATTGATGCAGCAGGGTTTTTGTGGCTTAGTTTCTTCGTTGATGGTGGATTTGTCGATGGCTATCCAGTAGGATTTTGAATCCTACAAGTTGAAAATTTTGTGTTTGTAAACACAATTAAACCATGGGAAGTTTGTGTTCTTCAATGTTTTTATGAGTATGAGCTCTTTATATATTTTCCTATTTGTGGAAAATAAAAAATTAGGGGTTTTTTGTTTGCATAAGGTTTTTGTAAATTAACCAAGGGTTTTTGGAAAATGGTGTTATGGACATTTATAAATTAGGTTTTTTGTAATTTTTTCTTAATTTTATTGTAAATTAACGTGGTTTTTGGAAATTGGTGTTCTGGACAATCAATTTTTTTTATTTTTATTTTTGTAAATTTGCTTATTGTTATTGTAAACTAACATGGTTTTTGAAAATTGGTGTTCTCGAGAGTTAAAAATTAGGTTTTTTTATTTTCTAACTTCTATTGTAAATCAACTCAGGTTTCTTGGAAATTGGTGTCATGGACAGTCATAAAAAAGGGTTTTTGTAAATTTCATTACTATTATTGTAAATTAACAAGGTTTTTGGAAATTGGTGTTCTAGACAATCCGAAGTTAGGAATTTATTGTAAATTTTCTTACTTTGAACCTTTGATGATATTTATTATCATGATTGAAAAAAATTAATCAATTTTCAGCTACACTTCCCTTACTCAATTTCTATTCAAGAAAACAAGCCTTCCTTTTATCAACTCCACACATTGTTTTCACCTTTTTTCTTTAGTGAGTCGATGTCATGGGTCTATTATGTTAGTAATTTCTCTTTGAGTCAATTTGATCCTTCAAAATTTTCATAGCCAATCCATTTCTAGTTTGACCATAATCTTTCTGGATCATAGGGTTCGCAAGGTTATATACAAGTTTGAGCTCACCCCCATCCTATATTTCACTTGATGGTAGATGGTAGCTGGAGAATCAATTAGTAAACCACTAAATAACTAAGCTTGCACCCATGCCTATTCATCTTGAGTCACTAAACCCACACCCTAGTGTGTTAATCCTAAGTCATCAAACCTGCACCCTGCATTACTCGTTTATTCGGGTAAGGAAATAGTTCGGTACACCTCTCTTCCAACAACAGTATTTAATGTTTGGAAATTATAAATTACATCAGCTTCACTCAAAGTGTGAATCTACACATATCTTTAAACATCTATTATGTTTTGTGAATTAACACTGAAATATTTTAAATTTTCCATTGGAATTACAGAGCTTGCATTCAATATTGTGTCCAACTCTTGCTATACTTTCCCCTTATACCTTAGTTTCAAGAATAACAATATCTTCTTCAAGGTTTTGTGTCATTTTTTAATTCAATCTTCATTAATATGAAATTCTTGGAAATAGGTCACATTACTCTCACAACAACTTTAAACCTCTATAATTTCTTCTTGCCCCTATTAGTTGAAAATTACTACCATCTTTAGTTCCTCCTTGGTAACTTGATTGATATTCGATCCTTCATATGGTAAAAATGTCAATGTCCACCTAGGATAAATATAGAGTACAACTATTGTGCACCAATTTGTGAACTTGTTATCGTTGTTTAGTGCCAATAGTTGAACAGATAGTCTTGAATATAGGCTCAATAGCACTAATGAAGGAAAGGATTTACTTTGAATGATCTTGAGAGTGATTTTAGCCTTTTATTGGACTACACTACATGATTCATCATGTAAGCCATAATGTATCTTCCATAGAATTAAGAATTTATAGATTTATTTTATTTTTTCTACATAATTTTTGGAGTATTTAAACTATTTTGATGTCTATTGTTTGTTTCTATTTTGAATCTTGATATACATTTTAGTTGACTATTGTTGAATTTTGCAACAAGAAATAGTGAAATTGGCATTAAGAAAAAACATCCATGATCCTAGTGAAAATTAAGCACCTACAATAGGTGGGGCCCACATAGGTTATTTTTAGGTGGAGGTCTATTTATAGATGCATGAGAAAATTATATTTATAGATGATGTCTATTTATAGATGGTTGAGAAAATTCTATTTATAGATGATGTTCTATTTTTAGATGTATGTGTCGCATGTCTATTTATAGATGCATGTCGACTATTATTATCCCTTAATATTAGTCGGATGATAAACAATAATCTATTCTCAGTGAGCACTTGAAAATAGTTAACTGAAGTGGAAAATCAGTTAGCTAAGTGAATTTCGAGATAAGAGGTTTGTTAACGAGACATGCAAATGGACTTAGTTGTAACTCAGTGATTTGAAGTTGTAACAGAGTTGGAAGTGTAGCTATGTGAGTTGTAAAATAGTTTAACTTAGTTAAGTGAATTAAACTTAGTTATGCTAGTTGTAACTGAAGACACACTAGTGAGAGATCAATGAATTAATTATTAATTAATTCAAAATCAGTGGTCACACATGGAACTGAAGATTTACTATTATTAACTACATGCATGTCAGATCCAGTGGAAACCCAATTGAGATGTAGGTGAAAGGGACAGTTTGACTATCAGTCGTGACATTAGTGGGTGGACTCATGCAACCACACACACATTGGATTTTCATGTGAGTATTTCATAGTCAAGGTAGGCAAGATTGATTCATTCAGAGGTTCTTTACCTTCAGGGATTGCACAGTGGAGGAAAGTTGTCTCGAGGCAGTAAATTGGCGCAAGTATTTTCCAATTTTTGCAAGACAGTGTGAGACGATTGTATATTGTACTGTGATCTCCTAGATTAGAGTTTTGCATGAGATTGTTTCATGATCCATGATATATACATAATATATTATAGTGGGGTTTTTAGCATTGTGCTTCCCTGTAAAAACATCTACATTATGTGTGATTGATATTTCTAATTGATATTGCAATTGGCGATCGTGTTTTAAATTCTGCAAGATTTTTTGTAGAACTGATTATGTATTTAACAGTGGCATATAATTGTTAGATCGAGATAATCCAGGCAATACATAATATGTATTAAAATTTCTACAACTATTAAGTATTGACATGAGTTGTGGAGTTAAAAACACCTTGAGATAAACAAATTTGTATAATTTGTAATACTATGGAAGTTGAGGATGAGTTCCATTTTGAGTTCATGACTTTTCAACGTGCCCAAATTATTCTATGATTTTCTCTTGTCATCCATTGTGTTTTTCTCACATTTTCTTCTCTGGTCATAACATGATAGTTGTGAATTTGTTTGATTAAAAAAAATTTAATTTGTTTGATTCAATGGAATCGTGAAATGTCAACATTTTTAATTGATTGTGTGGTATTCTTTCTTTTCATCCACTTTTTTTTTTCTCGCATTTTATTCTCTAGTCATAACAAGACAGTTGTGAACTTTTTTTATTAAAAAATTTTGAATTTGTTTGATTCAATGTTGTCATGAAAGATCAATTTTTTAATTGATTGTGTAGTATTATTTCTTGTCATCCAATGCATTTTTCTCACATTTTCTTCTCTTGTCATAATAATACAGTTGTGAATTTATTTGATTAAACAAATTTGAATTTGTTTGATTCAATGGAGTCATGAAAAAACAACTTTTTTAATTGATTTTGTGGTATTTTTTTCTTGTCATCCACTTTGTTTTCCTCATAGTTTCTTCTCTCATCATAACAATTCTTTATTTGGAAAATAAGTATACTGAATTTTACATACCATAATTGGTTTTTTGTGTTTGTTTGCAGAAATGAGGGTTTGTGCTTAGAATATATATGTGCTTGGAATAAGTTCTAATTAATCCAATTGAAATGGAAGCATAGGTATCCCCTGTAAGCCTAGTCAATTTTAATTGAAATAATTTTTTATTTGTAATAGTAAGCAAGAAATTGTGAGGTTAAAAATGGCCACCAAAATAATTGGCGTCATGATGTTTGCATTGACCAAAATTTTTTGTAGTTATTGTTCATTATCTTCTGGAGTTTACAAATTATAAAAAGTGAGTTTTTCAAGATTTCATTATTCCCTAACTTTTCATTTGTTTAACAACTCGGACAAAAATTTGTTGTTATAAATCATTTGGTATCCAAAGGTAGAAAAAAAAATCCATTTGCATTCTCATCTATGATTTCTCCATTCTAATAGACTATGAATGTTGCTTCTAAAATGGATTTTTATTACAATGTCACAAACATTATGGAATAAAATGACATATATTATAATCCAAAATCCTCATATGACAAAAAAAAGATGCAATCCATCCAAAATCCACATCATAATGTGGTTACAAAAAAAATGTATGGCACCTCTATTCTTGATGGCCTCCAAAATGTTTAGTTTCCAAACTTCTTGAGTTCCATGCTTGCGCCAAGTAGGTTGGCCTACCTAATAACGATTGATTAGGATGTGTTGGATTTATTCCATGTGATTGAGTCTAATTTTCCCCTTATATCCATCAACAAATTGAGTACCCATAGCTCACACTTGTGCTACTAACCCCTGCATTAACTCTATGTGTTTGATAAGCATACATAGGATTGGAACCTGCATTGCTAGGAATATAGAAAGTGGTTAAAATCCCATTTTGATAGCAAGGGACTTGAATTTTTATGAGGTATTTGAACAATGGTATGTTATCTTCAATATGGTACAATGGGTTTGACATCATCCTGGTTTCATTAACTGTGTTTTCATCATTTTCAACCATATGTTTCATCCATTGTTCTTTTTGAAGCATTTCTTGAGCCTTTCTTGCTTCCTTTTCCTTCCTTGACAAATATTTTGTATGGTCCTTCTCTTGACTTATTTTATCTCTTTCAAGGCTTTCGTCTTCTCAACATTGTGTTGCAACAACACTTGCTACCTTCGTTTCCTTGGATAAATCCTTCTTTTTCGATTTTAATTCTTGAATTTCAATTTTCTTTTTTTCAAAATTAACTAATAGGGTTATATAGTCTTCTAAGGTGAGTAATTGTGAAATTTGGCTAAAACGAAGACTACGTGTATTCCTTGTGTTTTTTCATTAACACTCTCTCTACTAGTAGCTTTGGGAACCGACCAAATAAATTCTCCTTGCATGTCACATGCATGTCATTGCTTGACACTTACCTTTCAATATCTAGGAGAACTAATAGAAATATATTGTTTTCTTCATTTGATTCTTCATTATGTGCACTATCTTCTTCCACTGATATATTATCCACACAAAAATAAACAGTTTCATTATTCAATTATGTGGGTTTTGAAGGCATGTTCATGATTTATTCATTGGTTCTTGAGACATTATGTTTGTTCATATTCATCATGGCTTCTGTTAGTGATGATGGTGGGGTTTCTTGGTTTGGAAATTTGAATTGGTCATTGTTTCTTCCTAGCGCAATATCATTAATTTCATTCAATTGCATGATCAACATAGTCATTAATATTATCAGCATCAAAATTTTCATGTGCTTCAATTGGTACAAAAACCTCCATGCTACTTCCAATTAGGTCATGATTATAGTTTGTTTCACTTACATCATCATCATCACCATAGAAGTGTCCTTGAGAGAGGGAATTCATATTATCAGTTGCAACTACATATTCTTGTTCATCCACTTCTTCTTTCACTCCAACATCTACTTGGACATGTAGTTATTCTTGATCCTCCACATGGAACACATAGCTACATCCAGTATCATGCATAATAGCATCATAATTCAATGATCATATTCTATTCTTCCTAAATCCAACCTTGATATTTGATGGTGTGAGATCCCTTTTAAAGGCTTTACTTGCAAGCTCTGCTAGCTCAAACCTTTTCACCTCAACCCCTATATTATTTATCATCCCTAAAGCTCGCTATGACCTGAAATATCTCATGAAAGTGCCAAACACACAAACATAAATGGGTTTCAATTTGTGACTGGCATGAGTAACAAATTTTAATAGGTCAATGCCTAAAATGTTTGACTCCTCAATTTTTTGCACAGCAATGTGACTTCTAGGTTCATCTAAAATCAATAGGTGTTTTTTCTCAAGTGAGACACCACCTCATATAGATGAAACAAAATGACAAAAAAAAAAATTAAAAATTAGTTAGTCATCCATTCATGGGGATGTGCAACCATGCATGCACCTGGTTCACAATTTTTTCTATAGTTTTTCCATTGATTTTTACCTTTCAATAGATAAAATCCTAGGATTGAAGCACCAATTGGATTGACATAACATATAATAGTTATTCACTCCCTAATATTAGAAAAAATATTTGGCACGTTTCAACTCCTCTCTTGGAAATTACCTGCATGCAACAATTCCTTCCTACATGTAAAATTGTTTCGTCCCATTTCCATATATGGTTTGTAGCATAATAATGTTTATCGTATGCACTAGAAATAGTGTCATAAAATTTAGACACAATTACAGAGTGTATATTTAAATATTTGTCTCTATCAAGGCCCTCAGTTGTACACAATACATAGCCTAGATGCCTTTTTTTTAAACCAACCCACCATGATTTACTAGGAAACCCATATTTGAATGGGTTTGGCCTCCCCTAACAAATTTGAGAAACTGTGGATTTAATTTGTATGAAATTTATCCCATGTCCCAAATGGGCCATCTCTTTACACCACTCAACCACGTTGGCCTTCTCTTCTTCACTCATAACTATAAGAGTCCCTCTACATTTTCTATTAGTTATCCCATTTATCTAATAATGTATTGATGAGGGAGAAGTACCATGATTTTTTGCAGATACATGAACTAAATATCCATTAAAATCTATATCGTCAACTGTAGCTAACATGTCTTCTTTTGTCCAACCGCTTATAGTGATGATCTTCTTAGTTTAACTTGCCCCTTGGACAACATTGTTGGGAGAATTGTTTACATTCACATGATATTTCTTCATTCTTGTCCTTGTCTGATGAAGGGCATCGCAGTTGGGCCCCAATTGTTCACTCGCCTACCACTTTTCCTTATATGAGAAACATAACTAACTCTTGACATAGATGCAACTAATTGTAGATTTATTGCATGCATTTAGTTAACAATAATTGAAATTTCCCTTTCCTACAAGCTAATACTATTTCTAATTTCCTACATAAAATTAACAACATGTTAGTTTATTCAAAATTTCTAGAAAATTTCAATAAATATTTCGCAGTAACATGGAATATAATAGAGACAATTCATAATAAAAAATAGTAGCAGCTCAACAAATTTTCATACATAATCAATTTTTAAAGTATCCTTGAAAAATAAAGTTTACTCAAGGAATTTGTAGTATGTCTTCAAATATATCATTAATTGTTGTTGAAAATGGCAACAAGAAAATATTCTAATTTAATTTTCCTTTGAATTAAATTAGAATAAAATTGTAATTCCACATCACAAGAAAACTTGTACGAGTGAACTAAGTTAGTATGAATTAGTTGGTTCAGTTAATTCTAGTTGAGGGTCTCACCTGAATCATGTAGAGTTTCTCCTACAAAATAGAGTTTCTCCTACAAAATAGGAGCCCTGGTTGAGTTTATTTTGAGTTGTAATTAATTAACTCGGTTTATCTGAGTTAAAATCAGTTTAACTAGTTCTAACTAATGGAGGAACTAGTGAGAGTTCAAAGAGTGGAACTTGGACTTGAACCACATCTAGTGATCAATCCTATAACAGATGATTCACTCATAAATAACGCATGCATGTCAGTTCTGATAAAAACCTAGTTGAGATTGGAGTTCAAGGGTAGTGTACTATTTGTTGAATAGTAATCCAAATTGTGCAGGTGGTGCATGCACTCGAAAGAAGGACATAGATGTATTGCGCAATTCATAGAGGGAATTTACCTAATTAATAGGGGTTGATTACCCTGTTAGGGTCCTATAATAATAAGATTCATAATTTTGAATTGACCATGTAAATCTTGCAATATTGTACATACCTTTGCTTTCTACAAATTTTTTCCCATATTTAAAAGATGAAAAGAGGGTAGGTCCTAAAAGAACAATCAAAGGACTAAAAGAAAAAGAATAAAATAGAATATCAATTATAAACCCCACAAAATAGATAAAAATAAGATCATGACAGTGTTGCACGTTCAAATGCCACTACTATTAGTTTACTTTATGCAAATAAAATTTTCTATAGCTTGTCCAAAATGCCACGAATCATGATAATCATACAATTTAATCTCTATTATTCATGTTTTAAATTTCATGTTGATAGATAGTGAATAAGATCTGGCCAAACCATTTAATCCTGGCAGATCAGTAGTTAGGTAGAGAATAAAAGAGCTCATCAGTTTAATCTGAACCTTTGGAAGTTATAAGGTTAGAAGTAGATAGTTTGTTCATTAAAAGAAAATAAAGGGTCAACAAGCTCAAATGTGCCCAAGAAAGGAAATAAAATGTTAGGGTAAATAAAGGGTAGGAAGATACATTTTCTACAAGCATTGGAAAGCATCAATTAGTTTGTTTCTTATCACTAATATCGTATTACTTTCCCCTCATAAAAAAAATAAAAATAAATAAATAAATAAACCCTCTCCCTAGTTCTAAAATCATTCCCTTCACTAAATTCCCTTCTCCTTTACTAATTCCCCTTTCTAATAAAACACCCAAAACCCACTTACCCAAGGTTTGTATTACCTATTATATATCGGGACCCATTGCAAAAAACTCTTCCCCAATTTAATTTTAACGCTTATTCCTAATATATTACTAACATCCTGCATCATACTCATTCACTCCATATTTATTAATTCCCATTTTAATAGTTTTCAACCCCATTTAATTATTTTAACATATAGTTTACATTATATTATTTTCCCCTCTTTATATTATATTTCCCTATCCCCATATTATATTAATCCCCATATTAATATATACCTCATTATATCATTTACATTAACTCCCACTATCATTATTACTGTTCACATATATATTAACTCTTGTTTAAATATATAAATCCTAACCCATATTATACTTTACCCCTTAGTATATATTAAATCCCAACCTATCTTTATATTAATAAACCCTCCAATGTATTACTTAAGCCTCCACCTATTTAGTTCTCAGCCCCACCTTTTAAACCCACCACTCATGACATCCATTTGATTTCCTTAGATCGGATCCAATGACCCCAATCCTTTTCGCATCCTCCAACAGATCAAAGCTTAAAACCACTTGAGGTCGCGAAATGGGTGGTTTCACCCAACACCTCCTTGCCACGTGCAATTCTCATATCTTATCACACCCCCTCACACAAAGACCACTAAATCATTTTTTTGTATGCGATAGAACATTCACAAAACTACCCTGTGATGGGTTAAATCCTCCTGTTCGCTAACCCACTGTGTAATACATGTCTTTTCCACCCTACAATGCGGTAAGCCACTAATTCATTCCCACACCATTATGAAATCCCGACTACCATGTTCATTTACCCACTTCTATAGACTTACAAGAAAAAACAAAAAAGCACCATTGAAAATAGAACTAAAAGCCATTTCCTCACAAAATCAAAACCTTTAGAGTTTGAACTCAATCCACAAATTTCCTAGTTCCAGAAGCCCATTCGAAATCCCTGCAAACCTAGTTTTCATTAACTATTGGTTTATTTTTGCAGGTGATCAGACAAGACATGGACAAAAAGTTTTGATACTTGTCACAAAACCTGTTTGCTCCAGAATCTCGGCATTTTAATTCAAAAACTTCACTCAGTAGAAGATTCATAAACAGGAAGGAAAATCAAGTTAAATCGTAAATACATCCGAAGGAGACAAATTTACATAGTAAATGGTAAAGCAGAGATGAAATCATTTTCACCAGCAAAAGTGATTTACATCTGATAAAACAATAAACAGAGCATTCAAAGTGAAAGGAAGAGTAACAGATAAAGGTCAAAAATAGAGTTAAAAGAACCAAAAGGGCAATCAGATAAAGATAGAGGAAGAAGACAGCGTAAGAGATAAACTAGCATGAGAGAAACAAACATATAACAACAATCAAGTAAAATAGGGACAACTTTCAATTAGTTGAAAGGTGTCACTACCTTTTAGAATCCAGATATTTTATTTATAGGAATAAATCCTAATTAGTTAAATAGGATATTTTGTATTTAGTTTTGTATAAATTCTTCATCTGTTTGAAGTATTCAGTGTGTGTGGATTTCTGAACATTTCTATAGTTTTATTGATCTGAAACCTGAGGGTTCATTGTACAATTTTCAACTCAGCAGACTAGACTGAGTAATAAAGGCATTGCATTACAGGATTCATGTGTTGAGCCACTTCAGTGAAGTATATTTCTACTGTTAAATTTTTATTTTCTTAAGTATTTCACATACTTGAATGTTTTCCAATTTAAATGTATAACAGGAATATTATTGCATAAATTGTTTAAGTACACTCTATTCTAAACTGTTATTCATTTTCATTTTTTATTCTGATATCCAGAGTAGGGAATTATTAATTTCTCCCTAGTTTAGATTGACCTCTTTCACTTCCCTCATTATCCGGATCAAGGAATCCTTAACTACTCCTTAATCATGATTAAAACCACTTCACCATCCAGCCTAAAAGATCTAAATTTTCTCACCTACCTTGCCCTGTGAACAATTCCTTTAGACCTTGATTCAGTCCTATTTTCTTGACACTTTGACTCCATAGCCCAATGGTAAATAGAAAATCATCTATCCATCTGAATCAGTAATTCCACCACCAACTCAAATCAAATCAAAACCAAATCCATCTTACATAACTAGCCTAAAATAAACTAAAAACAACAAAATTAAATCATAAAGAGAGAGCCCTTTATGAGTATTAGGAAGGCCAAATCCTGATATCAAAAGTAGTTTTTTGGTTACCTCAGTGAGTTCTTTCTTTAACCTTGAGAAATTACTAAGTGATAAGATGTTGGTGACTCCACTGAGGAGATCTTGTTTTGAATTAGATATGATCTATGTTGGTGGAGAGTGATGAGACATACGAAGGTTAAAATCATCCACCTGGCGACTCCAACTCCAAATCAATTTCACAATAAAAATCAAGACTCCACTGGATAAATGAACCTAGACGAACATCATGGGAATATCAGGTTTTCAACTTGGATCTTAATCTAATACATTATATTCTTTCTTATCAAGAAGGTTTTTCAATGTATATTGTATTTTAGTAATGATCTTAGACTAATATTTGATTATTTTTCTTTGAGGATTGTAAGTATAAAATATTCTTATCCATTTGAGCAGCTTTCTTCTGAAACTTATGATGATCATTTTCTGATTGATAAACCTCAAGTAATTAATAATGATCTTACAATACCTGTACATATTCTTGTACCTTGTAAAGTTCCTGATAGATATAATCCACTCATATTACCTCCTATAATACATGATTTCCATGATAACTATTTCAAATATATCCCTAAGTTTGATGGAGAAAATGGTAACCTCACTGCATAAAAACATATTCAAGGTTTTGAGAATTATATGGGCTTATTTGAGATTGATGAAGATGATGTTAGAATCAAGATTTTTTCTCCTTATTTGGAAATTAAAGGAAAGAGTTAGTTCAAAAATCTACCTATTGCAAGCATCTCAAATTTCCAACAGTTTGTCAATTTTTTCCTTGATAGATGGATAATCAAAGTCAATCTTTTTGTGATCATAGAAGAATATAATCAGCTGAAAAGACAGCCAAATGATTCAATACAACAATTTTCTCACATATTTAATCAAGTTGATTATTCAATGCCAATATAAGACCTCCTCATGATTCAGCTCTCTTGCATTATCCAAAAGAATTTGATCCAGAAATAGAATTTCTACAAGAGAAAGAAACCACTCAACACTTGAACAGATGCATAACAATGCAGTGGATGTAGAATTTAATCTGTCGATTATAAGGGAAAATTTGAAAGCAGAAAAAGAGAAGAACAACATTACATAACACCTAGCATCTCCAGAGGCAAAACTTGACATCTTGGCCAGAAAGGTAGAGGAAATGATACAAAATATCGCCATGAAAGATGGATATTTTCTTCAAGATCACCATGACCAAATTATTGCAATAAAATAAGAGGTTGTTTCCCATAAATACTTTCCTACTAATCCCAACTACCATAGATCATATAATGGATTTACAAATCAATATATAGAGGAGAAATATGTTGATCTAATGTGTATGTTTAATGACTTTCCTTCTTTTTATGATTTTCCTAAATATGATCAGTATGATGATAATTTTTCTCTTCAAACTCAAGCTAATTTTACAGAGAAATCAGTAGCTAGTTTGTGGGATAAGGAAATTCAGTATCAACAGTTTGAATACAGTGATCATTTAATACAAATCAGCTGTGAGAGTGAAGAAGAAAGTGAAAAAAATTGGGAAGTAAGTCAAGGATCTCTACCTCTTTGTTTTGCTTCATTTCAGAGTATCATAGACAAATTTAATAAAATTCAAAAACAACAGTGTTTAGGTATTGTTATTGACAACAAAGAAGAGAAGGAAATTGTTGATCAGGATACTTCTGTTTCACAATTGCGATTATCAAATCTCATTGAAATACCTGATCACATGACACAGGAAAATTCTAAACCACTATTTTTTGAAGCATTTCAGGTTTTAAAGGAAATTTTTTATCGTGCTTCTAAAACAAAGGATGATCAGCCTGTAGTAATCTATGAAGTCCCATGGAAACCCATAAGTAATAGGTTGCAGCAATCCTTCCAAGTTTTTCATGATCCAATAGCAAATATGTTGAATAATGAATGCATTCAAAGAATTTCTCCATTTATTAACTATGAGCTTCAGAATCAAGATGATAAAATTTTCCTCAGTCAAACATTTCCAACAATAGAAATATCATCACAAAGCTTGTCTAAAAATCTGTTATTATCACAAAACAATGATAAGTTGATTTTGCAGGGAGATAAAGATTAAAATAACAATTTAGTTTCATAGCATGGAGGCCATATAGAATAGATGTACAGTTTCTTGGATAAGTCGAATAATAATGTATATACCTTGAAATATCCTTTTATATAGTTTCTAGAGTCAAAAAAGGAAATTGAGTATTTACTTATCATCACATCTATTGAAAAGTTTCTAATGGTTTGTAGAACTTCAGTTTTAATCATAAACAAGCAAATGCAACAAATTAACTCAATGTATATAATGCTTGAATGGTTGCATTGGTTGTTTCATTTTAACTAACCAGCAGTTGGACAGCTGATTAGAGTAAGTAGGCAAAATTTCAGTTTGAGTGAATTTTGTTTTCATCAAGTTTATTTTAGTTTCAGTTTTCATTTTTCAACAAGTGTTAAAATAATTCATGGCTCTAAGATCTTTATGATCTAGTAGTTGGTTTAAAATTTACAACAATTTAGCATGTATCAGATTTCAGTTTACAGAAAAAGGTGTGATTTCAGTTCAAAATTTTCAGTCACAGATATTGTACAACAAAGCATGTGCAGACTTGGGATTGCCTAATGGATCAGGCTACTAGTTGATGGTGTTCTTGACATCTCACAAGGAGATTCCATCCCCAAGTGAAGCCACTGTTAGGGTCCTATAATAATAGGATTCATAATTTTGAATTGACCATGCAAATCTTGCAATATTTTACATACCTTTTATTTCTACAAATGTTTTCCCATATTTAAAAGATGAAAAGAGGGTAGGTCCTAAAATAACAATAAAAGGACCAAAAGAAAAAGAATAAAAAATAATATCAAGTATAAACCCCACAAAAATAGATAAAAATAAGATCATGAAAGTGTTGCATGTTCAAATGCCACTACTATTAGTTTACTTTGTGCAAATAAAATTGTGTGTGGCTTGTCCAAAATGCCACAAATCATGATAACCGTATAGTTTAATCTTGATTATTCATGTTTTAAATTTCATGTTGACAGATAGTGAATATGATCTGGCCAAACCATTTAATGTTGACAGATCAATAGTTAGGTAGAGAATAAAAGATCTCATCAGTTTAATCTAAACCTTTGGAAGTTATAGAGTTAGAAGTATATAGTTTGTTTATTAAAAGAAAATAAAGGGTCAGCAAGCTCAAATGCGCCCAAGAAAGGAAATAAAATGTTAGGGTAAATAAAGGGTAGGAAGATACATTTTTTACAATCATTGGAAAGAATCAATTAGTTTATTTCTTATCACTAATATCTTATTACTTTAACCTCATTAAAATAAAATAAAATAAAATAAAATAAAAAAAACCCTCTCCCTAGTTCTAAACTCATTCCCTTCACTAAATTCCATTATCCTTTACTAATTCCCCTTTTCTAATAAAACACCCAAAACCCACTTACCCAAGGTTTGTATTACTTGTTATATATCGAGACCCATTGCAAAAAAAACTTCCCTGATGTCATTTTAAGTCTTATTCCTAAAACTTATGTTCTTAGAAATCCTCCACAAGTTGGAAAAGCAATTCAGGGATGGGAAAACGAAAGTAACAGTAATGAGGAAGACAATGAGGCAGAGGAGGAAATTATGGATTTTATCATTGATCCAGGTAATACTAGAGGTCGTATTTCACTATTTAACCAAACTATTCACACTTACTGGATAATGAAATGTGTTCTGGCAAAAGCCATGCAAATTTTTCATCCAGGTAAAGAGAATGAAGCATCAGCCGTCATGGAACTGCTTCAAGACATTAATATTCAACTCCAGCATATCAAGGTGACCCAGATTCAAGTGACAGCTTCAATTGGTCAAATTGAAAGTCAGACGCAAAATTTGCAGCCAGTGGACATGCCTGGCTCCACGACAAAAGATCCTGCACTAGTAGACTCTTCTGATGGATAGTAGCTCTGTTTAAGTTTTTATGAATTGCGGATAGTGTTTTTGTTTATAGTTGGTACTTAGTTATTGTTTTAAATGGTGAATTTCCATTGCGGCAAGTAGAAGAAAGAAACATTATCAATTTTGGATGGCTTTCAATGTGTTAAGGTGGCCAACAAACCTGGTTTTCTTCAGGCAAGTTGAGGTCACTCACTTTGTATCTGATGTAACTTGCTTTTTGATAATTAATAGAAAATAGTAAGGACCTACCAAATTCACAAAAAAAACTCTTATTCCTAATATATTACTAACATCCCACATCATACTAATTCACCCCATAGTTATTAATTCCCATTTTAATAGTTTTCAACCCCCTTTAATCATTTTAACATATAGTTTACATTATATTATTTTCCCCACTTTATGTTATATTTCCACTATTCCCATATTATTTTAATCCTTATCTTATATTAATCCTCGTATTAATATATACCCCATTATATCATTTACATTAACTCCCACTATCATTATTATTTTTCACGTATATATTAACTCTTTTTTAAATATATAAATCCTAACCCATATTATACTTTACCCCTTAGTATATATTAAATCCCAACCTATTATTATATTAATAAACCCTTCGACGTATTGCTTAGGCCTCCGCCTATTTAGTTTTCAGCCCCACCTTTTAAACCCACCACTCATGACATCCGTCCAATTTCCTTAGATCGGATCCAACGGCCCCATCCTTTCTACATCCTCCAGCAGACCAAAGTTTAAAACCACTCGAGGTCACAAAATGGGTGGTTTTTCCCTGCCCCTCCTTACCACGTGGCATTCTCATATCTTATCGCACCCCCTCACACAAAGACCACTAAACCATTTTTGTGTATGTGATAGACCATTCACAAAACCACACTGCGATGGGTTAAATCCTCCTATTCTCTAACCCACTGTGTGATACGTGGCGTGTCCACCCTCCATTGCGATAAGCCACTAATTCATTCCCACACCATTGTGAAATCTCAACTTCCGTGTTCATTTACCCACTTCTGCAGACTTACAAGAAAACCCAAAAAAAGCACCATTGAAAATAGAACTAAAAGTCATTTCCTCGCAGAATCAAAACCCTAGAATTTGAACTCAATCCACAGATTTCCTAGTTCTAGAAGCCCATTCAAAAGCCCTGCAAACCTGGTTTTTATTAACTATTGGTCTATTTTTGGAGGTGATTAGATAAGACCTGGACAAATAGTTTTGATACTAGTCACAAAACCTGTTTGATCCAGACTCTCAGAATTTGAATGCAAAGGCTTCACTCAATAGAAGATTCATAAACAGGAAGGAAAATCAAGTTAAATTAGAAATACATCAGAAGGAGACAAATTTACACAGTAAATGGTAAAGCAAAGATGAAATCATTTTCACCAGCAACAGTGACTTACATCTGATAAAATAGTAAACAAAGTAGTCAAAGTGAAAGGAAAAGTAATGAATAAAGGTCAAAAACAGAGTTAAAAGAACCAAAATGGAAATCAGATAAAGACAGAGGAAGAAGACAACGTAAGAGATAAACCAGCATGACTAAAACAAACATATAACAACAATCAAGTAAAATAGGAACAACTTTCAATCAGTTGAAAGGTGTCACTACCTTTTAGCATCTAGATATTTTATTTCCACGAATAAATCCTAATTAGTTAAATAGGATGTTTTGTATTTATTTTTGTATAAATACTTCATATGTTCAAAGTATTAAGTGTGTGTGGATTTTTGAACATTTCTATAGTTGTATTGATTTGAAACCTGAGGGTTCATTGTACAATTTTCAAGTCAGCAGATTGGACTGAGTAATAAATGCATTGCATTACAGGATTCATGTGTTGAGTCATTTCAGTGAAGTATATTTCTATTGTTAAATTGTTATTTTCATAACTATTTCACATACTTGAATGTTTTCCAATTTAAATGTATAATAGGAATATTATTGAAATTGTTTAAGTACACTTTGTTCTGAACTGTTATTCATTTTCATATTTTCTTCTAATATCGGGAGTAGGGAATTCTTTATTTCTCCCTAGTTTCGATTGACCTCTTTCACTTCCCTTATTATCCGAATCAAGGAATCCTGATCCGGATTTATGCAGGAACACAAAAGAATAAACATATAACCATAAATACAGACATGCAGCAGAAATAACACTTCATTTCATTAATATCAAAGAAATAAAATTTGCTTACAGACAGAATGGAAATAAAACTAGCTAGGGCACTGGTAGCTATCTCTGAGAAGAGATGTGGCAGCTACAGGCCTCTGAACTGAGTTACAATGAGGCTCGAGGGCATATTTATTATTTAGAAACAATGGGAAATCCTAAACAGCTAAAACCCTAACCCTAGGAGATGAAGCGCCAAAACTGTGGGCCCCGTTTGCGTAAATTGGTCTTTCAACCTCCCAGGGGCGTAACTTTGGCATACGATCTCCGTTTGACGCGTACCATACCTCATTATAAATATCTATCCGAGGACTACAAATTTGGAACGAGAAAAATTGGTCCATGGACCCATGTTTCTCTCCGTTTTCCCAAAAAAAGTCATTTAGGGCCTCAAAACGGCTCCGGAAGTGATCCGGATTTATGCAGGAACGCAACAGAATAAACATATAACCATAAATACAGAGATGCAGCAGAAATAATACTTCATTTCATTAATATCAAAGAACTGAAATTTGCTTACAGACAGAATGGAAATAAAACTAGCTAGGGCGCTGGTAGCTATCTCTGAGAAGAGATGTGGCGGCTACAGGCCTCTGAACCGAGTTACAATGAGGCTCGAGGGCCTATTTATCATTTAGAAACAATGGGAAATCCTAAACAGCCAAAACCCTAACCCTAGGAGATGAAGCGCCAAAACTATGGGCCCCGTTTGGGTAAATTGGTATTTCAACTTCCCAGGGGCGTAACTTTGGCATACGATCTCCGTTTGACGCGTACCATACCTCGTTAGAAAGATCTATCCGAGGACTACAAATTTGGAATGAGCAACATCAATCCATGGACCCATGTTGCTCTCCGTTTTCCCAAAAAACGTCGTTTAGGGCCTCAAAACGGCTCCGGAAGTTTAGGACCCGAAAAACTGCTAAAAATAGTAAACTGTGCCGAAACTGAAAAACTGAAATAGACAATGGTGGAGCCCCAAGTGGAATAGGCGGGTGACCACCAATATCTACCTGGATCATTCCTCCCCCCTTAGGAAGCAATGGTCCCCATTGCGTTAAGTTCCTCCATGAGATGAGGAAATTTCTGCTGAACTTGGTCCCTGGTGAACCACTTTCCTTGGTGCAGGAGTTGGCCAGCTTTGACAACCCGATACAGTTGGATCTGCTGTTGACGAGTGTTCTTGATTTGCATGTCCATGATACAATCTGTGGTGGCCTGTTCCATGCAGTCTGGGTTTAACTCTGTTGGTGTGAGTTGTTCTGCAATGTCCGAGGTGTCCAGTAGAGGTGGGAAGTAAGGACGAAGGTGATCCACATTGAAGACTGGGTGCAGACCAAGGAATGGTGGAACACTGAGCTCGAAGGCATTGTTCCCTACAGCCTTGGTGATGGTGTACGGCCCGTACCAGAGCAGGCGAAGCTTGCGGTGGGGTCCAGTGAGGCGCTCCTTCTGCAAATGTAGCCATACTTTGTCGCCCACCTGGAAGTTGTGTGGCACTTGGTGTTGATCATGGCGTTGCTTGTACTTGGCATTGGCTCTGTCCAATATATCATGAACCTGTTGGCGGATGTGTTGAATGCACTCGACGAAGCTACTTGCTTTTTCAACTTCAGACTCGACATGAGCTGAATTGGCCTGAGCAGCTGCAAATGGCATGGCTACGTCAATGGGACATAGTGGCTGGAATCCCAAGCCCACCTGAAAGGGGCTATGGCCGATTGAACTGTGGAGAGCCCGATTATAACTATGTTGTACATAAGGGAGGCTCTCGTCCCATGTGCGTGGATGATTTGAATTGTACATGCGCAGAATGTGCACAATCATTCTGTTGACGACCTCTGTCTGGCCATCTGTTTGGGGATGGAAAGCTGTGGACTTGGTGAGCTTGGTATCCAACATCAACCAGAGGTTGGACCAAAATGTGTTGAGGAACCTACTATCCCGATCTAATATGATAGACTGTGGGATCCCAAAGTGCACCCACACTCGTTCAAAGAAGAGTTTAGCAGTGGCTTCTGCTGTGATATTCTTCTTGCAGGCCGCCATAATGGCCATCTTCGAGAATCTGTCGACGACCACAAAAACACAGTCATTTCCCTGCTTAGTAGAAGGCGGGCCCGACATGTAATCCATGGAGATGGATTCCCAAGGTCGACTAGGGGTAGGTAGAGGAGTATATAGGCCTTGCTTCTTGATGGTCGGTTTGGCAATGGCACAAGCAGTGCAGGATCTGATGTGCTTCTCGACATCCTTTCGAAGATTCGGCCAATAGAAATACTTCTGCAGGATTGCTACTGTTTTCTCGACCCCGAAATGCCCAGCGACTCGACTGTAGTGTGCTTCCCATATCATCTTGGCACGCTCGCTTGAAGGAACACAAAGGTGTCCCATGTGACATAAAAGTGCATCTTGGAGGTGAAAATTTGGAACTTGCGCACCCCCCAAGAGTGCCTTGTAAGTGTGGCCGAATTCTGGGTCACTCTCATAGAGAAGCGGCCAATCAGAAGTCTCGTGCCCACAAGAGTTGAGCACGGTGGTGAGTGCCACGATCGGTGGTCGGCTGAGGCAGTCTGCAACATTATTGGTGCTACCCTTCTTGTACTTGATGTTCAAATGAAACTATTGCAGATATGTGGACCACTTCTGATGGCGATCATTCTGCAACTTCCCTTGTGTCTGTATGAACTGCAAGGGCCTGTGGTCTGTGTGGATGATTGTTTCCTTCCCCAAAATGTAATGCTTCCATTGTCAACAAGCTTGCACAATGGAATACATTTCTTTGTCATATGTGGGGTACTTGCAAACTGTGTCAGACAATGTCTCACTGTGAAATGCCATTGGATGTCCCTTTTGAGTAAGAACTGCTCCAATAGCATAGTCAGAGGCATCTGTCTCGATCTCAAATGGCTGTTGCAAGTCTGGTAAAGTGAGCACTGGGGCAGAACAGAGGCGATTTTTCAATTCTGTGAACGCCTTCTGTTGAGGTTCCGACCAAAAAAAATTTGCTCTCACTCCTCCCTTGGTGACTTGACTCAAGGGCCAAGTGATATGAGAGAATCCCAACACGAACCTCCGGTAGAAATTAGCAAGACCCAGAAAGCTGCGAAGCTCTGTTATAGTGGTTGGGGCTAGCCAATCCCGAATGACTTGGATCTTGGCTGGATCCACATGCACCCCCCTTTCATCAATAATGTATCCCAGATATTGAACCTAGGTCATGCCAAAAGTGCACTTCTCCAAATTGGCACATAACTTGTGTTGCCGCAGTGTTTGGAGGACTTGTCGGATGTGGTGAAGGTGCTCTTCCCAAGTCTGGCTGAAGATCAGAATGTCATCCAAGTACACCACTAAAAATGAGTTGGTGAATGGCCGCAAGATGTCATCCATCATCCTCATGAAGGTGGCGGGAGCATTCGTCAACCCGAAAGGCATGACCAACCATTCGAAAAGGCCTTCCTTGGCTTTGAAGGCAGTCTTCCACACATCGGAGGGTTCAATCGGTACCTGGTGATACCCCGACTTCAAGTCAATCTTGCTGAAATATTTTGCACCTTTGAGTTGGTCCAGAAGGTCATCAATCCGTGGGATTGGGTACCTATTCCAGACATTGATCTTGTTCAGCACCGGAGTAGTCCAATCTGATCTCCATGTCCCATCCTTCTTACGGCCACCAACACGATCGGGGCTCCCACAGGGCGATGAACTTGGTCGATGTGACATTTCTGCGTGACTCCTGAATACGTCTGTGATTTCATCATTCTCGAGAACGAGCAAATCGATCGGTCCATTAGGTAGCGGCGCACCTGGGGTTAGATCAATCGGGTGCTTGACCTGACAGTGCAGAGGAACCCCTGTGGGTGAGGTGAATATGTCCCCGTATTCCTCCACAACCTTATCCATTTGTTGTTGTTGTGCAGAGGAGCCCTGTCTGGAGGTCGTGACCACAGTCTTCTTCTTGCCCTGGGGGCGGATCATCAGGAAAATGAATTTCCTGGTTTGGGAAATGAGCTTACTGCATTGTTTTGCAGTAACCAAAGAGATAGCGGAAGGAGGTGGTACCTCTGGTATCCTGTACAACTTATTTCCCAAAGTAACAATAACAGCACGAGGCCGAGACTCATACACAGCATGACGCTTCCACAAGTATGGTTGTCCTAATAATACATCAGAAACATCAATAGGAGCAACGTCACATAATACCTCATCAGTGAAGGGCTTGATGCTATAGGGAAGGCGACACTGCTGGCTGACGCGGAGATCTCGTCCTTAGTGAAGCCACCCGATGGTGTATGGATGTGGGTGAGCTGTGGTCGGCAAGCCCAACCGCTTCACGGCGTCTGCTGAAATGAGGTTCTTTTGGCTCCCATTGTCGAAAATGAACTGTACCGGGGAGCCCTTTACCCACATCTGGGAGTGGAAGAGACGTTCCTCCTCCTCTAGATCTTCCGGTTCCTCCTTTTGGATCTTTGTAGTGGCAACAGTGGCATTGGGCTCCGCATCAATAATATGTTTCCCTTTTTAATTCGCCTTTTCAGGTTCTGATTTGGAGTCAAAGCATGCATCTGACTCAGAAGCCCTCATCTCGGCCACTAGCGACTACTTGGCCCGACACTCACTTGTGTTGTGAGTGGAGCTCTTATGGAACTCACACCACTTTCTCGTGTCCTTATTTGGCTTTGCAGTGCTGTTCTTTTCTTGTGGCTTTGATGATTTGTCTTTAGCCGCCATGCCTTGGCTCTATCCTTTGTTTTTCGGTTTGGAAGCACCTTTCCCTTGCTTTTGATTCGCAGATCCAAAGTATCGCTTCTTCTGCTTGAATTTTTGCTCAATCTTGGCAGCATACCGGTATGCCGTACCAAGCGAGGAGATGTCGAGGAACTCCATTTCCTCCTGGATGTATCTGTGCAGACAGCTGCGATACTTTAGCACCAGATGTTTCTCTGAATCTTTGATACCCAACTTTGTGCGCAGGGTATGGAACAGATTCGTCAGCTCATGCACATCTTGATCCCTTTGTTGTCGCGGCGTGGTCCATTGTATGTACTTGTCCTCATAGCTCCCCACGGGATAGTACTGTTCCTTGATGGCGTCTCGGAAAGAATTCCAAGTTGGTACGGCCGAGAACAGAGAGGGTTCTGTCTGGTCCTTGTTCTCACAGTAGGTTTCCCACCAGTCCTTAACATGGGGGTAGCTTTGAGGAGTGCAAAAATAATCTTCTCCCGGTCTGAAAAGTCATGAACAGAGAAATATCCTTCTAATAGATTCAACCATCTATCTACGGCGTCTGCGTCTATTTGACCCTCAAATATGGGAATGTCAAAATTTACTTGTACCTTAAAGGGAGTCGCAACTCCAGAGTGGCTACTGGATGCAGATGCGCCGCCGGTGGGCAGCCGTTGAAGGATCTGAGCAAAGCTATCCATCATCGCGTTCCTTTGTTTTTCGAGGGCCTCCTCGAGCAATATTTTGATAGGATCTCCTGCTCCCTCGTCTTTCTTTTCGTCCCCCATGGGCGTCCGTCGAGGTTTGCGAGGCTGATCTTGCAAAGGTTCCACCAGATCGAGCCCTAGCTCCTTATACCCCGACCTCGTTGGGGACATGCAAAGAAGGATCAAGAAAAAGCAGACCGCTCCGATACCACTGATCCAGATTTATGCAGGAACGCAACAAAATAAACATATAACCATAAATACAGAGATGCAGCGGAAATAATACTTCATTTCATTAATATCAAAGAACTGAAATTTGCTTACAGACAGAATGGAAATAAAACTAGCTAGGGCGCTGGTAGCTATCTCTGAGAAGAGATGTGGCGGCTACAGGCCTCTGAACTGTGTTACAATGAGGCTCGAGGGCCTATTTATCATTGAGAAACAATGGGAAATCCTAAACAGCCAAAACCCTAACCCTAGGAGATGAAGCGCCAAAACTATGGGCCCCGTTTGGGTAAATTGGTGTTTCAACTTCCCAGGGGCGTAACTTTGGCATACGATCTCCGTTTGACGCGTACCATACCTCGTTAGAAATATCTATCCGAGGACTTCAAATTTGGAATGAGCAACATCGGTCCATGGACCCATGTTGCTCTCTGTTTTCCCAAAAAACGTCGTTTAGGGCCTCAAAACGGCTCCGGAAGTTTAGGACCCGAAAAACTGCTAAAAATAGTAAACTGTGCCGAAAATGAAAAGGCGAAATAGACAATGGTGGAGCCCCAAGTGGAATAGGTGGGTGACCACCAATATCCTGGATCGGGAAGTTCACGACGAAAAAGCGCTAAAAATAATGGCTTGTGCCGGCGAAAAAATGAAGGAAGCAAATGGGTGGAGCCCCCGAGTGGAATAGGCGGGTGACCACCAATATCCCTGGATCATTCCTCCCCCCTTGGCGGCTTAATGGTCCCCATTGCGTTAAGTTCCTCCATGAGATGAGGAAATTTCTGCGGAACTTGGTCCCTGGTGAACCACTTTCCTTGGTGCAGGAGTTGGCCAGCTTTGACAACCCGATATAGTTGGATCTTTTGTTGGTGAGTGTTCTTGATTTGCATGTCCATGATACAATATGTGGGGGCATGTTCCATGCAGTCTGGATTTAACTCTGTTGGTGTGAGTTGTTCTGCAATGTCCGAGGTGTCTAGTAGAGGTGGGAAGTAAGGACGAAGGCGATCCACATTGAAAACTGGGTGCAGACCAAGGAATGGTGGAATACTGAGCTCGAAGGCATTGTTCCCTACGGCCTTGGTGATGGTTTACGGCCCGTATCGGAGCGGGTGAAGCTTGCGGTGGGGTCCAGTGAGGCGCTCCTTCTGCAAATGTAGCCATACTTTGTCGCCCACCTGGAAATTGTGTGGCACCCGGTGTTGATCATGGCGTTGCTTGTACTTGGCATTGGCTCTTTCCAACATATCATGAACCTATTGGCAGATGTGTTGAATGCGCTCGATGAAGCTACTTACTTTGTCAACTTCAGACTGGACATGAGCTGAATCGGCCTGAGTAGCTGCAAATGACATGGCTACGTCAATGGGACATAGTGGCTGGAATCCCAAGCCCACCTGAAAGGGGTTATGGCCGATTGAACTGTGGAGAGCCCGATTATAACTATGTTGTACATAAGGGAGGCTCTCGTCCCATGTGCGTGGATGCTTTGAATTGTACATGCGCAGAATGTGTACAATCATTATGTTGACGACCTCTGTCTGGCCATCTGTTTGGGGATGGAAAGCTGTGGACTTGGTGAGCTTTGTGTCCAACATTGACCAGAGGCTGGACCAAAATGTGCTGAGGAACCTGCTATCTCGATCTGATATGATAGGCTGTGGGATCCCAAAGTGCACCCACACTCGTTCAAAGAAGAGTTTAGCAGTGGCTTCTGCTGTGATATTCTTCTTACAGGCCGCTATAATGGCCATCTTCGAGAATCTGTCAACGACCACGAAAACACAGTCATTTCCATTCTTAGTAGAAGGCAGGCCCGACATGTAATCCATGGAGATGGATTCCCACGGTCGACTAGGGGTAGGTAGTGGAGTATATATGCCTTGCTTCTTGATGGTCGGTTTGGCAATGGCACAAGCAGTGCAGGATCTGATGTGCTTCTCGACATCCTTTCGAAGGTTCGGCCAATAGAAATACTTCTGTAGTATTGCTATTGTTTTCTCGACCCCAAAATGCGCAACGAATTGACTGTAGTGTGCTTCCCATATCATCTTGGCATGCTCGCTTGAAGGAA
Source organism: Pinus albicaulis (assembly GCA_034641835.2). Lineage (NCBI taxonomy): Eukaryota > Viridiplantae > Streptophyta > Pinopsida > Pinales > Pinaceae > Pinus > Pinus albicaulis. Next base: position 1,720,563,299 of record CM076578.1, on the reverse strand, counting down.
CACAAAGGTGTCCCAGGTGACATAAAAGTGCATCTTGGAGGTGAGAATTTGGAACTTGCGTGCCCCCCAAGAGTGCCTTGTAAGTGTGGCCGAATTCTGGGTCACTCTCATAGAGAAGCGGCCAATCAGAAGTCTCGTGCCCACAAGAGTTGAGCACGGTGGTGAGCGCCACGATAGGTGGTCGGCTGAGGCAGTCTGCAACATTATTGGTGCTACCCTTCTTGTACTTGATGTTCAAATGAAACTGTTGCAGATATGTGGACCACTTCTGATGGCGATCAGTCTGCAACTTCCCTTGTGTCTGTATGAACTGCAGGGGCCGGTGGTCTGTGTGGATGATTGTTTCCTTCCCCAAAATGTAATGCTTCCATTGTCGACAGGCTTGCACAATGAAATACATTTCTTTGTCATAGGTGGGATACTTGCGAACTGTCTCAGACAATGTCTCACTGTGATATGCCACTGGATGTCCCTGTTGAGTAAGAACTGCCCCAATAGCATAGTCGGAGGCATCTGTCTCGATCTCAAATGGCTGTTGCAAGTCTGGTAAAGTGAGCACTGGGGCAGAACAGAGGCGGTTTTTCAGTTCTGTGAACGCCTTCTGTTGAGGTTCCGACCAAAAAATTTTTTCTCTCTCTCCTCCCTTGGTGACTTGACTCAAGGGCCAAGTGATATGAGAGAATCCCAACACGAACCTCCGATAGAAATTAGCAAGACCCAGAAAGCTGCGAAGCTCTGTTATAGTGGTTGGGGCTGGCCAATCTTGAATGACTTGGATCTTGGCTGGATCCACATGCACCCCCCTTTCATCAATAATGTATCCCAGATATTGAACCTGGGTCATGCCAAAAGTGCACTTCTCCAAATTGGCACACAACTTGTGTTGCCGCGGTGTTTGGAGGACTTGTCGGATGTGGTGAAGGTGCTCTTCCCAAGTCTGGCTGAAGATCAGAATGTCATCCAAGTACACCACTACAAATGAGTTGGTGAATGGCCGCAAGATGTCATCCATCATCCTCATGAAGGTTGTGGGAGCATTCGTTAACCCGAAAGGCATGACCAGCCATTCAAAAAGGCCTTCCTTGGCTTTGAAGGCAGTCTTCCACACATCGGAGGGTTCAATTGGTACCTGGTGATACCCAGATTTCAGGTCGATCTTGCTGAAATATTTTGCACCTTTGAGTTGGTCTAAAAGGTCATCAATCCATGGGATTGGGTACCTATTCCAAATAGTGATTTTTTCAGCACTCGATAGTCAATACAGAGTCTCCACTTCCCATCCTTCTTCTGTACCAACACGATCGGGCTCCCACAGGGCGATGAACTTGGTTTGATGTGACCTTTCTGCAACAGCTCCTGAATCTGCCTCTTGATTTCATCATTCTCCAGAACATACAACCGATAGATCGGTCCATTAGGTAGCAGCGCACTTGGGGTCAAATCAATCGGGTGCTTGACCTGACAGTGCAAAGGAACTCCTGTGGGTGAGGTGAATATGTCCCTGTACTCCTCCATAACCTTATCCATTTGTTGTTGTCGTGCAGAGGAGCCCTGTCTGGAGGTCATGGCCACAGTCTTCTTCTTGCCCTGGGGGCGGATCATCAGGAAAATGATTTTCCTGGTTTGGGAAATGAGCTTATTGCATTGTTTTGCAGTAACCAAAGAGATATTGGTAGGAGGTGGTACCTCTGGTATCCTGTACAACTTATTTCCCAAAGTAACAATAACAGCATGAGGTCGAGACTCATACAAAGCATGACGCTTCCACAAGTATGGTTGTCCTAATAATACATCAGAAAAATCAATAGGAGCAACGTCACATAATACCTCATCCGTGAAGGGCTTGATGCTATAGGGAATGCGACATTGTTGGCTGACGCGGAGATCTCGTCCTTGGTGAAGCCACCCGATGGTGTATGGATGTGGGTGAGCTGTGGTCGGCAAGCCCAACCGCTTCACAGCGTCTATTGAAATGAGGTCCTTTTGGCTCCCATTGTCAACAATGAACTGTACCGGGGAGCCCTTTACCCACATCTGGGAGTAGAAGAGACGTTCCTCCTCCTCTGGATCTTCCGGTTCCTCCTTCTGGATCTTTGTAGTGGCAACAGTGGCGTTGGGCTCCGCATCAATAATTTGTTTCCATTTTTCATTCCCCTTTTCAGGTTCTGATTCAGAGTCAGAGCATGCATCTGACTCAGAAGCCCTCATCTCGGCCACTAGCGACTGCTTGGCCCGACACTCACTTGTGTTGTGAGTGGAGCTCTTATGGAACTCACACCACTTTCCCGTGTCCTTCTTTGGCTTTGCGGTGCTGTTCTTTTCTTATGGCTTCGATGAGTTGTCTTTAGCCGCCATGCCTTGGCTCGGTCCTTTGTTCTGCGGTTTGGAAGCACCTTTCCCTTGCTTTTGATTCGCAGATCCAAAGTCTCGCTTCTTCTGCTTGAATTTCTACTCAATCTTGGCAGCATACCGGTATGTCGTACCAAGCGAGGAGATGTCAAGGAACTCCATTTCCTCCTGAATGTATTTGTGCAGACAGCTGCGATACTTTAGCACCAGATGTTTCTCTGAATCTTTGATGCCCAACTTTGTGCGCAGGGTATGGAACAGATTCGTCAGCTCATGCACATCTTGATCCCTTTGTTGTCGCAGCGTGGTCCATTGTATGTACTTGTCCTCATAGCTCCCCACGGGATAGTACTGTTCCTTGACGGCGTCTCGGAAAGAATTCCAAGTTGGTACAGCTGAGAATAGAGAGGGCTTTGTCTGGTCCTTGTTCTCACAGTAGGTTTCCCACGAGTCCTTAACATGGGGGGTAGCTTTGAGGAGTGCAAAAATAATCTTCTCCCGGTCTGAAAAGTCATGAACAGAGAAATATCCTTCTAATAGATTCAACCATCTATCTACGGCATCTGCGTCTATTTGACCCTAAAATATGGGAATGTCAAAATTTACTTGTACCTTAAAGGGAGTCGCAACTCCAGAGTGGCTACTGGATGCAGATGCGCCGCCGGTGGGCAGCCGTTGAAGGATCTGAGCAAAGCTATCCATCATCGCGTTCCTTTGTTTTTAGAGGGCCTCCTCGAGCAATATTTTGATAGGATCTCCTGCTCCCTCATCTTTCTTTTCATCCCCCATGGGTGTCCGTCGAGGTTTGCAAGGATGATCTTGCAAAGGTTCCACCAGATCAAGCCCTAGCTCCTTATACCCCGACCTCGTTGGGGACATGCAAAGAAGGATCGAGAAAAAGCAGACCGCTCTGATACCACTGATCCGGATTTATGCAGGAACGCAACAGAATAAACATATAACCATAAATACAGAGATGCGGCGGAAATAACACTTCATTTCATTAATATCAAAGAACTGAAATTTGCTTACAGACAGAATGGAAATAAAACTAGCTAGGGCGCTGGTAGCTATCTCTGAGAAGAGATGTGGTGGCTACAGGCCTCTGAACTGAGTTACAATGAGGCTCTAGGGCCTATTTATTATTTATAAACAATTTGAAATCCTAAACAGCCAAAACCCTAACCCTAGGAGATGAAGCGCCAAAACTATGGGCCCCGTTTGGGTAAATTGGTGTTTCAACTTCCCAGGGGCGTAACTTTGGCATACGATCTCCGTTTGATGCGTACCATACCTCGTTAGAAATATCTACCCGAGGACTACAAATTTGGAATGAAAAAAATCAGTCCATAGACCCATTTTTCTCTCTGTGTTCCCAAAAAACGTCGTTTAGGGCCTCAAAACGGCTCCAGAAGTTCAGGACCCGAAAAACTGCTAAAAATAGTAAACTGTGTCAAAACTGAAAAACTGAAAGAGACAATGGTGGAGCCCCAAGTGGAATAAGCGGGTGACCACCAATATCCACCTGGATCATTCCTCCCCCCTTAGGAAGCAATGGTCCCCATTGCGTTAAGTTCCTCCATGAGATGAGGAAATTTCTGCTGAACTTGGTCCCTGGTGAACCACTTTCCTTGGTGCGGGAGTTGGCCAGCTTTGACAACCCGATATAGTTGGATCTTCTGCTGGCGAGTGTTCTTGATTTGCATGTCCATGATGCAATCTGTGGTGGCCTGTTCCATGCAGTCTGGATTTAACTCAGTTGGTGTGAGTTGTTCTGTAATGTCCGAGGTGTCCAGTAGAGGTGGGAAGTAAGGACAAAGGCGATCCACATTGAAGACTGGGTGCAGACCAAGGAATGGTGGAATACTGAGCTCGAATGCATTGTTCCCTACAGCCTTGGTGATGGTGTACGGCCCGTATTGGAGCGGGCGAAGCTTGCGGTGGGGTCCAGTGAGGCGCTCCTTCTGCAAATGTAGCCATACTTTGTCGCCCACCTGGAAGTTGTGTGGCACCCGGTGTTGATCATGGCGTTGCTTGTAATTGGCATTGGCTCTGTCCAATATATCATGAACCTGTTGGCGGATGTGTTGAATGCGCTCGATGAAGCTACTTGCTTTGTCAACTTCAGACTGGACATGAGCTGAATTGGCCTGAGCAGCTGCAAATGGCATGGCTACGTCGATGGGACATAGTGGCTGGAATCCCAATCCCACCTGAAAGGGGCTATGGCCGATTGAACTGTGGAGAGCCCGATTATAACTATGTTGTACATAAGGGAGGCTCTCGTCCCATGTGCGTGGATGCTTTGAATTGTACATGCGAAGAATGTGTACAATCATTCTGTTGACGACCTCTGTCTGGCCATCTGTTTGGGGATGGAAAGCTGTGGACTTGGTGAGCTTGGTATCCAACATCGACCAGAGGCTGGACCAAAATGTGCTGAGGAACTTGCTATCCCGATCTGATATGATAGACTTTGGGATCCCAAAGTGCACCCACACTCGTTCAAAGAAGAGTTTAGCAGTGGCTTCTGCTGTGATATTCTTCTTGCAGGCTGCCATAATGGCCATCTTTGAGAATCTGTCGACGACCACAAAAACACAGTCATTTCCCTGGTTAGTAGAAGGCAGGCCCGACATGTAATCCATGGAGATGGATTCCCAAGGTCGACTAGGGGTAGGTAGAGGAGTATATAGGCCTTGCTTCTTGATGGTCGGTTTGGTAATGGCACAAGCAGTGCAGGATCTGATGTGCTTCTCGACATCCTTTCGAAGGTTCGACCAATAGAAATACTTCTGCAGGATTGCTACTGTTTTCTCGACCCCGAAATGCCCAGCAACTCGACTGTAGTGTGCTTCCCATATCATCTTGGCACGCTCGCTTGAAGGAACAAAAAGGTGTCCCATGTGACATAAAAGTGCATCTTGGAGGTGAAAATTTGGAACTTGCGTACCCCCCAAGAGTGCCTTGTAAGTGTGGCCGAATTCTGGGTCACTCTCATAGAGAAGCGGCCAATCAGAAGTCTCGTGCCCACAAGAGTTGAGCACAGTGGTGAGCACCACGATCGGTGGTCGGCTGAGGCAGTCTGCAACATGATTGGTGCTACCCTTCTTATACTTGATGTTCAAATGAAACTGTTGCAGATATGTAGACCACTTCTGATGGCGATCATTCTGCAACTTCCCTTGTGTCTGTATGAACTGCAGGGGCCTGTGGTCTGTGTGGATGATTGTTTCCTTCCCCAAAATGTAATTCTTCCATTGTCGACAAGCTTGCACAATGGAGTACATTTCTTTGTCATATGTGGGGTACTTGCGAACTGTGTCAGACAATGTCTCACCGTGAAATGCCACTGGATGTCCCTGTTGAGTAAGAACTGCCCCAATAGCATAGTCAGAGGCATCTGTCTCGATCTCAAATGGCTGTTGCAAGTCTGGTAAAGTGAGCACTGGGGCAGAACAGAAGCGGTTTTTCAGTTCTGTGAACGCCTTCTGTTGAGGTTCCGACCAAAATTTTTTTGCTCTCGCTCCTCCCTTGGTGACTTGACTCAAGGGCCAAGTGATATGAGAGAATCCCAACATGAACCTCCGATAGAAATTAGCAAGACCCAGAAAGCTGCGAAGCTCTGTTATAGTGGTTGGGGCTGGCCAATCCTGAATGACTTGGATCTTGGCTGGATCCACATGCACCCCCCTTTCATCAATAATGTATCCCAGATATTGAACTTGGGTCATGCCAAAAGTGCACTTCTCCAAATTGGCACACAACTTGTGTTACCGCAATGTTTGGAGGTCTTGTCGGATGTGGTGCAGGTGCTCTTCCCAAGTCTGGTTGAAGATCAGAATGTCATCCAAGTACAACACTACAAATGAGTTGGTGAATGGCCACAAGATGTCATCCATCATCCTCATGAAGGTTGCGGGAGCATTCGTTAACCCGAAAGGCATGACCAGCCATTCAAAAAGGCCTTCCTTGGCTTTGAAGGCAATCTTCCACACATCGGAGGGTTCAATTGGTACCTGGTGATACCCAGACTTCAGGTCGATATTGCTGAAATATTTTGCACCTTTGAGTTGGTCCAGAAGTTCATCAATCCAAGGGATTGGGTACCTATTCCGAACAGTGATCTTGTTCAGCGCTCGATAGTCAATACAGAGTCTCCACGTCGCATCCTTCTTCTATACCAACATGATCGGGCTCCCACAGGGCGATGAACTTGGTTTGATGTGACCTTTCTGCAAAAGCTCCTGAATCTGCCTCTTGATTTCATCATTCTCCAGAACAGAGAGCCGATAGATCGGTCCATTAGGTAGCGACACACCTAGGGTCAGATCAATCGGCGTTGACCCGACATGTCACAGAACCCCCAGGGTGAGGTGGATATTTTACCTCCCACAACCTTATCCATTTGTTGTTGTTGGTGCAGAGAGCCTCACCCTGGAGGTCGTGGCCAGCTTCTTCTTGCTCCTGGGATCACCGTTGAGCAAACGAATTTCCTGTTTGGGAAATGAGCTACTCAGATTGTTTTATAAAAGTAACCAAAGAGATAGTGGTAGAAAATTTCCGGTATCCTGTACAACTTATTTCCCAAAGTAACAATAACAGCACGAGGTCGAGACTCATACACAGCATGATGCTTCCACAAGTATGGTTGTCCTAATAATACATCAGAAACATCAATTGGAGAAACGTCACATAATACCTCATCCGTGAAGGGCTTGATGCTATAGGGAAGGTGACACTGTTGGCTGACGCGGAGATCTCGTCCTTGGTGAAGCCACCCGATGGTGTATGAATGTGGGCGAGCTGTGGTCGGCAAGCCCAAACGCTTCACGGCGTCTGTTGAAATGAGGTTCTTTTGGCTCCCATTTTTGATAATGAACTGTACTGGGGAGCCCTTTACCCACATCTGGGAGTGGAAGAGATGTTCCTCCTCCTCTGGATCTTCCGTCTACCTTCGACCTTGTGGCAACACGGGCGGTCTGATCACGATTTGTTTCTTCATTCCCCCTTTTTGTGTTCGATTCGGAGTCGCAGCATGCGATCTCGACTCGGCCTCAGGCCACTAGCGACTGCTTGGCCCGACACTCACTTGTGTTGTGAGTGGAGCTCTTACGGAACTCACACCACTTTCCCGTGTCCTTCTTTGGATTTGAGGTGTTGTTATTTTCTTGTGGCTTCGATGAGTTGTATTTAGCTGCCATGCCTTGGCTCTGTCGTTTTTTTTGCGGTTTGGAAGCACCTTTCCCTTGCTTTCGATTCGCAGATCCAAAGTCTCGCTTCTTCTGCTTGAATGTCTGCTCAATCTTGGCAGCATACCGGTATGTCGTACCAAGCGAGGAGATGTCGAGGAACTCCATTTCCTCCTGAATGTATCTGTGCAGATAGCTGCGATACTTTAGCACTAGATGTTTCTCTGAAACTTTGATACCCAACTTTGTGCGCAGGGTATGGAACAGATTTGTTAGCTCATGCACATCTTGATCCCTTTGTTGTCGCAATGTGGTCCATTGTATGTACCTGTCCTCATAGCTCCCCATGGGATAGTACTGTTCCTTGACGGTGTCTCGGAAATAATTCCAAGTTGGCACAGCCGAGAACAGAGAGGGTCTGCCCGTTCCTTTGTTCTCGTCAGTAGGTTTCCCACCGGCCTTTGAATGGGGGTAGCTTTCGAGGAGTGCAAAATAATCTCTCTCCCTATTCCCTCGAAAAGTCATGAACCGAGAAATATCCTTCTAACAGATTCAACCATCTATCTACGCCATCTGCGTCTATTTGACCCTCAAATATGGGAATGTCAAAATTTACTTGTACCTTAAAAGGAGTCGCGCCTCCAGAGTGGCTGCTGGATGCAGATGCGCCGCCGGTGGGTAGCCGTTGAAGGATCTGAACAAAGTTATCCATCATCATGTTCCTTTGTTTTTCGAGGGCCTCCTCGAGCAATATTTTGATAGGATCTCCTGCTCCCTCATCTTTCTTTTCGTCCCCCATGGGCGTCCGTCGAGGTTTGCGAGGCTGATCTTGCAAAGGTTCCACCAGATCAAGCCCTAGCTCCTTATACCCCGACCTCGTCGGGGACATGCAAAGAAGGATCGAGAAAAAGCAGACCGCTCTGATACCACTGATCCGGATTTATGCAGGAACGCAACAGAATAAACACATAACCATAAATACAGAGATGCAGCGGAAATAACACTTCATTTCATTATTATCAAAGAACTGAAATTTGCTTACAGACAGAATGGAAATAAAACTAGCTAGGGCGCTGGTAGCTATCTCCGAGAAGAGATGTGGCGGCTACAGGCCTCTGAACTGAGTTACAATGAGGCTCGAGGGCCTATTTATTATTTAGAAACAATGGGAAATCCTAAACAGCCAAAACCCTAACCCTAGGAGATGAAGCGCCAAAACTATGGGCTCCGTTTGGGTAAATTGGTGTTTCAACTTCCCAGGGACGTAACTTTGGCATACGATCTCCGTTTGACGCATACCATACCTCGTTAGAAAGATCTATCCGAGGACTACAAATTTGGAATGAGAAAAATTCTTTCATGGACCCAAGTTGCTCTCCGTTTTCCCAAAAAACATCGTTTAGGGCCTGAAAACGGCTCCGGAAGTTCAGGACCCGAAAAACTGCTAAAAATAGTAAACTATGCCGAAACTGAAAAACTGAAAGAGAAAATGGTGGAGCCCCAAGTGGAATAGGTGGGTGACCACCAATATACACCTGGATCAAATCCTTAACTACTCCTTAATCCCGATTGGAACCACTTCACCATCCAGCCTAAAAGATCTGAATTTGCTCAGCTACCTTGCCCTGTGAACACCTCCTTTAGACCTTGATTCAGTCTTTTTTTCTTGACACTTTAAATCCATAGCCCAATGGTAAATAGACAATCATCTGTCCATCTGAATCAGTAACTCCACCACTAACTCAAATCAAATCAAAACCCAATCCATCTTACATAACTAGCCTAAAATAAACTAAAAACAACAAAATTAAATCATAAAGAGAGAAGCCTCTCTGAGTATTAGGAAGGCTAGATCCTTAACTCAAAAGTAGGTTTTTGGTTACCTCGATGAGTTCTTTCTTTAACCTTTAGAAATTACTAAGTGATAACATACCCAAGGAAACTACGCAAGGAATTAGGAATCCTGGAGGGTATATAATTGGTTAAGTATTGGTCAAGGCTTGTCTAGAAATTACTGAGATATATAGAGATAATGCAGAGGTTTCTCTGGTTGGAGAAAATTATTGTAATATTCTCATATTTTCTGGCTTTTGTAATATACAGATAGTGGGGTTTTTAGTTGTGGATTTCCTCACAAAATATTTGTGTATTATGTTATTGAAATTATTTCTCCTTCATGTTTTGTGATTTCCTGATTGTAATTGGTTTTCACAATTGGTTTTTTGATAACTTGTTTTTCAACTTAAAATACTATGACTGTATTTACACTTCAAAAATTACTACCAATTTTTTGAGGTTGACCTAGAATTTGTTGTATGTCGTCAATTATATCAATAAATGTTTTGGATAAAATGTTTTATGCATTATAATAAAATGATGTAGACATTGGAGGATTTTCAAATAAAACAAGTGACACCTAGTTCCTTTTTTGGTTAGATGTTGATCTAGTGCAGTTCCTTTTGATAAATTTCTTTAAGACTTAAAATAAAATGATGTACCTATTTTAAGGCCCAGAATAAATGTTTAGTTTTCCCACATTTTTTTTCTTATATATAACACTCTCCTTGTATGAAGGAAACTCTATGATTGCCTTAGTAAAGGTTATATTGAGCCGCTAATTACCTTTAAAAGTTTTCAGCCTCATGTCCATGAACACTAACTTTACCAACATAAAACATGATCAATAATTTTTTTTATAATGGTCAGTGATACTTGTATTGTGGGAATGGTTCTTATTTTTCCAATATTGTTATTCCTATAGATAACACTCTTCACACATGAAGGAATCTCTAGGATTTCCTTTCCAAAGGAATTTAGGAACTTGATAGAGGCTCTAGGATTTCCTTAGTAGTGGTTATTGATTCTCCTATTGTGGGAATGGCTCCTAGTTTTCCAATATTGTTATTCTTATAGATAACACGCTTTAGGCATGAAGGAAGCTCTAGGCTTGCCTTAGTAAAGGTTTTATTGAGCTCCATTTCAACCATTTCCAATATAAACTCATTTCCAGTAATGGTATCCATGATTTTATACAGTTTGTCTTGGAAAAAAAATTTGTAAAGTGCTTAGTCTATCCATGCGTGTATACACCTATTAGCCATGACATGATTTGGTAGTGCTTATGGTGGTGAGACTCGATCTATAGGGATTCACTTTGGATCTATTTGATTTCACACTAGATATGGATTTGTGCCTTGGTCTCAATCTAGTAGATTATATAGTTATTGATCTATGTTATTCCCTGTGGTGAGCAAGACTAGCTAAGGATTTGGCCTTTTGGTACACTAGCTAAGATGAGAGCTATAAAAGAAGCAAGCCAAACAGAATGAAATGAATAAACCCACTTGCAACATACAAGGATAAATGTTTTGTACAGTTCAATGTTTTGAGTTCATTTCATGGTCTCATGTGACAATTTTTGCATGAGATTACACTGGAAATGAGTTTATGCTATATAGGTTGTCTTCAGAAAAAAAAAAAAAAAAAATAGTAACAATAAATGACTTGAACAAAGATCAAGCAGCCTGAGAAAACTGAAATGCACGGTGTTCAAAATTTGAAGTAAATAAAATGAAATACATATTGTGCAAAAAATAAAATCAATGAAATGAAATACATACTATGAAAAAATTGAAATAAAGAACCTGAATATATTGTGAAATTTTCTCTAATGGTATGTCTCGAGGGTTGGTGAATATTTTTAATGTTAAAAATGAAAATATAGAAAGGGTTGAACTTCTTATATATTTTTTTCACTTGAAATTGAATGGTAACAAGGATTGACATGGATTACAATCTCCAAATTTTGAATGTGTGTTCTGGATTGATTTGGATGTGATCCAATGGCTAGAAAGTTTCTATGGTTGATTTGTGTGCTTTAATTTGTTTTAATGGGAAATTTAATGGGTTGGATGTCATTTATTGAATTTAATGGTTTGGGTGTAATTTATTTGATTTAATGGGTTGGATATCATTTATTGAATTTAATAGATTGGGTGTCATTTATTGAATTTAATGGGTTGGGTGTAATTTATTGAACACAGTGAGTTGAATTATTGAATAACACGTTTTTTATGGCTGGCATACATCAACCTTTTTATATGTGCAAGTATGAATGTGAATTTGGGATACATAGCTCCAATTCAATTCAGTAGGGGTTGAAGAGATTGTTACCTTGTACTAGTGGTGTTGAGAATGGCAACAAGAAATCTTGGAAAGGACATCAAGAAATATGCTAATTTAATTTTCCCTTGAATTAAATTAGAAGAAAAATGTAATTCCACATCACAAGACATATTTTACAAGTTAAATAAGATAGGATGACTTATTTGGTTTAGTTAATTCAATTTTAGGATCAAACTAGAGGCATGCAGAGTGTATCCTACATTATAGGAGCCCTGGTTGAGTTTATTTTGAGTTGTAATCAATTAACTCAATTTATCTGAGTTAAAGTCAGTTAAACTATTTCTGACTGATGGAGGAGCTGGTAGGACGTTAGAAAGTGGGGTGTCACTTCATGTGTTCAACCAGTTAACTATAATTCACTCTTAAATAACTCATGCATGTTAGTTCGGAGAAATACCTATTTGATATTGGAGTTCAAGGGAAGTGTACTATCAGTTGTATAATTATCTGAATTGTACAGCTGGTGCGTGTAGTCAGATAAAGGCCCCTAATGGATTGTGTAGTATGGATTGGGAATTTACCTAATTAATGGGGCCTAATTACCCAAGGAAACAACACAAGGAAATAGGGATCCTAGAGGGCAGAAAATTGGTTAAGTATTGAAACAAGCTTGTCTAGGAATCATTCAGACAAATAGAGATAGTGCATAGGTTTATTAGCTTGGAGAAAAGCATTGTAATATTATCATATTTTATGAATTATGAAATATATAGATAGTGGGGTTTTTATTTAAGGATTTCCCCAGGAAATACTTGTTTGTTGTGTGATTTCAATTCTTTCTCTTTCATGTTTTGTGATTTCAATATCTAAATTGGTTTCCACAATTGGTAGAGTAGATTCAAGTATAGTGTTTTAGCATGTTACAATTATTAGTTGAATCTACATGGATTTTCTACATGGTATCAAATCGAGAATCACTTTAGAAGAGAAGAATACGAGTTTATTATGTGTAGGTGATTTGAATTTGTAGATCTACTCTTAAAGACTAGCAACAGGATCAAGATGTCTTTCTCTAGATTGAGACTCGAATATTCCCTTGAGGGTAGTTTGAATTAAAGAGCTTAGAAGGATAAGATGGAAGTAATGCTTGAAGAAAATGAGTTAAAGGAGTTTATAGACAATGATATTCCTAAGCCTGCAGTAGTGAATTCTCAAGATCTGGTGGCCTGGAAGAAGAGTAGAGAAAAGGCAAGAAGGATCCTATTGGAAGGTGTTCGAGATAATATTGTCTCGAACCTCCATGGAAAGGAAACTTGATATGATATGTATAATTCCTTAACATATTTTTTTCATAAAAACAACAACCACATGAAGTTGGCGTTAAGGGACAAGCTCAAAAAAATCAAGATGGAGCAGGGCAACACAAGTGACAATACCAAAGTACTTGACCAAGTTCACCCAATGTCGGGATGAGCTTGGAAGTGTTGGTTTTACCATTTTCGAGGATAATCTTGGGAGCTTAGCACTTCTATGCCTTCTCGAGAGCTAGCAAAGCTACCAAGATTCAATAAATGGGATGGATAATCTACCCTAGTGGGAGCTATTGTGGTCCGACATGGTGCAGGAAGAGATCATGAGGAACACCAGAGATGGGACCTCTTCCAAATAGATGGAAGAGGACTTTGCATGAGTCAACAAAGGAAATAAATACAAGGGAATTAATTCCCAATGTGAGGAGTTCAAGAAGAAATATTAGTCAAACATAAAGTGTTTTCATTGTCATGAGTTTGGGCACTATGCCACAAAATTTCCACAGAAGAAGGAAAGCAAGAAGGAGCCTGCAGTAGCAGCAGCAGGTGAAGCTCTAGATTCACAATTCAAAATTTATTTCACTCTCATTGCATGCATGGAAATAATTGTAATGGGATGAATGTGGTATCTCGATAACGGTGCCACGTTCCATATGACAGGGAATAGAGATCACTTTAGTGACTTGGAGGAGAAAGACCTCAAGTAGAATATAGAGTCTGGAGATGATGGGAGGTATAACATGATCGACATCAGTAGAATTACCTTTCAGAGTATGGATCCCCTCTCAAACTCACAGATGGTTGATTATTCCAGGACTAAAGAAGAATCTTGTTTCCATTTTAGTATTGGAATACCATGGCTATGATGTGATATTCAACAAAGTAAAGGTTTTTTGGAGACACATCACCATGGGACATGTGAAATAGATTGGTTTGCAAGTTAATAACCTATATTAACTTGAGGTTGAAGATGCATGCAAAGCCTTTATGAGTAAGTAAAAGGTTATATAATTGGTGGTTTATAGGGAGCATGATTTACCTCTCAAATTGTAGCCTCAGGAGAAGCTTCAACAATTTATGGAGCAACCACAATTGGAGAAGAAGAGAGGAGGTTGAGTGGAGACTTCCACTCAAGAAGAGACCTCTAGTAGGGGGGATATTTTGAGCCAAGTGGCCAAAGGGAGCACATGCAGCCATACCTCCAGGTGAGAGGTGGGGCACTGTGAAGCAATAGTCCCAAGAGTGTAGAAATTTGGGCAGGGTCCATTCAGATGTTTTGTGACATGGATCATTACCCTTATTACAGGGGCCTACAGTAATTAGTAGCAGGAGGATCAATTTCATTCAGACACTGAGGAGTGTAGAGAAGTTTTGACAATACAGCATGAGTCTCAGTAGGAGAGTCAACAACATCATAACTTTTCCGAGTAGGTAGTTGCATAGTTGATGCAATTTATTTTATTTTATTTTATTTATTTATTGGATTCTTTTCAGCTTTATATGTTTTAGTTACAATATCAACAAAGAGAACTATTTCATGTAGAACATTTCAAAGGTACTGTATCGAGATAGAGTTGAATTCATTTCTTGTTGAGAGGGAGTGTTGAAAATGGCAACAAGAAATCTTGAAAATCATGTCAAGAAATATTCTAATTTAATTTTCCCTTGAATTAAATTAGAATAAAAATGTAATTCCACATCACATGACAGCCTATATGAGTTAACTAAGTTAGGGTTACTTATTTGGTTCATTTCATTTGAGTTGAGGGTAAAACTAGAGGCATGTAAAGTGTATCCTACATTATAGGAGCCCTCGCTAAGTTTATTTTGAGTTGTAGATAAATAAATTAGTTTATCTCAGTTAAAGTTAGTTAATTAGTTCTAACTGATGGAGGAATTAGTAGCAGGTTAGACAGTGGGGTGTCTCTTCATGTGTTCAACTAATTAACTGATAATTCACTCTTAAATAACTCATGCATCTCAGTTCTGAGAAAGACCTGGTTGAGATTAGAGTTCAAGGGAAGTGTACTATCAGTTGTATAATTATCTAAATTTTACAAGTGGTGCATGCAGTCAGACGAAGGCCCCTAGTGTATTTCGCAGTATGAATTAGGAATTTTTGTAATTAATAGGGCCTAATTACGTCCCATGGAAAAAACACAAGGAAATAATGATCATGGAGGGTATAAAATGGGTTCAGTATTGAAGCAGGCTTGTCTAGGAATCATTGAGATAGATAGAGATAATCATAGGTTTCTCTACTTGGAGAAAAGCATTGTAATATTCTCATATTTTCTGACTTATGCCATATTAAAATAGTGGGGTTTTAGTTAAGGCTTTCCCTGGGAAATACTTGTAGAATCTAGTATGGCAACTATTTAATTCAATTCTCCTTATCCTTGATAAAATTTTGTGAACTTATGTTATGTTATTATTTTTCTTAGTTGGATTATTTTCATCAAAAAATTATCAAGAGCATAAACCATGAATATCATAAAAGACAGTTGACAAAAAATATAGGCTCCAAGCCAAGGAAAAACCCCTCCAAATAGGAAAACCCAAAAGAACTTATTCTCTTCTTAAAAAAGAAATTCAAATGAGAAATCCAAGACCAAAACTCCTCGACCAAGTCTTCATCCAAGCACCAAATTAGCCATCCAAGAATCAATTCCAAATAGGTAAAAGGTCAACCAAATCAACAAGGATCAACCTCCTTAGCAAGTTTCAACTCCCAGCTTGAATATGCAACCTCAACCTACAACTCTTGGCCCTACAATACTTGTAGAAGCCCTAGTTTTCATATATCGTGATAGAAGTAGAGAAAATTTAGGATCCTTCTTTCTTTTCTTCAGTCTTTCCCTTGCTTCCTTTATTATTTCTCTTGTTTTCTTCTCCCTTCTTGCTTATGATGGAACTATAGAAGTGTGTGTCCAAAATGAGTCGAATATCCTTCTATAGATATGTTATTCATGGGGTCGAATAGTCCTTTCTAGGTAGACTTCTTACTAGTAGGGCCAACTTATGCTTGGAGTCTTATTTTGACTTTCTAGACTTAAATAATATATTTTACATGTTACAACTTGCCCAATATGGTTTTATACAAATGATAAAGACTCTTTTGACTCAAGAAAAATATTTTTTTGACTATACAAACCCTAGGAGCATGAAATTCATGGTTGACCTAGATGACCATTACAAATAGAGCATGAAACCCATGCTTAAAATAAAAAATTTCTTTTTTCTTTTTCTTGTAACATAATATATACATAATGACACGAGTACATTGAAAATTATGAATACAGAAACTAGTTACATTTTCCAACAGGTGAGACCAACCATCCATATTTAGTTGAATCACCTCAGGGAGGCCTTTTGAGAAATCCATTTCAACATAACTATGGCACATGAAAAATTATTTGTGCATTCCATGTCACTAGAAATAAATCAACCCATTTTATCTCCTATATCTTTAAAAAATCATTCACCCCTTCAAAGGAGAGGGATAAATGGCAACATGATCCACATATGTGAAAATGAAATTTCCATCATGGGGTTAGCTTCTATAGACCAATGAGTGAGAAAAAAACCTATGATACCTATGAAATAAGGACTCAACTTCTATATATGGTCTATGTCTTCCACGTGTTCAAAAAGAAATGTGTAATACCCATTTACAAAATAGTGAATGCCTGAGGGTTCATGATTTTTCCAATTGAGAGAAATCCAATCTACAATGGCTTCATAGCTTTGCCACATGCCAGTAAACTTTTGCAATAACCCCTTTCCCTTCAAATTTACCATGTTATTTTTCATTGGAGAAGCAAACCCTAGGTCAAAAGAAGGGATTCATTTTCCTTTTTCAAAAATTTGTTTGGGGCACTCATTGTGCATGCATTAAACCGCAAAGTCTTATTGTCCTTCCTCTGCACCAGCAACCCAACATAACCTAGGTGCACAATGGCGATGAACGAAAAACACTTAGATCTACGACATAGAACATGATCATGCAAAAGTCTCAACCTTGAGGTTTTAGGTGACTAAGGAAACCTTAACCATAGCATAGCAAACCTACGGGCTCATATTTTATTTTAATTCTAAATTTATTAAGAATTAAGAAGGATCATATATTTCAAGAAGAAAATCTTTATTTAAATGTAAAATTTGAGAAAAAAAACTACATCTCAAAAAATGTAATTTCCCTTAATATTTAAAAAATTCAAATAAATTGCATCTATAATATATATAATATATATATATATATATATATATATATATATATATGAAAAAAGAAGTTTATTGTAAATATTAAATATTTATATGGTTATTAATTAAATTTGAACATGAAATTAGTTATAAATACAAATTATTATTATTTAATTATTTTAATATAACAAGCATATTATCTTTTTTTTCAATTGTTTATAATTTTATTAATAAAAATAATATTACAAAATATATTATTTTTCAATTACTTTTCTATTTGACATATAATTACAACATTGAACACATTGTTGACCCATTTTGTATCATCATTTGCTATCACTTACACTTTTTGTTCCCTTAAATTAAATTCCTTAATTAAATTCCTTAATCATATTTCCAAAAATATTATGTCAAACTTTTCATGCCAAGAAATAGTTATGCACTCCCACACTTTTTGTGCAACACATAGTCTATCTTTCATACTTAACCATTGTTATCATTTGCACTTTTCATTCTCTCGTGAAATAGGTTAATTGTATCTCCAAAATATGAACTTTTCATCCAAGAAATAGTTCGGGGCTCCTCCTAAGAGCATATTTTTTTTTTACACAACTTTAATACATAATAGTTTTGCAAGTGTGCAAACAAACTCCACACAACCATCCTTTAACACAACCAAATCTTAGCAAATCCCTTTAATTATCAATGAATGTATTTGTTTTAAATTAATTATGCTGATAAGCGTACTTATTTAAACTAGCGAGGTGGATGTGGGCTTGCAGAATTTATTTATTTATTTAAATGGATAGGATTGGATTTCAACAAAATAGGATTGGATTTCAAGAAGAACAATGGTTGTGATTTCACGGATTTCACGGGCCCTTTTCGTCTTGCACATTACCATGCTCGAAAATTAATTCTTAATAAATGCCTTTTGTGCTTCCATGCTTCTGTTGGTGTTCCTTTCTACGTCGCCTGCCACTACATGCATCCCTCACCACCTCCTTCTTGGTGCTCCTTTCCACATCGCCTGCCACTACATGCATCCCTCACCACCTCCTGCAGTTTTCACTTCCATTCAAGTTTCAATGGATGAATTATTGAATCGCACTATTTTGGTTTGATACTCATTCATTTGCAGGTTGAAGTCCTGACGTGAGAGCCATTCTTCCATTTTCACCTGAATTCTCAACACATGATACCTGAATTCTCAACACATGATACAAATATTGTGGTTGATAGAGATGTTATACTAAATTTTGATCATAGCTGAGGCCAGACATAGGGATTCTAACTCGTTCTGACATAAAGGTATTTCAAATTGGACAGAAAATCTCTTCAACTATTTTTTTATGGCTCTCATAGTGAGCAATATATGAGCTTTAGTCGCGGGTTCGGCTTAGCTTTTGCTTTTATATATATATATATATATATATATATATATTTTGTGATGTTTGTAAGAATTTTCAATTTGAAAAAATATATTAATTATATTAAGTAATTAATAATTTGAAATTTTATTTATTTAACTAAATACTATAAAAATGAAAATATGAAAATTATTATAATAAAGAGGATTATAAAAATTAAAATATATATATATATATATATATATATATATATATATATATATATATATTAAATTAAAATATTATATATATAATAGATTGTAAAATTAAAATTTATGTTTTTAAAGTTATATACATATATATATATATATATATAATCATCCAACCTCATTATTATAATCAATTTAATATAATAAAAACTTATTTAAATTATATGAAACATAAATCCTAAATTTTTTTGAATAAATGTAATATTGTTAGAGGAATAACTCGGGAATCAAGTTCCAATGAAGCATGACAGTTCTCTATATTTATAAACTAGCTCATGCAATTAATGTGGCAAAACTATGAATTATCCGCTTAAAAGTGTAGAATATTCATTCTATTGATATAAAATATTTTTTTTGGTCAGTCAAAACATTATATTAGTTGTTCCGAACATTATAAAGGATTTTCAATAGATTTATTTCTTTCTGGCAATCGAATTTATTGGCCAAGAGGGATATACAAAAATTTTGAGCAGCTTGCCAAAAACTATACTTTGTCCAGAAAAAAATTTTACAAAGCCTCCAAATACAAAGAGAATACATATATAGCCTACCTCTATTAAGGATTATGGGGGCAGGGGGAGAGGGTGGAGCCTATCCGACATTAAAAGAGTCTCGAGGTCTAGGATTCTTGTGTACATGGAACTCGAAGTGGTCAATATTACCATAAATCTAATCCAAACACTCATAAGTGTGTCTTTCGCTCCGTCTAAGAGAATTCATCATGTCCAACATTTCCCAAAGTGTGTGTTGTAATTCGTTCACGAAATTTATCACCTCATTCCTATCATCGTGCCTTTGTTGCCCCAGCTCCACCAGGCATTATCACTTCACATTTTTCTTTCCATGAATTCCGATGATGGTGGTTGCTTTTCATGACCAAGCGATGGCACATTTTCATGCGCCAATTCACCCTTGGAAACCACTTTGTCACCCATGTCTATCACGTGAGGCTATAATACCCCTGATTTACAGCTTTTGTATTATGCAAATAATACCAAGGCCTAGGTGGACCTATGGAACAATTATGTTGTTCATAGAATTATTTTAAGCTAATAATTAATTATGAATTAAATAGAAATGTTGTAAATACAGAGTAATTGAGATCAAGAAATTCTTATCCATTAGGATGGGATACAATTTCAAAACTTTCCCAAAGTTCTCTAGAAATCCTTGGAGAAAAATAATTAATTAATTAAATTAGATGGGATAAAAATATATAATAAAAACCCCCAGTAAAGAGGAAAGTTACTGGGAAGAGGTAAGAAAAATTTTTGCTAAGGAAAAGCAATTTTCAAAGTAATATTTTGTTGAAAAAACAAAATAAAATCCTAGGCTATGGAAAACAGCAGACCATAATAACGGGACGTTGTTATGGAAACTTGCTGAGGGAAAGTGGGCTTAAAAGTGTCATCACTAGTATGACAAGAGGTTGTCAACACTTGGGAATATTGATCTCTGCTCGGGGGAGAGCTCTGAGGAGATGCTCGTGGTTGGGAGGAAAATTCGTCTTTACAAATTGGTACGTTATGTGCTGAGGTTTTATATTTAAATATCGTATGTGTTAGAAAGGGCTAGATCAGAATGTTGGTCGAAATTAATAGGCAAAATTCTACCATGAAAGTATGAATTTGTAGTATGCTAATAGTTTATATATGTTTCTGCTATATACCTTATTAGACTAAAGTTCTAAGTCTTGTTATGTACTATTGGTATCTAAATAGTTAATAAAATATTCAGTAATTAGTCA
The DNA here is from genome assembly GCA_034641835.2 of Pinus albicaulis. Taxonomy (NCBI): domain Eukaryota; kingdom Viridiplantae; phylum Streptophyta; class Pinopsida; order Pinales; family Pinaceae; genus Pinus; species Pinus albicaulis. Next base: position 1,720,542,755 of record CM076578.1, on the reverse strand, counting down.
TGTGTATTGTACAGTGTCCACACTGAAATTAAATGCAATTAAGATCTCGTATTTCTTACACAAACTAAGTTACTGAAAGTGGATAAAATCAATGTGAAATCATAAACCCAAGGGGGTTATATTTTGATAAACATTACCATGTATACATGCATAGGTGAATTACAGTGAAGCAGTTCAGCCAACAAGTACAAGAAATTGAAAATATATTTAGGTGTAAAATATTGATACATGCAACAATTACTAATAAAGAACCAAGTAAGCCAGCATTTAAAGCAAGAGAATTCTAGAAATTTCATATAGTATATTAAATAATGTAAAATTGGGAGAGGCATTACACCTCTGAAAATTAGAAGCAGTTATATGAATATGATAACTCAGAATTCCAAATATCAAGTAAATAAAATGTATATGTACAATAATTCTCAAATGTCCTTGAGAATATCACTGTCATATATATCTGTGTGTGTGTGTGTGTGTGTGTGTGTGTGTGTGTGACTAATTGAAAAATGAGAAATGTTACATCCATGGAAGTTATTGTCAAAGACCAAGCATGGCCTTGACACATAAAATCTAGTAACGTTGACTAAGCTAGGTGCCAGAAGCAGAACCGTGATGGAAGGCTACCGACCTGAGAGAGAAAGTATAAATTGTAAGCATGCATGGGAAAGGAAGTAGTTTTGTCATGAAACTTAACTAAAAATTACAAGAGCATGCCTGTAAATGAATATACAAGAATTGAAAACAATCCAATTGACTAATAAAAAATAATTACACTATCAATACATGAAGATGACTTACCTAAGTATATTGTTCCATATTTGATTTCTCCACATGTGCATACAGATTTAGAATGTTTTAAGTAATATTGTTTTACAATATGTACATGATAAATTTATACATATGGACTAGATAATAATTGAATAAATTGGACTTAACCTCAAGAGGAGGGGATGCACGCTTCTTGATCACTAGTCCGAATCTTAGAAAAAGAGGTAACCTAGGTGATATTGACCCATATTAAAACTCATATATTGAATTGAAAACAATACAGAATATAAGAAATTATAAAATCAAAATTTATGCACAGAATTAAGTAAAAAGTGGAGTTGACTGATAATTAAAAAGGATTGTGCCAAACCTCAACATGAGATTAGATCTACGATAAAAGAATGTGTGTTACCTTAAGGGGCAGAACCCCAGCACAGGTTACACATATTTCATAAGCAGCGTAAAGGTAAAAGGAATTACCAGAAGTGTCAATGCAACTATTATGAACAGTGCAAGTGAGAGAAACCCAAGGTTGTAATAGGAATTTATAAATAAATATAACAGAGTAACAGCTCATAGAAGTCAAACCCTTATGTTTTCAAAATCATGAACAGAAGGAAATCAAATAAGAGAAAATATATTTTCTATATAACCCTGTGAAGAAGGGTAAGATAAGTATCCTGAATATAAATGAAATTATGAATGATATTAATAATACAGTGAATAACCACAATCCTGGTGAAATATAATCAAATACACAAACATTATGCGTAATAAATAAATACATATATAACTTAGAAAATGTTGTGTGTAAACACAAAGAGTGGATCACTACGTAAAAAAAACATAAGTATTAAATGGAAAACCCAAAGAATAATATCAAAAATCCAAAAGATAGACATGCCTCATGCTATCCTAAGGATACAAACTAAATTTATCAACACAGAGCGAAGTAACCTACGCTCTGGGTAGTACGCTACCTTATCAGAAAGAAATTTTTTCCAAGATAAAAACAATATAAACTTACTTGTCAAGCAGCAATAAAAAATTCTGAAGAATACTAAATATCTATGTCACACAACCAGAGGTCGAATGAGCCTCACATGGAAAAAATAAGAGTTATGAATTAGTTTCCCATAACGATAACATTTCAAGGTAAAACCCCAATTCTGGTTAAGAAAAGTAATCAAAATGCTGGAAGGAAAGAAAACGAGGGATATAAACCAATATTCTCATAAACAGAGAACGTGAACTTTAGACTGACCCAAGATTCATGATGAGCCATTCGATACAGAGTCATGCTAACCCATGTGATATAGAGTCACATTGATTCATGGCATAATGAAACCCGACAACTCACAGAATAATGAGGGGTTTTGCAGGGAATTCTTTGCTTATGCCCACAATTATAAATTCGAATTAAACCCCGGTAGCATAGCCCAGTATTACAGAGCACCATTAAAGGAAAAATTATGAACTGTAATAAAAAACCCCAGTGCTAGATTGTCAATTCCAAATCTGGAAGGGGAAAAGGAGTAAAGACCTCTTTCAATAAAAAAAAATGACAATAGCTGGAAAGAGGACTTGCAAACATAACAGAGCAATCATAAAAGGTAATTTGAAATACAAACCTGGGACATTTTGGGTAGGGTAGGCACCCAAAAGCTAAAATTAAAAACGACATCTCTTATATTACCAAAATCAAGAATTTCAAGGTGAATCTGAGAAGAATAATTGAACCCAAGAGGCAATTCAAGGGGATATTACCTCTTCTGCGATGAATAATGGTTGGAGGGATGCTTGTTGGATTGTTGTTGCAATGCTGTAAGGAGGAGAAATTTGCTCAAACGTCTTCATATGGAAGACAGAGAACACATCTCTAAAAAATACCAGAAAACCCATACTCAGAGAGCTAAAAATAAACAAAAAACCATGATCAAAATAGAGGTAAGGATAACCCACAGTTACCTGAAGGGATGTTGAATAACCAGTCAAGTTGGTTGTGTATTCTCCCTACAAAATCAACCAAAGTTCATTAATGAAGAAAATGATTACCAGGTGTTGGGCAGTGAAAGAGGTATGAAATTATTATGCATTTATTCATTCTTTACCATAAATATACTCCTGTTTGCCTTGGAAAGGTAATTTATCATAGGAATTACAATAGAATTGGAAAGGTTTATGATTACTACGAAAAGATGACTAAAAGCTACTTTTTGACTGATAAACAGGAATTCGGAGAGGCGAGCAGCTGTACCAAAGGAGGGGTTGAGAATAATCTAACTGTTGTTCCAACAGTGTTGAATCATATCCAGCCAAAGGCAAGGAGATCTGAATGAATAGCCCAGAAAGGACAGGGAACAGCTCGGCCTCAGTCAGCACAAACAGAAAGATTACTAAACACAGAGGAGTGAATCCCTCAGGATCTTTCGATCGTGAGGAATTGCTATTCAAACTTATCTTGTTCCTTGATTGGTCCGTCAGGATTTGATATATAAAGCCACGTCCTTTAGTGACAAGGGGACGGATTGTTGTTGAAATTGGGAATTGGTCGCAAGACTTTACATTTTATCTGTTCTATTAACTCTCTGTTTTGAGAGAAACCTTTCTGTAAAACTCTATGTTGGTTTAATACAAGGCACACATTTTTATTTACCTTCTATAGTTCTGAATTAGCCCAGCAGTATTTCACTGGCGCTAAGGGCCCGGCTCTGGTGGAATAACTTCGTTGTTTGTATTTTAATCTTTGCTCATTGTCGTGTGGAGTGCACTTAATATTTGTGCTGATTATAGAATTGGTTTATTGTTGATCAGATCAAATACAGAGACATTGATGTTTCATTTCTTTATAAGAGGCATAATTCACAGTTCAATTATCTTGCTGTTACTATAAAGCTTCGCTGACTTGTATCTGATTTGAATTGTTGTTCCTTTAATTTATAATCTGTTATAATTGATCGTTTCGTGGTGAGAATCCGTCGACAGGATTGAAGTATAGAAATCTAGTGTTTTGAATATGTTTGAATTATAATTGCTGTTCATTTCACATTTTTGTTCCGTTCCTGTTCATTACTTATTCATAGTCTTTGATTAGCAAATAGATGAGTTGTAGTTACATAATGTTGTTCCTTTTCAACTTGCATTTCTTTTAAATTGCTTTCATTGAATCTATTTTCGTTTCAATTTCTTTAAGATCTCCAACTGTAGAGGATAGAGGTTTTTGCTTCCAAGTCCCCAGACTGGTCATCTTGCATCGATTTCTAAGGGAAAGAGTTACTGCTACTGCATCCCTGATCGATGTTCTGCAAGATTGAAGTAGGTTAATCTTTCCATTCATGTCACGGTAATTAGGTTTCTTTTCAAGCATTGGTTACTTTTGTTCTTGTTATTTTGTACTACATCTTCACCGCGTTGCTCTTAGACAATTGTAGCCTCAGACAGAGTACACTCTTGAAATAAAAAGACGCTCCCGGATTGATGATTAATGTAGGCTAATTAGGTGTTCAAAAGATACCTTTTTATGACCCAACACCAGGGTCATGACAGCAAAGTAAAAACACATAAATTAGCTTACATGTGAGGGATTGGACACAAATCTCTACATTTTATCAAGTTAAACCATCTTCCTCATAAAACCAATGGAGGAATCATGCGCAGGGCCTCTGGAAAACATACTTGCAGGTCGAGCTATGTAGGCATATCTCCAGACAGGCATATGGTCGCCAAACTCCCAACACAAAATATCGAAATGAGGGAGATACAAGTAGGGTAAACCCGTAATGGTTTTCACAATGCATCAGAACCATCGATTCATCTTATTCTAATCTCTATCGTCCATTTGGAACCTTGAAATGAGTGTGAGGGCCATGTGAGGGCATGTGATTATTGCCACTTGGAGATCGAAGAGGTGGACAAGTCATCAAGCAGGGCACCTTTAATAATTCGAATGAAACCTATAGTAGCAGCATATAACCTTTGTAATTTCCTTGTGGGAGCCAAGAAAATATGGATTAAGTGTATTAATATTCATAGGTCCTATTTAGATTAATATAGGAATAGCTATATTAATATGGGAATTGGAATTTGATTTCAATGAGACCATAGGTTAGATGGTTAGAGAAGTTGATTAGGATAAAAATTAATAATGTTAGAGGGTTACATTATTTAAAATTACATGTAGGATATGGGTGAATAAAATGAGAAGGTAAGGGTATGTTAGAGATGAATGAGATGTAGGGTGTGAATGAGAAGGTAAGGGTGTGGTAGAGTTAAGAGATAGGTTAATGTATATGTGGAATATTTTAAACATGTTAAATTATAATTAAGGATTTTAAAGTGATAATTTCATTATAACCATAGAAGAGATGTTATTGGGACACGATGTTAAAGAGAAAGGTGATGGTCAATCACAGAGATAAGTACATATGAAAAACAAATTGGAGACATGACATAAACACACCCCCTTTATCTAAATATTCCTCCAGATGAGCCTGACTCCAAGACTCATTCAAATTTACCACCCATTGACCTTGGCTTACCAAGGGATTCCCACTACAGAACTTGGTGAAATAATAATTAGCATTCCCAATAGAATCAAACCCCAATGTCCCTAGACGTGCACCGTTAGGGTACCAGAGACACCACTTGGTTTGATATCAAATAATTTTTTGATATTTTCCTTCTGTGATCCATAATATTTGCAGAGAGTTCTTTCAGTGATAATGATCTGAATATGGAGAAACTAGTTTTGTTGTGCTATCTTCCTCATCAGTATAAAACAAAATGTGTGCTTAAGGATTGTGTGCATAGAGTTGAGAATGAATACAATTTACTTCAATTGTTTCTTTTAAGTGTTCTTCAACCAATTAATTCCGTTAAATAATTGTAAATCATGACATCATCAAACACTTGAAAATAAATGTGCATCAAACAACAAGACAAAAACCATTGATGAAGGCCCTACACCCCTCCTGGGTTACATCTCCTTGGCCTGTCAACATGACTAGACCACTCTTATATTCGGTGTCAAAATTACATATCATTTTTCTACTAAACACATGTGACTATTACCCCTTCAAAGTAATTTTCTTCTACAAAGAACTCTCACAATATCAGCAACACAAAATGTATCCTACATAGATAACATTATTTCACTGGTGAGAGCTAGAAGCCCCTCACATACACTCTTCAATTCCACACTGAAGAATACAATAAAAAAATTCATGAATAAAGAATTCAAACCAGAGTAGAACCATGTTGGTCACAACTGCTGCAAAAAGTGTTCTGGAATTGGGAAAACCCCTACAAGGTCTCCTCCTTGCTCAACATCTTCCAAAACCACTTCAAACATTTTATCGATCCATACACCTTACTTGTCAAACCTGGAAGATGACCCTGAATATGTGCTCAAATCAGTAAACAAAGGTTACCAATGGATTCATGGCATCTAAAAACCCCTAAGTAGCCTCTTATGGCTCTACAAATGATCTTTAGGTGAAGCATATGTGGCCTCCTCTCATGGTGGCCCTCGGCATATTGAATCTTAAAGCTAGAAAACTCACTTCCAGAAGTGCTCCTCTGCCTCTGAAACCTACACCAAACTACTAAAAATATCCAAAAATGCTAGGATAGACTCTTTCTGAGCCCAATTTGGTCGAAATATTCTCAAGTTATGGCTTCTTCAATTTTGCGTAGGAAAACTCCTCTAAAACTGGAGCAACTCCAGTCAACTCCGCCAGAACTGGAGTTCCGGCCAAAATTGGTAGAATCCGCCAACTCCACCACCGATTTAAACTCATATTAATTAGCGGATAACTGCAGTTAACTATGGATAAGCAGTGGATAAGTAAAGTTAACTGTGGATAAGCGGTAGTTTAGCGCTAATGGCGCGTTTAATAAAAATATGCATTTAAAAATGTGATTAACGCTAAAAAGTGATTAGGGTAAACAAATGGTGGTTATGGTTTAATAAAACATGTTTAAAGTTTTAACTCCACGCATTTAAATGTAGCTCCCACCATAGTCATCGCATAACCTTAAATGGGTCTGGGCTGGCCCTGGCTTTACCACCACCATGCAACAACATCAACATTAAATATATGTTGGAACCCATAGTAGATAAGATCGAAAGCATGGGTATAGTGGTAATTTTTTGCATTTGTGTGGGGGAGGTCACAGGGTTAGGCCTGACCTCTGCCCATCCACCATATAAAATTTTGCCACATGATATATATGAAATTTGACCTTGACTTAGCCAAAATTACACCCAATTGGCTTAAAAATAAATCAATCAGATTGCGCCAATGAGCCAAACTTCCAACCAACCACTAGCTGACACTTTTCAGCACCTGATTTGACCAACTAGAGGAATTTTCTAGGAATATTCCTTGGAATATTCTTTTTTCTTACTAGGCTTCCCAATCATCATCCTATCAGTTATGCACAAATTTTAGTTGTTTGTGAAAATGAACAACAGGGTCTAACTTTTACATACAGAGTTAGTTTTCGTTGAAACAAAGTGTGTCAAAATTAGGGTGATGAGACCTATTTAGTCGTTCAAGTTCCATTCCATTGCAAGAACTTTTATTTTTTAGCAAATTTTTGCCCCCAATTCAGTTTCTGATCACATAATCACATAGGCATAGATTTCGTCGATGTGTTTCGAACCAACCATTGTTGGTCCTCTTCAGGACCAATGAGAAATCAGATCATGGCATCCTATTCAAATAGATGGAGATAAATGTTAACTAGCCATTAGAATGTAATAGCTAGTTTGACTAAAAGAAAGGAATAAGTCTAATGTTCAAATTTTCATTTATTTTATTTTATTATTAAATTTTTAAATAATACTATATTAATATATCTTATAATTTAATTCTTTAATAATATTTAGCTACAATATTTTAGTTCGCCTTAAAAGGAATGGTTCCATCAATCTATCTCTTTTATAATATATTAATATTATTTTAGTATTATTACTTTATTTATATTAATATTCACCACCTAGTCAAATTAATATTTTATGAAATTTTTTCAAAAACAATTATATTGTATTATATCATATTAGTTTCACTAAAGAGGAAAATATATTATTTATTTTTTATAATTTATTAATTATTTAATATATTTTAATTATACTAAAAAGATAAATCTGCCATCTTTACTATAGGGTCAAAGAGATGGAGGATTATTAGGAATAGGCTAAATATAATATCAATTAAGGTTAACAAAAAACAATACCATAAGAAATATTAAGCAGAATGAATAAGGGATTGGGGCCTACCTAGATAAAGAACAACACTTAGGATTATATGGTAAGGATCCAACACCTACTAATACTCCAACTATCATCCCTATTAAGGTTGACTAGACTATTTTCCATCTCTAAAGCCTCCCTTAACTTATAGTGATGAAAATGGTTGACACTAACAATGACCTTTTCATCTTCAATGCAGATGTGATGGTTAGTATTTTCTATATGTTCCGCTAACTCTGAGGAGCGTGATATTCCATGATTTATGTCAACTGCATGTTCACAGATCCTATGAATTATCGATCGACCAATTTCACGGCTGTACGGAGTCCCGTAGGAGCAAGGAATGATGTAAACACATTGTCAATCCCTAGGATCCATAGGTTCCTTCATCGATTTAAGGGAGCTCTAAATGGTGTTAATAGGCTTAAACGTAGAAGAAAAATTATTCTTTTTAAGGATTCTAGCAATCTTATCTATGGTCCCTTGGATAAACGGAAGGTGCACTCCAGAGAACCATTCATTAGGATCATTTTTATAATTATTACGACCTTTTTCAGCCTTACGAAATTCTCTGAGGCCCTGGAACATTTTATAACCATTCTTATTAAAAACATCTAGGAGGTGGAATATCCCTTCCTTGACATGGAATTCATCTAAGATTATAACTTCTCTAGTGGCTAAGGTTATGACAACACCTATATTCTGAGAGGGGAAATGATGTGAACTAGCATGAAAATATTTCTCTGTGTGAGTCTTTCTCCATAAGACCTTATGGGAGAAAGAATCTTCATCTCTCCTAGAAATGAGAATGTCGAGGAAGGGAAAACTCCCATCAACTTCACATTCCATAGTGAACTTTATGGAGACAGATTGATTTTTAAGATGCTCGAAAAAATATCTCTAACTTTTCTTTCCCATGAGGCTAGATGACGCCACTGTCATCCACAAATATTTTCCAAAGTTTGGGTTGGAAAAGAGCTGAGGATAAGGCCCTAGTGTAACACCCTCTTCCCACATCAACCCAAGTAACCGGTCAACCAAGGTAAACATATGATGAGAGCATAATAATATGAGATGCAATCTCCTATATGACCTTAAGGAAGTGGAACCGACAAAAACACCAAAAACACACCTTACACTACATCATTGACATCCCCAAGAGGTAACCCAACCTTCCAGGGCCTTGTTACCTGAGGGAGGACTGATTTTTATCCCCTTTGAGGCTTAGACACGGGATTTTAAGGGCAATGGAGTGGCTATAGACCCTATAGCCATGGGCTAGCCTTGTCAAGGTAGTGGCTAAGGCCCAAACAAAAATTTTTCCGCCTGTAGCTCCGAGATCTGTGCCATATTTTCAGCCCCTAAGCCCAAGTCACTGCATAACTTCCTATAACTTCACGAGAGGGTAAATAACATTTAAAAAAAATATGGAATCAATCACATCAACCGGAACTCATTCGACCCCACCCAACCATGACAGACATTTCTTCAAACATGTCACAAACATAACATCTATAGGTATAAACAACAAATTTAAACAAAGTGGTCTCTTTCTTATCTAAGAATGGCTAAGAATCATTTATCCCCTACATCACAAGCTATTATACAATTAATTTTACCTTAGATACATTAAGTATTCATTTACAAGTAAAAGCATGGAAAAAGCCATACCTCATCACTATCACAATACATGCTCATAACCAGCATAATACCAACATAAATATGATGGATTCATCGGAAATATAATCCATATATAAACCATTTCATATATGCATAAAATACCAAGGCATTGAACCTTTCAGTAATCAATGTAAAAACCAACCCAGAATGGGATTTCTACATTCCACCTGACCATAGACATGGCTGAGCCAAATCTCACTTCAATCAATCACCCCCATGCCATATTCAAAGCATGAATTTGGGACTTTATCAAACACATCAATCAACACCAAACCACGGCTCCAGAGACCAAACTATATCAATCCCAAACCAGTGATTCCACCTCATGGTTGGACATCACTAATCGCCATGGGTTGGTATCCATCCAAGCTGCTCCAGGGCTCTAGGGTTTTTTTTCCAACCAAGGCTCCAAAACTAGTAAATGAACCCCAGTTGTTCCTGGGTTTTAGAGCGTTTGTCCAACCAAGGCTCCAGCTCTAGTAACTCAACCCACCTAGGGCTCCAGATCATTTTTCCAACCAAGGCTCCAGGACTAGTAACTCAAACCAACAGTTGTCTGTCGGGCTCTAGAGCTCTTATCCAACCAAGACTCCAAGGACTAATAACTCAACCCAATAACTAAAGGAACCATGAGAACCCCAGAAAACAATCAATGGAAATAAACCCACAATCAACATAACTATCCAGGAAATGGCAAGGCTAGGAAAATCCACTATCAATCTCGGCCATCCTCCATGCCCATGATAGATCATAATCAAGAAACCACATGCAATACCATGCATGCCAAAACTAGTGAGGAAATCATGCATGCAACTTAGTACCTATGGTAGATGTTGATCTTGATGTCCTCTATGTTTTCCTACTCTTCCTTTGCTTTCCTGATCCAAATCTCCAAATATTCTACACTCTCCAAGGGTGCTCCAAGAATACTATAAGTTCTCAAGAGTCTGTGTGTGTGTGTGTGTGAGAGAGAGAGAGAGAGAGAGAGAGAGAGAGAGAGAAGTGAGAACTCTAAAAATGAACTGACCAACCTTCCCCACTGATCCTTAGAAGCCTTTTTTATTTATGAAGCCTCTAATTTCTTTATTTTCCATTATTTTCCTTCAATTTCCTCCTCACATGCAACCTGTGACCTTTTACCTTCCTTTTCTCCTAATTTCCAATATTTTCATAAATAAAATGACAACTAATGCCTCATTCCTTTTCCAAATCTTTTTCCATTACCTTTGCCAATTTATTTAGCCATAATAATCAAAATGAACACCCACTAGGATTTTTTTCCCAACATTCAGCTTGGAATACGTGTCCCATCACCGTGTTCTTATATATATTTTTACATGTATTTTTACCAGGGTTTTTACACCTAGACTCAAAATCCTCCATGAAGAGATTAGCCACCACAGGGGAAAGGGGGGAACCTTTGGCTACACCACAGGTTTGGTCATAGAATTCACCTTTTAAACTAAAGAAAATAGAGGTAAGACATATTTCAACAAGGGCCTGAGAGCATTTTGTAAGGCTGAAAAAAGGTCCTAATAATTATAAAAAAAAATCCTAATGAAAGGTTCTCTGCAGTGCTCCTTCTATTTATCAAAAGGACCATGGATAATAATTCTAGAATCCTTAACATCATAATGTTTCTTCAAAATTTAAGCTTCTTAACACCATTCAGATATCTCTTAAATCGGTGAAGGACCCTGTGGATCCTAGTGATAAAAAAATTGTTTACATGATTCCTTTCTCCTGTGGGACTTCGTACATTGGTGAAATTGGTCAATCGATATATAAGAGGATCTGTGAAGACACAACCGACATAAAGCATGGAATATCCTGCTCCTCGTCTTTAGGGGAACATGCATAAAATGACTAACCATCACATCTGCATTGAAGATGCTAAGGTCATTGCTAGTGTCGACCATTTTCATCACCGTAAGTTAAGGGAGGCTTTAGAGATTGAAAAAATGCCACTAAACCTTTATAGGGATGACAGTTGGAGTATTAGCATGTGTTGGATCCTTTCCATATACTCCTAAGTGTTGTTATTTATCTAGGTATGACCCCTTCCCTTATTCATTATACTTAATATTTCTTATGTTATTATTTATTATTAGCCTTAATTCATATTATATTTAGCCTATTCCTAATAATCCTCCCTCTCTTTGACACCGTACTAAAGATGGTGGATTTATCTTTTTAGTATAATTAAAATATATGAAATAAAATGATATGATATTTATATTATTAATAAATTATAAAAATTATTTAATATATTTTCCTCTTTAGTCAAACTAAAATGATATAATACAATATTAAAAATTTTGAAAAAATTCCATAAAATATTAATTTGACTAGGTGGAAAATATTAATATAAATAAAATAATATTACTGAAATAATATTAATATATTATAAAAGAGATAGATTGATGGAACCATTCATTTTAATTCAAACTAAAATATTGTAACTAAATATTTTTAAATAATTAAATTATAAGATATATTAATAAAGTATAGTTAAATAATTTAATAATAAAATAAAATAAATGAAATTTTGAACATTAGACATATTCCTTTATTTTAGTCAAACTAGTTGTTACATTCTAACGGCCAGTTAACCCTTCTCTCCATCTATTTAAATATGATGTTGTGATCTAATTTCTCATCACTCTTGAAGATGAACCACATTTGTTGCTTTGAAACACATCTACTAAATCTATGCATATGTGATTATCACCAAAAGAACTCTCTCCAAATCAAACAAATTAGTTGGAATTTTACAAAGTAATAATTTTATTATTTATAATAGATTTATGATAATTAAAATTAATATGGATTTATTTTAGTTTTGAATATATTAAGTATTAAGAGGAATTAAAATTTTCAAAATGTAAATTTTTATTTGAATGTTTTGAAAACAAAAATGCACTCTAAAACACCATGGATGGAAATGATCTGCCATCTTTGTGAGAATATGAACATCGAGGATGAAAATAAATTCCTTTTAAAGTGCCCTGCATACAACCATAGTAGAGCTTAATTTCATAATGTCTGTTGCAATACTGACCTTCCTAGCCTTTTAAGATGTCAAAATTATAGTTCAGAGCTCGGGAGGCTTCTCTCCAAGCTTTTTGAGCATAGGAATAACATCTTAAATCAAACTAAATAACTCTTTTATTTAGGTCTGATAGACCAAAGATTGGCTTCTGTGGACGTTAACATCATCATCATCATCATCTATCTCAATATTTTATAGATATAAATCTATCTCTTTTTTTTATAATACTATTTATATTATATATAAATTTCGCATTTTTATATATAGAAATATTATTATTTTTAATTTTATTAAAATAATTATTGCACTTAGGGGTGTAATATACAATCCAAATATGAGAGAGATATGTAATTTCTTAAGTGCTCAAATTAAAATTAACGTGTGTTTATTTTAGAATAAAAACAAAATACTCCTTAAATAAAAAACAATGTTGACTAGAATAAAAAATAAAAAATAAAAATTGAATACGTATTTTTTATTAGTTTTAATTAAAACCATTATGAAACATAAATAATTCAACTTTCACTATCTACATTGTTGATATTATAATCCAATATGAAGGAGAGATGTGGTAAGAGTCACATTTTACCATAAATAAAATATTTGCATGTCCATGTTTAGTAACAATTTTTTTTTTGGTTAGTTATTAAGTAACACAAATTTATATCAATTTTAGAGAAAGATAACATAATTAAAAATAAACAAATTCTTATACTTCACTTTTGAATATGAGGAAGATGTATAATTCTTATATAAAATAAAATAAAATCAATATAAAACTTAAATAAACTATTTGAATATGTCTGCTACCAATATTTATCAATGTCAATTCTTTATATAAATATATATGTGTGTGTACATGTGTGTGTTTAAAGAGAAGAAGTAATGGAAAATAAAAATATATAATTTCTTCCTAATAAGAGGTAGATGTGAAATTCATTCAATCCTTCATATATATTGATATGTGTTACTTAAAAAATGTTAAAAATAATATTAGAATTTAATATGGATCATAAGGTTAAGTTATGTTTGTGGGGGCAGGAGACAATATGTTTGTAAAATATTTTAATGTCAAACATATATGTACTCATATGATTAAAACTCTTATGTTTTCATATTATTCAAAAATGTAATTTAAATGACCAAAAAAAACCCATGACATATACACACATACATCTATGCTTAACCAATATAGATCCATATTAACCATATATTTGTCAAACACCTAAAGAGTTCAAATCTGTTGAAGTGCCATTTTTCAAGTTTTGCATTCTTAACGAGATTTGTAGCTCAAAAGATTTGACTTGCTAAATCCATGGTTAAAATGGATGTACATTGATTATATATATATATATATATATATATATATATATATATATTTCGAATAAGGGTGTGAATTAATCCCCTTGATCGTACACCCTGATCTGGCTAGTACCCAAATCCTTTGATTTGCGATGTCCCCTATATCGGAAATAATAAGAGCTATTGTTTTACACTGTCCTCTTTCCCCATTACCCCTATTCTGGGGTGTTTCTAAATTGATTGAAGGAATTTAAACCATGCTTACTACATCAGAAGGAGTCCACACGCCCCACCGGGTCATTACCTCTAGCTTAGATATAGATTACTCAGATATAGCTTCCTTAGATATAACTTACTTAGATATAGCTTATCTCTTTGGCTTTGCTTATATATATATATATATATATATATATATATATATATATATATATATATAGATATATAATTTTCCTTTCATTTTTTATTTTTTTTCAATTAAGGCATTTCTATTACTCAAAAGCATATTTACATGGCTTTACAAAAGTATCAAGAAAAAGGAGGACCCCTAGGTCCTTTCCCAAAGGACATCAACCTAACCAGAGTACAAAGCCTCAGCTCACCAAAAATACATGTGAATTCTCCTATACATCAGATAAACACAACCATTAATTGGCTTGCATACCAATCCCATACACCTACAGAGAAACAACATACATATAAGCATCAAAATTACCATTATCCATGGCCTTATTGTCGCTAAGGTACAACCAAACAAATGTAAAAACTCAACACAATATCACATCCTATAAACCAAAAAACTGAATAGGAGACTACATACAAAATTAAAATTCAAAGCCTGTAACAGACCCGAGCTAAAATCTCAAAGAGCTAGGCTTGTGGATTATGCCCCAATCCATGTGCCTTAGTCTCTCTTGTGTAATCATTCTTTATTTTCAAGTCATTTTAGCTAGCTTTTCTTATGAGTATTTAGCTAGTTTTCTTGTATTTTCATTCATTGTTTTAAGTTTTCTTCCATTTGTCTTTTGTTGTAGATTTAGCTTGCTTACATGTTAGTAGAATAGGTTATACATTCAGAAACCTGTGACTCAAGCCTCCCCCTCTCATCTCTTTTATTGGAGCTTGAGGAGGGTAGACCTTCCCCATAGACTAAAATTGCTTTTTAGTTTATGATTTCTTGGAATGGATAATATTAGTTGTTGTAATTCCATGGATATGTTCAAAATGATGTGTTAGATCATTGTTTGTAGGTTAAAGTGGATTTTATTTCCAAATTAAAGTCATATTTTCCATTGTCTTTATCATGAATTTTTCCATGTTTATTGCATGTACAGGTATTTTTCTTGCAGGTTTAGGTAGCACAGCCAAGGAGAACTTCACCATCACCTTTAGCTTCATCTCTCACCCTTCATCAGCTCTATGTTCATCAAAATCGCCATCAGCCCTGTTTTTGGATTTCTCATCCCTACACCGTGATAAAATCCTAGGGGTGAAAAACAAGTCTCCCAATAGGTTATGAGCTTTGCGAAGGGGTGGGCCACCTTCCACTCATCCAAATCCACCTTCACTCCACCTTCCCTACCCTTTTCACACCTATTTTGGCCTCGAAATTCCCTCGGATAGTTTCCTGTAGCAATTCAAGACTTTCCTTTAGCGCTACAGGAAACATGTAGCAAAAATTAAAGTAGAACGAGTGGGCCCCTCCTTAAGTCTAGAAACCACCATCCACATCCTCTAGACCTACCAAAACCACCCATACACCTTCATCCTTGCACCCATGTGTTCAATCTTTCCATAAACCAACTTAGCACTTTCTTCTCCTAACTTCAAAACAACACATTTACAAGCATGGTTAGGTCATGATTAGTTGCATGATTAAAAGCATGATAGATAGAGCATAGAGTAAGTAGAGTTTTTTTAGCCATTTTTCCCAGAAAAGTGTGATTAGGTTAGTTTCCTTTATACAATTTCAATTCAGCAATTTACTTCATGCAATATGCCTAGTTTGCTTTCATTTCTTATCATAGCTTAATGTGTATATTTCATTCATTGTAGAGTAATTAGAGGCACTTTCTTATTATAGTGTATTTATGTACTTATTTATAGTTCCATGGCTTTGAATCATTTGCATCCCTAGGCCTAAATTCAAAAGTGTGACATACTTCATCCAGAAACCCTAGAAGTAGTACCCTTTCGTAAAGCTAAGAAGAGGATGACATGAGTATAAAGCATTTGTTGTGTATATAGAATTGTCACATCCATTTTTTTATGAACCCTGGGTTTATAAAGTAAATTAGGGCAGCCTCTGGGAGTTGCAGCATTCTTGGTGCAATACCAAGGCACACCACTTTTTTGTGTCGTTGCATTCAGTTAGTTTTCTTGTATTTTCATTCATTGTTTTTAGTTTTCTTCCTTTTGTCTTTTTCTCTATATTTAGACTAAGATAAAAGAGCCTAAATTTTTGAGTGTGTGATAAGTAGCCAAAAAGTGATGAGCCTCAGTATTGCAGCAAGAATGTCGCAACTACCGAGGCTACCAACTTTAATTATCAACCCGGGGTTCATAAAAACTTATGAGGTATCAGCACTATGTGTGCAGCATACAATGTGTCCTTATTTGGTTGATCTGATGTAATGGAAGGAATTTCATCGAATCAAATCTTAAACTAATTGTAGAAATGGAAGTGTTTCTTTGAAAAGAAATAAATCCTAGGAAAGAACAACACTTTGTAATTGAAATCCTAATAGCATGAATTCAAATAACAGGACCTAATCTAATTTTCGAAAATGAATCACGTATGTGGTGTGTATTCCTCCTCAATCATGTATTTAAATTCTAGGGGCAAAGATTCAATCCTAAGAGATAAAAATCAACCTTTGGGAGAAAATTTGGTCGAGTTTACTCATGCTACAGGAGTGCTACAAGAAACTCTATTTTTTCTACGGGAAAGTCTGTTTTGGAAATAAATCACTGAATGACCAATTAATTAAAATGTAAATAGGATGGGAAAATTTTTTTTATTAAGTATGATTTCTTAGGTCTCCATTCCAAGTGGAATCACTCCAAAATACCCCTGTTTAGATGTGCTAAAAAATAACATTAAATTGCTACTCTAAAATCTGGAAATTCAAGAACTAGTGAGCTAGTTAATCTATCGAATGCCTAACCTAATCAAGTGAAAATGAAATGGGGTGAATTTTGTTATAAAATTTAGCATTATTATGACCTAATAAAAATGGAATCAATTCATATGGATCTCATTAACCCCTTCTAAAAAATATCAGAAATTTACTACTATTTTGTGTAATATTCCTAAATTAATTGGAATATTAAATTTTGTTTTTGCTTCTCAGTTTGAGGAATAAGAGGGTATGGAGACCCATAAATCTCCTTAGTAGGAATAAAGACACTCCTAGTGTGAATGGAGATCATCTAAAAATCTGGATTGAAGACCCTTAGGTGTGAAAAGGGGCTAGAGCATGAAGACTGGGTCAACTTTGACCAAATCAATAGCGATGTTATGTAGGAGTGGCATTCAATGAGAGACAACACAGTTTTAGTTGGAGACTCTTTGCATGGAAGTAGTGAATTAAATGAGTGGGGCCAAGGGTGAGGAAGCTCATCACTTATATAAGGAAGGGGATGGCAGCCATATGGATTTATGTTTTAGATTATTATTATTATATGGTCTGTTTAGAGTTGTTGCTCTCTTCAATTGTTTAGCTAAGATTGTAAGTGTTTCTTAGAAATGGGTGTTCCTGGTCGAGAATCCCACCTCTTTCCTTGAGAGGCCTTTTTGAAGAGTATTTCACTACATTTTCCACTATCCAGCATCAAGCCAAGTTCCATATTTTTTCTACAACACAGTTTTTGCAGGAGGTTGTGTTGTGTTGCAGGGTGCAGTAGTAGAGGGCTGAGAAACCCAACTTCTGAGCTTGTTTTCTAGTGGAGGGAGCATCCCTTCATCCATAAGGCTTGTAAAGGATATTATTGAGCCTCATTTCATCATCCAAAATCAGGCTAAGTTACTCCTATCAGTTACAACACAATTTTCTGAAGGAACTGCATTATTTCAGTGTGCAGTTGCAGCAGAGGGTTTGGAGCCCTAGTTACGGGAGATAGATTTTCAGTGAGGGGATCAGCCTATCATTTAGAGAATATATAGGAGGAATTTTTCATACATTTCTAGATCAGATCAGCCACATCCTATCATCTATCCAGTTGCAGAGATTATTCAGCCATAGGGCCATATTTGTATCTCCTGCATTTTTTGTATTTCAGGAAACCCTCCACGGGTTATCTTGGAAAGGTGTTTGGGAGCTTATATCCCTACTCCCGGAATTATTTGAGCCATATAACATTAGATATATGTTTTGACATTTTCTAGTAATAGTTATACCTATTAAAATTGCGTTGTCATAGACTTGGGCATTATTGTGTAGCAGTGGTCTTCATATTTCATGTACATGTTCCTTGAGGCTTGTTTTGCCTAAACTTGAGTGATCTTTTCCTCAAGAAATTATATACATTTTGCTGCTATGGTATTAATATGATGGATATATCATATTCTTATATTTTATTTGTTGATTTATCACTGCTATTTCCATTATTTTGTTCAAATATTTCTGCTTCCCCATTTGGGAATATTACAGTGGTATCAGAGCATAATCTTGGCTCAGAATGTGGATCTCAGCCATTATGCCATCAGGAGAATAAGAAGAGAAAAAAAAGAGAACAGAATGATGGAAGGAATGATTTTGATATCATCTCTTTCCAGATCTAAGAGGGACCTCACCAAGGAGGTCAAGAAAAGAAAAGTGGAGAAAAGCAATGAAACCACACTAGGGTTGGGAGATGAGGAAGGTCCATGTACTTCCTATCAGCAGAAGAAAGAACCGATATTGCATAGAGCTCCAAAGAAACATACTATGCTCTTTTCTTTTGAAGAATAAGAAAAAAGGCATGGAGATGGAGGACACTTAGATCATGAGATTCTAAGTGAGTACCTTGCAGAATACAAATCTCAAGCAAGGGCTTTCAAGTAGAATCCAACTCTCCCACGATTCATTCAGCTCAAAGAAGAAGGATACCTTGTAGTAACAGATTCCTATTGTCTACATTTGATGGGTCATCCACATGCATAACAAAGGCTTGGGGAATGGATTTGGATGCATTCTTCCTACTAAATCCAGTAGTAGAAAGAGAATTTGTTGAGATTGCAACGCTGCACCTTGAGGGTGAAGCAAACATTTGGTGGTTTAGCCATTTGAGTCATGAAAGAGTGACTGCTTATGCAGATTTTACTAAAAGGTTGATCAAGAATTTTGATAGAAGAAAGCTGGAAGGAGAACAACTTCCACCACCACTTGCTACAGGAGTACTTGCATCAGGAGAAGGAACACTTTCACCCTTGCAAAGTGTTCTTGATCTCTTGACATCTAGAGTCCCATGCACTATTCTGGAGATGCATGAGGAGGAGGAGACTTATACCAACATTGGTGCAGCCATAGAAGAACAAACATCATCATCAGTAGTTGGGGATGGAACCCTTGTAGCAGCACAAGATGTTCCCAAGATTTACCAAGGTATTTACATATTTCCACTTCATATTATTTCAGCACATCATATGGAGGATTGTGGGAACATGCCATTAGGGAAAATACATCACCTAGGGTCAAATAACATTCCTGATTTGGAGTAGCAGACTATCACTGCGCAGAGGACCCTCAATTTTTTCAAGGAGGATATATACAGTCATCCTGGTTATTCATTTTTGAGCTGCACACAACTCTTGGGTTTGGAGTATAGATTTTTGGAGGATAGGATGAGTATTTTCCTAAACAATGCAATGCAGAACAATGTGTTCACCATTGAGCATGATCTTGAGACAACAAATGCACCATCATGGAGATCAGTAACACTGTCATGGAGCATTAGTGATGAGTTGGGGGTCCAACCATTATTGGATCATTCCAATGACCATTCTACATGTGTAGCAGGGGATAGGCACATGGTCTATGAGAGACATCCTATCTCCCATTATTATTTTGGATCCTTCTTGATGAGAACTTCACAGCTCACTGAGAATATTTTTCCTTCAGTATACTTGGATCCTTTTGGATTCAACATGGTCATTGATGAGTGGTCTTCATATGGAGATCTCCAGGAGACTGCACTTCAACATCCCAAGAAGTGTAGATATATTGATTTGATTTGGGACGATGGTATTCTCCATTGGAGGAATACCCATTGGGAGCATGACATTAGACACTCACCATTGGTTGGATGGGTGATGTTGATGAGTAAGAGACTAGTGAGCCACTTACAGATCTATGACATAGGGCAGTAGGAGGAAAGTTTGTGCTAGCTACTCTTGAAATATTTTGGTCAACATGTGACATATCCTACTTCAAGGGGTATGTTGGTGGATGGGACTTGGCATCGAACTTGCATCATATGGAAGCAAGGAGTTTGGGTGCATTGTGATGATGTGGAATTATTCATGTAAATCATCATGTTTTCACCTCATGGTTTGTATGATGGAGGTGTAAGGAGGCAGCAAGGTCTATTGTTGCTCCGGTTACTCTTGGGAGAGTATGGGATGATTTTCTCCCATACTTTGCACTATGATTTAGAAGTGGTGGATGGATACATCTATCACCAGGGTATGATATTCCTAACTTGGACTTCCAAGCACAAGAATAAGGATTGGCATGTAGCACATGGGGATTTTCTCTCTAGTGACACTGATTCCATGAGGACATACCATGCTATCATAGAGAGATTCACTTGGGGAGGCATAAAAAATGAGATGCACCATCACATGAGGAGATGCATGAATTATTTGGAGGAGGGAAATAACTCTTTGATATGGTTAACACGGCCACTTCCTTCCTCATTACGGAAGAGAAGAAGTTCATCTATGAGCCACTTCACCAACTTGTTCAAGGTACATGGTAAGGATTGTGTGCATCATGATTCGCTTACTATGTGGTTGTACTTTACCCTCCATGTACAGGTTATTGCTCAAATATGGGACATTCTTTCTTATGGACCTCATGATCCATTTGGGGACATGAGCGGTGATGGTAATGACCACTCACTAAGATATGTTGGGGATATATTATCTTTTTTCAGAGTGTGCTCAATGTGCACCTCACATCATACACCTTCTCCAAGCATGTGAGAGGATTGGGGCAGCAAGAAAGTGATTAAAAAACCACTCATCATATGCTATTCTGAGGCAGTTTGGAGTAAAATTGTGATGGTTGCACTTGAGGGATCATTATCCTTCTCAATTTTTATATATGGTAGCCAATATAACTCTAATTATGATCCCATATGTTGATGATGTTCTTATTATTGTTGTGGACATGGTTGGAGAGATGACACATGGATTGGATGTTCTTATTAGAGATGATATTCTTCAAATTATTTATGTTTCACATTTCAAGGAGAGCATTGGACCATCCATGATTGCTACATTGGATCTCTTGTATCCTTATGGGATGATCCATTTGGGTAACTTGAGCACTTGGAAGGTGCCTCCCATGAGTAGATGGGAGGATTTTTTCTATGAATTACCATTCTAGAGGGTGATTCATTTCTTATGGATGATAGCTTGGAGATTGGAGCTCCATATGGGAATGAAGGTTTCCCACATTTTTCAGTTCTTTCCTTGCATTTTCTTGGGGACAAGCAACATTTGGGAGGGGAGGATTGTAATATTCATAAATTAATTAGAATATTAAATTTTTTTTTTGCTTCTCAGTTTGATGAATAAGAGGGTATGGAGACCCATAAATATCCTTAGTAAGAATAAAGACACTCCTAGTGTGAATGAAGGTCATCTAAAAAGTTGGATTGAATACCCTTAGGTGTGAAAAGGGGCTAGATCATGAAGACTGGGTCAATTTTGACCAAATCAGCAACATTGTTATGGAGGAGTGGCATTCAATGAGGGACAACGCATTTTTGGTTGGAGACTCTTTGCATGGAAGTAGTGACTTAAATGAGTGGGGCCAAGGGTGAGGAAGCTCATCAATTATATAAGGAAGGGGATGGCAGCCATATGGATTCATGTTTTATATTATTATTTGTATATGGTTTGTTTAGACTTGTTGCTCTCTTTAGTTGTTTAGCTAAGATTGCAAGTGCTGCTTAGCACTAGGTGTTCCTGATTGGGAATCCCACCTCTTTCTTTAAGACGCCTCTTGGAAGAGTATTGCACTACATTTTCCACTATCTGGCATCAGGCCAAGCTCAATCTTTTTTCTACAACGCATTTCTGTAGGAGGTTGTGTTGTGTTGCAGGGTGCAGTAGTGGAGGGTTGAGAAACCCAACTTTTGAGCTTGTTTTCCAGTGGAGGGAGCATCCCTTCATCCAGGAGGCTTGTAAAGGAGATTATTGAGCCTAATTTCATCATCTAGCATTATGCTAAAGTACTGATATTAGTTACAGTGCAGTTTTCTGAAGGAACTACATTATTTCAGTGTGCAGTTGCAGCAAAGGGTTTGGAGCCCTAGTTGGGGGAGATAGATTTTCAGTGAGGGGATCAGCCTCTCATTTAGAGAATCTATAGGAGGATTTTTTCATACATTTCCATATCGGATAAACCACCTCCTATCATCTATCCATTTGTAGAGATTATTCATCCCTAGGGCCATACTTGTATCTCCCACATTTTTGTGTATTTCAGGAAACCCTCCACGAGTTATCTTGGAAAGGTGTTTGGGAGCTTAGATCTCTACTCTCGGCATTATTTGAGCCATATAACATCATATATATGTTTTGAAATTTTCTAGCCACAGTTATACCTTTTAAAACTGCGCTGTCATATCCTTAGGCATTATTGTGTAGCAGTGGTCTTCATATTTCATGTACATGTTCCTTGAGGCTTGTTTTGCCTAAACTTGAGTGATATTTTCCTCAAGAACTTGTATACATTTTTCTTCTATGGTCTTAATATGATGGTTATGATCTTATTATATTTTATGTGTTGATTTATCACTGTTATTTCCATTATTATGTCCAAATATTGTTGCTTCCCCATTTGGGAATATTACATTTCTCTATAAGGCATTTCCTGAAATCTTATATTCGTGAGCTGCTAACCAAATCCAAGTAGCTTAATGATTAAGATAACCTTCCAAAGTTATTATAAATATGAATAATTATTTTGCACCTGTAAAAAATCTGCAAAATAATGCACTTAAATCATCTAACTCAATCCTATAGCAAGAAAAGAAACAATACTAAATACAGAAATATGTAAAACAGAAATAAGAGATGCATGTGGATAAGAAGTGAAAAGAACAAAAAGAAATTGTGAAAGAGGTCTCTGAGGCTCCTGGGATGGCTAAGCCCAAGGAGGACTCAGAGTCCTATGGACAAAACCAAGCTTAAAAAGCTAAAAATGGCACCAAACTTCATTATTGAATCGGTCCAAGTACATCCCTACAATAAAAGAAAGTGGAGTTGCTAAACAACAAGTTTTATCCACAATAAGACTAAAAAATACATGCCCCTAGAGGCCAGTTCGAATTGATACTCATACAACATAATGAGGAAGCATTCCCCTTGGAAGGAGGAGTATTTCCCCTCCAAACCCTCAAATGGTGGATCTGGTTCCTAACACCAGGAGTTTGAAGTAAATGACAAGGCACACATTCCTATATTTTCTCAATCATCGGAGTTCCAAAGTCTCTCCAAATTATCTCAATGATTTCATGATATTTTGTTCATTATTTTTCCAAACTTGATCCTCCACTAGTAGGGAGAAAGTCCCTAAATTATCTCATTCTCTAAATATTCATAATCTGCCCAATATTCTCACAATATTCTAAAAAAAAAAAAATATTAGGCACAAATATGAAATTATCTCTAAACCTCCATAAGAACATATTCAAGCATAAAAAACATTATTAAGTGTATAATGAGATATTTAATATATCTTTTATGTGCCTAAGAAAGGTTAGATGGACCTTAATTTATGTTTAATTTAGAGCCCATCATACCCCATATTGAAAATATTGTTCATCCTCTAAGCAACCTATTCATCCTCCTTTCCTTATGGTTCTTCATGTATGTTGGCTTATTTCATTCTATATTTATTGGTCCATGTGATGCTCCGCCTAATGATATTCTTTCTACTCTTATATTTTCACTTCTTCTTGCAGCTGCTGCATGGATGTCCTCAGGTGCCTTTGCTGGTGTATTCATCCTCTTGGAGTTTGTTGGTCATCCTTTTAAGCCATCTTCATCAACTTATCCTCATATTTTGACCTTGTTGTGCCATATACAGAATTGTTATAGGAAAATTTTCAACTTCCTGTAGCAGTCTTATCTTTGCTACTTGGGGCTCCATATTGCTTAGAGATGAAGCAAAATGGTTTATGGAGGTTAGGGATGGAGTGATGGAGAGGTAAGGTGAAAGGTCTCATGCCAAGACATATGCGATATATCTGTTAGTGGAACAACATAGGTTTTAGGGAGTGAATCCTTGGGCATGGAGTGAAGTGAGGGTTAGGAGTGGTAGATATAGGCAAAAAATAAATTGTCGTGCTCTTTTTGAAGTTTATAAACCTTTGAGAGAGCTACTTTCCTTGTAAATAAGTTTCATATAGCATTTACAGGGTTTTTTATAGTGCTACAGGAATCTTGTAGCTAATAGGACTTTCCTGTAGCAAATATGTTTTTTTCCTGTAGCAACTTCCTGTAGCAAATTTTGTGCCTGTAGCAACCCCATTTTACCTGTAGAAACTCTATTTTGCATGCCAAGAGGTGGTGGGTCCACGTTTTATTCTTATTTTATTTTTATATTTTCAATTTTTTTCTCTTTTTCTTTATCTTTTTTTTTTCAAATATATATATATATATCATTGCATGCAAAATAAACTCAGAGTTATTTTTTTGTTAACTGAGTTCACCCTTACTTACCCCTTGACACTCCTTGTCTTCCATCACAGCTAACTGCTTACTACCCACTTTCTCAAGTCCTCTTTACTTTTTCCTTGTTCCTCTCCCACATTTGTGTGTGTCTTGGTGGAAAAGTGAAGCTAATTGCAAGATAAGGTCGAGGCTACTCTGCTACTGATTTTGGTTATAAAAACTCTCCTTCTCACACTTTTAATGTTTTCTTAAACTAGAATATATTTGAAGAAAGGTTTAGATGATTACATACCTGAATCTTACCCTTTATTTGTTTTTGCAGATGATATTGAAGCTGGTGATATGAATGTTGAAGCTTTCTTTGGTGGTTCTGAAGCTGCGTGTGATAATCTATTGGCCTTATTGTTGATAGCCTTGAATCTAGAGGTCTTCTAGGGTTTATGTTGTTGTTGTTGCTGCTGCTTCACATCCCTAACTTAAATGTTGCTGCTGAGACGTTCAAGATGTGTGTGTTTTAGTTGATGATTATTTTTTTGTACAAGTCTTCATAGCATGATGATTTTTTTTTACTAATAAAGTGTTTTATGTGTACAGTCTTCTCCCAATGTTCAATATTCTACTGGTGGATTGGATGGACTGCTTCCTAAGGAGGGTGTTCTCTTCTCAACTTCAGAAATGGCCTCATGATTCTCAAGGTGGCTAGATCTCCTACTCTGTGGTTGAAAAAATAATTGATGCTGAGTTTTTATGTGATTTTACAGGCTGCTCAGGACAACCCTTTTGTAGCAGGCTTAATTTAGGCATATTTCTCAAATGGTTTATAGGATTGACCTGAAATTGTTTGACATATTAATATCATCCTTATTCACCTCTCCATAAAACATCTCAGCCATTGGATGCACGAATATCGATAAAACCTAAAAATTATTTTAGGTGACGGAGGTTGATTTCTCACAAAATGTGTACCAAAAATTGCTGAAATTGTTTGAGCTTGTTACCATCACATATATGCACCTCCCCCTTAAACATCTCATCAAATAGATGCACAGGTTTTGAGATACAATAAAAAAAAATTTATGTTAAAAACTATTTGAGGACAACCCCCTTGTAGCAGACTTGTTTTAGGCATAACTCTCAAATAGTAGATCAGAATGACCTAAAATATTTTGAGAATATTACTACTATCCTTATGTACGTCCCCATAAAAAATATCGTCCATTGGAAGCACAAATGCCGGCAAAATATTAAAAATGGTTGTAGGTTATGGAGGTAATTTATTAGAAACTGTGCACTGGAATGTGCTGAAATTTATTGAGTATGTTACCATCATATATATGCCTATCCCTATGAAACAGGTTAGAAAATGGGTGCACGTTTTTTTATATATAATAAAAACAATTTTCTGCTAAAAACTAGGAGTTTCCTGTAGCAAAAACAGGGTTTCTATTGAGATTCAACAAGATGATGAGATTAGTGAAAAGAGCCGCCTTCACTAAGTGGGCCCGCAGGCTATTGTTGGCACAAAGTCTATTTTTAGACATGTCGATCATATTCTATGAGTTGCAGGATGCTATTAGTGGATGTTTGGTCAAGTTGGAAAAATATATGGACTTTTATTTTTAGACATATTGGGCAGAATCTATTTTTAGATTGCCAATCTAAAAATAGATATGTCGAATATTATTAGCTCTTAATAATATTTGGACTCTAAACATTATCTTATTCTCTTGGAGCACTTCATTTAAGTGCACAGATGTGGAACAACAGCTGACAAAAGGAATTATGCTATTCTTGAGGGTTTACTGGAGCTAATGCATGAGGACTTCAGTTAGAACTCATGTGACAGAGTTTGGTGGAGTTATAGAAGTAGTTGGTGGAGTTGTATTTAGTTTAACTCAGTTAGACTGAGTTGAGCTAGTTGTATCTAATCTAACTGATTGATACACTAGTGAGAGTGGTGTGAATTAATTATTTAATTAATTCACTAAATAATAACTCATTAATCAACTAAATAACACATCAGTTAACTACAGTGCATGGCAGTTTCAGTGGAGACCAGTGGAGAGGTAGGTGAAAGAGCAAGTGTGACTATTAGTTGTGACTATAGTGATGCATTGATTGCATCCAACACTCAGTGGAGATTCCAATGAGGATTTCGCAGTGCAAGCTTGGTGGATTCGAGTTCATTCATAGCCATTCTTTAGCAGGGATTGCGCAGTAGAGGCAGGCTAGCAGGTGGAAAAGATCGGTGCATGGATTTGCAAAATCGGGCCTAATTAGTGTGTAGCGATTGTTGTTACACCATTTTTTGGTAATCTAACCCATTATCATTAGATGAACCCAAGTACACCATGTAATACCAATTTTACCCCAAGTAAAATCGCTTTCACCACATTTTTTTACATTTCTTGGTCATATTTAACCCAAAACATGGTAATCAATTAAATAAATCATTATTTATTTAATTATTTCCTAAGAATAAGTTATTTAAATCACTATTTAAATACTATTCCTAGTTAAATTTGACTAAATCATTTTTTAATAATAATTAAATAAACCATTATTTATTTAATTATACCCTCATTTCCCTTAAATAATAAATAAATCATTTATTTATTTATTATTTATAAATAAAGGAATTGACCCAAGTCAAAAAACCCTTTTCCCTCCAACAAATATAATAAAATATTCCTAAAGGGTGATTCTAGAATGTGATTAATAATATTTTATTCATGCACCGAGTTCTAGAACACCCCAATATTTTGTTATAAATAGAAGGGTTTTTCCCATTCATTAGTCACCTCCATTGCATTAGATCACACTAGATCTACTCTTGGTCACCAATTTCATTTGTTTGCATTTTGAACTCCCATTGAGTTCCATGTTTGTTAGGGTTTTCCCCATTAACCAAAGAGAGGACTTTTAGATCTGAAACACTGAGGACTTCCAAGAACCCATCCCACTGAGGAGAACAGGAAAACACCTTTCTTGTTTTCCTCTCAGGTGCCCCATTCTTTAATATAATATAAGATTCTTTTTATACATTGTTCTTGTCTTGTTCATTGGATGCATGGAGCTATTTTATATCTTATTGGCTTAATATCTTTTATGCTTAGATCTAATTTTATGCAGCAAAATTAAGGATATTTTGCAGCCATACTTGATGTTAGGGCTACTTGATATGCATAGCTAAAGTGATCTTTTACGACGAAAGAATCATACTAACAATTGGCGACTCAACAAGGGTTTTCTTTTGCGACCACTGTCGTTTTCTATCTTCCTGCATATCCAGCCGTTTCAAACCCTAGGGTTTCTCTTCCATTTTTAATTTTCCTATTTTTTCCCATTTTTATGCTAGTTTTCCCCTCTAAAACCCTCAAACATTCAAATTTCTAACTTCCGTGTGTTTCTGGCCTTTTTGCGCAAGCGACCGACATCAGCCACTGCTGAGACGAAAAAAATTTCTGAAATCTGCCGCCGCCAGACTCGGATCTGCAGGTCGCACTTATCGGCCCAAAAATTGCGACCTGGCCTTGAGGTCGCACTTTTCTGCCCTAAATTTGCGACCTGGCCTGAAAACAGGCCCAAACCTGCGACCTGCAATTTTTTCTGCAATCTGCAAGCACTTTTTCTGGGTTTCACTGAAGCTTCTGTCAGGGTTTTCCAGCCTCTGTCTCCACCTGTTTAGACCTGTTGATGATCTATTTCACTCACCTAAGTGGGCCTCTTGCCCCTTAGGGCTTTAGTTCCCTCCACTTTTTGTGGGAGATTTTGTTGCTGTTTTCAGACATCTGAATTTCCAGAAGTTTCAGTCTTATTTCAGATCTGATACCTCCTGTTCAGATCCTCACAGGTCAGCTTTTCTTCCCTTTCTATACACTGCCTTTCGCTTTGTTTGGGTTCATCTCTAGGGTCACCTCTTTGAACCCCCTCTTTTTAGCCGATCTCCTATTTTCTAGCAGTAACCATGCCCCTGCCTCTTTGCTGCTTTCTGCACCACTTTCCAGCAGATTTCTCCATTAGATCCCAGTCCCTCCAGACCTTAGATCTATTGATCTCTTGTTAGCGTGCCCTGCCCCTTCTAGAATAGTTTTGAGAGACCCACCTTCTTGGGTTCGCTTGTTGCCTTTTTAGTTTCTCATATTCTATTCTTTCATTCTTATTTACTGCAGAATTATTTTCCATTATGCAGCAAACTTTTTCTTTTACTCTCAAAACGTCTGGGTTTAATGAATTAAAATTAACGCATGCCACACACTGACCCTAAGTGAAGAAGAGCCTGGTTAACACCACCTGGCAAAGACTCTAAAATTAATCGACACTGCACCTCCTTGCCCTTGTCGCATCTTGCTTTTGTACCTTGCTGCCCTTGTCGGTCTTTCTTCTTCTCGTCGTCATTGTGCCTCCAAGACATTTATCCCGGTGACTTATTGGCCTTCACCCTCAGTTTCTGGTTGGTCGACTTCCTCCTTCCTGTCATCATCGAGTAAGTCCTCCCCCGAGTCCGCACTCCGACTCTTCCTCTGATTGTTCGGGTTCTCCCCGTCCTGCTGGTTCTCCCCCCTTTATCTCCACCATGTCTAGTTCTGGACCTAGCCCTAACCCCAGTTCTATTGCTGGGTCCGCTTCCAGTGGAACCACTATGGGACCTACCTTGACTGCCCCATTACTTCCGTATATGGCCGACCTCAATATCCCCGACTTCAATTAGCTTATCAATGATCCTATCCGCCATGATGTCAGTTGGCCTGCTATGCCAACCAAGCTCCCCTCCGACATTCCCAAGTTTGAAGGCCTTGCTAATGAAGATCCCTCCAATCATATCCGCTCTTTCCACATGTGGTGTTCCTCTAATTCCATCACCGATGACTCCATTCGTCTTCATTTATTCCAACGCACCCTTACTGGCGAAGCATCCAAATGGTATGTTGATCAAGCCACCTCTTCCCATACCACTTTTGCAACCATTTCCCAAGCCTTTTTGTCTTATTTCCAGCTCCCTCTTCGATACAACACTGGAATTGAACTATTGACCTCCTTTCATCAATCCTCTTCAACGCGTCTCTCTGCTCATGTCTAGGAGTGGCGACGATGACGAAGCTTATGCCGTGCTCCCCCCTTTGAAGATCGAGTTTACATGGATTGGTTCCTTTGCTCTCTCTTACCTCCCATTGGCAAAGATGTTGCCTCCCATTTCCCCCAAACTGAAGAATCTGCCCTTCAAAACGACTTAAAATATGACCTTATCTATGCCCAATCTGCTTATGTTTATACTGTCCTTCCTGATCTCCCCAAGCCCGAGGGCACTAATGCCTCCGGGACCTCTCACTCTGCCGACGGTATCATCGGAGCCATGTCTCATACCTCTGCTCCACCTCTTATGCCCTATGTTTTTCGTCCCAGCGGGGCCAGCACCTCCAGTACCTTTCCCCATCCCAGTAACATGTATCTAGGCTTTGGCATGCCTCCTCCTTTTTCCCACTCTCCTGCTTACCTCAATGTTTCCCATTCTCACCCTTACCCTTATCCGCCGCCTAGTGTCCCAGCTCCTCCAGCATTTGGACCTCCCACTCCCTTGCCTCCTCCATCCCCACAGCCGCACTTACTACCCCCTCCAGGGCACGTATTTGCGCAACACGGTGCGACTATTCCTCCTCCTTCTCAATGGCGGAGGAGAGGCAATCCATCCGCCTCTGGTAATTGTGGACCCAATCCTTCTAGTATTGACCCTAACGCCACTACCTAGCCCCAGGGCTCCCAACCCAAGCAAGACAGGCCGCTTCGCACAAATAAGCCTTGTTCATGTTGCGGTGTTTTTGGTCACTACACTCACGATTGTCCCCTCTTACCATAGATGCGACAGATGTGGGAGTCTCAGGCCACCATTCGAGGACAACACTCCTCTCCCCCTGTCCCCCCCATTACTTCTACCTCTCAGCCCGCTATGTTTACCGATCCTTTCCCTCAACAAGGATTTGTTGCTACTCAATCCCCTCATGCCCCGGCATCCACTCAACCTTCTCCTTCTGGTTCTTCCGATTACCATATTCTTATGATGTCCTCTGACCAACCTCTCACTGTTGACCTTAACCTTCAAACTCGGTCTCGTCAATACTCCCCGCCTCTCGTACTGTCTGTCTCCGAGTCCCCATCATCAACTTCTACAGAGCCTCTATCGACACCTAATGGTCCCTTACAATTCCCTCTACCCAAAGTTGAGGTTCACACAAAAATTCCTCAGGGTCCATTACGCCGAAATGCTACCTCTGGTCAGGCTGCCCATTCCTACAACATAGTAGATGATTTGGTGCAATCTCCAGCTGCCATTTCAACACTGGAACTCCTCCAGTCGTGTCCTTCTCAAAAGAAAGCTCTACTATCTGTCGTGGGAGCTATTGATCCTGCTAATGACCTATTAATTATTTTCGATGCCCGTCAGTCAGACCATCCCCCTCTTCCTCCTTCCGTTGCTTTCCAAATCCCAGACAAAATCCGAAATGCCAATGTCACTCGATGTATTATTGATGAGGGGGCATCTACCTATGTAATGTCTGCTTCGGTTTGGAAACAACTCGGATCCCCTAAGCTGGCCCCTTCCACCATCACCCTTCGTGTGTGGGATGGCCATGCCTCCCAACCAATTGGTCTTTTTCATAACTGCCCTATCACCCTTGCCGATAAGACTGTTTGTGTCGACGTTGAAGTTATCGATGCCCCTCTCGACTAAAACATCCTTTTGGGGCGTAGTTACACCTATGCCATGTCTTTCGTCCCATCCGAAGTCCACCGCAAGATGTTTTTCCCTCATAATGGCAAGATCGTCACCATTGACCAGTTGTCATATCATGAACCTAAATCTCAAACCTCACCTGAGTCCACCATTTCTACTATCACCAATAAGCAAACTGTCGATTATTTGACCAGTGTCTCCCCTGGCATCTACAAAGACTCCTCTTTGCTTGGCACCTTCCCCGGTCCCCCCCCCCTCCTCCTATCTCTGATCCTAGCTCGGTGAATGTTTGCCTGATGCAATCGTCTCAGGCTGCCCTCCCGCAACCTGCTCTGGCTAGTCAGCAACCTCCACCTCATCCGACTCACCCTACTCCTAGCCATTCTCCTCAATTGTTTCCAACTCTCCCACCGGGTCCTTCACCTCCCCCTCACACCCCGGAACCTCCTTATCCTCCCGCCTCGGTTCCCTTCAGCCTCCCTGATTTAGGAACCATCCCTCCTGGCCATTACTCCACCAGTCAAATCCCTTTCCTTGGCCCTCCCCCTAGCGTCTATTCGGTTCCTGTCATGGCCACCCTTTCCCTACCTAATTTAACTTTGGGCATACCGGTATGGTATCTTACTCCTCCAACCGAAACCCCTCCCGGCCACCCTAAACCATACATTGTTGTGACACCAGTTCAACCAATTCCCGTTGCTCCTCCCACTGCTACGATACCTCTAGCCCCATCGCACGACCCTCCTCATGCTGAGACCGCTACGGGTAAGAAAAGAAAAACTCACAGGGGGGCATCCCAAGATAAAGCCAGTGCTCCCGATCCTACTCCCCCTCCATCCACCAAGCCTTGCGCTTTGTGTGATGCTGTCGGTCACGCCACCCATACTTGTCCTGAGTTGCCCTGTCTCCAACCCATGGTCAAAGTTCCGTTCCCTGAATCGTCAGCCCCGGAAACCTCTATTTCCTCCCCCCCCATACCCAAGAACCCAAAGGCCCTTCGCACCAACAAACCCTGCGCTTTATGTGGTGTCCATGGCCATTATTCTCACCATTGTCCTCACCTCACGCATTACCATGCCTCTTTAGAGGTCATTCACGAGTATGAAGTAGAACATAATCAATCCACCTTGCTCATCCTTGCTCAGTATGCATCGAGTTTACTCAAGGATCCTCCAGCCACCATTTACATCCCTCCCCCTGATGTTGAGATGTTTGAATCTGCTACTCCTCTCTTGTACCTATCATCATCTGCCCAACCCTCGGAGTACATCCCCTCCTTATCCACTCCGCCTTTTTCCTCTGACCCCCCTTCAGCGCCATTCTTGGGCTCTTCATGTTTTGACCATATTTTTACTTGCTCTTCTGTCATCTCCCCTGATGACCCATTTCTGCACCTTTCCTCCATGAATGATGATCTCGGTAGCTTTGCAGCCTCTTGCGGTTTCCACCACCTTCCCCTCTCTTCACCTAACCCCGATACTCCCATCCGTCTCTATGATGTACGTCATAATACAAGTCCCCGATCTTCCTCACTTCTCTTATCTTGCGATGCTGTTCCCCCGACCCTCTCATCCACTCATTACATTGGTTATGCCGATGGCGCGAGTCGGTATTCCTGAAACCTCGCCTCAGCCGCCTGGGCCATCTTTACCCCTGTGCATACCCTTGTTCTTGCAAATGGGGTCTGCATTGGCACCGCCATCAATAACCAAGCCGAGTATGATGCCGTTCGTGGTCTCTTAGCTGACGTTCTCTCCCACTGCATCCTCCATCTGCAAGTTTATTTAGATTCCCTACTTATTGTCTTACAACTTAATGGAATCTAACATGTGCATAATCCTATCCTGTTTAGACAATATTTACGGGTGAGACTTTTGATACGGGAATTTAGATTTATTTCATTCAACCACATCCCTAGAAGTCACAATCACTACGTAGATCAGATCGCAAACCATGTTCTAGACTGGCATTTATCACACATAAGACAATAGCATCCACAAAATCCCCATAAAACTCATATATATATATATATATATATAACATGTGTTTTAAAGTGCATATACTTTGAAACATATGACATGCCCCTAGCATGTTACAAAAACCACTACTACAAAAATGGGGGGCACCACTTGCCCCTACATCACTACTTGGGGGCACCACCTGCCCCACACCTAGTCACTCTCCGGAGGATCCTGTGCCAACGGCTCTGCTCCCGCAGCTCGTAGATCACGCACCGTCTGCCCGGCCATCGCCATGCGTCGCATGATCCCTCGCCATTCCGAGGGGAGCCCAATACATAGCTCTATGTATCGGTCGTCTAAATCCTGCCATCCACGTTCCGACACACCAGTCAGTATTCCCTCACATCTACGATGAAGATCCTCCACCAGTGCGGCCATCTCTTCATTCTGTCCTATCCTCGATCCACTTGCACCTGTAGCACTTGCTGCTGCTGGTCGTCCCATATATCTGGCCGGTTTCACCGGAGCTATAT
Source organism: Pinus albicaulis (assembly GCA_034641835.2). NCBI lineage: Eukaryota > Viridiplantae > Streptophyta > Pinopsida > Pinales > Pinaceae > Pinus > Pinus albicaulis. Next base: position 1,720,508,586 of record CM076578.1, on the reverse strand, counting down.
CTGCATCCCAAACAATATAAGGGTCAGTACCATGAATACTAGTCACAAACTATAAAAAGGAACATAACAGATTAGTTGCTTGTCACTTACCATCCGGTCCCCATACTCGACCAGGTGGCAGCGGCAAGTCCGGATCTCCCCAATAAATCATCCCACTATAGGGATAGTCATCTATGTATAACGACATCTGGTCCCAATGGGCAAAGAACTCTGGTCGAAAGACCCTCCCGACTGCCCCTCCTCCTCCTCTACTCATCAGTCGTCCCCACCGACGCATCTGGGGCTCTCTCGGGCCCCCATCAGGCAACTGTATATGAGGTCGTAAGGTCATGATCTTCTCAAAGAAGAAAGTGCACAATACTGTCCCATATGCACAATCATGATTCACTTGCCGCTTACATAACGAAAACTGTCGTTTTAGTGACACCAAAATCATCTGGTCCCACCCATAGTAGGTCCCACCCAACACACTCTCTACAATCATCATCTGCCCTCCAGTGATGTGATGGAGCACCTAACTGCCCAAGATCCGCAACACTGCTGCGGCCATTTCCCGGGTCTCCAACCTCTCTAGCTCCCCAATAGATATCCGAGTCCCTTTGACTCGGACACTCGGTCGACAATGTCGCTCCACAAACTCCATAATGTTATGCCCCCGTGGTAACACTGGCTGCATATTTCCCACCATCCCCAACGGTGGGAGATGAGTCAAGAAATACAAGTCCTGGACCGTCAACTCGATCCTGTGACCCTGCACTACAAACGCCTCCTGATCCGGATCCCAATAACTGATAATCCGGCCCAGCAAGGGCTCTCCAGCCCTCATCAAAGGGTTCTCCAAAAATTTCAAAACCCCATGTCTAGCCAGTGCATGACAGACACCCTGATCCGCCTGGATCTCCGTCCGTAGTGTACCCAAGTCTCTCTCTCTCCACTTTATTCGTATATCTTCCATATCTGCATAAAAACATCATCTTTGTCAGAATCAAAATCAACAAAACTGCATTATCTTACACCAAAATAGAATTTCATCCCATAACAGCACTGAAACCTCCCATACCTAGCAGGTCGCACTTTTTGGGCAAAACCTGGGCCAGGTCGCACTTTTCAGGCCAAAACCTGCGTCCCAGGTCGCAGCTTTTGCCCCAAAAAGTGAGACCCAACCGTAATGAGGAAGTAGGGACAGTTTCTAGAATTTTAAACCCTAATCTGAAATTTCAATCCATCAAAAACAAAGCTTAGGATTAGGCCTCTTACTTGCAACTGACGGATTGCAATTCCAACGGTCGGTTTGTCCGCTACGATCGCCGCAAGATTTATGGCCTTCTCTTCTCTCCACATTCACCACAACTCCACAAGCAAATGAATGATTTTGGAGGGAAAACACCCTATTAGAAGAAAACCCCTGTTTTTTCTTTCGCCCGCTGCGACCAAACCATAGCCCCATTTGACAAACCGTCTACACCATTGGAAAGCTCTCACCGAGCACTCAAATGGGTGTTTGTTCGTTTTTCATGTTTCCATACTTCACCAGGACACATTTTTTCCATGAAGGACCTTTTCATCTCTCCTCAAAATTGAATTCCTTCACTTACAATACTTGTACCTGGGGGCACCACTTTGCCTCTTTACTTGTCTTTGTTCGTGTTGATTTTCTTCATGAGCTACCCCCTTGTACTCATGTTTTTATGGTTCCCCATCATACCGTTACTGTGTGGCAGCACCATCGAGTCACCCTTGTTTAGAGCATCCGAGTTGAGTCATCATCAGTCATGGAGTCTCTCTCGCGTCCCTTTTTATCCCGTTATAGTCCTCCATCCTTCATTTCTTGGTCCCCCACTCGAGTTTCACAGTATGGCCCTCAGTTCCATTGTTCCCTATCCCTCCTGATATTGTGTCAGTCGCTGCCAAGCCATCCTTGCTTTTTATGCTCTAACAAGGGAAGTCATCTATCCACCACTTAGTATCCCTCATTTTCATCATCATTAGTGTCCATCTGTTCGTCACTCCACTATTTTCTCTCGTGCCTTAGTTGGGGTCCCCTTCTTGCCTCACCCATGGTGGCCCTACTTCTGTCGACATCAGCTCCTTTAATCTAGAAGTCAGGTCTAGGGGGCAGTATACCTTGGTTCGAGCTCTTTTCAGCCTGATCATGATCTATACACTTGACGGTTCAGTGATGCAGCAATAGCTATTGGTGATACCCAGGCGTTTGTGAGATGTCTCAACCCTTAGGAGGGGGTGGCCCTGCAGGTAGCCCCCCACATACCTAGATGACTTCTTCATTCCAGCAATTGATGCAGCTCCTCTCATTTGATGATATCGGCCTCAGTCGCATGCAGCACCTCTTCGATTTTCACGTGTCAGTCCGATTTCGCGAGCCCTTCCCCGTGTGTAGGGGGCATTTGGGTATTTTAGTATCTCATGTACTACTATATCTTTGTATAAGTCCTGACGATTATTCCAGGCATCGCATGTATGTGGGATTCATCATTCTTGATTTCTGGCTCATGATTAGGCCAGCACTGGTTTTACTATTGCGTTCCATGGTTTTGTGGGTGCCTTATTCTTTGTACTATTGTCTCGGTGGGCATAGGTATGCCTCCCCTACCGCCTTTCACATTGGTACCACATCATACACTTGAGACTTGTTGCACCTGTAAGTCTCGTCTCCTCAGGGTCTAGTCCTCCACCACTTTAGATTACCTTACATTACTCTCTTTCATTTCTATCTTACTGTTTCATGATTCAGTTCTTACAACGTACTTCGGTCATACGATTTGCTCCTAACACTCGTACATTGGGGGGCAATCTGTTACACCATTTTTTGGTCATCTAACCCATTATCATTAGATGAACCCAAGTACACCATTTAAGACCAATTTTACCCCAAGTAAAATCGCTTTCACCACCTTTGTTTACATTTCTTGGTCATATTTAACCCAAAACAAGGTAATCAATTAAATAAATCATTATTTATTTAATTATTTCCTAAGAATAAGTTATTTAAATCACTATTTAAATATTATTCCTAGTTAAATTTGACTAAATCATTTTTAAATAATTAAATAAACCATTATTTATTTAATTATATTCCCCTCATTTCCCTTAAAAAATAAATAAATCATTTATTTATTTGTTATTTATAAATAAAGGAATTGACCCAAGTCAAAAACCCTTTTCCCTCCAACAAATATAATAAAATATTCCTAAAAGGTGATTCTAGAATGTGATTAATAATATTTTATTCATGCACCAAGTTCTAGAACACCCCAATATTTTGTTATAAATAGAAGGGTTTTCCCCATTCATTAGTCACCCCCATTGCATTAGATCACACTAGATCTACTCTTGGTCACCATTCCATTTGTTTGCATTTTGAACTCCCATTGAGTTCCATGTTTGTTAGGGTTTTCCACATTAACCAAAGAGAGGAATTTTAGATCTGAAACACTGAGGAATTCCAAGAACCCATCCCACTGAGGAGAACTAGAAAACACCTTTCTTGTTTTCCTCTCAGGTGCCCCATTCTTTAATATAATATAAGATTCTTTTTATACATTGTTCTTGTATTGTTCATTGGATGCATGGAGCTATTTTATATCTTATCTGCATCTTTTATGCTTATATCTAATTTTATGCAGCAAACTTAAGGATATTTTGCAGCCATACCTGATGTTAGGGCTATTTGATATGCATAGCTAAAGTGATCTTTTACGACGAAAGAATCATACTAACAATTGTATTGCACTGAGAGCTTGACATGTTTAGCTTTGTATGAGGATTGTTACATGATCTCTATGAAATATATTATATACAGATATTTGGGGTTTTCAGTTTCAGGCTTTCCTGTTAAACAATTGTGTTAATGTGTGTGAATTTTTATGGTTTCATGTGTGAATTGCAATTGATTTAATTTCCACATGTGATGATCAATGGTGAAATAGATTATGTATTGTGCATGAAGTTCAAATAGTGTGTGATCAAGATAATCTTGGATATATAACACATAAGTTATATAATTTCTACATGGTATCATAGCAGTTCGTCATTGGAGCATATTGCAATTATTGAAGCGGTTGAGTTTTGTGCTGGTGGAATTCGAATTTGCTGCAGTGTTTTCTTGGTGTCGAAGTTGAGCATTCATTGAAATGTCTTTCAACGGATTGCGATTGGAGTATGCCCTTGAGGGCAGCTCAAATTATATTGCATGGAAGGACAGGATGGAGGCGGTGCTAGATGATAATGGGTTGAAGGAGTTCATAGATGCATAAATTCCAAAACCTGCTTCTAGCGATGCAGCCGCACTTGACGCATGGAAAAAGAAGACAGCAAAGTGTCAAAGGATTCTTTTGGAAGGTGTGAAGGATCAGATAGTGTCCAGCCTTCATGGTAAATCTATTCCATTCTTAATGTGGAAATATTTGACAGAATTGTTCCGAAGCAGAAGCGACCAGAGGAAGCTAGCGCTTAAAGACAAGCTCAGAAAAATAAAAATGGAGAAAGGCGACAGTATACCAAAATACCTCACGAAGTTTTTCCACTGCAAGGATGAGCTGGGAAGTGTGGGGGTTACTGTAGATGAAGAGGACTTGGTGATATTGTCTCTCCTTGGGCTTCCGAAGAGTTGGCATAGCTACGAGGACTCTGTCAATGGTCGGGAGAAACTGCCAGGATGGGAACGACTTTGGTCGAATCTTGTGGAGGTGGAGATAAGGCGGGCTACCAGGGATGGATCTTCATCGAAGAATGAAGATGAAGAAAATTTCACTTTGGCTACCAAAGCAAGGAAAGGGAAGGGAAAGAAAAATCCTTCTCAATCTGGTGTGAAAGGCAAGAAGCAGGACTTGTCCAAGGTGAAGTGCTTTCACTGTCACCAACATAGACATTACGCCACTAATTGTCCACAGAAGAAGAAAAATAAGCAGGCTGCTGGATCTGCAGTTGGAGAGGCCTTAGCCTCATAGTTTGAGCTAGATTTTTTCGCTGATCACATGCTTGGTTTCAAGTGTGATGGGATCAGTGTGGTTTCTTGACAGTGGTGCGTCTTTCCATATGATCGGAGACAAAGATTTTTTTAGTGATCTGGATGAGAAGGATCTTGGAGTGCACATCGAGATGGGCGATGATGGTAGATACAGTGCGACTGGTATCGGGACCATTTCCTTTGAGAGGGAGTCTGGTAAACCTTTCATATTGAAGGATGTCATGCATGTTCCAGGATTGAAGATGAATCTGATCTCTGTGGCGATGTTGGAAGACAAGGGTTATGATGTTGTTTTTGGTGAGGGAAAGGCTTTCCTGCGCAGTAAAACAACTGGTGAAACCCGAAGGATAGGGGTTCAAGTTAATAACCTTTATCAATTGCAGGTATATGGCTGCACAACAATGGCAGGCAAAGTAGAAGGAGTGGTGAGCTGGGATGAGGGCGAATTGTGTCACAGGAGATTGGGCCATCTTCACCATGGTGCTTTGAAAATTTTGTAGCAGATTTCTACCGGGCTTCCCAAGGGTACACTTGCGCAGTCAGATCAGTGCAAGGGATGTACATTGGGAAAATTTGTGAAGACCAATTTTCATGAGAAGGATAGTCGTGCCACGACGATCCTTGAGAGAATTCACACAGACGTGTGTGGACCTTTCTCAGTTGCTTCGACAACAAGGCACAGGTATTATGTGATATTTTTTGATGACTTTTCTTGTAAGTGCTGGATCTTCTTCATGCAGAAGTAGAGCGAGACATACTCAAAGTTCGGTGAGTTCAAGGCGCTGGTTGAGAAAGAGTCAGGGAAGCAGGTGAAAGCTCTAAGGAGTGATAATGGTGGTGAATTCATCTCTGGCGAATTCAAATAATTTTTCAGCGCAGAAGGAATTTGAAGAGAACTCATAGCGCCTCATAACCCACAGCAGAATGGGGTTGCAAAGAGAAAGAACAGAACAATCGTGGGTGCTACATAGGATATGTTGCATGATCAAGGCCTTCCCATACACTTGTGTGCTAAAGCATGCAACACTGCGGTTTTTGTGCAAAACCGTTGTCCTCATAGAGTACTTGGCATGAGTACACCCGAAGAGGCATTTTCTGGTAAGAAGCCTGATATTTCTCATTTGAATATTTTTGACTCACTTGTTTACATTCATGTGACAAAGGATGCCAGGAAGAAGCTGGAGTTGACCGCAGAGGTTGGGATATTTGTGGGGTACACAAAAACACCCCACAATTATCGTGTGTATTTGCCAGATAGTTAGAATACTGTTGTGCGACGGGATATCAAATTTCATGAGGAGAAAGCCATGAAGTTGTCGCTTGAGAGGGAGCTACACTTGCATGTAGATGAGGAGCTACTTGCTCCTAAAGATGAGCCTCAAGATGTGGATTAGCCACAAGAGGAGGTTCATGGAGTCGAAGAAACCACTCATGCAGCGCCAAACATCAGAGGGCGGAAGTGCGCTATAGAAGCTGAGCGACTGAATATTGATGCAGCGCAGAATGTAGGAGCACCTACATCACAGCGCAGACAGAGATAGTCACCTGACCAATTTACTAGATACATGGCTCTGATGAGCAAGTGTATCGTGACAAAACCATCTTCTTTCGAGGAAGCTGTGGAGGATCCCGCATGGGTAGATGCCATGGTGGAAGAGTATGATTCAATCGTTAGAAACAGTGCATGGGATATTGTCCCAAGTCCGGAAGGGAAATCAGTGGTAGGTTCAAGATGGATCTACAAATTGAAGCAAGCTACTGACAGGAGCATTGAGAAGTACAAGGAAATATTTGTTGCCTGGGGCTTCTCATAGATCGAGGGGATCGACTATGAAGAAACCTTTACACCTGTAGCAAGGTATTCTTCCATACGGACTATCCTTGCTCTCTCAATGCAGATGGGTTGGCACATTCATCAGATGGATGTGAATACTATGTTCCTCAATAGAGTCATTGAGGAGGAGGTGTACATTGAGCATCCTGAAGGTTTCGAAATCTTCAGCAGTGAGTCGCATGTGTGCAGGCTCAAAAGAGCATTGTATGGGCTAAAACAAGCACCTCGTGCTTGGTACACATGGATAGACAGTTATTTCACTGGACTTGGATTCACCAAGAGTGAGGTGGATCTGAACCTATACCAGATTGTGGTGGAGGGTAAGTTTTTGATCATTGTACTTTATTTCGATGATTTGATACTAACAGGTGATGAACTGTTGATACACTCATGCAAGGAAAATCTTGCAAAGGAGTTTGAGATGAAGGACTTGGGCCTCCTTCATTATTTCCTGGGATTGGAAATTTGGCAGCGGAAGGGTGGACTGTTTGTGTCTCAAGGCAAGTATGTCTGGGAGATACTGGAGAAGTTTCACATGCAAGGCTGCAAGCCTATCGACACTCCTCTTCCTAGTGGTTGGAGGAAAGAGGATGCTACATCAGCAGAGGTAGTGGATGCCACTGTTTATCAACAATTGGTTAGTTCACTCATGTATTTTGTCAATACACGACTGGACATATGCTATGCTGTTAACCAACTTTCAAAATATATGGTTAAGCCTACCAAGCTGTTTTGGAAGGCAGGAAGGCATGTCTTGAGGTATCTCAGGGGCACATCGGGATATGGATTGTGGTACAGATAGTCAGATGAGTTGAAGCTACATGGCTTCACGGATGCAGATTAGGCAAGGAGCCCAACGAACAGAAAGAGCACATCTGGAGGGATATTCAGTATTGGGTCTACAACATTTTCTTGGTATAGCAGGAAACAGAGATCCGTGGGACTCAGTTCAGCAGAGGCTGAGTACATGGCAGCAAGTTTGGCTGCATGTGAGGCTATATGGATGAGGAAGATCCTGGTTGGGTTGTTCATTTCACACTTAGATCCTACTGTGATATATTGTGATAATCAGAGTTACATTAAACTTTCGATTAATCTAGTATTTCATGATAGATCTAAACATATTGACATCTGGTACCATCATATCAGAGATTGTGTGCAGCAGAAGATCATGTTACTTTCTTACATTCCTGCGGAGGATCAAGTTGAAGATATTCTGCGAAGGCGCTCACCAGGAGAAAATTCGAATACCATAGAGATAGGATCGGGGTGGCAGATAATCCCTATCTTATTGAGAGGGAGTGTTGAGATTCAACAAGATGATGAGCTTAGTGAAAATATTTGCCTTCACTAAGTGGGCCCGTAGGCTATTTTTGGTGCAAAGTCTATTTTTAGACTATGTCTATTTTTAGACATGTCGATCATATTCTATGAGTTGCAAGATGCTATTTGTGGATGGTTGGTCAAGTTGGAAAAATATATGGACTTCTATTTTTTGACATATTGGGTGGAATCTATTTTTAGATTGTCAGTCTAAAAATAGATATATCGAATATTATTAGCTCTTAATAATATTTGGACTCTAAACATTGTCTTATTCTCTTGGAGCACTTCAGTTAAGTGCACAGATGTGGCACAACAGCTGACAGAAGGAATTATGCTATTCCTGAGGGTTTACTGGAGCTAATGCATGAGGACTTTAGTTAGAACTCATGTGACAGAGTTTGGTGGAGTTATAGAAGTAGTTGGTGGAGTTGTATTCAGTTTAACTCAATTAGACTCAGTTGAGCTAGTTGTATCTAGTATAACTTATTGATACACTAGTGAGAGTGGTGTGCATTAATTAGTTAATTAATTCACTAAATAATAACTCATTAATCAACTGAAGAATACATCAGTTAACTACAATGCATGGCAGTTTCAGTGGAGACCAGTGGAGAGATAGGTGAAAGAGAAAGTGTGACTATCAGTTGTGACTATAGTGATGAATTGATTGCATCCAACACTCAATGGAGATGCCAATGAGGATTGCACAGTGCAAGCTTGGTGGATTCGAGCTCATTCAGAGCCATTCTTTAGCAAGGATTGTGCAGTAGAGGCGGGCTAGCAGGTGGCAAAGATCGGTGCATGGATTTGTAAGATCGGGCTTGATTAGTGTGTAGCGATTGTATTGCACTGAGAGCTTGACATGTTCAGATTTGTATGAGGATTGTTACATGATCTCTATGACATATATTATATACAGATAGTTGGGTTTTTCAGCTTTAGGCTTTCCGGTTAAACAACTGTGTAAATGTGTGTGAATTTTTATGGTTTCATGTGTGCATTGCAATTGATTTAATTTCCACATGTGATGATCAATGGTGGAATAGATTCTGTATTGTGCATGAAGTTAAAATAGTGTGTGACCAGGAGAACCTTGGATATATAACACATAAGTTATATAATTTCTACAGTTTCCTATAACATTTTAGGACAGCAAGGAAAATGAATTATTAAATCTTGGAAATGATGGGTGGATGTTTGAAATGGATGAGGGTGATGTATTGGCATGACCTTGGTCATTTTGGAGCATCTGAGCGAAGGAGGAAGTCCAATTTTGACTTCCTTTGACTAGGGTTTTGACCAACTTTTTCTTTTGGGGCCAATTTATATTTTTTTTTTGCTTGCAAAGGTTGGAGAGAACCTGCATTCATTAGAGAGAGATACACGGAGCAAATAATTTTCTTTTCTTTTCATTTTTGACTTTTTCCTTCTTTTTTCTTTAGGCCTACTAGTTGCCTCAATGAGGTTTTCAACTAGTAGGTCTGCCTAGGCACCTCAAAGGAGGTTTTCACTTAGGATATTTTATTTTTGTCTTATTTTCTCTTTTTTCCAACGCATTGACCACCTCATGGAGGTTTTCAATCAGTGAGCCAATATCAGGCGCATCAAAAGAGGTTTTCACGTGAGATTTTCTTCTTTTTCTTTTTTCCTCTTTTTCCATTTTTTTTTTAAGTTTTTTCTATCCTACTCTACCTGAAAAACAAAATCTCTTTCAAGTATAGGAATACTTCCAATGGATCCATGTGCACATCAATATTATAGATAAAATCATGTGTACACTTGAAATACATGCTTTGACATGTACCTGAATATGAGAGATGAATTGCTTTGACTGAGATTGTACCAAGTATTGTTGAAGAAGAGTGTGTTGTTGCAAATTAAAGATTGTCTGGAACCATATTTCAACATAGCTTTGATGCCTTTGGTTTGCTTGCTCATTGGGATCATTCTTCATTTCTTCTTCTACCATGAAATTAAAATCTTCCTCTTTTTTCTGATTATTCTGTTGAACACATGGAGGAAATGATGGTAAAAATGAGGGAAATCTCTCAATATATGATTATGATGTCTACTCTTCATCAAGTGCAGCCCCTGAGTCTTTGATCTCCTTACTTGAATCTTCTTCTTCTGGATGTTTTCCTTCAATGACATCAAGAAATTCTTTTTTTTGCGATACCTTTCTTGAACTAAGATGAATACCATTTAGATCAAGAGGATATGTTTGGTAGTATTTTACCTCAACATTGTAAGTGGGTTGATTTAATTCTTTGTATGGGTTTGGAAATGGTGGTACAGGTAGTTGAGTGGGAGTGGATCTATGAGATGGATGCAGTTGAGGTTGTGGTTCTGATGGAGGTGGATGGTAGGGATAGCATGGATTTGGGTATGGAGGATATTCAGGAAAATATTGAGGATATTGTGGATTTTAATCATATGGTCCTTGCTAACCTTGTCGCCAAGATAGGTTTTTGGGTTAATATGGGCAAGGTTACCAAGGAGGGGGTGCATCCAAATTGTTTTGAGATGGATGTGAATAAGCTTGAAATTATGAAGTAGATAGTTGCATCATATCAAGTTGACTAGGTTCCCATGTGTTGGGCAGTGAAAAAGGTATGAAATTACTGTGTATCTTCTCATTCTTTTACTATGGACATACTCCTTTTTACCTTGGGAAGGTAATTTATTATAAGAATTATGATAGAATTGGAAAGGTTTATGTTTATTGTAAAAAGATGACTAAAGATTTCTTTTTGATTGATAAAACAGGAATTAGACGAAGTGAACAGTTGTACCAAAGATGAGGCTAAGATCAATGTAACTGCTGCTCCATCAGCGCTAAACCACATCCAGCTGAAGGTAAGGAGATCTGAACAAATTGCCAAGAAGAGGCAGGGGACAGCTCGGCTTCGGTCAAAGTAAACAAGATGATAACTAAACGAAGGGGAGCGAATCCCTCAGGATCCTTCGATCCTGAGGGATCACTGTTCAAACTCATTATGTTCCTTGTCTTGTCCGTCAGGGTCTGATATATAAAGCAACGTCCTTTAGTGATCAGGGATTTAGTCAATTGGTCGAAAGTTCTTATATTCAAACATTTCCTCTGTAATATTATGTTTATTGACTCTCAGCTTTGAGAGAACAGTCTCTGTAATACTTTATGTTCGATTAATATCAAACATGCATTTCATTTCATCTCTTAATTTTTGAAGTAGCCCAACAGTATTTCACTGGCGCTAAGGGCCCGACTCTGGTGGAATTACCTTGTTGTTTGTATTCTTAATCTTTTCTTACTGTTGTGTGAAGTTCTGTTTAATGTTTATTTCAATTACAGAGTTGATTGACTACTGTTAGATTGAATACAGATTCATTAACGAATTGTAATGCCATTTTATCCTTTGCAAGAAGTAAATTCGCTATTCATTTATCTTGCTATTGTTATAAAATATTTGTTGTTCTATATTCGATTCTAGTTACTGTTCTATTGGTTTATGATTTTTTATAATTGATTTTTGTGTAGTATTGGCTATTGACAGGTTTGGAGCGTGGAGATTAGTTGCTTGGTTGCGTTAGAATTATAATTGCTATTCAATTCATGTTGTTGTTCCATTTCTATTTATTGTTTGTTTCTGATTTATAGCCTCAGATTCGCAGATAGATTGGTTAAAGTTGTTGTGAATGCATAGGAATTACGAGTTTTTGTTCCTTTCTAGCCTTTGTAGTTCCTTTCAGTTATCTTTATCAGCAAGTAGTTCGAGCTTGATTTCATTTCTATTGCTTTAAGAACAAGACCACCAACTATAGAGAACACTAGTTACTGTTTCCAAGTTCCCAGATTGGTTATCTTGCCTCAGCGTGATTTCAGTTGCATCGATTTCTAAGGGAAGGAGTTACTGCTACTATATCCCTGATCGATGGTTTGCAGATTGATGTAGTTAAGCTTTCAGAGCATTTCCATTTATGTTACTGTAATTAGATTTATTTACAAGCATCTGTTTACTCTTGTATTTAACATTTTGTACTACATCTTCATAGCATTACTCTTAATTAATTGCAGCCTTTGACAAAGTACACTCTTGAAATAAAAAGTCACTCCCGGATTGATAATTAATGTAGCCTAATTAGGTGTTCAAAAGATACATTTTTATGACTCAACATTTTGGCGCCGTTGTCGAGGAGAGTGTATTCCATTTCAAAGGAGTGATGCACAACTGATTTTATTCTGCTTGCGAAGAATTGGGTATTAAAGACGGAAGGTAAGAACCTACGCACTGGACAAGAAACACACTTGCTCATCGCCCGCTTCACAGCAGAAGTAGGTAAGCTTCTTTCTTTAGGTAGGAATGAAGGTTTGTTTTCTTGAATTAATATACCAACTAAGAAACAAAAAATTCCTCCTAAAATTGAAAAACCTAAAGGACCAATGACCCTTGGGCAGACAACTTTTATTGATGAAATCCTTAAAAGAAATGAATCTCAACTAACAGTGGGATTTAGAAAAGCTATCTCTAGACCGCCTACTAGTTCCCTTCAAGCTACAGAATCACCATCTGAAGCCTTTGCTGAGATACACAGTCAAACAGAGGGAATTGAGCAATATTCCCAAGAAATTGAGAATCCCTGCATAATTTCCCCTCAAGAAGGGAGCTCAAAAATATCTGAGAAGGAGAAGGGGAAATAGGAGAAACAGGAGACCCAACATCTCCTATTGAAATAGCCCAAACAATAAGTAGTCCAGATAAGGGAAGTGTTGTTAAACTGATTCAAAACCAAGGTCTTGAATCACCTCAAACAGTAGGTCAACAAGGAATACTCATTATTCCAGACAAGGGGAGTGTTGTCAAAGCCATTCATGTCACTAATAGTCAACCTAGAAATTCCTTGGAAATCCCAAAAGGATATTGGCACATTTTTTACCAAATGGCCCATAACCAAAATCAGAACCAGCAGACACCCCAGCAAACCTCTACGCTGCAATATCCTATAGTATATGTTGCAGTCAATGCGCCTATGAAGGCCATTCCCCTTCAACATATTCCCACATTTCATGGCCTAACATCGGAAGATCCAGATGCATTTTTGTTTGAATTCGATGTGTTATACAGGGGATATGATTACACCACCGATCCCCAAAAATTAAAACTATTCCCTTCAACATTAAATTGGGTGGCCTTACGATGGTTTATGGGATTAGGTGGGGGTTTCATAACTGATTGGGATCAGATGAAGGCTGCATTTTTAAAGAAGTATCAATATTATTGCAGGTCTCGGGAACTAAAATATGAAATATTCCAAATGACAACAAAACCAAATGAAACCTTGGAAGAATATGTGGAACGGTTTCAATACAATCTTCAGAGATCCCCTTATGCATCTTCACCCTTACCTGATAATGTTTTGAAAACCACATTAATTAGGGGAATGAAAGATCAATGGGTTAAAACATTGAATATTATGGGAAAAGGTAATATATATCAGGAAAGTTATCCTAACATAATTTATTTGTGTATCAGGAGTTTGAGGGGCAACACAAGGCTAAAATCAGCATAACGTGATATGATTACAAGAGAAAATAAGACCTCTAATGAAGGTGTGACTCGTGCAGATATTGGAAACCTGCTGGAAGATTTTAAGACAAGTATACTTGGGACTCTAACAACGCTGTTCGACATTATGTAAGCCAAACAAAAGCAAGCAGAAGCAGAGAAAAATTTAGCGATATTCTGTCCCAAATGTAGGAAAAAACATACCCACAAAGAATTTCCATTGGATGTAATCAAAGTCTGTGCCATTTGGATGAAAGATCACCCTACAGAAGGATGTCCCTCGCTTCCTAGCCTAAAAGTAGTTTATAAGGAGGCAGAAGAAGAATCAGAAGTGGTATGTCTGCTTAATCAGCGCCGACAATGGCAGCCACGACAATCAGGTATGCAAACTGATCCATTTTCTTCTTTTCAGCCTCCTCATTATAATGCTCAGCAATATAGTGGAATGTGGCAAAATCAACCACCTTTCCCCAATTGGTCACAATAGCCATTTCCTTCAACATCTTGGCCAAATCAAACAAATCAAAATAATTGGCCTAGCTTTCCTTTCTGCCCACCGTTTTGGCAAAATAATAACTATCCTACGCAATGGTCCCCCTCTACTTCCCAGAGTCAGGTCTGGCAGTCAAACTGGCAAAGACCTACAAATCAGCCAGCTGGAACAATTCCTCTCTCCCAACCTACACTGCCAGCTCCCTATACAAACCCCGAGACCAACTTAAGACCACAAGTCCCAACCCAACCCAACCCAAACCCAAAAAATAGGCCAGTTCAGTCTATCCAAATAATGGAACCCCCAAAATTATAAACTGAACTGAGGGAGTGCAATGACCTTCAATTAAGGTCTAAGCGCATAGTATAAATAGAGAGAAACAATAATGTTCATATTGAAGATCCATTACCTGTAGAACAAACATTACAGAAAGAGAAGGAAGTTCAACAAAAAAATCAACAACAAAGTCAACAACAAGTAACAACTTCCTCTCCACCATTCCCAGAACGATTAATCATACCGTGCCCATTAGAACACCCTAATTTTGATCTTCTGGGATAATTGAAAAATTTGTGTATAAAAATCCCTCTCCTCCAAGCTATCCAAGACATTCCTATATATGCAAAAACCATTAAGGAACTATGCATAAAGAATCAAAAGACGAGAACAACTACCAATCCAACTGTCCAAATAGTTTGTACTTTATCTGACTTATTATCAGGAATGGAAGCACCCGTAAAATATGAAGACCCAGGAAATCCTATAGTGACAGTGCAAATCCATGGAAAATTGTTTCCAAATGCCTTAGTTTATTTGGGAGCAGCAATCAATATCCTAACAACCACCACCTGTCAAAAACTTGGCATTACATCGCTAGAACCAACAAAAACCTTATTGGAATTGGTTGACCGATCGGTAGTCAAACCAGAAGGTACACCACAAGTTGTAATGCTATCTGTAGATTCCTGGGAATACCCTGCTGAATTCTTGGTTATCAATCCAAAGAACTGGCTAGAACGACACCCGTTAATCTTAGGTAGACCTTGGTTGGCAACTTCCAATGCTTATATTGGATGCCAACATGGAAACATGACAATAACAAGGGGAAACTATGTCAATAATTTAGCTTTATATCCCCCAGCCCAGCCAAGTCTATCAATAATCAAAACAAAAAAGCAACCTGTATCATATCTTATGGAAAATATGAGATCACCTCTAACCGTATAAAATGCTCTTGATTTTAAATATCAAACAGAGGATGATATCATTAATAGTTTTATTAATAAACCACAAATCAGATCCCATTTACAATGTCACATGATCAAGGCAGCATTTGATAATAAAGAAGAAGAATATCCTTTGAAAGACATTCCTGATCAAGTAATACCAACTACTTCTGTGTACAATAGCAATATTGTAGAAATTGAGCTAGGAAAAACTCTAAAAATTAACAAAAATATGACTGCTGAACAAGAAGAGAAGTTGGTCCAATTATTACGAAAATGCAAAGCAGCCTTTGCATGGGATTACCCCGATATGAAAGGAATTGACCCTCAATTGTGCACACACCGCATCTATATTGAAGAATATGCAAGATCCATTCACCAACCCCAAAGAAGACTAAACCCTCACCTCAAAGATATTGTGAAAGCTTAATTACAAAAAATATTGGATGTTAATTTCATCTACCCAATATCTAATAGCAAGTGGGTCTCTCCATTAGTAGTGGTACCAAAAAAGAACGGAACGTGGAGAATATGTGTAGATTATCATGAACTTAACAAGGCAACACAGAAATACCACTTTCCCCTTCCTTTCATTGACCAGGTATTAGACACATTGGCAAGAAAGAAATTATTTTCTTTCCTCGATGGCTTCAGTGGTGTTGGCGAGAAGTCAGGTCTCGCGGACAAGACCCAGGTTCAAGAGTTGTGGCCAACAAAGGGGTCCGGTGTAGTCTAGGAACACGCCGGCATTTTCACCCTGCTCTGAAGAGCAGTGCGTCTCACCCGAGGTGTGCCGCAACCATGCAGAAGGGGATGAGATCAATGGCAAGGAACAAACCCGCAACTAAAGAAGGACAGTGCATCCATTACACATACAAAGCTATATACGCAAGATCACTTAATAAGCATTCAGACATTCGCAAATAAAATTTTAAACCAGCATAAACACATCACAAGCACATGAACGTCTTATTGAGACAGCAACCTTCCATTGTATTAATCTCTTGGCCAAACACATGATTACATGGCATTCTCACTGATAGCTCACAAATCTGATACAGATGGATTTTGGAATAGAAAGGTAGAATAGAGAAGATAAGAAACCATATGAAGAACATGCATGATTCCTCCGCAGCTGCTCTGTGTGTCTTTCCCTGTCTCGAGCCTCGCAACCTCTTCAGCATCCTTCTTGTTTCAGCCGGGTGACTGTTATTTATTCACCCGCTCTTGCGACTATCAGTTCCTCTGTGGCTTTACTTCGGCTTCTCCTGACTTCTCTCTTGTTATCTGCGTGTTCCACTTCCTGTCTTCTGCTGTGTTTCCTTCATCTGCACTTGTACCTGTTCTATCTCCAGCTATCGAGTGCTTCTGCGCCACCTTGGTAGCTCCGCGACTCCTAGTAGTTGCGGCGCAGTCGCGGTTGCCATGTGTATTCATACCGCAACTCAAAAAGGGTCAAAATTCAAAATGTCTTAGCCAAGATTTCAAAACTAAACAAAAACAAGAGCCCCAACAGGCCCCGACCACAATTCCTTGACTCGTCCGCGAGTCAATCACAAATAACAGTCTCTACTTCCATTGCCCCGCTGGCTCCCGTGCTCTGTTCTGCTGTGCCTTCCCCCTGCGCCCTTTCCTGTTGTGCTCCGCCACTTGGTTGTTCAAACAAGGGCCCCAACTCCGGGACCCTGCGGAGCGCTCCATCTCTAAGCCTGGTGAAGTCTGCCACCGCTTGCTGCCATTCCTGCATCAGCAAGTCGGCTTCTTCAGAGATCCGGGTGGCGGCGGCCTCGTCTATAGTCGTCAGGGCAGCCCAGAACAGCGTGGCAAGCTGGGCTTCGGCCTTAGCATCCAGTTGTTGCATGGAGTCAGCATTGGCGCGAATGGGTGGAAGAATCTCCCGAATGACCTGTTTGGCCGCTGCCGTGTCGGCCTCAGTCTGTTGCATTTGAATTTCAAGCTCGTCCGCCTGGGCATAGAGCTGATCTAGCTGTGCTGGGTCCGCGGTCGCCTGAATTTCACGGGAAATTTTTTGCAGCTGGGCAGCAATAGGCTGCGTCTTGACAGTTAGAGCGAGTGAGCACTCCTGCAGACTTCACAGAAGGGCGGAAGCCGCGGCCGCAGTGGAATGGAGAGTTTCCTGCATACTAACTGCCTGAGTCTGCTTGGCAGTCACCTGTTCTGAATGGACACTCGGTGGATCTGGAAGGGTAGGCCATGCGGCTAATGCCGCTTGGAGTTCCTGGTTCTCCCTGCAAACAACAGTGAAAACAGTCCTGAGGTGGTGAGCCTGGAGTGCTATACTTTCCTCTGCTATATTGGCAGGAAGTGGGGCATAATGAGCCCTTGCAGTGGGCCATAAGTTGGAGAACGCCTGAGCAGCAATGTTGACCTGCTCCTGTAGGTAGGTCTTCTCCCTAGTCAGCTGATTGCGCTGTTCAGTAAGCGCCGTGATCTGATTATGCTGCTCGGTACACCGCTGCTCCAGCTCTGTGTGAATCTGTTCGGCCTTTAGGGCCGCCCGCTGAATGAGTAGGTACAGATGTGCTATACTCCATGGTTCTGCATGGGTCGTGCCGGGAGCGCCCTACTCCGGCATCTGTTCCTGCGAAGATTGGCCACTGGCCACCGATCGGTTTGAGGTTGCTGGAGGATGGACCGGCGTCTGCTGCTGCACTGAAGTGGCCATATCAAACTCTGGCCGGTCTTGCTGCGTGGTCTGCTCTGGCGGAGGGGCAGCCGAATCAGCCCCACCATTTGTTAGCCTGGTAGATATAGTAGAGGGAGGATCCTGGGGCGTGGCCACGGGGTCAACCGGTGGTACCACGGCTGCAGTACTGGAGGTGACTTCCACCCCATGGTCACCTCCGAAAAGTTCTCGGATGAGAGAATATGACACAGTGGCTGATGAATTGGATGGATTGGAGGAGGTGGCAGGTGGTCGGCCGGTGGAGGGAGCGGTGGACGGAGTGAAAGAAGTGTGAGGGAGGCGAAGGTTGAGGAACTCTGACGGATCGATCAGAGGTTCCTCCGGAATCAAAGTCGCTGTGGGTGGAGTGGCTGGTGGATCATCGTTAGTAAGATCCACCACTAGATCTGCGACAGCAATGCGGGCCCTCTTGGAGGGAGGTGGGTCTGATGAATCGGGTTCTGGGCTTGTTTCGCCCATCGGTGTGATGATAGGGGTGGCAGAGGTGAATAGGTTAGTGGGGATGGGAGAAATGAGGGGGGCGGTATTGGAGGGAGCACGAGACCGACCGATATGAAATTCAGCAAAGGAGGGAAATATAGGGGCACCACTTGAAGCAACTTGGGTTGCCACGTTAAGTCGTCATACCTGGTCATTGAGGTGCTGGACGATGGGGACCAGCGATTCGGGCAGGTCCGGTGCGGTCTCAGCTGCATCCTGTGGAGGTTCCGCCGCAACCTGTGAGGACCCCGCTGCGCCGGTCGCGGCAAGCCGCTGTGCCGGCAGCATCCGCTCAAAGTTATAGCGGGTGATCCCATCGCGGACGTGCCTGACGACCCCCGGCCATGCAGAGACCTCACGGTGAAAGGTGTCGTCATTCAACTGGAATCTGAGGGGCACCATGTGAAAGGTGGTGTCCGACACGCAAGTTGGCCGGAGGAAGGTGTGCCTGTGGCTGACCCCAAACCACACCTGCTCACTGTACTCCTCCAACAGGTGCCTGGGCACCCGTTGCTGGTTGGTCACCACATCTCTCATCATCCCATACCACGCCCGAAATGCTTCTGCGTTCACCTGTTTGGTGCTGGGGTCCATGGACACCTGCCAGGGGGTGTATTTCATCGCAAGAGGCTGGCTTGCGGTCGTCTCTGCCAGCATTCGGACAGGAGGAAGGTGCCATTTCCACATGGCGAAAGCTAAGATCAAGTACCCGTAAATGAAACTGGTGGTACGCTTGTAGTTCTCTTCGCAGGCCGCGAAGAGTTCTTTTAGCACAAACGAGCACCAATTCAACTTGGCGCCCTGGATGCAGTGCTCTGCAATGGAGATTGTGTCCAGAGTGCACTCTCCCTTCGTGTAGTGCCGCATCGTCTTGCTAGCGATAAGGTAGCAAGCAAACCGAATTTCTGGCTTATTGATCAAATCAATTTTGGCACCTTTGCCCCCTCGGCGAGTGCCATAATTGGTGTACAGGTCTGAGTCACCCGACTTTCGGGTGCACTTGGAGGATGTATCGCCGGCAGCGGAGACATCCACGCCATTCTGAGATAGCCCTGTAAGCCGATGAATGTCTTCGGCATGAATTTGAATTTCCTCATTGAGCCACAGAGACTCGTTCTGTATCCGACTGAGGAGGAACCGGGTGCATTGCAGGGCCGGTCCCGTGGTTCCAAAAATTGGAAGAGTCCTTAAATTCATCAAGGAAGACTGCTGTAGGCCCCTGAATTCTGGTCACATCCGGCTGTTGGAGCTGCTGCCTGGCGTGTAATGGTGCTCCATGTAGGTCTGCCAATGGAGGTGGGGGAATTCAGCTGGGTCAGACAGGTTGGCGTCCATACATGCTGCATTGTCATACTTGCCAACTAACGACTCGACGCGGTGGATTCGACTGTCCAACACTGGTTCAGGGACGGATAAGAGAGCCCTCGTCATCTTGGCGCGGTGCTGGTAAACTTGGAGGATTCTTCTAGAGTTCCCTTCTGGGTGCGGTATGCTTCGATGCTGCAAATGCTCTGGAGTCGCTACAACTTCCAAATTGAACTGGCCCATCATTCTCGTGCTGTTGATCTTCATGCAAATTATGTCATCCGCTGGCACGAGCGGAGTTGATGAGACTCCATAACGGCAATTAATTCTTGCTATCCTTCGAGGTTGCGATAATCGTGCGATCAATCGCGTGCCTGTATGTAATCTGACAGTTGCTGACGGCGTCATGGGAAGATGGGCGGACGTGATGGCTGAGGGAACTGCGGGTGATGGAAAATGATTACAGTACGATTACTGTCTACTTATGGTAATTTATGAAGCAAATCTGAGTGATCCTACGGACTGACAAAAGGACTGACGGAAATGACCTGGACTGACACTGGCACGGGGATGGATCCTACGCAAACGACACGCTGGACTGGCGCTGCGACACGCTGGACTGGTCTGCCCCGACCACAGTCGGTTTCGGTGAGGTACCCGCAACTGACCAATTATTTGACAGACTGCCTATGAACGGAAAAGACTCCCTACGCTCATCCCGGTTGCGGGAGAGTTATTCGACTAAGCTACTCTACGAGTTCTCTCGATTGCGAGAGTTATTGATGAAAAGTGAAAGGTACCTACTCCTGGTAGGGTTTCAGGCGTGCGCCATTTACCCACCCAGGAAGAACTGTACCGTCTAGCTGTGCCAACCGAACGGCTCCTGAGTCGCGGATATCGATGACAAAGTAGGGTCCCAGCCAGTGCATCTGGAGCTTGCCTGGAAACTTCTGGAACCGGCTGTCATATAAGAGAACTTTGCCGCCAACTTGAAAGGCTTTGGTTTTGATGTGGCGGTCGTGCCACGCTTTCTACCTGGCCTTCTGAACCTTCTGGTGGAATTCCGCGAGGAATCGGGCCTCATCCAGCTCCTGTAGCTCCTGGAGGCATTCCCGAAGTGACTCCTCTTCTGAGAATTGGAGGGACGTTGCGATCAAAATACTGGGTATAGTGAACTCGGCGGGAATCACAGCTTCCCGGCCATACACCAACTGGAATGGCGTCTGGTTGGTCAAGCGTTTCACTGTGGTCCTGTAGGCCCATAATGCCGCTGGGAGGCACTCGTCCCAATCGTCGCGCTGAGCATTGCAAATTTTAGTCAAGCCCTTTTCGAGAATCTTGTTGAAAGCTTCCACAGTACCATTGGCCTGTGGGTGGTATGGGCTGCTTTTATGATGCTGAATCATAAATGTTTCCAATAGTGACTTGACCGTGGCATTAATGAAATGCGTACCCTGATCGCTGGTCAAGCTCCGTGGGCAGCCAAAGTGGCTGATGATGTGTTCAAAAATGAACCGGGCAGCAGTCTCTGCCGAGCAATCGCGTACCGCTACTGCCTCAGCCCACCGTGTGAGGTAATCCGTGGCGGTAATGATGTACCAGGCCTTGGAATGTCGAGCGATTGGTGCGATGGGACCTACGAAATCAACAGCCCACTTTTCAAACGGCCGCAACATATGCACTGGCTGTAGCGGGAGCTCGTCCCGGTGCGAAGGCCTTCCCGTCCGCTGGCAAACATCGCAACGCTTCACATAGGCCTTACAGTCAGCATGTACCGTCGGCCACCACAGGCCAGCTTGGAGCACCTTCCTTGCGGTGGGTTTCGCACCCACATGTCCTCCCGCAACACCACTGTGACATTCCCACATCACTGCTTCTCGTTCGTGGTCAAGAACACACCTGCGCAACACCCCATCAAGGCTTAGTTTGTACAGCTGCCCCGCGATCAGTTGGTAGTCGGCCGCCCAGACAACCAGGTGGCGTTTCTGAAGCGGGGTATAATCCTGTGGGCATTGTCCCGTGGTCAGATAAGTGGCAATGTCAGCCAGGTAATCTGGTACTGCTTCCACTCAGAAGAGGTCAGCATCCGGTAGCTGATCATCCAACGAGCCTTCATTCTCTCCCGTCTCCAACCTGGATAAATGATCGGGACCAACATTCAACCTGCCAGGCTTGACAATCACCTCAAATGTAAATTCCTGAAAAATTAGAAGCCAGCGACAGATCCGTCCTTCCAACACAGGCTTATTCACCAGATACTTCAATGCAGAATGGTCCGTGAAGAATGTGAATTTTCCGCCCAGAAGATAGTGGCGGAACTTCTGGAGAGAGTACACCATCGCCAATGCCTCCCGCTCGGTCGTGGTGTAATTCTTCTCCGCATTCGACAACCGACGGCTGGCGAAGTACACAGGGTGGTCAACTGTCGTCTCCCCGGGTTGCGCCAATACAGCTCCAAGTGCAATTCCGGACGCATCAATATGCACATGGAACTGCTTATCCCAGTCGAGATGAACAAGGATGGGTGTCGTCGCCAACTTCTCCTTCGAGGTGTCAAGTGCCTTCCTGCACTCCGCCGTCCACTCAAACGCTTCTGACTTCCGCAACAGTTTCTCCAGAGGGGCCGTAATCCTTGCGTAGTTGCGAATAAACCACCTGTAATATCCTGTGTGCCCGAGCAGTGCCCGCAACTGCTTCACGGTATCAGGGGCCTCCATGTGGACGATGACCGCGACCTTGGCAGGATCAACGCAGACCCCTTGCTTGCACACCACGTGGCACAAGAGTGTGCCGAATGGAACTGCAAAAATGCATTTCTTCAAGTTCAAGGAAATCTGCAGCTGGCGACACCGGTCAAACATAATACGCAACAGCGAGGCGTGTTTCTTCAACAGACTATAGACAGTCTAGTCATCCATGTAGACCTCCAGGAACTTGTGAATGTACTCCCGGAAAGCAGCAATGACAATCTGGGAAAACACAGCCGGTGCGTTCTTCAGACCAAACGGCATAACGTGGTATGCGAATGATCCCCACTCAGTGGTGAATGTCGTCTTTGCTTTGTCTTCCTCGGCGATGCGCACCTGATGGTAGCCCGAGAACCCATCAGTGAAGGAATAAGCTTCGCTCCCCGCGACATGATCTAGAACTTCATCGCTGAAAGGAGTGGGGAACGGATCGTGGATGCAAGCATTATTCAGGCTCCGGTAGTCTACACAGACCCGGATCTCTGCTTTTTCCTTCTTGTTTTGGATGACAATGGGACTCACCCACTCTGCTTCCTCTACTGGAAAGATGAGACCTGCAGCCAGCATCTTGTCAATCTCCATCTTGACCTTCTCTTTTATACGTGGGTTCAACCGGTAGGGTCGGTGCTTCACCGGCCTTGCCCCCGGTTTCAGCGCGATGCGCATTTCGCCCAGATCCCCCTTGATCCCCTTCAGGTCTGCAACCGATGACGGGAAAAAATCCTCGTATTCCCGGAGGAGGCTGAAAATTTCTTTGGTTGTCTCCTCATCCCAGTAATCTCCCACCGTTGCGAGCTTGGGTCTCTTGTCTGTTCCAATGTTCAGCTTCTTTGTCTTTAGGGGCTGTAAATGGACTCCTTCTGTCGTCGGCTCTTCACTGAGGCTCCGCTCGCCTTCCTTTTCGTCAAAATAAAGATGCCTGAGGTCCTCCAGAATATCGTCCTCCGGATCGCCGTCAATCCGAGGAAAAACCAACTCGCGCCTGTCCTCAGGTCGTGACACCACCGGGCCCCCATCAGGCTCGGGATGACGGAAAAACAAAAACTCCTTGACTGCCTGTAGGGCCTGAGATTCCTGCACCGTCTCCCCTTCGAACAAGAAGCACCGTACGAACTTGTCCGCGACGGCCTGCCAAGAGCAAGTGCCCCGTTTTCGCTCTTCCTCTAGGTACCAGGCCTGGGGAATTGTACCCAGGGAGTGGATAAACCTGTGGACCCACAGCTCCTCAGGGTACCGGGTGCTACGCCACTGTTCCTCGCAGGCCCGCAAATGGTGTCCCGAGTCGGAAGTTCCATGATACTTAAGCGTACTGTAGGGTCCTTCATCCTCTTTGAAGCGTGCCCGCGGAGCATCCGCCACGCACTCCCATCGCAACAGAGTGTTGCGGTGATTTTTCCACCATCGTGCCGATGTTGACTGCAAGGCCACATCCAAAAGTGGCATCCGGATTTCAGCTGGGACCCGGTCTTCCACCTTGGCAATAAAAGTATTGACTGCTTGCATGTTCGACAATGTGGGATATCCGCGGATCTCAGTCCCTACCCACCGGACTTGAGTAATGGAGGCGCATCTCCGCGTGGTGGTCTTATACCCCCCTTGCTGCTAGTCTTCCCAAGCGAGTTCGGATCCGAGCTCCGAGCTCTGCACACTCCGCCAACTGACAGAGCCAGTCGCGGTCGGGTTGATATAATCGTCTCGTTGTCCTGCAGTTATCTGATAAATATGGTCCATCATCTGAACATCCTCCCGATTGTCCACCGTTTCTGTATATCGTGGGCCCTGATACGGGTCGAGAGGCTGGGTGACCCGTACCTCCCCGTCCTCAAAGATCATCAGCTCCTTCTTAAGGTCGATGATGGCATAATTCTCAAAATCCCAGTTAATGCCGAGTAAGGTAGGATAGGGATCCTTGTCGCCCATGATATCAATAACCTCAAAATCGGTGTATGTCTTCACCCCCGCAACGTCGACCTCGACTCCCTCGAGCCGGCCGATTGGTAAAATGCAGTACTGGTTCGCCATCCTAAGTTGGATTGGTGAGTAGGCTAACCGCGGCCTTCCAAGAGCCTCCCATGTCTTTCGTGGCAGTATGTTGATGTCGGACCCCAAGTCCAACATGGTGTCGCTGATTTGGAACCCTGCGACCTGCGTGTTAAGCCGGAATTCTTTGCCTGTTCGTTGCTTGTTCCACTTGACACATTGCACGTATTGAGGGCCAGCGTCTGCCGAATCTCTAAGTTCTGTGCGCCCCTGCAGTGCTCCATCCAAAGCATGCTTGAGCTGCTGCCACAATGCAGCGTTATCAACAATCCTGAGGAATAGCCTGAGCCAATCCTCGACCACAGTACCTGCGACGTTCTGCGCACCAGATTCCGGCAGCATGGGCTCCTCCAAACCTCCCTCGTTCCGCAACTGGGCAAATGCCTCAACTGCCTCCTGGAAATACTTCTTCTGGACTTCGGGCCTGATCAACTTCTTCGGGGATGCCGGCCGAACCACTCGAGCTGGCTCCTTCCCGTGGGCATCCTCTCCAGTCTTCTTTCCGCCCCTCGTTACTATCGCGATGTTCTGCATGTCGGGGGTTCCAGCCCCTCGCGGTTCTGAGTTTATTAGATTCGCTCCCCTCTGCCTCGCCCGTTCTTCCCACTTCTTGATGAGCTCCAGACAGTCTTCTGTAGCGTGGGCGTTGACCCGGCACTGGGAACACCAGGGTCGTCGCGGAAGGGGACATTCTCGAGCCACGTGACCCTCCTGGTCATAGTTGTAACACTTTACCGGACCGCGTCCACCCGTGCGGCCTCCTCGCATGCCTCTGCCTCGTCCCCTTGGGGCCTCGTTCACCCTGTAGGAGGGACGGTCCAGTCGATCCGCAAGTGCGTCGAGAGCCCTGCACTGCTCAGTGTTGTGAGTCGTGGACACACAAAATTCGCAGTATACATTATTCGGGACCGTGGAGTACTTCTGTAATATCGGGCACATCCGAGGAGGATGCCCCAGCGTCCAGAAAATCTCGCAGTACTCTGTGGTGAAGGAACCCGGTTGCGGTGGGAACCCTGCATAAGTCTGTTGCGGCTGGTAGACTCCCTGCAGGTTCATCGCCGCGCCACCCCCTGGTGGTGGACCCCCCTGGATTGCTGCGACCGAGGTTCCTGCTCCTGCGCCGTGCAACCGAGGACACTCGGTTGCGACGTGGCCCTCGACCAGGCAATGAGTACACCAAACATTCGGTCGCGCTGGTCTCACTGGCTGAAGTTCCTTGAGCTTTTCGGTCAAGCTGGCGATCTGGTGTTGCAAACCTATCAAAGAAGGGTCTTACGGGGCCGCCCCCCCGATATTCTTGGGGGTAGCCTGCCATGGCTTCAATCTTCATGGCTTGCTCCAAAGCGTCCTGCAGATTATCAATCTTCTGCTGAGTGAGAGGGGTTCGTGTCAAGGGGAGCAGAGCCTTGATGAACCAGTCCCTCTAGTGGTTTGGATCGATCGGGTAGCTGAGTTTCCCGATCGCGTCCTTGAATCGCCGCATCAACTCCCACGCGGTCTCACCTTCCTTCTGCTTAATTTCCCACAGCTCTGACAGGCCCTGCTGGTCTGTCTGGGGAAGCTTGAATTCGTGGACAAAATCCTGCTTCACGTCCGCAATTACGGGTTTAGGATGCGCCTCGGACCACTTGATAAACCATCGCAGAGCCCTCTCTCTAAGCGTGGTTTGGAATTCTATTAACTTCCCTGCATCTGGCGTTTGGTGAGCCCTCCAGATGGCTTCTCACAGATACCAGTGTTGTTCTACGTCGTCATTGCCCCGGCCAGAGAACTCTGGATACCGGGTGAAGGATCCAGCCATGTTTACTTGCGGAGAATTGACTAGGATAAAGCCTCCCGGTCCTGGTTGCGCAACAGTTCCATTAGGAAAAATACCACTACTAGTAACACTGTTGTTACCGGACGTTACTGACACTGATGCACTATTGTATGACCGACTCAATGCTTGTAACTGAATAAAAATATTACTTAAAGGTTGATACAGTACCAGGGGAAGGTCGGGATCCTGGCCATGCAGAAGGTGAGAAGTAGGGCTGCCTGGAGGGGTAGGTGCCGTCTAATCTTGAAACATCCACTGCATCACGTCGTGCCATTCATCATCGGAACTTTCTTCGGGCTGCATCTTTTCGTTATCTTCGCTAGTCATGATCTCTCTTTCTCGCGTCGTTGGGCTCCCATGCAACCACTGCACTTCCACTGCTGTCCCGTCTTCTTTCCGGGTATCCAAACCCATAACTCCCGTCCTCTGAGGCGCCTCCTTCTGATTTTTCCTCTCGATCTCTCTTCTCTTCAAATCTCTCATTACCCTTCTTCGCCACCTATCGGCGATCTGTGCCCGTCGATGCGCACGTCGCTCCCGCAACTTGCATGCGGCCTCAACATCCATTCCCCACTCCCCACTCTCACAGTCTACACAACATCAGTCCCCTCAACCCTTCCCCCAGTACGGGTGGTTTACGCTTCCATACCCGTTTTGTGGAATTCAATCAACCCTTCGTCCACCATCAGGGCTTTGATCCACAGCGGAATATCCTTCAACAGCTTCCCTCTCAGCCCTGAGTGGAAAACAGCCTCGGCCTTCAAGAAGGATTGGTAGCACTCAGCAGCAAACTCCACAGCGTATCCTTCCAACGTGGTCCTTACCCAAAAATCCACTGCGCGGGTTAGTTCAGTATCTACCCGATGCAGTGCGACCAGGTCTTCGTGCGTCCACCTGCGGTTTATCTTCCGCAAGCCTTCTTGGGGCAGCGTCACTCGTAACCTCCGCAACCAATTGTAAAGGTCTGTAGGGAACCTTCCCCAGAAAATTTTGTACGTATCACTGGCTGCGTCAGAGAAAAGAACAAGCTCCTTGATCACCGCCTCCTTTTTCTTGGTCAGCTCTGCTTGCTGAGCAATGAACTGGTCAAGATGATCATCCCACCATCGCCGTATTTCTCCTTCAAAAATCCTCGATACCATGATCTAGATCCCCTCAGAACATGCAGGTCCTGGCAATGGAACCATTTGTTGGCGAGAAGTCAGGTCTCGCAGACAAGACCCAGGTTCAAGAGTTGTGGCCAACAAAGGGGTCCGGTGTAGTCTAGGAACACGCCGGCATTTTCACTCTACTCTGAAGAGCAGTGCATCTCACCCGAGGCGTGCCGCAACCACATGCAGAAGGGGATGAGATCAATGGCAAGGAACAAACCCGCAACTAAAGAAGGACAGTGCATCCATTACACATACAAAGCTATATACGCAAGATCACTTAATAAGCATTCAGACATTCGCAAATAAAATTTTAAACCAGCATAAACACATCACAAGCACATGAACGTCTTATTGAGACAGCAGCCTTCCATTGTATTAATCTCTTGGCCAAACACATGATTACATGGCATTCTCACTGATAGCTCACAAATCTGATACAGATGGATTTCGGAACAGAAAGGTAGAATAAAGAAGATAAGAAACCATATGAAGAACATGCATGATTCCTCCGCAGCTGCTCTGTGCGTCTTTCCCTGTCTCGAGCCTCGCAACCTCTTCAGCATCCTTCTTGTTTCAGCCGGGTGACTGTTATTTATTCACCCGCTCTTGCGACTATCAGTTCCTCTGTGGCTTTACTTCGGCTTCTCCTGGCTTCTCTCCTGTTATCTGCGTGTTCCACTTCCTGTCTTCCACTGTGTTTCCTTCATCTGCACTTGTCCATGTTCTATCTCCAGCTATCGAGTGCTTCCGCGCCACCTTGGTAGCTCCGCGACTCCTGGTAGTTGCGGCGCGGTCGCGGTTGCCATGTGTATTCATACCGCAACTCAAAAACGGTCAAAATTCAAAATGTCTTAGCCAAGATTTCAAAACTAAACAAAAACAAGGGCCCCAACAAGTGGGTACAATCAAATCCAAATTGCCCCTGAAGACCAAGACAAAACTACTTTTACCTGTCCATGGGGGACATTTTCCTACCGAGTCTTACCCTTTGGCCTATGCAATGCCCCTGCTACATTCCAAAGGGCCATTCTCAGCATCTTTGCAGACTTAATAAATGAAGGTCTCGAAGTATATATGGATGATTTCACACCTTATGGGGATGATTTTGATCCTGCATTAGAAAATCTAGAAAAGGTATTGCAAAGATGTATTGACACTAGGCTTTGTTTAAGCCATGAAAAGTGTCTTATGATGATGACCGAAGGAGTTATCTTAGGGCATTATATTTCAGCAGCTGGAATTCAAGTGGACCTAGCTAAAATTCAAATAATCTTGTTAATACCCACACCCACCACACAAACAGAGGCACGTAGCTTTCTTGGATTTTCTGGTTACTATAGAAGATTTATAGAACATTATTCTCGAATAGCTGCACCTTTATATGCACTAATTGGAAATGCTGATTTCATTTGGACAGATAAATGTGACAATTCTTTTAATGATCTGAAAAAGTTTGTTTCAATAGCCCTAGTGCTGAGAGGCCCAAATTGGAATTTTCCATTCCAAATTTCATCTGATGCCTCAGACACAGAAATTGGAGCAGTACTTGGGCAGGAGGAAGACAAGAATCCATATGCAATCTATTATATTATCAAAATCTATCCCCTGCTGAATTAAATTATACTGTGACTGAGAAGGAATTTTTAGCTGTAGTTCATGCTATAAATAAGTTTAGACATTATATAACTGGGTATCCTGTAGTACTATATACTTATCACTCTGCCATTAAATTTTTAGCAAATAAACCTATTACAAATGGAAGAGTGAAAATATGGTTGATTTTATTGCAGGAATTTGACATTACAATCAAAGATCTACCTGGGAAAGAGAACCTTGTAGCTAAATTTCTGTCAAGAATACCAAAGCCAACAGATACAGAAGCAGTTGAATACCACTTCCCAGATGAACATATGCTTTTTGTTACTGTCAGAACACCGTGGTATGATGATATAGAAAATTATTTGGCAATAGGTAAATTACCTAAACATCTATCCCTTAATGAACGAAAACAAATAATACAACGTAGTGCCCAATTCTCTTGGATTGGGGGCTACCTATTTCACACAGGGGCAGATATGCAAATAAGAATATGTGTCCGGGAGGACGAGGTATTTGATATTTTGAAAGCATGCCATGATGGGAAATGTGGCGGGCATTTTTTAGATTGTAGAACTGCCCATAAGGTTCTACGAACAGGCTATTATTGGCCTACCATCTTTAAAGATGCCAAAAAAAAATTGGAGGCCTGTGATAGATGCCAAAGGGCAGGTCGCCCTGGGCAGTCTGATGAAATGCCTTTGAACCCTCAACTAGTGATTGAACCATTTGAACGTTGGGTGCTTGATTTTTTTGGCCCTATTATCCCTCCCTCAAACCAAAAAACATACATCCTAGTTGCAACCGAGTATGTCACTAAGTGGGTCGAAGTAGAGGCACTTTCAAAAGCTACACAGGACTCCGTAATACAGTTTCTTTTCCAAATATTTGTGCGATATGGCCTCCTAAGGGACATAATCATAGATGGAGGACCATAGTTTATAGGTAATAAATTAACTAAAACAATACAAAACTACCACATTCAGCACAAGATTACAACCCCATACCACCCACAAGCCAATGGCCAAGTAGAGAGCACGAACAAAGTGATTGAATCTATATTGACAAAAACCGTTGCCTCACACAGATGAGATTGGGCCTACAGATATCCAAAAGAATTGTGGGCATATCGAACAATGTGGAGACCCACTACAGGATATTCACCATATCAATTGGTATTTGGAAAAGAACCCATCTTTCCAATAGAATTTGAAATTCAAACATTAAGAACAGCTCAAAAGGTGGTTCTAGACCTAAATGAAGCCCAGGCTAAAAGACTACAGCAAATTAATGAATTAGATGAAATTAGGCTCTCTACTCTTCAACACACAGCATTAATCCAACAACAGAGAGAAAAATGGCATGACGCCCTTATCAAAGAAAAGATCTTCCACGAAGGATACTGGGCACTCCTATATGATTCTAGGTTTCAGAATTTTCCAGGGAAACTCCAGACACGATGGCTCGGACCCTATGAAATGCAAAAAGTGCATGATAATGACACTATTACATTAGCTACCATTGATGGATCTGGGCATTCCTTTAAGGTAAATGGACGTCGAGTACGATTGTATCATAAACCGCTTACCCGAGAATCCTTTTACCAACAGTTACGGGAAGATTCTACCATGAAAGTTCTGGCTGAAGGGGATAACTCCTCCTCAGCACTAGTTTATTAAATCATTTCTTTTTTTTTAAATTTGTACATAAATATTGTTCATTTATTTGATTTAGGGAATTCGTTTTTTAAAACCTCTATTTATTTCTTTTATTTTCATTTTTCGTTGTTTGTTTCATGGAATTTTGTTTTTTTTTTTTAAACTCTATTTATTTCTTCTGTTTTGAGTTTTTTCTGTTCCTTTCTAAAGGAACAGCACTTCTGCTATTCCTTCTGAAAGGAACAGTAGTTCCACAGAGTGTTTTCGTTGTTCGCTTCGGAAGGAACAGTAGTTTTGCAGATTGTTTCTGCTGTTATTTTTAAAGGAACAACACCTTTTGAGTGGATTGTTTTTTGTTTTAGATTAGCATTTTAAAATTTTTTTATGACTCTTATAAAGGAAAACATATTATTCATATACAATCATACAAATTCAGGCTTACTGTAATCAGAAAATCAAAAGAAATCATCATTTTTAAGAAAATTGTTTAGTAATGATAAGAAAAATGGAAAAGGGACATGATCAATAACATGATTTTGTTGTTTTACTACCAATGAATTAATCTAATCAATTATCCTTATCATGTTGGTTCTTCCCATATGTTATAACTTTCTTTAATTTTTATTTATGGAGTAGGAATAAGGGCATATTATTTTCTATTGAGATGTTCATACTTCTTCCACCATCCCTACTCTTAAGGAGTGTTGAGCCATCCTTTATGAATAACTAGGAAAGTGCTATATGAAAAAGAAAAATATTTATATGTTTCACTAATAATGTTATGATTTGGCAGATGGAGGATAGGGGGTCTCATCAAGAGCCAGCCTACCATGATCATAATGAATTCAGTGAAGTGGCATTCCCATCATGGCCACCAAACCAGGGATATGGTCCAATGGACAATTAAAAAAATTAAGAAGTCCTTGGAACAGGAGGTCTCATCAAGAGCCGGCCTGCCCACTTTTCACTTATCCCCAGTGAATGGCATTGTGATTTATCTAGTCACCAAGCCAGCACAATGGCCTCCATTATGACATTTAACAAGCACTTCCTCGTCATAAATAAAGGAAAATGGTTCCAAGGGTGAGAAAGAAACTCTGTCAAGGTTATGGACACATGTGGGCAACAGAGCTCTGCTGATGGTATTGGAGTCACATTTATACACATCAATAGTCATATTTAACCCTTTGTCCTATATCTCTATTTAAATATCAAATGAAATTATGAATCCTTAACCTTTGATTTCGAACCCATTATACATGAAAATCATTACAAATCGATCATATTAGTTTGAATTGGTAAATAACGCATTTGTACTTATGTTTATCTTAAGCTGTCCCTTCTCCTCATATTTGAATCATTACAAAATGATTTTATATCTATTACTGATTTATCACATGCATTGATTTCAGTAATTTCTATAATTTGATTGAATGTATAATAATTATGCCTACTTTTTCCTGTTGTACTACTGTTGTGCCACACTTGCCTCTCTCAATTGACGGTCGAGAGCGACCTATCATCCATCAGGGGGGTGTGAATTTCTGCATGCGGATCAAATCCCGATATTTCTTTACCTTTATGCGAACTAAATCCCTGCATTTTAGGGAATAACAAAAATTTAACGACATTATTCCAAGTTATCGTGTTGTGTTGTTCCATTGCGATCACTGTGTGTTTAGAAAGAACTAACAGAGTGCAGAGACGATGGAAGGACGAACAATTCATAGTGAGCCACAGGTGCTAGTCGTTTCTAAAGATGCATGAGATATTTTGGAAAGATTGGGGTGGATTACATATTTCATGAGGATGCAACAACCCCATGAAGTAGTGGCCACCGAATTTTTACAGAACTTGCAGGAAGGATTCTCCATGGTTAGAGGAAGACAGATAGTTGTATTCGACGAAATGATTGCAGAGGTGTCTCGCATACCAGCGCAAGGAACTATATGGACTCAGAAAAATATTAGGATTCCAGAAGCTATGAATATTTTTCAGGCTGATGGACAGACATTGGTTGTCAAAGGCAAAGGAGTTCAGCCAGCATCATTGGGAGAACCATGGACGGAATTGGCCAAGATAGTGCAAGCCTATATAACGTGCGACAGAAGGAAATATGTGGTAAGACCTTGCCACCTTAAGTTAATGGCTGTATTAAAACAGAAATGGACTGTCAATTTGCCTGTATTTTTAAATTCCTTGCTGCATGATATCGCTCATATTATAAGAAAAGCTCAACATGCAGATATGGTGGTCAGCCACCATTGCCTAATTTGATTAATAGTAAGTCGTAGCCTCGCCCAGCAATAGACTAGCTGGGAAGAGTTGATATTCTCCATTGAAGGAGGTTTAGCTTTACCTACCCCAAAACAGAAGAGAATGGCTGGCTCAATAGCTGAGCCAAAAACTCACAGACAGTCCCTCCATTCAAAACGAAGTAGGGGGATGATGGAAGGACTTCCGGGCAGCAGTAGTCAGCCCCTGGAATTTCACAGCTCAGAGGATGAACAACCTCCACAATTGGAGGGAGAAATCCCTTGTACTGATGAAGAAAAGGAAATGGAAGGAGAAATTCACTGCTCGGATGAAGAATAAATAAGTCACCACACCAGTGATGAAAAGCAATCCAGTGCAGAGGAAGGAAATTACTGACGAAGAAGAAATTGAAGGAGAAATTTGATATTCGGATGAGGAAGAAGGAAGCTATCATACCTGTGAGGAGGACGAAGACAATCATAGCAGTGACAAAGAAGGAACAGAGCCTCCCGAGAATACTACCATAAGCCCTTTACAGGAAGACCAATTGGCCCAAATTCTGGCCAATATGAGTGACTATGTGCAGCCTCATAGCCCTTTGGACCTTAACATTGATATTAATCAGTTGCAGGAGCACTCTGCAGTCAAAAAAGATACAACTAAAGAAATGTTGGATGAAACAACAAACCCTAGCGAAGCTAGGGTTGCTTCCCCTGAAAGGCATGAACAAGAAAAAGAGAACACCGAAGTAATATCCCAACTTGGAAGCCCTCAGGAGATTGCAGAGTCAACCGAGGGTATGATTCCTGAAAA
This sequence comes from Pinus albicaulis, assembly GCA_034641835.2. NCBI lineage: Eukaryota > Viridiplantae > Streptophyta > Pinopsida > Pinales > Pinaceae > Pinus > Pinus albicaulis. Next base: position 1,720,474,602 of record CM076578.1, on the reverse strand, counting down.
ATTTAACCAAGGGCATATGAATGTGGAAGAAGAACCCCAAGAAAAATACCAAGAAGAGAACTTAACTGAAGGCACAGCTAATATGGACCAAAACCCTTCTGAGCAAATGGGTTCAGTTAAAGGAACAGTTGTTCCATTAAAAAATAGGAGGAAAATAACTGAGATTGAAAAGCTTCACAGAGAATGAATGAAGCTTCATAGACTCATAGAACATCTTAGGAAAACCGTTAGGGTTCTACGAATGAAACAAATTTCTAAGCAAGCCCCCAAGAGAAGAAGTATAGCTACCAAGAGAATTTCGAAAAAGGGAAGAGTGACCACTAATAGGAACCGCCAAGTTGTAGAAGCCATGCTTGAGCCTGATTATGGAGATACGGAACAACAAATAGTTGTTCCAACACAAGCTATTCCAGAGGGACCCGTTTCAAGCGAAAACATGCAAGCTATTAGTAAGCATACTTTTAGTGACCCGACACTGGCTAGAATCCAAGAGGAGTTGGCACAGGCCCAAATATAAAGGCAGAGGTTGGAAGAAGACACTGTCCCAAGAAAGAGATATCAAGAGTTGCAGCAACAAATGAAAATTATTCATGAAGCAGAAGCTAAAGCTCACGAAAAGTGTCAAAAAGAAGAGGAAAAGGCTGAAAAGGTAATGAACCAGTTAAAACTAGCCTACAATCAAATGAACACTCTCTGCTCATTGTACACTGATGTCTTAGCCTGTAGATGCCCCGCCAAAAACTATGCTTTGTTTTTTACTAGAAAGATATTTACAGCTAAATATTGAGGAAGTTAGGGCAGGGAAATCCATAGAGCTAAAAACTATAGATGACTTTGTATCATACTGCAAACTTTATGGGATCAAAGTACAACGCCTTTTGTGTGAATTTTATTTGCATAATCTAGTACTTGAAAATGATTGTGAGAAAACCCTAGCCCTTTTGTGGGAGATGTTCAATATCAGGCATTCATTTCCTTTGCTGTAAATCAATTAAAATGGCTTAAAGCCTATAATTATTTTCGAAGGCAGGAAAATGAATTAGATTTGTGGGTTAGGAGTGAACCTCAGAACCCACTTCAATTTTGGGCTAGGCAGAAAAGTTTGATGACAAAGGAAGGCGTCATCCAAGCATTGGGGCCTGTCCACAAATCGATCATCTTGAATGGGACAGATTATTTCTTATCCATTAGAAACCAAGCTTATATAGCAGCTAAGGTCCGGTGGAGAATATCCAATCAGAATGTGCAAAATAGGGAACCATTTAATTATAGAAACTTTGGGCTAGCTGCAGACCACTTGATTTCCTATAGTAATATCATTTTAAAAGAAGGACCATTCTAGCCAAGATGTAGGTTCCGAAGCCCTATTGCATGGTATCCTGCTTCAGACTACAAAGCCATTTACGAACTCCCCGAAGGATAGACAGAGCATGTTTTTGAGGAATTAGCTGCACTGCATGGTTTTAGGCCTTTTGATGACAAACCTTATCCGGCTTATTCTTTGACTGCTCTCCATGTGAACTATAGTTTTCATGAGGATATGAAAAAGATTAAGCAGGGGGGTATGTTGGGCAGTGAAAAAGGTATGAAATTACTATATATCTTCTCATTCTTTTACTATAGACATACTCCTTTTTACCTTGGGAAGGTAATTTATTATAAGAATTATGATAGAATTGGAAAGGTTTATGTTTATTGTAAAAATATGACTAAAGATTGCTTTTTGATTGATAAAACAGGAATTAGACGAAGTGAATAGTTGTACCAAAGACGAGGCTAAGATCAATGTAAATGCTGCTCCATCAACGCTAAACCACATCCAGCTAAAGGTAAGGAGATCCAAATGAATTGCCAAGAAAAGGCAGGGGACAACTCGGCTTCGGTCAAAGTAAACAAGATGATAACTAAACGAAGGGGAGCGAATCCCTCAGGATCCTTCGATCTTGAGGGATCATTGTTCAAAATCATCCTATTCCTTGTCTTTTCCGTCAAGGTCTGACATATAAAGCAACGTCCTTTAGTGATCAGGGAGTCAGTCAGTTGGTCGAAAGTTCTTATATTCAAACATTTCCTCTGTAATATTATGTTTATTGACTCTCGGCTTTGAGAGAACAGTCTCTGTAATACTTTATCTTCGATTAATATCAAACACGCGTTTCGTTTCATATCTTAAGTTCTGAAGTAGCCCAGCAGTATTTCATTGGCGCTAAGGGCCCGGCTCTGGTGGAATTACTTTGTTGTTTGTATTCTTAATCTTTGCATATGTTGTGTGAAGTTGTGTTTAATGTTTATTTCGATTACAGAGTTGATTGACTGCTATTAGATTGAATACAGATTCATTAACGAATTGCATTTCCATTTTATCCTTTGCAAGAAGTACATTCACTGTTCATTTATCTTGCTATTGTTATAAAAGTTTTGTTGTTCTATATTTGATTCTAGTTACTGTTCTATTGGTTTATGATTTGTTATAATTGATTGTTGTGTAGTATTGGCTATTGACAGGTTTGGAGCATGGAGATTAGTTGCCTGATTGCGTTAGAATTATAATTGTTGTTCAATTCATGTTGTTGTTCCATTTCTGTTTATTGTTTATTTCTGATTTATAGCTTTAGCTTAGCAGATAGATTAGTTATAGTTTCTGTGAATGTATAGAAATTACGAGTTTTTGTTCCTTTCTAGCCTTTGCGGTTCCTTTCAGTTATCTTTATCAGCAATTAGTTCAAGCTTGATTTCATTTCTATTTCTTTAAGAACAAGACCACCAACTGTAGAGAACACTGGTTACTGCTTCCAAGTTCCCAGATTGGTTATCTTGCCTCAGCATGATTTCAGTTGCATCGATTTCTAAGGGAAGGAGTTACTGCTACTGTATCCCTGATCACTGGTTTGCATATTGATGTAGTTAAGCTTTCAGAGAATTTCCATTTATGTTACTGTAATTAGATTTCTTTACAAGCATCTATTTACTCTTGTATTTAACATTCTATACTACATATTCATAGCATTACTCTTAGTTAATTGCAGCCTCAGACAGAGTACACTCTTGAAATAAAAAGTCACTCTCGGATTGATAATTAATGTAGCCTAATTAGGTGTTCAAAAGATACCTTTTTATGACTCAACACCATGGTCTTCCTGGAGCTTCATAACATAGCTTCTTTGGTGATTGACTTGCTCCATTTTTTTCTTGGTAAACTTCCTTAAACCTTGGTAATGATGGACAATATTTAGTAGAAAATGATTCTTCATGGATAACACAAATATCAACATCTTCTCTTTGCTCATTTTGCATTCTTAATATTTCTACTCGTTCACTTAGATTTCTAGGAATTTATGTTTAAAAGTTATCAAGCAAATTTCCAAGTTCATCTTGACTTACCAATGTTGATGATGATTTACTTACTCTTGTCCTTCCTCTTGATATGTGCTTGCATATTTCACAAATTTCTTCAAATGATAATTGGTATACATTTCCTTTACTCATGAGATCAAGGAGATAAATCCACTCATCCCTAATTTTTCTAAGTAAGAGGGTGTTTAGTGTGTCAAATCCTAAATAATGCAATTTTTCCCTCTTAGCATTATACATGAACCTCTCTATTAGATCCTCAAGGCTCTCATCTTATTCTTGATTCATTAAAAGAATTTCTTCCTTAAGAACATGGTATTTATATTTTTCTACAAATATCTTTTTCATATCATACCATGACCTTATTGAATTAGTACCTAAACTCATGAACCATTTAAGATCTCTATCCTTCAATGTTCCAGGAGACAATCTCAATTTGAGTGTGCGATAAGTAGTTAATAGCATAGTTAGGAAAATACCAAGGCGGCCACCACCAGCTTCAGCTCCCTGCACCAGCTCCTTCAGCACCTCGCCAGCACTAGGTAAGCTCAAGTATGGCTCCTCACCTCTCGCTATGCATCCATAATGGCAAAAATGGTTGAATGTTGAGTTTTAGAAATTTAAAAGGAAAAAGGGTGGCCAATTAACTTGGCCACCTTCGTAAAGTGAAACTAGAAGAAAATTGAAAGTTCATGCCACCTGAGAAAGTCAAATCAAGTCAAGAGAGAGTGGATGGGTATGAAGAGATCGATCACGAGGCTAAGAAATTATTAACTGAATTGGGTCCAACGGTCTTAAAGAGGAAAACTCGTGTTAAGTACGAGTCACCACAACGCTCCAAATTTAGTTAAAAATCCTATAAATGTAATATTGATCTCATATTCACCATTGTGTTGAGTATTTCAAAGAGCAGAAAGAGTAGGATAGTAGTGGGAGCCATTATAAGAGAAAAATTTAGGTTTAAGCTTGCATGCACCATCGTGCTACATGAAACAGAGTTTTACTAGAGGAAACTTCAGAAGCAGATCAACAAGAGTTTAGAAAGAAACATAGAGTCACCTATAGGTGAATTGGGATCCCAAAGCCTCCATATCCCAAACCAAAACATCATAGGACAAATTTAAGTCGTTTCCATCCTTCAGCACTGAAATTTATCCATACAATTCACACTCAGCAAAGTAAATTTGACAGTTAAAGGGTAAAAGAAAATTTTCTTGCATTTTATTTCAATACCTCCATCTCCAAGACATAACTCTCAAACCTCTCACCACCTTCATATCACAGCCATTAAAATGGGAGGGAGATTCAACAGAAGATACCATAGTGACATTAAGAGAATTAGGCAGCACCCCCAAGTTATGGAAATCTTCCAAAATCACCAATGGCTTTGGTTCTTTGAGCTATTGAAAGGTTCTGATGAAGAGATAGCTAAATAATTTACAGTGGCTCTGTAGTCACATTCAGAAGAGAGAGACATCGTAATGGTTAGAGGCCTAGTCATCACTCTATCTCCTGAACTCATAAGAAAAGTTACAAATTCCCCCCTTAGGAGTCAAATGGGTTAAGGAAAGAATTCCTAGCATTGCAGCCAAAAATAATTTCTTTCTACCAGGAGAGGAGTACATTGAAGACAAAAATGGAGTGAGGAGAGAAAGCCTTCCATACCCCTGGGATGAAGTATCCTTCCACATCATGAAGTTTATTTCTTATGAAGGTATATTTAGTGTGGTCTATGGGTATCATTTCATATTGTTAAATGAAGTTAGGTTTCAAGGAGAACTCCCACTTGAACAGAGATTAAGTGTCCCTCACTTCCTCCCAAACTTCATAACTGACATGAGCCATAAAGTGAGGCAAAGAAAATATCAACACTTGGCCCATCATGGCCTCGGAAAACTAATTGTAAATGATGCTTTGAGAAGTTTGAACCTACGTGTATCATGGTCTTCTTTCACAGACATGGATAGGGAAGCCTTTATAGCTACCCAACCAGGGAAAACCTCTGCTTCTAACCTTATAGAAAGAGAAGAAGAAGAAGAATAAGAGGTTGAAGAGGAGGTAGAAGAAGAGGAAGAGGAGGTAGAAAATAAGGAAGAAAAGAAAAGAGATTGTTGTGTAACCAGCTCCAAAAAGAGAAGAAAAGAGATATAAACGCCTTAGAAATAAGCCACTTCGAGGGGGCAACCTCCAATACATTACATAAATGAACAATTCTTGGATGATACAAATGACAAAACCTCCTTTCTATATATAGGAGTCCATGGGGCCACAATATAATCCTAGTGGGGCCACAATGTAATCCTAGCCGACCTAACAATAATAATGTAAGGGCACAATAATAACAATATGGGGGTTACAGGGGTACAATAATAACAACAAGGGGGCTACACTAACATAATAAGGGGCTATACTATTAATATAGGGACTTAACATGCCCCTCTCCTTCAAACAAGTGTTGTCCTCAACGCTTGATTATTTCTTGATGCTTCTGTATAAAATTCTCATCGTCCCATGTGGAATCTTCTATAGGAAAGTTCTTCCACTTGCTAAGATACTCTGAAATTGATCGTACTTGTTGAGTTCTTGTTTCTATGACTGCTTCATAACTTATTTCGATATGATGTTGATCTTCCTGTTGTTTCATTAGATTCTGCACCAAAGTTGGGTTATCCTTTGAGAGTTGGAAAACTTGTTGTTGACGCTCGATGTCATATTCCACTAATTTATCATCCATATTAGCTATTATTTTATCCTTAAAACCATCCAACTTAGCCTCCATTTCTTCTTTTAAACCATCTATGTCAGCTTCGGTTGCTCTTCGTAATATCGAAATCTGTTGCACTTGGTACCGTAATTTTGATATCTCATACTGCAATTCTTCCACTTCATGCATCATAGTATAGATTTCTGAGGGATTAATGGGTGTTGAATTATTTTTTGGAGGCATAATATAACCCATTACTGACAAAAATTCTTCAATATTCCCTTGGAATCAATTCAACTTGATTCTTCAAACAAGACTTATGCGATTCGGAAAAAACAATACACACCTTTTACTTGCTTTGATGAGCTCGATATTGAAATTGAATTATCTTTGTGATTGCAGATCTTCAATATCTGAAATTCATCACTGAAGTAGCCCTCTGAATTCTCTTTTGAATGCAACAGGTCTGATCTGATTTTTATTTTCCAAGACAACGTTGTGTCCAATCTCCCACAATGACCTAATTCTGGACTGGTTCAGTAGATCGAACTTGTACGACTTGCCACGTATCACTGTTTTGTCCTTTGTATCTGAAATTGATATCCAATAAACTACAGGCCGTATACTTGCGACCACTTTTGACGGCACTCCAATCCAATCTCCAGAGAGAGAGTTATTGAACTTTTCCCACGATCACCTCTTTGAGATGAAATTCAGGAGCCTGAAAAAGCACTACCTTCCACAGATCATATCTCCAAAAATATTGCGAACAAAGCTCTGAAATTGTTTGATGAATTTCCTCAGGATTTCAGCTTCGCACCATATAAATTTCAGATTCTGAACCTTCGTAGAAAAATATTTATAGAGAAAATGCCACGATGACCTGTTTAGGAGCCTGAAAAAATACCTGAGTTCCACAGATCATATCTCCGAAATTATTGCGAACCAAACTTTGAAATTTTATACAGACTTCCTCAAGATTTTGGCTTCGCACCCTAAATATTTCAGCTTCTGAAACTTCGTAGAAAAATAGTTATAGCGAAAATTCCACGATGACCTGTTTGGAGCAGCGAAACCCTAGAATCCAAAGCTCTGATACCAAATGTTGTGTAACCAGCTCCAAAAAGAGAAGAAAAGAGATATCAACGCCTTAGAAATGAGCTACTTCGAGGGGGAAACCTCCAATACATTACATAAATGAACAATTCTTGGATGATACAATTTACAAAACCTCCTTTCTATATATAGGAGTCCATGGGGCCATAATGTAATCCTAGTGGGCCACAATGTAATCCTAGCCGACCTAACAATAATAATGTAAGGGCACAATAATAACAATATGGGGGTTACAGGGGTACAATGATAACAATAAGGGGGGCTACACTAACATAATAAGGGGCTACACTATTAATATAGGGGCTTAACAGAGATGGAAATTGTGGCAGAAAACATAGAGATAGTAGAGATAGAGAAAGAAAAATATGGGGGAAAGGAGGAAGAAAATACTGAGGAAAATGAATATTTGGACCCTATACTAGGTAGTGAAACCTCCCCTCAAGACACCAACATGTTACCAGACATCACCGATTAAGAATTAGTTGCTACCATAACTTCTTTGAGCACACCTGTCAAAACAAAAGTAAGGAGGCATACACCTATGTACTTCAGAACTAGGAATAGTCAGAGGGTGAGGCATGGAAAACCAAAAACTCCCACCAAGAGCCCTATTACCATTGAAAAATCACCAAAGAAGGAGGAAGAAATCATATTAGAGGAAGGAAGGGTGCAAGAGGTCACTTCACCTATAAGGACCCCTCTAACATATACTAGAAGACATTCAGCTACATTGGCATCCCATACAACTCATGAAACCACAAGAGACCCTCCAAGGACTGAAAAGAGTCAAAAACAAGGAAACGAGGGTCTTTAGCAAGAAAAATGGAGTTTTCTACAAGAAACTCTATTTTTTATACAGGAAACTCTAGCAAGAACGAATTTGGATAAAAATCCCTTGGTTAAGGAGGAAAATGCAACCATAGAGGGGCAAGAGGTCAAGGAAGTTGAGGGAAAGGCATAAGAGAAAAAAAAAGATGAAAAATAGGGAGGAAAAGATGATAAGGGAGAGGCCACCTCACCAAAACAAGTCCTCAAAGATGTAGTAGTAGCACCAAACCCTAGCCCTCAATCCAATATCAGCTCTCACTACACATACATTGAGGGGAGTAGATTAATACCTCAAAATTTCATAATCCCTTTATTTTATCAGTTGGAAGAGGAGAGGGCATGCACTCATCGTTGGATGAATCTTGCCACATCTAAAGGAGTGTGTGACATAGAGGTCATGGAAGGAAAAGTATCTGAGTCGGGGAAGGATTTATCTGATGTTAGGCTCAGAGAGTTAGTTTTGAAGGAGCAACTTCAGAAGGTACGGGCAGAGAATGTAGCACTACAAGAGCAGCTTCATCAAAAGGGTAAACAAGTGGCCACCATGGCAGATTTGTGCATGGAGGTCAGTCAACACAGATATCCTTCAAATTCATATGCAGATTACCTCAAGGAGTATTGGCTCCTCTTTAAAATTAAAACATTAAGCTCCCATGGATCCTTACTTTTCCAAAACTATAGATAGTTCATTTATTTCTGCAACCAAGAAAATATGGCAGACAAAGAAAAAATGGCAGAGTTTTACATGCATAACATTGTGTTGGTAGACTTAAATATTTGGGACCCCAATCCTAGGATGGGGGATATGAAATTAATGGCATTGGCATCATGGATGGCTAATGAGGAGACAAGAGCACAAGAGATGAGAAGGGTTATGAGAATATAAAATAGAGAACCCTTACACATTAGGGAAAAAAATTTCATCCCTAGGGGATTCATCAATAACCATATAAAGATTGAAAAGGATCCTGAACTTGCAGAAAGGTACCTCCACACACAAGCTCAAGCAATGTCTCACTTTGATGATTTTTCTAGGTTGTTGGGAGATGAGTGCATAATGGCTAACCAAAGGAGATGGCACAACATCCTGCATAGCCTTAGAAACATGGAGTACTACACACTAGAAATACTGTGGGGTTCCTTGGAGAGAGAACCATTGTACAAGATGGCCATGCAGGCCAAAAATATTTAGTGACCTAGATTGAAGCTCATTCCACCCTTGTTGCTGGGACTGAGTGATGGAAAGTACCAAGATGAGAAGAATAGAGAATGGGAGGAAGTAGAAAAGAATGATTTTATTTACCCCCCTGAAGGGACTCCCACAATTCTTCATTGGGAATTCAAAGGGTCCATCAAAGCCTTAAAATAAATGTAGAAAGATGACTAGTTGCTTAGAGGATGAGCAACCATTTAGTAGGGGGGTGATGATGAGCTCCATCATTAGGTACATTTCGAGGGGTTAATGGTCACCTTTTTTCCCTATTAATTCTCATTTTCTTGAATTTTAATTATATTATGTTCTTATGATGCTATTGTAGGTGGTAAATGAGGCTTATCATACTTCGAGTACCTAACATGAGTTAAATGCAAGAAAATCATGAATATATTGCATTTATGGTGACTATTTTTTCATTAAGACTCGGAGTAGATAGCAAGGAGAGATTGTAGAGGGATTTTCCACCCTCCTTAACTCCCAAAGGCAGCCAAGGGATCCTCGATATTCCCTCCAACAGTTCGAAATCAAAGGCAGCTAAGCAAACTCAAGATCAAGTGAACCAAATCCACACTTCACTGGTAGTCAAGTGGACTCATCACCTAATTTTTAGGGAATTTTTGGTAGCTACCCTTTAGGTTAAATAGATTTGAGAAAGAGCTCATTAGGATTCGAACATTGGAGAAATCCATTTGGCTCTTTGCTCTTGTAATTAGTTTTTAAGACTTGCATGTTAATGTATTGAGATTGTCTTTTGAAATAAAATGAATATTCAGATTGTGCTTCACTGATTTAGTTTCAGAGAGCTACACTTGTGGGTTAGGGCCCAATCCATCTGCCTTAGTCTCTCTTTTGTAATCATTCTTTACTTTCATGTCATTTTAGCTAGTTTTTGTTATGAGTATTTAGCTAGTTTGCTTGTATTTTCATTCATTGTTTTTAGTTTGCTTCCATTTATATTTTGATGTGGATTTAGCTTTCTTACATGTTGGTAGAATAGCTTATAAATTCAGAAAGTTGTGAGTCAAGCCTCCCCCTCTCATCTCTTTCATTAGAGCTTAAGGACGGTAGACCTTCCCCATAGACCAACACTTTTTTTTATTCTATGATTTCTTAGAATGGATAAGATTAGTTGTTGTAATTCCATGGATATGTTCAGAATGTTGTGTTAGATCTTTGTTTCTAGGTTAAAGTATGTCTTCTTAACAAATTCAAGTCATCTTTTCCATTGTATTTATCATGAATTTTTCCATCTTTATTGCATGGACAAGAATTTTTCTTGCAGGTTCAGGTAGCACAGCCAAGGAGAAATTCATCATCACCTTCAGCTTCATCTTTCACCCTTCATCATCCCTATGTTCATCAAAATCGCCATCAGGCCTATTTTCGGATTTCTCATCCCTACACCGTGACCAAACCCTAGGGGTGAAAGACAGACCTCCAAAGAGTTTATGAGCTTGACCAAGGGGTGGGCCACCCTCTGCTCATCCAAATCCACCTTCACTCCACCTTCCCTACCCTTTTCACTCCTATTTTCATCCTCAGATTTCCCTCGGACTATTTCTTGTAGAAATTCAAGACTTTCCTATAACACTACAGGAATCTTGTAGCAGCACTTGAATCAGTACCAGTGGGCCCCTTTTTAAGCCCGGAAACCACCATCCACATCCTCTAAACCTGCCAAAACCACCCGTACACCTTTAGCCTTGCACCCATGTGTTCAAGCTTTCCATAAGCCACCTTAGATCTTTGTTCTCCTAGCTACAAAACAACACAATTACAAGCATAGTTAGTTCATGATTAGTTGCTTGATTAAAAGCATGATAGATAGAGCATAGAGTAAGTAGAGTGGTGTTGGAGCAGGGCCCCCTGAGGCACAATTTCCAAAGATAAATTTTGGTATGTTTTTATGTGGCATTGCACAAATGAAGTCAAAGGGCTTCTAGCCCCAATTTTGGATGCAATTAAGCTTAAATGTAAACAATGGGCCTCAAACCATGGTTTGAGACCATAGTATCTACACGTTAGGTGCATTATAAATAGATAGAGTATGTCTAAGCTAAGTAGTGATATAGAATTTGATGAGCCATTGATGCTTTAATAGTATTTGCATCTGTAAGGGTTTTGGGTTTGGTAAAAGGCTCATACTGGTTGTATGCGTGGAGACCTAGCCCTCGCTATGTGCGAACTCCGCTAGTTGTGTGCACGGGAGGGTTTGTAAGGGTTTGTAATGGTTTTTGGATAGAAAATTGATGTATTGACATATCTGGAAGGTAATAGAAAGAACATTTTTGGCGAATCTCTCTCTGTTATGCGTTTACATTTAATGTTTATGATCTTATGAGATCTCATTATCTGTTTACTTATTGATGAACGTGTGAAGATGTTTGATATGATTATGCATGATTAAAAGATATGTTAAGTGTTTACATTGATTAAGATCTAGATATAGTCCTGATATGTTATCTTAATTAAAGCAGGTAGTATTTATGTTTTATTTTATTGGTAATTGTGCATTCTCTCTGTTTCTATTATAAAATATTACATGCATCTGTGTAAGTTCACTTAGGGGTTTTTTGAGTACCATTTCATTAAATTCTCTCTCAGGGTGCGGAATCTTAGTTCTAGCACCCATCCCATACTGCTTCGGGTGAGAGTTTGGTCTATGCAAGCAGATCATTACCGAAAGGGCTAGTACCTTGAGGGTTTGTTTCTTTATCCATAAATTCCGAACTTGGGTCAGGACCCCTCAATCCAACAAATGGTTCCATTTTCGGGACTGGGATCATCGTTTTGAGGGAGATTTGATGTTGTGGCATCCCTCGTGCAACAAATTACAAGACTAGTAGGATAGAAAGATCTTGGAATTTTCACTACAGGAGAATAAGAGCACTAAATTATCTAAAAAACAGTGTGTACAGAAGTATATTTATACTGAAGTGCAAGAAATTTTCTTCTGTTCCTTTGCACACGAACTACAGGAGTGGTTGTCGCACTTAGTTGAATTCCATCATTGCATAAAAGACGTTGTAGTCAGTGAATGAACTCCTGAATTAATCCAACGAGTAGAGAAGTTTTATAATGATATCACTCATGCGGTAGATCATTGGATTGATCGCCTTCTAGGAAAATTTTTGACTGAATTTTTTGTTGACTAATTTGTGTCATATTCTGAAGCAGAAATAAAGTTTTTCAAAGGCCCTAGAGGTAATTTACTACACTCGTTGAAATTATTACTGAATATGTTATTGTGTGAACGGGGTTTTTTGTGTGAACATACTGCTTGAATGCATCAGAGAGGTTTAGTTGCGCATGGTGGAAGAATTTACCATGAAGACTCTGAAAAAATTCCTTTTATAGCCTTCTAAATCCTAGATATGATAGTGAACCTGAACCAGAAACTGACTCTGAAGAAGAAAGATCGTCATATCAAAAGTCCTTAAATCTGTTTTCCACTCCATCCACTCTACTTCTAAGCTCACATCATAGATCACCTACCCCACCACACAGTCCATCTCCACCTCCACCTCCACCTCCCCCTGAAATAGATATGGCTATATCCATGAAGTTACCTAATTTCAGAGGCATTGGAAATGATGACACTGATCACTTCTGGTTTGTAACTGAGGTTGTGTGGAAGGTTCAGCAAGTGAACAATATTGATATTAGAAAAGCATAGTTGGCTACTACATTTCAAGATCGCGCACTCGACTGGTACATTAGGTATGCGCAAGAAAACCCTAATGCTACCCTAGAAGAAATTAAAGAAGCCCTAAAAGGGCAGTTTAAGAAACCTAAATCATACGCGCAACTGGTGATAGAAATGAATGATATTCACCAAGAACCTAATGAATCTGTATGGGATCCTGATCAAATATTGAAGCACACCATCAGAGATGGTATATTTATGATTGATGATATTCAACATAAAGAATGGTTCATTGTTATTTTTCTTCCGCATCTATGCCAACCATTAGGTCAGTAAAAGATTTCCACACAAGCTGAGGCTGTATAAGTTGCAATGAAACTAGAAGCTACCCCAACACCTATTGCGTTGGGAACTCAACAGATTCAGAGTTAGCTAGAGGAAATGCATCTAGAAATTCAAATTCTACGCAAGGAAAAAGGCAAGGAGGTTTTCACAGAGGTGTGGTGTATTAAATGTAAAGCTTTTGGGCATCATAAAGACTAGTGTCCTATTTTAAACAAATATCTGAATGTTGGAGGTCCTAATCCATTAAATAACCTTGTATGGTGTACTATCTATCAAATTACGAGACTACATGACACGGATTCTTGCACAATGATTCAAAAATATCAGCCTGACTTAAGGCACCTATTTTGCAAGTTTTGTTCATCGTCAGGGCATGATGAGTAGAATTTTCGTACCTATGATACAATGTTGGATAAAGCAAAGATATATAGAATGAAGGTTGAGCCTACATCACCAGCATCCCCTTCTGGGCGCAGAGGATTCCAAGGCAGAGGAAGAGGTTGAGGAGGTGGATCAGTTGGTTGAGGAAGAGGACAAGTGATTTTATATAATTGTGGTGATGATGATCATTATGCGTGAGACTATTTGAATCCATTATGGCAATCCTGTAGGTACTGTAGACAATTTTATCATGTTATAGAATATTTTCCATTTTTTATTGCTAAAATGTAGGAAAATAATACCCTCACACAAAATCTTCAGATGGTTTGTGCAAAAACTCGTGAAGAAGATCCTTGTGTGAATATAGTTACCCAGACTAGTGTATCTACCAATGAAGATAAGGGAAAGCAACTTTCCACTGATATATGGATCCGAAAAACACCTGAAAACAAAGAAGGCCTCGATCTTCAACGTGCCAAAGAAACCTTTATTGAAGCAAGGAAATAATTTACCAAAGTATATACTTCAACGAGTGGTAGAACACTGAAGGAAGCCAGATGAGAAGAGAAGATTAAGCCATTTTTACAAGCATGCATAAATTTGTTGCGCAACAATAAATTTGTTGAAATTTTACCCAAATTAATAGATAATTGCACTGAGAAAGAACATCCCTTGGTATAACAACGAGAAGTCAATAAAATATATAAGAAAAATAAGAGCGCGGGTAGAGAGATGTGTATGACTATGCAGATTGGTGCTTATGAAATGGACCAAGTCATTCTAGATTTAGGATCAGATGCTAATGTTCTACCTAAAAAAACCTGGCAGCGCATGGGAGAGTAGTCTACCATCCAACTCCACATGGATAATCAGTAGAAGATCATTCCTTTGGGAAGGTTTTCAAGAGTTGTGGTCAAGATAGAAGGTGTTAAGGTGTTGGCAGACTTTGAAGTCATACATATTGTAGATGATACTGATCCTTATCCTGCACTGCTAAGATTATATTGGGCCATTGACATGGATGGTGTTATCAATATGAAGAGAAGGAGAATGGAATTTAAGAGCAATGGAGTTAGGGTAATCATTCCTCTGGACCCTGTAGAAGGCCAAAGGTATACTGAACCGATGCACGTTGAGAACGAGATTGATCAAATTCACAAGCTCACTTTCCACGAGGAAAACGAGATTAATCCGACAGTAGATAGGAATCTTAAATGGGGGGGGATAGTTCTTTTTTCTTAGACTCTGATGAAGAACTAGAGAATTGGCAGAACCGATTGCATGAGGTGTCTGTGCTACGTTGTAATCGTGTGACCAATGCTCTGTGTTGTATAACATCTGAGGTACATGATTTCCCACATTATGATGGATCAACTAATGTAAACATGTTCCTATGAGAATTGGAAAGGTTTGTGCATGTAGAAAAAATATTCCATGCTTTGGATCTTGGCTTGCGCGCTACTCCAGCAAGATGGTGGGAAACACATAAAGATAATATGGGATATTTGGAGGAATGTGCGCACATGATGAGGTTGTGGTTTGAAAGCCCAGAAATTAAAACGAAGGATGTATATTCTAGAAAAGAATATCTACACAGCCATCTAGCCAAGTGGAATCAGGTATGGGGTGTAGAACCAAGACCTAAATGGGTTCGTATTTTTATTCACACATTGGGAAAGGTACCAACTGAATGGTACTTAGAAACAAAGTTGCGCAAAGGCACTAGCGAGTGGTCTGCGATGGTAGATAGTTTTTTTCTTACCTTTATCTCTGAAAGTGGGTTTGAAACAGTTGGTCAAGCTTTGATTCCAAATATTATTAATGATCTAATATGGGAGACTATGCATTGCAGAAAATTGGCACTTGTGGAAGTTAGGTAACCACGTGCACTCGCAGGAACCTCGATCCCCTCGAATTTCAGACAAGTGCGCTCCATGTTGAGCCCTATGGGATATTACAGAAAGCACATTCCTAGGTATGAAATGATAATTGCGCCTCTAGCCAGATTACTCATAAAAGGTGTGAAATTCCATTGGGATGATGAATGTTAGAGAATTTTTCAGTTATGGAAGGATATGATGGACACTACTCAATATGCTTTGAATTACTTGGTCAACAAGCCTGTGTTGGGGGGGACGGTCTGTATATGGTTATCCTTAGCTCTTGATTATATGCACATTAAGGTGTGGCACGCGTGCGATATCTGCACCAAGATATTTACTAATGCACAAAGGTGTCAAAAACTAGCCGTTGGAACAATACAACTAGATAAGACAGATTTATTACCATTTTTAGGAGCGTCCAAAATGGATCTAATGAAGGGATTTTTCCGAATTTGGGACCATTTTGTTAATAATGGAACCTCATTAATGCACGAGGAGTCATTTCATATGTGCCACAAGTATAAATATGACCAATGGGGTCGCAATAGTTCCCTTTGCATTCTAAGTGATTTTTATGTTCTGAGCTTTGTGTTTTCCATCGCATTTTCTACGTCTATGTCAGGTTTGGATCCCGTTTTTGAGGACACGTTGCGCCGAGCTAGTCTAGGGTACATAATTCAGAACAAGATGATAGCCACAAGACTAGGTGATGACCCTGCTGCACAAGTACCCATTGTAGAAACTCATGCGCCATCAAAAACGAAGAAGGTCCAAACCTCTAGAACACGCAAGTCTCCCAGAGAAAAGACCCCAAAACCCTGTCATTCAGCAGGAGATAAAATGAAGAGGAGTATGGCTGAAGTTTCGGAGAATATTGAAAAAGAGGACCCAAAGGACTTCAATAAGGTATGTGCTATTATCCAAGTGCCTTTGATCCCAGAGAATTTCCCAATTTAGTGGGATATTCTTGCTAAAATCCCAAAACTTTGATTTGATGACTGGGATATTGTAGATATCAAAAAGTTCCGTGAGATCATGCCAGAGCTCTATTTATATAAGATTACTTATGAAGGAGGGATGGTTCACCTTGAGCCAAAGAGGGAATTCTAGATCTGCACAAGGCAGGCCTTCTCAATCTATTGCAGATCCCTCATTTTGGGTGCAGTCCTATTAATGATATCTATGTCAGGAATCTCCTAGTGATGGTTCATGACGATGCACTCTGGTTGGGAGAGCGCATCCCGATTGATGCAGAGTTAATTCACTGAATCACAGGTATGTTGAATAAAGGGGCCGACCCTATGGTAGACTTTGTAGGAAAAGCGTAGGAGAAAGCGTTGGCAGATCAGATAAAGAAAAAATATGATGTCACTCGCAAATCTTGGGGTTTCGTTGTGGAGGGTATTAACGACCTCATTGTCCATTTTGGCATGCTCATATTAGATTGAAAGATGATGCGCAAGTGTAAGCCCAAGGAGGTGCTTGCTCACGTGATTGTGCTGGTTGGATGATGTGAGAAAGGAGTTATATACAACTGGTGCGGATGTCTCTGTGAGGAATTTCTTGAGAATGTGCGTGAGGTCCAGGAGGAGGGAAAGCACTTCCAATATGCTTGACTCTTTCTACTCATTGCACTAATTGGATGGAGAACCCATGAAGACACATAGTTCCTTGAGACTGAAGAGAATATGTGCGAAGTTGCGCGCTACGCTACCCTTTGGAACTCATCTATCCCAGTGCACGTGAAAAAGAAAAAAATATTTTGGGTTTTGAATGATGCAATATTATACCAAGTAGTACAATTGAAGACACGAGTGTCCCCTACTCTCTATGATCGGTAAAAAATGATAGTTGACTTTAAGGCTACGTTTCACAACATCCACATCTGCCCGAAGGGCATTGTAGAGGGCGTGTGGTATGAGTTTCCTTATTTGGTAACTAAGGACAATTTTATTAGAGTAACATCATAATTTTTACCATCCTATTTGACTCCACCAACACAGTCGCGCACTCCAACAAGAAAATCCAAGAAGAAGGCTACTGAAAATCCTACTGAAATAGTGCCCACAACAGTCATTGAGAAACCTGCTGAGAAGGAATCGACACCAACTACAACTGGAGAGACCGTTGATACAACCATAGTGCCAAATAAAAATGGTTATGCACCTAAGGAGACTGGAGAAGAAGCAACATCAAAAGGCACAAAGCGCAGTGCTCAGACCATAGGTGGGTCGCGCAAGAAACATAAGGGCTCCAAGAAGGTAGGACGGGAGGTCTTGACCCTTATAAAGGATGATCTCAATGAGATCACGAACACCGGTACATCTACATAGGAAGATCGATGGACGGACATGGAGGTCGAATATAAATTGGTGTTGGAGATTTTCCAAGTGGGATTGCAAGAATTAAAATTTCAGGCGAGCCAGATCCAGGAGAGCGTGATCTAGGTGATTTGCACCAGTGCGCAAGTTACCAGTGCGCAAAAATTGGATGTTTCCTTACCATCATTCGGGGATGCTCGATTTTTTCACATCCCCCTTCTAGCAATATAGATGGACACTAACCAGCACATTCAATTTACGGGTACAGGTTATATTCACATTAACCTTTCAGTGTTTCCTGCAGGTAAACTCCATTTGCTGCATTCAGTAATTACAGACAAACTCCAATTTCGGGAAGCAACCACACAGACTAATACTAGAGATACACAGCAGCAGACTGCACAAGCACATCAGCAATAGCAACAGGCTGAAGTGGAATGTAGAGTAATAGAGGCTCAGTGTGCTACATTGGAGGAAAAAATCAATTAGGTGTGCCGCAACATTCCAGTTGTCTTGGCCACAGCTGTGCCTGCGGAGAAGTTAGATGTGTTAGGTGTGGAGCCTGATTATCTTGTTTATTTTGTATCACAACGTTGGACCCATGTAACTTAATGGGGGCGGAAACGCTGCCTGGGGGGTCTAGGGGGGGCAACTACGACTTTATGGAGCCCCCCCCTGGTGGGGGGTTTCGGGGGCAGCGCCCCCAAAGCTAAAAATAGATGTAAAATTGTCTTGTAAAAGTATAGTAATTTCTAGTCAATCTGGGCCGTTCTTTAGGCGGATGATCTGACGGTAGAAGTTATGTTTAATTTAGGGTTTTTTTCCCTAGAAGGCAACTCCTCGCTTCTATGAGGGTATTATATTGTAGCTATGTATTGTATGTGTATTCTCAGAGAAAGAAACAGATAGGGAGATTGTGAGAGAGAACACAGGATATTACAGCGGATCTACTGTGGGTTGTGTCTCTTAATTTAGCTGGATAATAGAAAGGAAGGACTGTTTGTTTGGGGTGGACTTAGCCAAAACTAGGTGAACCACGTATATCTGTGTCTCTCTGGTTTTATGTTTTTTGTGTGCTTGTGTTTTCCGCATATTTTATGTGTTTCATTGCTCTGTAATATTTAATTTTTTAACAAGAGGGATTGGTTGTTGTAGTCAAAGCAGTGCACAAAGAGGTTCAAACAATTCATAGAGAGTACGAGAAGCAAATTGCGGACCTACAAACAAAATTACAGTCAGAGACACCACCAGAGGTTTGCGCAAAGAGAGTAGCAGAAGTCAATCAGGTCCAAGAAAGCATTGATGTCGCGGTCACCCAGTGTAACAAGTCCCTGAACGAGGCCATGGACATTTGGGCCTCTGTCCAGAACGATCTGGTCATGCAACAACTACGTGATGCACTCAATGAAAAAGAACAAGAGTTTAAATATATCCACACAATCGCACCTACTTTAGTACTCACACAGAGACTTGCTCTTCTGCAAGAAAGCCGCAGAATCCAAGCGGAGATTGTAGACTTGCGCCACAAGGAACAAGTTTTGAAAGAACACATACAACCATGGGTCAAGGAAGCATTGCAACAATCCCAGATGATGGATAACACTCTAAAGATTATTCAGAAAACTTAGCACAACATTGAAATGGCCACTCAGGGGCCTACTACAAACAATATGGTTAATCAAGTGTAGGGTGTAATAGGCAGAGCCTAGAGTTAGTGCTCCTTATTGGCTCAAGGGGTCCTGACCCAGGTTCGGAGTGCAAGGTTTGCCAACAAACCCCTATACTACTGGCCCTTTCAGCAGTGACCTGCTTGTGCAGGTCAAAGTCTCACCCGAAGTAGTATGGGTGGGTGCTGGAACCAGGTTTCCGCACCCTGAGAAAGGATAGGTAAGGCAATCAGAGCTGCGCTAAGCCTGGTAGTTCCCAAATTACTTCGCTCTGCACAGGGTTAATTAGGTCTCTATTCACATCCATGTGTGCTAGATCTATAATTATATGCCTTTATGATAGCAACACATCATTACATAAACAGAACAGAATAGAACAGAACCAATCCAGAGAGCGAAAAACGCTTACATAGATCTTCACAGCTTAAACACAGAAAATACACAGTGTAGCAATTACCAATGATTCCCACAAAAGTACTCATAGATTCAGTTCTCTATCAACCTTTCTTTATTCATTCATTCATCAATCCTTCCTTACAATTTCCTTCCCAACCTGCGCACACAGTAGCAAGGTTCGCACACAACTGGACTTGGATCTCTGCGCACACAGCCAGCAGGAGTCCTTTCCCCTAAGCCCAAACAGATCGCTTAAACCACAATTCGCATCAATAGCTCATCATTTCCTATCTTCTACAATACAAAATGTCCCTCTATTTATAGCAATCTAGCCTAGACTTTCCTATGCTCTGCAAACCGTGGTTTTCAGACCCCTGGTTTACACTTTTACCCATTACAATGCTTTCGGGGCTTTTACCCACCCCAAAACCCCTTTGCTAGATTAAATATAATCAAAAATATCCAAAATGGACCAGTTTCACAACTTGTAGGAGACCCTTTTCCAACAGTCCCCAAACACAATATTGTGACTCATCCCGAGTCACTGTGGCTGCCATATATTCACTAAACCCGGTAAGGCTTGAGTCGACTACCATTGACAAAGCCCGGTAAGATGTCTCCGTGCAGGGTAGCTAGCTGGACTGCTCTGCCATTCGTGATTTCCTTAACTGTGTAGGGACCAAGCCAGTGCGATTGGAATTTTCCTGGATGTTTCACAAATTGGCTATCGTATAAAAGGACAAGGTCACCTGCGACGAATGTCTTTTGGCGAATATGTCGATCATGCCATGATTTGTCACGAGCCTTCTGAACCTGTTGATGGAAATTAGCAATAAACCGATCTTCCTCCGAAGCCACAAGTTGCGCAAGACGCTCCTCTATGATATCGGGGTCCGCCATTTTTTTAAATGCTGCGATGCATAGGCTAGGAACAATGTATTCTATGGGCATAATGGCCTCTTTTCCATAGACCATCTAGAAGGGGGTTCTGCATGTTAGCATCTTGCAGGTCATTTAGTAGGCCCATAGAACAGAGGGAATGCGAACATCCCAGTCACTACGATCAGAATTGCAAACCTTAGTTAATGCATGTTCCAAAATTTTGTTAAAAGCTTCAACTGCTCCATTTTCCTGGGGATGGTATGGCATACTCTTCACATGGTGGATCCGGAATTCTTCATTCAAGGCTTGAATTGTTTTGTTAACAAAGTGTGTACCTATATCACTCATCAGGATCTTTGGGTAGCCAAACCTGGTCAAAATCTACTCAAAGATGAAGTTCGCAGCAGTATCCGCAGTGCAATCCTTCACCGCTTATGCCTCAGCCCATCGAGTGACATAGTTGGTGGAGGTGATAATGTAGCGTGCACATGTTTTCTTGATTGACGGATTGATGGGTCCTATAAAATTAATGGCCCACTTGTCAAAATCCTATAAATCTACTTGAGGCCGTAATATCATCTCATCTTGGTGCGAGGGCCGTCTTGTTCACTGGTAGGTGTCACATGATCTGCAATAGGTGTACGAATCCTAATGCAAGGTAGGCCACCATAACCCAACCCTCAAAATATTTTGTGTTGTTTCCTATCCTACATAGTGGCCTCCCGTGACACCTTCGTGTTATTTTGCTAATATGGCAGGCGGTTCATGTTCCAAGACGTATCTACACAGTATTTCATCTGTGCCTAGCTTGTATAACTAACCAGAAATGATATTAAAGTCTGTTACCCGAGTAACCAACTCCTTCTTTTTATGTACCGAATATTCTATAGGGGCCACTCCTGTAGTGAGGAACTCAATTATATCAGTAAAGTGTGCATCAACCACCTTAATAGTAAACAACTGCGCATATGGTAAACCCTCTTCCAAGCTAGTAGGTTCTTCCCCTGTTTCAATGTGAGACAGATGATTCAATTCTGCATTCAACCTTCCGGGCTTGACGATGATCTCAAAATCATGTTCTTGGAATAGCAACAGCGAGCGGCAAATCTTCCCCCCCAACACAGGCTTGCTGACCAGGTATTTCAAAGCCAAATGATCTGTGAAAATTTTAAAGTGTCCACCCAGTAGATAGTGTCGATATTTCCGTAATGCATAGACCATAGCCAATCCTTCGCGCTCAGTGGTAGAGTAGTTCCATTATATGCCCGAGAGTTTTCAACTCGCAAAGGCAACTGGGTGATCAATATCTCCTTTGCCAGGCTGCGTGAGGACAACGCCCAATGTGATTCCAGATGCATCCACATGTACATGAAATTCCTTCGACCAATCAGGAAATATGAGGATCGGTGTAGAAATCATCTTCTCTTTGAGTAGTTCGAAGCTCTTCTGACACTCATCATCCCAAAAAAAGGAAACATCTTTCTTTAGTAGCTTTTCCATAGGCGTCGTGATCAGGGCTTACCCTTGAATAAATTTCCTGTAATAGCCCTTGTGTCCAAGAATAGAACGCAACTATTTTTCCATTGTTGGGACCGCCAAGTTTATAATTACAGCTACCATCGTAAGATCAACCATCAACCCTTGCCGGCAGATGATGTGCCTGAGCAGGATTCCAAATGGTACGCAGAAGATGCATTTCTTAATATTCAAGGAAATTTGGTGCCTTTGGCACACAGCCTACATTAATTGCAAGTTAGAAACATTCTCCTTTACTAGGCCGAAGACCGTCCAATCATCGAAATAAACCTCTAGAAATTTATGAATAAATTCCTTGAATACCGCAACTACAACCCGGGAAAAAATAGCAGGTACGTTCTTGAGACCAAAGGGGATGACCATATACTGGAAGGACCCCCATTCAATCACGAAGGTAGTCTCACTACGATATTTAGGTGCAATTCGGATCTGGTGGTATTCAGAGAACCCATCGGTCAAGGAATAGGCCTTCTTTCCGCCCACGCTATCAAGGATTTCATCGGAAAAGGGTGTGGGGAAGGGGTCATGTACACAAGCGTAACTTAACTTGCGTAGATCTACGCAGATGCATATTTCCTCCTTGGTCTTCTTTTCCTGGATGACCATTGGACTTACCCAATCTGACTGCTTAACTGGTTCAATGATACCTGCGGCAAGCATTTTATCCAGCTCTTCCTTGACCTTTCGCTTTTATTTAGGATTCAGTCAGTAAGGCCGCTGCTTGACGGGGCGTGCCTCAGGTTTCAGAGTGATGTGCATAATACTGAGGTCCTCGGTGATGCCCTTGAGCTCAAAGAACTTTGTCGGAAATAGATCCTGATACTCTGTGAGTAATTCTGCGATTTTTCCTACAGTCCCTTCATCCCAATTGTCCCCAATATTAGCCAGCTTCGAGTGTTCCTCCGTCCCAATATTAACGTCACAGAGCTTAAGAGGCTACGTTACATCAATATTCTACAGCGATGGCCCCATGACAGCATGTTCTCCTTCAGATTCTGGGACAGAAATGTTTTGGGGATTATCTTCTTCCTCATCAATCGCCAAGCTCCGGCAATTGGCTATGTCTTGCATCTGCGCTTCCCATGTCAGGACCATTGGTGGCATGCTGGTGAGAGTTCTTAAAGGCAAATGCATCAATTTCCTGCAAATCTTTGTCGAGCATCTTTGTCCCCCCAATCAATCCGAATGTTCCGATAATGTCCTCCTTTAGCACTTCCCAATGGTAGGTGCGCTGGTGCAATTCCGCATCTAAGTACCAAGTGGTCGAGATAGGACCCAAGGCATGAACAAATATATGGAACCATTCTTCTGTAGTTCTATCGGACCATTTGGTCATCCAGACACGCAGAAGTGCGTGGGGGTCCTCGGGTCCGAGGAACATCCTTGTGCGTATGTCAACTGGAGGGGAAAACCATAGAAGCATCCTTTCTCAACACGTTTCCCAATCTGAGAATGCTTTATTGTGGGTGTCCCATCAACGCGCGGGTGTCCCACGCATAGCCAGATTAAGGACCCAGAGCCGTCATTATCTTAGCACCCTAGCTTCTAGAGTCCTTAGGAATTCTTGGACACTACCAGCCTCATCAAAGTGGGGTAGATCTCTTACCTCAGAGGAAATGAAGTAGAGGGTTCTTGCAACCCGAGGGCAGGGCAGCACCGAAACCTCATGTAACCGGTTTTACCAATTCTCCAGTTCCTCATCAGCATCAAAAAAACATTCACTATCTCTCCAGAATATCCCGTATGTTGTGGGTTTAATCCTGTCTTCATCCTACGTAGTCAATCTGTAAATGTGATCTAGTTCCTCCCATTCGTAGACTGGCTCTGTATACCGCGCGCCTTCTGCTGGATCTAGTGGTACTATTACACGTGTACCATTTTTTTCAAACACCATGCTACACTTTTTTAGATTGATGACACTCCCCATGTCTATAGCCCAGTCCAGCCTGAGTAGTGTAGGGTATGGATCCGCACCTTCCACGATTTCTATGACCTCAAAGTTAGCTAGGACTTTTACTCCTGCAATATCTACCATGACTCTTGGCAACCGTCCTAGTGGGATGATATTCTGTTGATTCGCCATGTGCAGCTGGATAGTGGACCATTCCAACTTAGGTTTGCCCATTCATTGCCATGTCTCCTTTAGTAGTACATTTGCATCTGACCCTAGATTGAGAATAACTTGGTCCATCTCGTAGTCGCCAATCTGCGCAGTCAACCGCATTTCTCTTCCGATGCGTTTCTTGTA
The DNA here is from genome assembly GCA_034641835.2 of Pinus albicaulis. NCBI lineage: Eukaryota > Viridiplantae > Streptophyta > Pinopsida > Pinales > Pinaceae > Pinus > Pinus albicaulis. The sequence goes on along the minus strand of CM076578.1, from coordinate 1,720,450,082 downwards.
GCCATATAGCTGGTGGATACCTCTGGTCTCAGGAATTGTGTTGGGCCGAGCTGCACAGCTATGCAGTAATACTTGAAGAGTTTCTACAGCCGACTGGTTACGTAGCAGTTTTGAGCATGCCTTTAGAAAGGGCTCAACCTCTTCCTCTCTCTCAAGGTGTGTCGAATGCTGCGCAGGGCCTGCCCGTGGCATTTGTTCTGTGAGGTGCACTTCTTCCCAAGAGGAAATTTCCTCCCTTTCTCCCTGGGTGACCATCCTACTGCATAGCTTAGTTTTAACCCTTTGAACATTCTGCGTAGGGGTGGGTTGTTTTTCCTGCATTTTGGCTATCAGTATCGGGCAATCTTCAATCTCATGGTCCAACTACCGGAAATTTTTGCAAGACTGCATGGTGGGATTTGGTCAGTCCCTTGCGAAGTGCCCTATCTCTCCATAGTTATAGAAAATTAGCTGCCCCTGACCCCGTCTTGCACTTCCTCCCTGACCTCCCCTGCCCCTTGCTGGGGAGCCCCCGAAGCTCGCGGGGGATCTTGGTGATGCAGGGTCTAACTATACCCTATAGAGGTTCCCTCGATCTGCAATCAAGTCATATGTGTGATAGTTATGTTTGTCATGCCCTGCCGATCGGCAGAACCTACACCATTGTTACTTCAGCTCGCCCATACTTAACCGAGGACACTGGGCTGTATCATGCAGTCTGGCTACCCAACAATCATCGCACCATAGTTCCAATCCACTGGAGCCAAATCGTAGTGGACTAGGTCCTCCTACCGGTACATAATCCGTCAATATAGGACACTAGTCCATTGTATGGCCAGACACCCGACATTGTATACACCAGAGGTCGGTGTGCTAGCTCCTTTTCCCTGTTCCGTCCGTAATCTCTGAATCTCCATGTGCATGGCTCCGAGCTACTCTTGAATTTGTTGTACCCCCCCAATGCGTCATCCTTGGGCATGGCTTCGAGCTTCATGGATGCTTCCAAGGCTTTTTTCTGTGACTTGAAGGTCTGTTGGCCCATGGGTATACGTAAGTGAGGTAGCAGCATAGCGATGAACCATTTCGTGTGCTGCCTGTCATCGTACTTGAACCCTCCTTCCCCGATGGCTCTCTACAATCGTTTATCGACCTCCCACACTGACTCAGACGCACCCTGCTGAAATTATTTTACTTCCGCTACCAGCTGCGAGTATGACTTGGGCTTCCGGAACTACTATTTTAGGGCATCCTTGGTATCTCGAAGAGATGCACTCCCATTTTGAGATATGTATCACATGTACCAGTCCAGTGCTCTGTCCTCGAAGGCTAGGGACAATTGTGCTTTCTTCATAGTATCACTCACCACCCCCTGTGCAGTCCATACCAAGTCATCTACGAACCAAAACTAATCCATGTCTTAATCGGTCGTGCCTTTAAAGGTGGGTAACTTCAAGTGTACTTCCATGTCTCCTTCTACCAATGTTTCGGTTGAGGGCTTGTGCTCCCGTGAATATTGTGTCATTGTTCTTCTCAGCGAGCTATAGGCCGAGTGATCCTTTTCTTGCTTGGTTCGATCATTCTTACTGCTCATTCACTCCCGTTCAGTATCTGCTTGTTAGTACCTGATCACTTCCTCAAAATGCTACAGGTCCCGACAACAGAACCATTTTTTTTCTCGAGGGGTCCTGACCCAGGTTCGGAGCGCAAGGTTTGCCAAAAAAACCCTATACTAATGGCCCTTTCGGCAGTGACCTGCTTGTGCAGGTCAAAGTCTCACCCGAAGTAGTATGCGTGGGTGCTGGAACCAGGTTTCTACACCCTGAGAAAGGATAGGTAAGGCAAACAGAGCTGCACTAAGCCTGGTAGTTCCCAGATTACTTCACTCTGCGCAGGGTTAATTAGGTTTCTATTCACATCCATGTGCATTAGATCTATAATTATATTCCTTTATGATAGCAACACATCATTATATAAAAAAAACAGAATAGAACAGAACCAATCCTGTGAGCAAAACACACCTACATAGATCTTCGCACCTTAAACACAGAAAATACACAGTGCAACAATTACCAATGATTCGCACAAAAGTACGCATAGATTCAATTCTCTATCAAGCTTTCTTTATTCATTAATTCATCAATCCTTCCTTAAAATTCCCTTCCCAAGCTACGCACATAGCAGCAGGGTCTGCACACAGCCAGTAGGAGTCCTGTTAGAGTCGGTCTCTTCATCCCTCCGTCAGAGATCAAAATCTCTTTTGTTGCATTTCATTTTAGGTGTCTCATTCAGTTTAGTCATCTGCATTCCCTTAGGAGCATGGATCATCTGACAGAAGGGTATTTTCTCTCATATCCCTCATGTCATGTACCTACTGGTTCGTGTCTGTTCATCAAAATCAATTTTAAAGTCATTTACAGTCATTTTTGGCCTCATGTTTGCCAAAGAGTCATTTTAGGGTTTTTTAGTCTCACTAGGTCTAAGGTTTCATTAATTCAGTCTTCAAAATGTCTAATAATGTCAGCAGGCACAGGAGGGAGGTTCGAAATAAGTTTTCATCGCAAAAATTTCATTGTCACAATGATTGATCATGACTTTTCTTCAAAAATCTGTTTTGAAGAAAAATCATCAAATTCATCCTTCGTAATAAATGTAATGTAATTTTCAAAGTTTTCTTAGTTGTAAAATTCTTCAGGCGTAGCCCTGGTCGCCTTTGCCAAATTCCATGCCAGCTATCCCTGCAAAAAATAGACAATAATTTCATCATCAGTTCAAATATCAAAGGAAACAAGCAAAACAGATTTTTTGTCAAAAAGTGTCAAAATTCAAACATTAGAAAGTGGGTTTTTTGCCAACTCAAAAATCGAAGTCTATGGCCATAAAAGATATTTTCATTGTTTCAAACAATTCATTTGCACACCAAGAGACATCATTGAAGCCAAGTCAAATTGTGGAAGAGCAAAAACAGTGGTTTGAAGCAAAAACTGTGCGTGAGTTACCTGCACGGCGCGTTGGGTGAAGGTCGCGGCACACATAACAGTCGCGGTGCATAGAGCCACCCATCTCCTTGCAAATTATAATGGGCGCGGCGCACAAAGTTGTCGCGGTGCATTGGGTTGTGCGCGAGGCACACAGGGCCGACAAACAAAAAAATTTCCACTGCTCCATAAATTTCAAATCGACTCGACCTCCTATGCTCCATGTAAGTTCATGTGATCTCTTAGCGCCCATGAATTCGTGTTTGGTGTGGTTATATGACTGATTATGAGAATTTGATACATGAAAATCCAAACCCTATCTTCTTGAGAATTATTTACTTAAGGTTTTGAAGTTGGTGTTATAAAAAATAATTTGGTGCCAAACCCTTTTATTTCCCACCTTGTTTTTTTCCCTCTCACTGTTATTATATCACTACAGTTCATCTCACTACAGTTCATCCCTTACCCCTTTTCATCCTCAAAGTGACTTATTCCTAAGCCCCATTTTCCTATCCCTAAAGCTACTTCATTCCCTATCATTTTCCCTTTCTCATTTCACTTATAAAATCCCCAAACCCCAAGTTCCCAAACAGTCAAGTGATTGTTATTACACTTCAAATTCACTTGACAAAACTCCATCGTTCTCACTGCCTTATTTCCCACAGTCCCTTCCTATTTGACACATTTGGCAATCAAGACAAAGACACCAAATTCTCATTTTCATCTCATACAAATCAGCATATACTTGGCATATACTTTCAACACCATGGAGACAGACACTGATACATCATATGACAGAGATAATGATTCTACCACTGAGCTACATGCACCGAGAAGGCCTCGTTAAGGTGGAAAACATGTGAGGGAAGAGCCCACCTCATTGACTCAATTACAGGCTTGCCCACTTTCCATGGCATGTTTTTGAGAGCAGTCATGCTATCAGTATTGTGAGATGATTGCTCGGATTCAGCATCATTAGGAGTTGGCTCGGTTGTTTGTGTTGCATTTGCATGATGGTCAGGTAACTCTTGCTGGTGTAAATTTCACCTTGACACTGGAAACCATTTCTCAAGCAACCGGAATACTGAATGTGGGTGAATAGTGGAAAAAAAGACAGCAGGTGGATAGAGTGCATTATGAACCATACATCAGGCCTAGCTATGTGAGACAGCTCAGCAGGGTGTTCCCATTCTAGTTCCTAAAGGAATCCTATGCGCCTTCGATGAGACTCATTATCATATACTTTAGTTGTGAGGGCCGGTTCTCACGCCTCTATGCATACCACATCAGATTGATGCATTTCACTAGAGTGAGGATGATGAACATAACTTATTTCATGTGTCGCAACATCGAGCGAATGACCACTCTTTTGTAGAAGAAGACTCCCGAGCAGCAGTACAACATTATTTATCACTATTCACTCATCAAGATTGTGGTTGTACATCAGCTTGGATTGCAGGGTATTGCATGGGAGGATTTCATTTCCCATTACTTCTTCACATCCCCTCGGCCTCCTCCGAAGATTTTTCATGATGCAGGTGAACCTTCACATCAGCCTGAAGGTCCCGAGACAGAGCCTATTAGTGTGCCAGTGTTTGTTACTTATCAAAGAGGCACGAGAGGATTATTTGCAGCAGCCCGATGAGTACTATCTCCACCCGGGGTTGAAGGGGTCTCGTTGCCGTCATCAGCAGCATAGGTATAGGTACAGGATAGAGGTAAGAGGCCTATGCAGGATTAGGGCCCTTCAGGAGTTCAAGATACTGATTTCATACTTATTGATGAGGATTTGAGCTCTCCAAGCTCAAATTTGAGAGAGATCATTCAGGAGAAGAAGGCTGAGATCGACACATTGACCGACAAATTGCAATGAGCTCAATGGATCATAAACTATCTGGATCAGCGCAACAAATAGTTGGAGGATCAGCAGACAATCATGGAGTTTCAAAACATCCGTGAGAACCGGCAAGCTGCCCGAAGAAGCCCAACAGAGATGACACCCATTGAGCGGGAGATTGAGGCTTATAGAGAGACTTGGCTGGAGAGGGTCAACATTCATCTTGAGAAGTTGTTGGTGAAGGAAAACAAGGAAAATAACATGCTCAGACACATGAAAAACCATTATTGGGTGCGACATCATGTTTGCAAAGCGAGGATCAAGATCCTGAAGGCAAGGCTAAGGAGGGCACTAAAGCGTCGCAAAAGGCATGATAGGCTCCAAATTTTGGCCAAAGCTTCTTTGGCCCAACATAGTGCATGATGACGGACCCTCAGCCCAAATTTCAAGAAATTTGGGAAAAATTTTGTCAATTTTGGATTTTTGAGCCTAAACACGGATTTTCCTGCCCGACGCGTAGCACCACTTGGCGTGCGCTTATAATTGGCAGCTCTATAGGAGGAAAACTTTGCATTTTTTGATTTTTCATCAAAATTTATGCATGCATATGGATTACCTAAGTATTTTATCAAGTTCTGGGTTGCCTAAAGGGTCAAAAACACCTCAAAAATGGCCTTTCTGCCACTTTTTTAACACACGGGAAGCAGTGTTGGGAGATTTGATTTTTTGAGGGAAAAATGGCAACCAAATTCAGAAATTCCACTTGGGTTGGAAAGTAGACAGGTAGGGCTTTCCAACGCACTATCCTGCACTCAATTTGGACTTTGGGAAGGCCCTCAAAATCAGCCTCAAACTTGTGTTACGCAATAGATTTCAGGCGCGGCGCATAGAGAAATTTGGCTTATTTTTCACTTAGCAGCTCAGAATTTCACCTAGTTTTGGCCAGTTTGACTTTTTCATGTAACTCTTGATGTACCTTGATGTAATTTCATGACCATGATGTAATTTTGGCACATTTTTACTCATGTTAGTAGATGCATTCACCAAAAAGTGAAATGTAAGTGAATGAATCAGTTTCCTACCATATAGAGGCAATTTGTTTCATTGCCTATTTTTCAGTTCTTAGTTTAGATATGGTTGAAACAGCTCCTATAATTATGAGCTAGACCCCTAAAGGCATGGGAATGAGTTAGGATTGTCTATATCATGTAGTTCTTCAGTCATTTTCAGGGTTGGACACTTGGGATTGCTTGGCACTTCATTGTACATTTCATCTCTACATTTTTGGCAAAGGAATAGACCAGGGTTTGCAGCACTCTTTGGGATCCATGTGGCTCTGTGTTTTGATGGTGTTTTTCTCTATGTAATTTTAAGTTTAATGATGTTCATGTGTATCATTTCTCTTCTCCTTTCTTCTTAAATTAAACAAATGAGTTATAAAGGTGGAATTCATTAGATTGTTTTGCTCTGCCTTCAATTTTGTTTAATTTTCCATGTTTTCATCTGTTTGAAGAGGATTCCTGATAGCCTCTTGCCCTCTTCTGCTCCTCACCGGTCTGAACCATCCAGGGATAATTTTAAGGATGGAAAATTATCTTGAAATTTAAAAATTTGGCGAATCTCACTAGTTCCTAATATGCAAACTATAAAATGTTTATTGATGTATTTTTCAAATTTTTCAAATTTATAATGATATTATATATATTCTCTATATAATATCGGTGGTTTTTAATGTAAAATAATTTTATATTGTAAAATTTGGGCGAATCTTTTTTATAAAAAAATGGAAATTGGCGAAACTTTTTTTTAGAAAAACCATGGAAAATTAGCCCACCTGCGAATATTAGCCCCTAAAATTTTCCATGGAACCATCCATTAATTCAATCTAAAGCATCAAAAAAATTGCCTTCCTTGCCCCAATCATAACTCTGCAAAAACTAGGCCTCATCCCCGCACCCAAAACTGCCTTTCCCTTGATTCCAACAAAAACCCCCAAAATCAAAGTCAAACTCCTTTACTTATATACCTAGCCTAAAATTAGCCTTTATTTCAAGTCATCTCAAGCCCCATCAATTATTTTTGCTGATATTGACCCGGAGAGAGCCCTCTCCTGTTCTGGTAGGGCTAGCTACCAGACTGAGCATGGTTTGATGTTACCCTGAACTCTGCCTTCTTTCAGCCTGAGGTAGATTTAGGAAATAACATAGTGGTGACCATACTGGGGAAAAAATGTTTTTCTTGTTAGTGTTATTCGTTTTATAAGCTATAGACGGAGCCTGAATTTATGCCAGGTAGCCTTTGAAACGCTCTTGCTTTGCATCAGCGAAAGTAGATAAACGTTGCTTCAGTCAATCTCTGGTCTAGCTTGTAAATGTGACATTTGACTTGAAAATTGCCCCAGTACATGTATCAAGTTAGATCTGATGGTTGATGGTGGACAACTATCAGACATAGGAAGGCTGAAATCATTCACCTGGCGACTCTAGTGTCGAAGAATCCTAAGGTTCAGAATTTTTATGACGACTCTTCTCTTAAAGAATCAGTAGCCTGAGGAATTTCTTGGTGAATTCATTGCTATTAAAATGGTTTCGCTGGATCGAAGATATGCTCCCATGAGCCGATATCAACTTCTAGGTTTTCCAAATAAGATTCCTAAGGTAGATTGGCAAAGGAATTTGCCTACATTTAAAGATGATGATAGGAAGGATGTTGCTTTACATCTGGTTAGATTTCATAGACATATTCGCAAGTTGAAGGTTGATTTTCCTGAAGATTACTTGATGAAGATATTCATGGCCACTCTGGAAGGTGAAGCCCGATCTTGGTATAAAAGCTTACCGCCTGCTTGTATTTACTGTTTAAAGGATTTTCATACCATGTTCTTTGAAAGGTATAAAGAATCTTATACATCCTTAACTTTAGTTCAGAACTGTTGTAGCCATGTTCATAGTTTTATTGAAAATCTTGAAATTTTTTATGAAGATGATGACTTCATGGACGATGAGATCATGGAGGCTCTATACGAAAATCCATTTCAGCAGCATAAAGAGAACTTAGAGGATACCCATGAAGATGCTCAGGAAACTTTGCAGCAGGATCAAGATCTTAGTACAATGGAAAATGATGAAAGAGAAGGTTTTATTTCAGATCTGTCCATAGAAGAAGACAATATGCAGGAAAGTCAAGTTTCAATTTCAGAATGTGATAAAGTCAAGTCAGCTATTTCAGATCTAGATTTAGATCGTGATGATCAAGAATACCTTGTGCTGAATCCCATGAAGGAGAGCTCTGCTGTTGAGATCATCTAGAATGAAGAAGACAGAGTTATTGATCCAAATGTTCTCATTTCATTAGAACAAAGCCTTCATGAGGAGGTAATCCAGTTAGTTCATGAAAAACAAGATGAGATCTTTGTTCAAGTAAGTGAAAAATATTCTTTCAATAACTAAGTGATAAATGATAATTTGATTGCCATGTCATATGAAGATGATCAACAATGTTTTCAAATTTCAGAAGATCAGGGAATTAAGGACTGTCATTCAGGTTTTTCATGTTTTAAAATGTTATTTCATGAAGACAATCACTATTCGAGCAAAAGAAAACAAAAAGCATTATCTCCTTTATCTGAAGATGTAATAGATCAATTCCTGAAAGGTCATGTTACAGCCCAAGCTAAATCAGATTTGCAGTGTGCACATGGTCAAGAAAGTGTTGGTGAAACTTCTTCCTCTATTGAAAATGATGACAGTCTTGTAATTAGCTTTATAGATCAGAAAACAGATAATATTTTCTTTCATGAAGATGATAAGGCTGTCATGTTTGATAATCTTGAAGATTGTTTTCTGTTTAAGAATGACCTAGACCATGAAGTTGAGGAATATGAGCTTGAGAGAGACAATATGCCAGAATTTCTCATGGTCAAGGAACTTACAGCTAACACTTAGATGGAGGAAGCCTATACCTCTCTGTGCCTTCCTATCACTCAGCAATAAATTGTTCTTTCAGATCAGAATGAAGCGAGTAGTTGTATTTTTCTGCTGGATCTCAAGACCAACTAGTGCTTCAGGATTTTCAAAATCCTTTCAGCATTCTTTTGCAAGCATCAGAAAAGATAAATGTTGCTTGGTTTTTTATCATAAGCCTTGGTTTCAGTGGTTATTGCGAGTTGCCTACATGTACATCGTTCTACCAGCTCGAGAAAAGTGAGAGCCGAATTTCGGTATGTAGCCATCTGCTGGATTGGTTACATTGGAAGGCTCACTACACATTATTGTACATATTTCATCATTACGCAGGTGGTTGTCATCATGATTTGAAGCCCTCAAATCTTGATGGTCTGCTGCCATTCAAAAAGCTTTGTAGGTACTTGTTTCAGTTAAGTAGGTCTTGAGTCATTTTTTTTTAGTCAGTTTCAACATAGTTTCATTTTGGGGCCCGAAATGAAGGCTATAAAACTGAAGGTCTGATTTCAGTTTTGGTGTGTCAGTTGTTTGAGTCAGTTTGAGTCAATTTTCAGTCAATAAATGAGTCAAGAGTCTTGTGTTGATTTTTCAAAGTTATGGACTCCATAGCCCAATGGACGAAGGCACTGCCTACTCTCCCAAAAATTTGTAGTTCTTGGCACCTCCAAGGAGATACCATCCCCATTGGAGCCAATGTTAGAGTCGGTCTCTTCATCCCTCCATCAGAGATCAAAATCTCTTTTGTTGTATTTCATTTTAGGTGTCTCATTCAGTTCATTCATCTGCATTCCATTAGGAGTATGGATCATCTAACGGAAGGGTCTTTTCTATCATATCCCTCATGTCATGTACCTACCGGTCTTTGTCTATTCATCAAAATCAATTTTAAAGTCATTTACAGTCATGTTTTGCCTCATGTTTTTCAAAGAGTCATTTTAGGGTTTTTTAGTCTCACTAGGTCTAAGGTTTCATTAATTCAATCTTCAGAATGTCTAATAATGTCAGCAGGCACAGGAGGGAGGTTCGAAATAAGTTTTCATCGCAAAAATTTCATCGTCACAATGATTGATCATGACTTTTCTTCAAAACTCTGTTTTGAAGAAAAATCGTCAAATTCATCCTTCGTAATAAATGTAATGTAATTTTCAAAGTTTTCTTAGTTGTAAAATTCTACGCAGCCCTGGTCGCCTTTTCCAAATTCCATGCCAGCTATCCCTGCAAAAAATAGACAAGAATTTCATCATCAGTTCAAAAATCAAAGGAAACAAGCAAAACAAAGTTTTTGTCAAAAAGTGTCAAAATTCAAACATTAGAAAGTGGGTTTTTTGCCAAGTCAAAAATCAAAGTCTATGGCCATAAAAGATATTTTAATTGTTTCAAACAATTCATTTGCACACCAAGAGACATTAGTGAAGCCAAGTCAAATTGTGGAAGAGCGAAAACAGTGGTTTGAAGCAGAAACTGTGGGTGATTTACCTGCGCGGCGCATTGGGTGAAGGTCGCGGCGCATAGAGCCGCCCATCTCCTTGCAAATTATAATGGGCGTGGTGCACATAGTTGTCGCGGCGCATTGGGTTGTGTGCGTGGTGCACAGGGCCAACAAACAAAAATTTTTCCACTGCTCCATAAATTTCAAATCGACTCAACCTCCTATGCTCCATGTAAGTTCATGTGATCTCTTAGCGCCCATGAATTCGTGTTTGGTGTGGTTATATGACTGATTATGAGAATTTGATACATGAAAATCCAAACCCTATATTCTTGAGAATTATTTACCTAAGGTTTTGAAGTTGGTGTTATAAAAAATAATTTGGTGCCAAACTCTTTTATTTCCCACCTTGTTTTTTTCCCTCTCACTGTTATTATATCACTACAGTTCATCTCACTACAGTTCATCCCTTACCCCTTTTCATCCTCAAAGTGACTTATTCCTAAGCCCCATTTTCCTATCCCTAAAGCTACTTCATTCCCTATCATTTTCCCTTTCTCATTTCACTTATAAAATCCCCAAACCCCAAGTTCCCAAACAGTCAAGTGACTGTTATTACACTTTAAATTCACTTGACAAAACTCCATCACTCTCACTACCTTATTTCCCGCAATCCCTTCCTATTTGACACATTTGGCAATCAAGACAAAGACACCAAATTCTCATTTTCATCTCATACAAATGAGCATATACTTGGCATAGACTTTCATCACCATGGAGACAGACACTGATACATCATATGACAGAGATAGTGATTCTACCACTGAGCTACATGCACCGAGAAGGCCTCGTAAAGGTGGCAAACATGTGAGAGAAGATCCCACCTCATTGACTCAATTGCAGGCTTTGCCACTTTCCATGGCATGTTTTCGAGAGCAGTCATGCTGTCAGTATTGTGAGATGATTGCTCGGATTCAGCATCATCAGGAGTTGGCTCGGTTGTTTGTGTTACATTTGCATGATGGTCAGGTAACTCTTGCTGGTGTAAATTTCACCTTGACACTGGAAACCATTTCTCAAGCAACCAGAATACTGAATGTGGGTGAATAGTGGAAAAAAAGACAGTAGGTGGACAAAGTGCATTATGAACCATACATCAGGCCTAGCTATGTGAGACAGCTCAGCAGGGTGTTCCCATTCTGGTTCCTAAAGAAATCCTATGCGCCTTCGATGACACTCATTATCAGATACTTTAGTTGTGAGGGCCGGTTCTCACGCCTCTATGCATACCACATCAGATTATTGATGCATTTCACTAGAGTGAGGATGATGAACATAACTTATTTCATGTGTCGCAACATCGAGCGAATGACCACTCTTTTGTAGAAGAAGACTCCTGAGCAGAATTACAACAGTATTTATCACTATTCACTCATCAAGATTGTGGTTGTACATCAGCTTGGATTGCAGGGTATTGCATGGGAGGATTTCATTTCCCATGACTTCTTCACAGCCCCTCAGCCTCCTCCGAAGATTTTTCATGATGCAGGTGAACCTTCACATCAGCCTGAAGGTCCCGAGACAGAGCCTATTAGTGTGCCAGTGTTTGTTACTTATCAAAGAGGCACGAGAGGATTATTTGCAGCAGCCCAACGAGTACTATCTCCACCCAGGGTGGAAGGGGTCTCGTTGCCATCATCAGCAGCACAGGTATAGGTACAGGATAGAGGTAAGAGGCCTATGCAGGATGAGGGCCCTTCAGGAGTTCAGGATACTGATTTCATACTTATTGATGAGGATTTGAGCTCTCCAAGCTCAAAGTTGAGAGAGATCATTCAGGAGAAGAAGGCTGAGATCGACACATTGACCGACAAATTGCAATGAGCTCAATGAATCATAAACTATCTGGAGCAGCGCAAAAAATAGTTGGAGGATCAGCAGACAATCATGGAGTTTCAAAACATCCGTGAGAACCGGCAAGCTGCCCGAAGAAGCCCAACAGAGATGACACCCATTGAGCGGGAGATTGAGGCTGATAGAGAGACTTGGCTCGAGAGGGTCAAAATTCATCTTGAGAAGCTATTGGTGAAGGAAAACAAGGAAAATAACATGCTCAGACACATGAAGAACCATTATTGGGTCTGACATCATGTTTGCAAAGCGAGGATCAAGATCTTGAAGGCAAGGCTAAGGAGGGCACTAAAGCGTCGCAAAAGGCATGATAGGCTCCAAATTTTGGCCAAAGCTTCTTTGGCCCAACATAGTGCATGATGAGGGACCTTCAACCCAAATTTCAAGAAATTTGGGAAAACATTTGTCAATTTTGAATTTTTGAGCCTAAACACATATTTTCCTGCCCAATGCGTAGTCCCACTTGGCGCGCGCTTATAATTGGCAGCTCTTCAGGAGGAAAACTTTGCATTTTTGGATTTTTCATCAAAATTTATGCATTCCTATGGATTACCTAAGGATTTCATCAAGTTTTGGGTTGCCTAAAGGGTCAAAAACACCTCAAAAATGGCCTTTCTGCCACTTTTTGGACACACAGGAAACAGTGTTGGGAGATTTGATTTTTGGAGGGGAAAATGGAAACCAAATTCGTAAATTCCACTTGATTTGGAAAGTAGACAGGTAGGGATTTCCAATGAGCTATCCTGCACTCAATTTGGACTTCGTTAAGGCCCTCAAAATCAGCCTCAAACTTGTGCTACACATAGAGATTTCAGGCGCGGTGCATAGAGAAATTTGGCTTATTTTTCACTCAGCAGCTCAGAATTTTGCCTAGTTTTGGCCAGATTGACTTTTTCATGTAACTCTTGATGTACCTTGATGTAATTTCATGACCATGATGTAATTTTGGCACATTTTTACTCATCTTAGTAGATTCATTCACCAAAAAGTGAAATGTAAGTGAATGAATCAGTTTCATACCATATAGAGGCGAGTTGTTTCATTACCTATTTTTCAGTTCCTAGTTTAGATATGGTTGAAACAGCTCCTAGAATTATGAGCTAGACCCCTAGATTCATGGGAATGAGTTAGGTTTGTCTTTATCATGTAGTTCTTCAGTCATTTTCAGGGTTGGACACTTGGGATTGCTTGGCACTTCATTGTACATTTCATCTCTGCATTTTTGGCAAAGGAATAGACCAGGGTTTGCAGCACTCTTTGGGATCCATGTGGCTCTGTGTTTTGATGGTGTTTTTCTCTATGTAATTTTAAGTTCACTGATTTTCATGTGTATCATTTCTCTTCTCCTTTCTTCTTAAATTAAACAAATGAGTGATAAAGGTGGAATTCATTAGATTGCTTTAACTGCCTTCAGTTTTGTTTAATTTTCCATGTTTTCATCTGTTTGAAGAGGATTATTGATATCCTCTTGTCCTCTTCAGCTCCTCAATGGTCTGAACCATCCATTCATTCAATCTAAAGCATCAAAACAATTTCCTTCCTTGCCCCAATCAGAACTCTGCAAAAACTAGGCCTCATCCCCGCACCCAAAACTGCATTTCCCTTGATTCCAACAAAAACCCCCAAAATCAAATTCAAACTCCTTTAATTATATACCTAGCCTAAAATTAGCCTTTATTTCAAGTCATATCAATCCCCATTGATTATTTTTTCTGAAATTGACCCGGAGAGAGCCCTCTCCTGTTCTGGTAGGGCTAGCTACCAGACTGAGCGTGGTTTGATGTTACCCTAAACTCTGCCTTCTTTCAGCCTGAGGTAGATTTAGGAAATAACAAGTCCTTTCCCATAAACCCAAACAAATCTCTTAAACCACAATTCGCATCAATATCTCATCACTTCCTATCTTCTAAAATACAAAATTTCCCTCTATTTATAGCAATCTAGCCTAGAATTTCCTATGGTCCACAAACCATGGTTTTCAGACCCCTGGTTTACCATTTTACCCATTACAATGCTTTTGGCGCTTTGACCCACCCCAAAACCCCTTCGCTAGGTTAAATCTAATAAAAAATATCCAAAATGGACCATTTTCGCAACTTGTAGGAGACCCTGTTCCAACACTCCCTCTCTAGAATTTTGTCAAGACACTCAAGGCTAAAACGATGGAGACAATGCCTCAGTGACTCGAGACGAGTCACATGTTTGTGTTGGGGGAATGTGGTAGTGGGGTACCCTGAGGCACAAGTTAAAAAGACAAATTTCAATATGTTGGTATGTGTGCGCTGCGCCAATGAAGTCAAAATGATTTTAGCCCCAATTTTGGATGTAATTAACCTTAAATGTAAACTATGGGCCTCAAACCATGGTTTGATACCATATTATCTGCACGCCAGGTGCATTATACATAGATAGAGCATGTCTAAGCTAAGTAGTGATGATGGGCCTCTAAATTAGACATAAAATAAGGCATGTCTAACCTTCCTTGTGCACATAAAATATATATTAAATCTCTCCTTCTACACTTAATAATTTTTTCTTATGATTTAATATGTTCTTAGGAAGGTTTAAAGGTAATTGCATATGTGTGACTAATATTGGTTATTTTTGTAGAATATTGTGAGAATATTGGGCAGATTATGCATATTTAGAGAAGGAGATAATTTAGAGACTCTCTCCCTGCCACTGGAAGATCAATATTCAATAATAAATGAGCACAATGTCAAGAAATTATGGAGAAATCTTGGAGAGATTTAAGGGGTTTGTCCACCCTCCTTAACTATCAAAGGCAGCCAAGTAAACCAAGGACGAAGTGCAATCAATATATGGTTTATTTGGATTCAAATTGGACTCAATCACTATTTTATAGGGTGTTTTTTGTAGCTTCCATATAGAATAAATAGAGCATAGCTAGAGCTAGGAAGGTATTTGATTCCATTCAAAACTTTTTCTGCAAGATATTAAGCTTTTTATTATTGTACTTAGTGACTAAACTTTTAGAAATGTAACAAGACTATTCTCTTCCCAAAATGAGCAGACAAACTCCATTTTACTGATTTAGTTCCAGAGAGCCAACCAATGTGCCTCAGCTTCTCTGTTGTTTTCATTCTTTTCTTTCTGTCATTTAGCTAGTTTTATTTCTGATATTTTCATTGATGTTATAGTTTGTTGTTGTATATTTAATCTTCTTATATGCATTGTATAATATTTGATGAACTCCATAAAACTGTGAGGCATCCTTCCCCTCTCATCTCTATCGATAGAGCTCCAGGAGGGTAGACCTTCCCACAGACCAAAAAATATTTATGTTTATGATTTGCTGCTTCTCAGATTTGAGTAGATTGCAATAACAATTTCAGTCTTTATTCCACTGTGTTATCACATATTTTTTATGTATTTACGTGCATGAATCCACGCGTTTTTTTGCAGGAATTAGTATTAAAGTTCCAGATAAGTTCACCCTCACCTTCCCACTTCATTTTCCATCTCTATTTTCACACTTCCAAACACCTCTGTTATGCTCTATTTCCTCCTTATTTTATTTCAATTGTCACCCTATTTATTCACAAAACTCTTGAAAAAAAATTAAATTTTTGACCTCCGCACTTGCTCCTTGAAACTCCTGCTCACCCTACTTTGCTCATCGCAAATCATAGATCTCTTTCATTCTCTATTTATTCTCTCCCATTCCAAGCCCTGATTGCAATATTTCCTTCTGCCTTACCTTTGACGGTTATCAGTAAAAAAGAACTTCATAAACATTAGAACCCAATCTTTTTTCCTTCAAAGACTTACTGCAATCACAAATCGCATTTCTCATTTGGTTCCCGTAATACTTACTACTCCTGTCCACCAATTTCGATATTATTTCCATACTCGGCCACATCACCCATTGCATATCACATTTCTCATTTCACTCTCGAGCAAAAATTCTGCTTCTCTCCAAATTTGTGGTCTTGCGATTGCGATATCGCATATCGCATCTTGCACTTCCATCACACATCGCAATCACAAATTCTGTCACATCGCATTTCCCTCCCGCTCCCGAACAACACTTCCTCCGCTCCTCCAACTTTGTGATATTGTGAATTGTGATATCATGTATTGTACTTCTACCCTCCCATTGCAATTCTTCCATTGCATTTTTCAAAGCCTCCCTCTCCAAATAATTTTTGCAATATCATAAGGTTTAATGAATTCTAAAACCCTCTTTCCACCTCTAAGCCTTATCAGATGTGTTAAGCCTTTCATTAGCATCTTTAGCCCTTTTTCCTCCAAAATAAAAGCAACACTTTTCAAGTTTAGTTAGATCATGAATAGTTTCATGGTTAGAAGAATGGTAGCATGGTAGATAGATCATAGGATAAGTAGAGTGTGTTTAGTCATTTGGCCCATTAAGTGTGGTTAGAATTAGTTTCCTTCCCTGTCGTTTCTTTTCAGAAATTTAATTTTGTTTCCTTTCTTTCATTTTCTTTCTACAATTTAGTTTAGTTTCACTGAAGTGTGACAGACTTCATCGAGAAACCCTAGAATTAGCACCCTTTCATAGAGCGGAAGAGGATGACATGAGCAGAATGCATCTATTTTGTATACAGCATTGTCACCTTCAAGTTTGTATGAACCCCAGGTAGATAAAGTAAAGTAGGGCAGCAGCCCCTGGGATTTGCAGCAATCTTGGTGTAAAACCAGGGCTCACCACTTTTTGGTGCCGTTTTCGGGAAGGTGTCTAGTAGCTGCTTTGATTCGGTTTTAGCATTATTTTCTACTTTCCTTTTTCATGTTGTTTCCGAAATATTGAAAAATACAAAAAAAAATATGATTTTCATGCCTCATAGGAGTAGGGATACTCAGAAATTTTTTAAAAATACTTCTCCAATACCAACCCCCCCACTTGACCACGTGGTGCAATAAGAACCACATCACCATACACTTTTGAAGGTAGAAGATATGGATGGATATGATGACAATGAAGAAGATCTTATTGGGTTTCACATTCAAGATATGGACATCAGTGTACATATGAAGAAATTCCCTCCATCTTTCCTTCCCAACTTCCATGGTATGAGGATAGAGGATCCGGAAACATTTCTCTTTGAATTTGAGATACGTTATAGATATTATGGCTAATTATCACACACTCAAAAACTAATATTTTTTCCTACAACGAAGGATAAAGCTCTTAAATGGTTCATTAGTCTAGGTACTAATTCAATAAGATCATGGAATGATATGCAAAAGATATATCTAGGAAAGTATAAAAACCATGATCTTAAAGAAGAAATTTTTAGAATGAATCAAAAAGAGGACGAGGGCCTTGAGGATCTCATATATAGGTTCATGTTTAATGTTAAGAGGGAAAAATTGCATCATTTAGGATTTGATACACTAAAAACCCTCTTACTTAGAAAAATTAGAGATGAGTGGATTGATCTCCTTAATCTCATGAATGGAGGAGATGTAGACCAATTTTCATTTGAATAAATTTGTGAAACATGCAAGCTCATATCAAGAGGAAGGGAAAGAGTAAGTAAATCTACCTCAACATTGGTAAGGCAAGATGAACTTGGAAATTTGCTTAACAACTTTAAAACAGAAATTTTTAGCAATCTAAGTGAACAAGTAGAAATGTTAAGAATGAAAAATGAGAAAAAATAAGATGTTGATATTTTTGTTATCCATGCAGAATCATATGCTACTAAATGTTTTCCATAATTCCCCAGGTTTAAAGAAGTTTACCAGGAAGAAAATGGAGCAAGGAAAACACCAAAGAAGCTATGTAATGTAGCTCCAAGGAGACCCTGGAAGCCTAGTTAACTTGATATGAAGCAAGGACCCACTTCACCATTTCAATCTTATTCACATCCATCTCAAACTGATTGGGACACACTCCCTCCTTAGAAACCTTGGCCATCTCAACCCAAAAACCAAACTTGGAAACATGGTTGGCAAGGAACTTATTGGGAAAATCCACAATATCCTCAATATTTGCTTCCATGTACTCCATACCCAACTCCATTATATCCCTACCATCCACGTCCACCACAAACATAGCCTCAACCACATCCATCCCATATATATGCCCCCCTAATCAACTACCTGTACCACCATTTCCAAACCCATACAATGAAGTATCTCAGTGCACTTACAATGTTGAGGTACAACACTTCCAATCATCTCCTCTTGATCTAGATGGTATTCATCTTAGTTCAGGAAAAGTATTGCAAAGAAGAGAATTGATTAATGTCATTGAAGGACAACATCAAGAAGAAGAAGATCCAAATGAGGAGATCAAAAGATCGAGGGACACATTTTATGAAGAGTCGGCATCAAAATCATATGTTGATAAAGTTTCCTCATGTTTACCAGCATTTCCTCCATATGTTCGAGAGAACAATCAGAAAAAAGAGGAAGATTTGAAAGTCATAATAGAAGAGGACATCCAAGGTGATCCATCTCAGAAAGTGGACTAGGGGCATCACAACTATATTGACATATGGTTCCAAACAGTCATTAAGTTGCAACAACATGCTCTTCTCCAACAGTACTTGATACAATCCCAATCAAAGAAATTCATCTCTCATATTCAGGTACATGCCAAAGCATGCATTCCAAGTGTGCACATGATTTTATCTGTCATATTGATGTGTACATGGTTCCATTAGAGGTATTCCTATACTTGAAAAAGGTTTTGTTTTTTGACATAGAGTATGAAAGTGAAAAAAGAAAAAAAGGGAAAGAATTAAATCTCAGGTGAAAACCTCTTTTGGGGAATTTGAGATTGGCTCATTGATTGAAAACCTCCATCAGGGAAAATTTTAAGGATGGAAAATTATCTTGAAGTTTAAAAAATTGGCGAATCTCAGTAGTCCCTAATATGAAAACTATAAAATGTTTATTGATGTATTTGTAAAATTATTCAAATTTATAATGATATTATATATATTGTCTACATAATGTTGGCAATTTTGAACGTAAAATAATTTTATATTGTAAAATTTGGGTGAATCATTTTTTAAAAAAAATGGAAATTGGCGAATCTTTTTTTTGAAGAAACCATGTAAAATTAGCCCACCTATGAATATTAGCCCATAAAATTTTCCATGTCCTCCATGAGGTGGTCATTAGGTAGAAAAAAAAAGAAAAATAAGAGAAAAATAAAATATCCTAGGTGAAAACCTCCTTTGAGGCACCTAGGGAGACCTACTAGTTGAAAACCTCATTAAGGCAATTAGTAGGCCTTAAAAATAAAAATAAAAATAAAATGCATTTATCCATGGATCTCTCTCTAATGAATACGGGTGCTCTAAAACCTTTGCAATCAGAAAACAGAAAGTTGGCACAAAAAGAAAATTTGGTCAAAACTTTAGTCAAAGGTAGTCAAACTTGGACTTCCTCCTCATGTGCTCAGATGCTCCAAAAGGACCTCAAACAAATCACCACATGAAGCTTCAGTAGCAACTTCAGCAATAGCTTTAATATCTCCTGCAAAAAAAATCAATCATAAGGCTCAGGTATGCAATCATCTAACCCTTTCTTCGAATCTATTTTAGCTTAAGAAAACATTAAAAAAGTGTGAGAAGGGAATTTTTCCTTATATAGCCAAAATCAGTAACAGAGCCACCTCAGCCTTATCTAGTGACTAGCCTCACTTTTTCCACCAAGAAGAGGAACAAGACAAAAGTAAACAGGACTTGAGAAAGTGGGTAGTAAGCAGTTCATTGTAATGGATGACAAGAATTCCCAAGGGGTAACCAAGGGTGAACTTAGTTAACAGAAAAATAACTCTGAGTTTATTTTGCATGCAATACAAAAAAAAATAGAAGAAAGAAAAAGGAGAAAAGAGAAGAAAAAAGAGAACAAAATAGAAAAAATTAAATAAAAGGTGGACCCACCACCTCTTGGCATGAAAAATACAAATTTTCTTAAGGCATTTGAGGACCTCCATACAACACCGACAAGAAGAAATGCAAGAATAATAGCAAGAATATTAGCATGAGGAGCGGCACATGGGCCAATAAATAGTAAACGAAAAAATCCAGTATGCGGGAAGAACCAGAAGGCAGGGAGGATGGATAGGTTGTTCAGAGGATGAGCAACAATTTCAGTAGGGGGTGATGATGGGCCTCTAAATTATACATAGAATAAGCCCCATCTAACCTTTCTTAGGCCCATATAACCTTCCCTATGTACATAAAATATATATTAAATCTATCCTTCTACACTTAATAATGTTTTCTTATGCTTTAATATGTTCTTAGGAAGGTTTAAAGGTAATTGCATATTTGTGCCTAATATTGGTTATTTTTGTAGAATATTGTGAGAATATTGGGCAGATTATGCATATTTGGAGAAGGAGATAATTTAGGGAGTTTCTCCCTACCACTCGAAGATCAAGATTGAAGAATAAATGAGCACAATGTTAGGAAATTATGGATAAATGTTGCAGAGATTCAAGGGGTTTTTCCACCCTCCTTAACTATAAAAGGAAGCCAAGAAAACTAAGGACAAAGTGCACTCAATCTATGGTTTACTTGGAGTCCAAATGGACTCAATCACTACTTTCTAGGGAGTTTTTGGTAGTTGCCCTGTAGAATAAATAGAGCAGAGCTAGAGCTAGGAAGGGGTTCAATTCCATTCAGAACTTTTGCTACAAGCTATTAAGATTTTTATTATTGTACTTAATGATTAAAATTTCAGAAATGTAACGAGGTTATTATCTTCCTAAAATGAGCAGACAGACTCCATTTTACTGATTTAGTTCCAGAGAGTTGGGCTTGTGGGTTAGGGCCCAATCCATGTGCCTCTGATTCTATGTTGTTTTCATTATTTTCTTTCTGTCATTTAGCTAGTTTTATTTCTGATATTTTCATTGTTGTTATAGTTTGATGTTGTAGATTTAATGTGCTTATCTACATTGTAGAATATTTGATTAACTCCATAAAATTGTGAGGTAGCCTTCCCCTCTCATCTCTGTTGATAGAGCTCGAGGAGGGTAGACCTTCCCGTAGACCAAAAATTATTTTTGTTTATCATTCGTTGCTTCTCATATTACAGTAGAGTGCAATAACAGTTTAAGTCTTTCTTCCAATGTGATATCATGAAATTTGTTTGTTTTCCTGTGCATGAATCCACAGGTTTGCTTGCAGGAATTAGTATTAAAGTTGCAGATAAGTTCACCCTTTCCTTCCCACTTCATTTTCCATCTCTGTTTTCACACTTCCAAACACCTCTGTTGCGCTCTATTCCCTCCTTTTATTGAAAATGTCACCCTATTTATTCAAAAAATGCTTGAAAAAACATTAAAATTTTGACCTCCACCCTTGCTCCTCTAAACTCCTGCTCACCGTACTTCACTCATTGCAAATCGCAGATTTCTTGTGTTCTTTATTTATGCTCTCCCATTCCAAGCCCCAATTGCGATATTTTCTTCCGCCTTACCTTTTCCACTTATCAATAAAAAATAACTTCATAAACATTAGAACCCGATCCTTTTTCCTTCAAAGACTTAATGCAATCACAAATCGAATTTCTCATTTTTTTCCCGTAATACTTACCGCTCTTTTCTACCAATTTCGATATTATTTTCGTACTCATCCAAGTCACCCATCGCATTTCGCTCCCAAACAACACTTCCGCTACTCTCCAGCTTTTCGGTCTCGCAATTCCAAATCTTGTGCTGTCGCATTACTCATTTCACTCCCGCTCCCAAACAACACTTATGTTGCTCCTCCAGCTTTGCAATACTGCGAATTGCTATATCGCATATTGCATATCGCACCTTCGTCCTCACATTGCAATTCCACCATCACACTTTTCAAAGCCTCCCTCGCCAAAGCATTTTCGTGATATCATAATTTTTAGTGAAGTCTAAACCCCTCTTTCCACCTCTAAGCCTTGTCACATGTGTTAAGCCTTCCGTTAGCATCTAGCCCTTTTTCCTCCAAACTGCAAGCAACACTTTTTAAATTTTAGTTAGATCATGAATAGTTGCATGGCTAGAAGCATTGTAGTGTGGTAGATAGATCATAGGATAAGTAGAGTGTGTTTAGACGTTTGGCCCATTAAGTGTGGTTAGAATTAGTTACCTTTCCGGAAATTTCTTTTCAGCAATTTAATTTAGTTTCCTTTCTGCAATTTAGTTTAGTTTCATTGAAGTGTGATAGACTTCACCGAGAAACCATAGAAGTAGCACCTTTTCATAGAGCGGAAGAGGATGACATGAGTAGAATGCATCTGCTATGTATATAGCATTGTCACCTCCAAGTTTGTACGAACCCCAGGTTGATAAAGTAAAGTAGGGTAGCAGCCACTAGGATTTGCATCACTCTTGGTGCAATACCAGGGTTCACCACTTTTTGGCGCCATTGTCGGGGAGGTGTCTAATAGATGCTTTGATTCTGTTTTAGCATTATTTTTTGCTTTCCTTTTTCATGTTGTTTCCAAAATATTGAAAATACAAAAAAATCTGATTTTCATGCCTCATAGGAGTAGGGATACTCAGGAAATTTGTAAAAATACTTCTCCAATACCAACACCCCAACTTGACCACATGGTGCAGTAAGAACCATATCACCATACACTTTTGAAGGTAGAATATATGGATGGATATGATGGAAATGAATAAGATATTATTGGGTTTCCTATTCAAGATATGGACATCATTGTACATATGAAGAATATCCCTCCATATTTACTTCCCAACTTCCATGGTATGAGGATAGAGGATCCGAAAACATTTCTCTTTGAATTTGAGATACCTTGTATATATTATGGCTACTTATCGCACACTCAAAAACTAAGATTTTTTCTTGCAACATTGAAGGATAAAACTCTTAAATGGTTCATGACTCTAGGTAATAATTCAATAATATCATGGAAAGATATGCAAAAGATATTTCTAGGAAAATATAAAAACCATGATATTAAAGAAGAAATTTTTAGAATGAATCAAAAAGAGGATGAGAGCCTTGAGGATCTCATAGATAGGTTCATGTTTAACGTTAAGAGGGAAAAATTGCATCATTTAGGATTTTACACACTAAAAACCCTCTGAATTAGAACAATTAGGGATGAGTCGATTGATCTCCTTAATCTCATGAGTGGAGGAGATGTATACCAATTGTCATTTGAAGAGATTTGTGAAACATGTAAGCACATATCAAGAGGAAGGGAAAGAGTAAGTAAATACGCCTCAACATTGGTAAGGCAAGATGAACTTGGAAATTTTCTTGACAACTTTAAAATAGAAGTTCTTAGCAATCTAAGTGAACAAGTAGAAATGTTAAGAATGCAAAATGAGCAAATATAAGATGCTTATATTTTTGTTATCTGTGCAAAATCATATGCTACTAAATCTTGTTCATCATTCCCTGGGTTTAAATAATTTTACCAGGAAGACAATGGAGTAAGGCTATCACCAAAGAAGCTATGTTATGTAGCTCCAAGGAGACCCTGGCAGCCTAGTCAACTTGATATGATGCAAGGACCCACTTCACAATTTCAAGCTTATTCACATCCATCTCAAACTAATTGGGACACACTCCCTCCTTGGCAACCTTGGACATCTCAACCCCAAAACCAATCTTGGCAACATGGTTGGAAAGGACCTTATTGGGAAAATTCACAATATCCTCAATATTTCCCTCCATATCCTCCATACCAAACTCCATGCTATCCTTACCATCCACCTCCACCACAAACACAGCCTCAACTGTTGATCAGTGGTTGTCATTGATGTCAACCCAAGTAGCACCAGGGTCTACCCGGATCTTGAATGGTAGTTTTGACCTACAAAATTACTATATTATGGGTCAATAATATTTTTTTATAGTTTCTACTTATCGAGATGTTTCTGTTGATATATGGCACACCATGTAATTCTTCACGGTTTGAGAGACATTCATGTTTGAAGTTTGTAACCCAGTTAGTAGGCTAAAACCCCATGGTTTTGTGGCATGGGTCATTGAAAATTAAATAATCAATAATTTTTAAGCTCCTAAAATCCCTCCCACATTCACTTGTTGAGGACCCTCTCAACCTAAGCATTATATAAATTGTGATCCTCATATCCTCCTTATGCAAGGATTTCGCTACCTAAAACAGGTCATCATGGAATTTTCGCTCCAACTTATTTTCTACAAAGTTTCAGAAGCTCATATATTTATGAGGTGAAGCCGAAATCCTGTGTTGAAACCTTAGTTAAACTGAGAGGGGGGGTGAATCAGTTTAACACATTCATGGACTTTTTAAAACTTTCCATTAAGCTTATTTACAACTTAGTTTCATAATCAACTTTATATGTGAAAAATCTTTATATGTAAGTAGCAAGTATTAAAATCATGTGATAGCAAACTTATTATGAGAGCAGTAAGTATTAAGCAGATTGAATAAACCATATCAAGACATAGGCATCACACACAAATACAACAGATATAAGTGGAAACCCATAACGGGAGAAAACCACATCTTATTATTGTTGTGATGCAAAGGCAAGCTCCAACTCCCTCTGACCACTGATTTTCTATAGACAACAACCCACAAGAGGCTCCAACCTTAATTCTGCAAGCTACAACTTGCAAGGAAGCTCCAACTCCCATCAATTTTCTACAGGCACCAACCTACAGGAGGCTCCAACCTCAATCAGCTACAACTGACATCTATCAAGCTACAACTTGATATGGAAGCTCCAACTTCCTAATTCTATCAAAAGAAAAAATTAGTTGATTTACCTTGGATATCAGCTCTGTTCTGTACCTTCTTTTGTGCAGTCCTCCAGTCTTCAAAACTGTCTTATAGCATCTCTTTCTGCTCCTCCTTCTTCTTATCTTCTCTGCCTCAATTCTTCATACTTTGCATTATCTAATCACTTTACTACATATCAATATGATATCCTTTATACAGTTTTCCTCATAACTGTTCGCATTCTACAGGGAATTCAAAGTGAATAGCCCTGACTCTTCGCCTTCTGCCTCGTCACTTCTTTATCCAGCTCATTCAGAAAACTACAGCAATTTGTACAACTTTCAATTTTACAATGGAGTTTTATTTCCTATGGAGACTTGCCAGTGCATCACAAAAAATATAAACCAATTAAAAATAATTTACATTCAATTACAATATGGATTACAAATCAAACCATTTAGTTTTGGATCACCGTGTGTTTGTCTTTTCTGTGACTGTCTCTGTCTTTTTCGGGTTTGCTTGCTCTCCTGTTCACTGCTGTGGTGTAACTGCTGCATATAAAACTGCCGCGTTATATAACTCAAATAAATCTCGGCGATATAAAAATATAAATCATTTTAATACATAAAATACCCTTTCGGGCCCACTCCCCGAGCTTGCTCTATTCTCCGATGTGATGAATCACCTCTTGAATGCTTCCGATTGTGATCAATCACAATGGAAACTTCCAGTTGTATGTTCCGATGCTCTTCTCTCACTCTGATCCGATGATTTACTGTTCACATATATAAATATGTATATATCGTTTTACACATATATATATTCCGCTTTTATTTCCTTTAACTCTTCAGCTTTGGTATAAAAACTCAGAGCAAACCTGTATTAATCTTATCTTTTGAATGGAGCCCACATGCCAGCTATACTCCACCTCATTTATTTCAATCGTAATCGTAACATTCATAATGCTCCTGTGACTTGGTCATCAGATTTCCACTGATGCGATTAGCAAAGGCCCCACCATATTATCAAACGATTCATATCTGTCATCCATCCTTCAGCAAATCCGATGGCTATCATCCAATCGCTCAATCACAATCGAAACTTTCAATCTGTTCATCACTCTTTCACTTCCGATGCGATGGTTCATTGTGTTGCACTTTAAGCCGGAATTCAAACTCGTGAGAATCATCGTTTATAATGTATCGGGTCCACTTCTTCATCGCAATCGCAATCAGAAATTTTATTAACATGTTACGCTGTTATGTTTTTCTCCGATGCAATTCGTGAGGGTCCCACCTTATAATATTTCGTCTGTTTTAAACCCGAAAAATAATACATATGCTTTATATTATAACCTTAGTCCCTTGTATATAAAGTGCTACACATATATATATTTTTCCGCTTCAGCTTTTATATATCCTTCATCTTGGGTTAAGATTCTCGGAATAAACATGCATTGTACTCTTTCATTTTACATGGGGTCCCACACTACACATATAATATCCTCTGTCAACATTATATTAAGTCTTTGACTCAGACTTAAACCCAACACTAATATATGTAGTTATATAACCTTTCAGGCTCCAAAGTTATTTTAACTCGCCTTGTTTATAATAACATAATGCACTGTCTAAAGTTTGGGTTACCTCTTCGTTAATCTGCAACATAGTCGGGGTCCACAATTTATATATATAAACGTATCAATCATTCAGCATTTTATCCAATGGCTAATAACTAACCATTAACACAACAATTCAGCTAGGCCCACCGCAACTTATATTCACATATACAATGTTTTATATGCCTTGTATTATAATATTGGTCCCCTTTTAATACAATGCTCATATCATACTGAACCCCCTCCTTTGTTTATTATATCAAGTGTATTAACCTGGTGCACAACCTTCTTAACCTGCTCTCTAAGGTTTGAACATGATATAATAAAACACTTTCATACTCCCGACCTTATCACTTTATGCTAAAACAATGGAGTTGATGCCCTTAATTAAACACACAAGCGTTTATAACCTTCCAACCATGGCTTATAACATTAACCCAACATTTTATAATGTATTTCATTCACGGGCATGTAACTTACCTTCCGCCTGTTTATTAACTTTTGTAATACACAAAATACACTGAACTTCGCATAATACTTGGCCCCGCAGTAATGAATGTAGGTCCCATAGCCTCGGTTCTCTTCCCCGCAACTTCTCTTTTGATCGGACGGTCAATCTATTCTCGCGCTCCAACTGAGCTTTGGACCCCCATCCGACGGACGACGCACAATATCGTGTTTTTCTTTGGGCCGAGCATTAACACACAAAAATTATGTGATGCAAGTGGTATTCAAATACCACCCAAAGACACGTGTCCATCAGTGACATAGATCGCGTTCAAAATCCACTTACCACTCCCAAACGCATGCGATACTGCTGGTATCTTCACCTTTGTTTTTACTAGTTATTCAAGGTTCCACTCTTGAATCAGGGTTCCAGTTCTAATAATTTCACTTCAATTGTTTATTTAA
Organism: Pinus albicaulis; assembly: GCA_034641835.2. Lineage (NCBI taxonomy): Eukaryota > Viridiplantae > Streptophyta > Pinopsida > Pinales > Pinaceae > Pinus > Pinus albicaulis. Next base: position 1,720,422,781 of record CM076578.1, on the reverse strand, counting down.
CCTCCATTCTTTTTTTAAATATACAGATTGTGCATTAACCCTGCATTATAACTAAAGTGTATATTTATCAATTTATTCTTTCTGCCTTTCGGTTCCACTCGTTCTGCATGGTTCCACATCCTTTGTTTTCATTTCATAATGGATTTGTTAACGACTCTGCCTCTGTATTCTCTGTCTATGTTTCACTGTACTTCCAGCAACCTCTCTCTGCTGCTCGACCGTTTCATTTCATGGCTCTGCCTCTGTATTCTCTGTCTCTGCCTCTGTATCTCCTGTCTCTATTTCACTGTACTCTCTGTAGCCTCACTTTGCTGCTCAACTCAAGCTATAGTTTCTCTGTATTCTCTGCATATTCTACAGCCTGGGCTGCTTAAAATGGCCCTTCTTTGCAGCTTCTCAACCCTCTACATCCTCTTCAGATCTCTGCTGCCTCTCTACTGCTACTCAACCTATTTTTCTCTCTTTTCCTTTCAACAGTATTCTTTTTCTATCTCTTTTGCCATCAATGAAAACATTTCCAACATCCTGAGGAAGGTCCTGTAAAATTTTTAGATAAAGGTGCGCAACATTTTTGGAGATATCATCTGTGGAAGTCAGTGTTTTTGTAGGCTCCTAAACTTAATCTCAACGAAGTGACCTTGGGAAAATTGTCATAACTCTCTCTCTGAGTATCGTATTGGAACTCTGTAAAAAGTGACATATAGTGCACGGACTTGCATTTTCTCTCTGTGAATTTCAGAGCTGAATGAAGAAACATGGATACGTTCCATGTCGTACAAATGTGCTCTATTAAACCCGTCCATAATTAGGTCATTGTGAGAGATTGGGCATAACTTTGTCTTGAAGAATCTAAATTTGGTCAAACCTGTGGCATTGGAAATAAGACGCAGAGGACTACTACAGGACTGAAAATCACATATTGGGGATCTGAAATAATAGATATAAACCAAATTCAATATAGGGCTCCTAGAAGGCAAGAAAAAGCTAGATCATGTGTTGTCAAGGGCTGCAAAGGACCAGACTTTCTATGGAAGAAAATAAAAGAAAGGTGCAACAGATTTAAGATCCAGGTAAGTATATTATGTATATGCATGTTCATATCTTAATTGCATTAGGTTCTTTGTATTCTAATTTCCTCTCTTTTTTTAGCACTGACATATGCTCCACAAGATGACGTAAGTTTTATATTATCATGTCATGGATATTTCCTTGAAGACTTTTTGCATGTATTATATTTACATAAAGATAAGAACAAACGCATGATCTAATTTTCTAAAGAGTGAGAAAGGGTAGCATGAAAAGTGTAGAAATCTAGGTGCATAACAGTAGCAAGAAGTTCACCACATGAAGTCTTCACGAGGGCAGCACTGCATACAGTCATTATAAAGGTATCATTGTACTGAGTCATTGTAAAAGCATCATTGTAAAAATTGTACTAGTGTCTATCTACCAAGAGTTGAAGAGGCAGTGTCGAGAGGTCTAGGATCATCATTAGGTGGTTGTGTCATAGTTGGAGTTATGGTATAGTGTATCTTCTTCTTCTGCATCATTCTATATCATTGTAAAGTGGACCATTTTCCCTAGTACGGGAGTAAATTCTTATTTTATTCTTCTATAGGGTGGTAGGGTGGTGCTAGGCTGGTGCATGAAGTCACCAACAGGTTCAAGCCTGTGAAAAATTTAGGGTGCTAGGGTGGTGCTAAGGTGAGTTTAGCTCATTGGGTGTTGGAGCATCCGTTTAGTTGACTACTAAAGAATCTCGGGTGTTGGTGTGTCCATCTAGTGGGAGCTGGAGAATAATGCTTTTCTAGATTCTAGGAAGTTGGAGATTTATTTTGAATTGGATTTGAGCATTAAAGAATTATTAGAAAAGAATTCAGGTGATTTTTGTCCCGGAGAGGGTTTCCACCTTAAAAAAAGTGTGCATTTGTGTTCCTTTTGTTTACTATTATCATTTTACAAACACTGATAATAATTGAATATTAACTAATTCTCTGAAAGATTAATAATAATACTAATTGAAAGGAATATTGATTCACCCCCCTCTTAGTATTTCCAACAATTGGTATCAGAGCTTCATCCCTTCAATAGCATTTTAACAACTGGAAGGAGTTCATGGAGCATACCAAGAATGGTGTACCTATGTTCAATGAAAATAATTATGCACTCTGGAAAGGAAGAATGGAGGTCTATCTCTTGGCACAAGGTTATGAATTATGGGACACAATTCAAAATGGATTTACATCAACCTTGGATGAACAAGGTAAGAAGAATTTGGTAAATGATGCAAAAGAAAAGAATATTATTATTGGTGGACTTATTGAATCTTCTTATCATAAGGTGTTGGGTTGTAAAATGCCAAAAATGTATGGGACAAGCTTGAGAATATATATGTAGGTGACTCAAATGTCAAAGAAGCAAAGCTTCAAATCTACAGAGAAAAATTTGAGCAACTCAGAATGAAATAAGATAACAACACTGATGCATACTTCCAACACGTTGATGAGATAACCAACACTCTAGAAGGATTGGGAGAGCCTGTTGACGAGAAAACTATTATACAAAATATTCTTAGAACGTTACCAGGGAGATTCAACCCAAAGGTATCGGTCTTAGAATATAGTGCAAATATGTACAAACTCAGCAAAGAGGAATTACATGGATTTCTCATAGCATATGAAATGAGACTTGATGAAGAAGAGGGTACTTCACATCTAGAAACTGCATTCCTTGCATCTAAGAAAACCAATCAGGAGAAACAACCTTCAAAAGCACAGACATACACCTGCAAATGTGAAGAAAAGGAAGATGATGAAGAAGGTCTTTCATATGGAGAATATGCTTACTTTACGAGAAACCTAAAAATTGGTAAGGGAAAATTCAATGGTAAACTTTCATTGATATGTTTCAAATGTGGTGAGGCTAGGAATTTCGCAGCAAATGTACGAACAGAAGTGATGGCAACTCAAAAGAAAAGAAATACTTTAAGAAATTCAACAAGAAAAGAACAAATAAATGATTCAAAAGGAACTTTCTCTCTAAAGAAGATAGCTCATCATTCGATGAAGACAATGATAGTAAAGAATAAGCTAATGAGAGAGTATTGTTTATGGCCAAGCACATTAAACAAGAGATATCAAACAATAAAGAAGAAGGGTTGACCATAGAAGAATTTTTTAAGGAGGAAATCAAGCTTATAAAAGAGCTCAAGGCTGAGAAGATCTATTCCAATACTCTTGAAGAACAAGTTCAAGGTCTCAAAATTGAAGTTGAAGAACACAAATGTATTAAAGAGTCACTTCAAAAGGAGTTGGAAGAAAAAAACCAAGAAAGGGAAGCATTAAAAGCCGAAGTAGTATCATTGCGTAAGGAAGTGAAGAAGGGAAAAATTGTCCAAAACTATGCCAACAACTCAAGGGCATTGGAAGAACTCATCAACAATAAACAATCTTACAACGATAGAACTGGCCTCGGTTACAAAGAAGAAGAAGCAAGACCTTCTACAAAAAAATACAATGAACCTATGAGATCTAACATGCATGTAGACTTCATTGGATAAGATTCGCAAGAACAGCCTTGGAAGACAATTCCTCGACGAAGATTTCCATCCAGGTACCAACATATTTTTTATGGCTATTGTTATTCATGTAGAAAATTTGATCATAAAGCTGTAGAATGTAGTACGTACCCTAGGAACCAATACAATTCCATGAGATCTGACAAATATGAACCTCGCAAGGCTCAACAAAACATCAATAGAATTTAAATTTTAATAAATAATATTGAATGTTATAAATTTAGAAAATTTGGACACATAGCCAGAGACTGCAAACTTTAAAATCCTCCAGAAGTATCTTTGAAGCCACAGAACAAACGAACATGGAAGAAGAATAAGACTGATAATTGTGCTCTTTCTCTCAAGGCTCAAAAAAAAAAATATGTGTGGTATGTTGATAGCGGTTTCGCAACGCATATGACTGGAGATAGAAATAAATTTGTATCTCTAAAAGAGAAGAAGGATGGAACCATGTCCTTTGGAAATGATGTATCTTCAAATTTTATAGGATCAGGTACCATTACTCTCAGAATAAAAGAAGCTCTAGCCAAGAATGTTCTATTGGTTGAAAACATGAATCATAATCTGCTCAGTGTTGGACAAATGTGTGATCAAGGACACACAATACTATTCAACTCTAAAAAATATGAAATCAGGAAAGGCATGTATGGTGAAATTGTGGCTACAGCAAGTCGAGCTCCAAACGACATATATGTTCTGGATGAAGCAACTAAAGCACATCTAATAGCTAAAGAGGATGATATAATATTTGGTAGAAATGATGATCGACTAAGTAAGAACCTTGCTACAAAGATGCAAAGTGAGTTCGATATTTCTTTACTTGGTGAGCTGACATACTTATTAGGGCTTCAAATATGTCAGCAAGAGAAAGGAATATTTATACTTCAAGCCAAGTACATCAAGGAAATGCTCAAGAAATTCAAAATGGAAGATTGTAAACCCATCCTTACTCCGATGGTAACAGGTTGAAAATTGAGCATAGACGACTCATCTAAGGATGTGGATCAGAGGTTGTGCAAATCTATGATTGGTAGTCTTCTACATGTAATAGCCTTTCGGCCAGATGCTATGCAAGCAGTTGGACAAGTAGCAAGATTCCAAGCAGCACCAAAATAATCACATATTACTTCCTTCAAAAGGATTCTTTGATATCTAAAGGGAACAAAAGAATATGGATTGTGGTATCCCAAGGGTAACAATCTCATTATTCAAGCCTTTACAGATGCAGATTGGGAAGGAAGTGTTGATGATCATAAGATTACTCATGAAGCACTTGAATATCTTCGCCAGAAGCTTGGGATTCTCCCAAGTTCTCATTAGATTTTTCTTATTCATAATATAAAGGGGGAGAGGAAGTGTGTACATGTCCATAGGATGGTTTTGTGTCAAGGGGAGTTACACCTTGCCATTGATGTCAAAGGGGGAGAGAATGTTGTAAGAAGAGGTGTCATGATCGCAGGGGGAGTAATTTTGTTGTCATCAATGCCAAAGGGGGCGATTGTTGATCAGTGGTTGTCATTGATGTCAACCCAAGTAGCACCAGGGGCTACCCCGATCTTGCATGGTAATTTTGACCTACAAAATTACTATATTCTGGGTCAAGAATATTTTTATGGTTTCTACTTGTCGATATGTTTCTGTTGATATATGGCACGCCATGCAATTCTTCACGGTTTGAGAGATATTCATGTTTGAAGTTTGTAACCCCAGTTAGTAGGCTAAAACCCCATGGGGTTGTGGCATAGGTCATTGAAAATTCAATAATTAATAATTTTTAAGCTTCTAAAATCTCTCCCACATTCACTTTTTGAATACCCTCTCAACCTAAGCATTTATATAAATTGTGATCCTCATATCCTCCTTATGCAAGGATTTCGTTACCTGAAACAGGTCATCATGGAATTTGCGCTCTAAATTTTTTTCTACGAAGGTTCAGAAGCTGAAATTTTTATGAGGTGAAGAAAAAATCCTAAGAAAGCTCTTGTAAAAAATTTAGATCAAGCTGCACAAAATTTTTGGAGATATGATCTGTGGAAGTAAGTGTTTTTGTAGGCTCCTGAACTTCATCTCAAAGAAGTAACCTTGGGAAAATCGTCATAACTCTCTCTCTGAGTATCGGATTGGAATTTTGTAAAAATTGAAAGATATTGCATAGAATTTAGTTTTCTATTTATCAATTTCATATCCGAATGAAGAAACAGTGACACGAGGCACGTCTTACAAATGCGCTCTACTAAACTAGTCCATAATTAGGTCATTGTGAGATATTGGGCACAACTTTGTCTTGAAGAATCCAAATTGGGATAGACCTGTGGAATTGGAAATAAGACTCATAGGACTACTATTGGACTGAAAATAACATATTGGGGATCTGAAATAACAGAGATACACCATATTCAATATCGAGCTACTAGAAGGCAAGAAAAAGCTAGATCATGTGTTATCAAGGGTTGCAAAGGACCAGACTTTCTAGGGAAGAAAAGAAAAGCAAGGTGCAGCAGAGGTAAGCTCTAGGTAAGTAAATCTTGTATATGCATGTTCATATCTTAATTGCATTAGGTTGTTTGTATTATAATTTCCTTTTTTTAGCACTGACATATGCTCTGTAGGATGAGGTAAGTTTTGATATTATCATGTCATGGGTATTTCCTTGAATACTTTTTACAGGTATTATATTTTCATCAAGATAAGAATCAATGCACGATCTAATTTTATAAAGAGTGAGAAAGGGTAGCATGACATGAGCATCAATCTAGGTGCAGAACAGCAGCAAGAAGTTCACCACATGAAGTGTTCACAAGGGCAGCACTGCATACAGTCATTGCCAAGGTATCATTGTACTGAGTCATTGTAAAAATTGTACAAGTGTCTATCTTCCAAGAGTTGAAGAGACATTGTTGGGAGATCTAGGATCATCATTAGGTGGCTTTGTCATATTTGGGGTTATGTTCTATTGTTTCTTCTTCTTCTACATCATTCTATATCATTATAAAGTGGATCATTTTTCCTAGTACAGGAGTCCATTCTTCTTTTATTCTTCTATAGGGTGGTAGGGTGGTGTTAGGCTAGTGCATGAAGTCACCAACAGGTTCAATCCTGTAAAAAATTAGGGTGGTAGGGTGGTGTTAGGGTGATTTGTAGCTCATTGGGTGTTGGGGCATCCATTCAGTTGACTACAGAAGAATCTCAGGCATTGGTGCATCCATCTAATGGGATATGGAGAAGAATTATTTTCTAGATTCAAGGAAGTTGGAGATTTATTTTCAATTGGAGTTGAATATTAAATAATTATTAGAAAATAATTCAAGTGGTTTTTATCCCAGAGAGGGCTTCCACCTTAAAAACTGTGTGCATTTGTGTTCCTTTTGTTTACTACTATCATTGTACAAACACTGATAATAATTGAAGATTAACAAATGCTCCAAAAGATTAATAATAATACTAATTGAAAGGAATACTGATTCAACCCCCCTCTGAGTATTTCCAACATCAACCACATCCATCTCATATATCCACCCCCACTCAACTACCTGTGCCACTATTTTTAAACCCATACAATGAAGTATCTCAGCTCACTTGCAATGCTAAGGTACAACACTTCCAAAAATCTCCTCTTGATCTAGATGGTATTCATCTTATTTCACTAAAGGTATTGCAAAGAATATATTTTCTTAATGTCATTGAAGGACAAAATCAAGAAGAAGAAGATCCAATTGAGGAGATCAAAATGTCAAGGGTTGCACTTGATGAAGAGTCGACATCATAATCAAATGTTGAGAAAGTTTCCTCACATTTAACGACATTTCCTCCATGTGTTCAAGAGAACAATCAGAAAAAAAGAGGAATATTTGAATGTCATAATAGAAGAGGACATCCAAGGTGATCCATCTCAGCAAGTGGACCAGGGGCATCACAACTATATTGACATATGGCTCCAAACAATCATTAAGTTGCAGCAACACGCTCTTCTCCAACAATACTTGATATAATCCCAGTCAAAGCAATTCATCTCTCATATTCAGGTACATGTCAAAGCATGTCTTCCAAGTTATTCCAAGTGTGCACTCGATTTTATTTTTATCCCTACCAGTGTACATGGCTCCATTTGAAGTATTCCTATACTTGAGGGGTATGGGTGGGGTTTGCTTTTTCCAAGCAGAGAGAAAGTGAAAAAAGAAAAGGAAAGAATAAAATCTCATATGAAAAACTCCTTCGAGGCTTTCAGATTCGGCCATCGGGATTGAAACCTCCATGAGTAGCGCCATTGAGTTGAAAAAAAAAGATAAAAATAAAATATCCTGTGAAACTTCGAGGCACTCCAGCAGTACCTACCAAATTGAAAACCTCACAAGGCAATGAAGGCCTTAAATATTTATATATTGTTAGTATGAATCTTTTGTCGAAGTGTACGAAAAAAGACCACCTTAGCTACGCATAACTTATAGCCCTAACATCAAATATGGCTGCCAATATCTTCAGATCTTCAGTTAGTTGATCAAGACAAATGCTGCAAAAATCCAGATCTATGCATAAAAAGACATTAAGCAACAAAAATAAGGTTTTTCTCCATGCACCCAATAGACAAGACAAGAATAATATGTTTTAAAGAATTTTATATTAAGGGCACCTGGGAGGAAAACAAGAAAGGTGTTTCCAATTCTCCTTAATGGGATGGGTTCTGAAAGCCCTAAAGATTGTGACGAATTTCTCTCTCGGTCGGGGTGGTGTGAAAACCCGCATTAAACACAGAACTCAAAGGGAGCTCACAAAGTGAAATAATGGAAAATTCACAATGATAATGGCTCAAAGTCGACCTTGGAGCATTAGACCAGGTGATAAAATGGGGGGCAACAAAGGTGAATAATGGTAGGAAAAACCCTCATATTTATAACAAAATATTGGGTCATTCTAGATCTTGGTGCATGATTAAAATAATATTAACCAAATCTAGAATCACTTTTAGGGAATATTTTATTATATTTGTTGGAGGGAAAAGGTATTTGACTTGGGTCAAATCCCTTTATTTGTAAATAGTAAATAAATAAATGATTTATTTATTATTTTAAAGAAGTGGTTGAATGATAATTAAATAAATAATGATTTATTTAATTATTTATAAATGATTTAGTCATATTTAACAAGGAATATTATTTAAATAATTATTCCTAGAAAATAATAAGATAAATAAGGATTTATCTAATTAATTTCCTTGTTTTGGGTTAAATATGGCCAAGAATAATAATTAAATTATTGTTTAATTAATTATTCCATGAGGAAAATCAAACAAATATAGATTTGTTTAATATTTCCCTTTAGGGTTTCCTGTTTAGACCATAAACAACCTAATAAATGTGTTTATTAAGTTATTTTACATAGTGAAAGAAATTTTACTTAGGGTAAAATTTATCTTACATGGTGTACTTGGGTCCATCTAATGATAATAGGTTAGATGACCAAAAAATGGTGTAACAGATTGCCCCTCAGCGTGCGAGTGTTAGGAGCAAATCGTATGACTGAAGTACGTTGTAAGAACTCAATCACCAGACATCAAAAGGGAAGTCAGAGAGAGAAATGTAAGGTACTCTAATGTGCTACAGAACTAGACCCTGAGGAGATGAGACTTACAGGTGCAACAAGTCTCTTTTTATGAAAGGGTACCTATGCTAGAGGTGGCGGGGGAGGAATACCTATGCCTGCCGAGACAAAGTACAAAAGAATAGTGCATCCAGTAAACAAGGGACCGAACTATAAAGTACATGCTTGCATAAACATGAGCCATATAAAAGATAGAATGATGAATCCCACATACATGTTGTGCCTGGGATAACAGCCAGGACTTATACAATAATAGCTGAGTACATGAGATACAAATACAACCCAAATGCCCCCTATAAGCGGGGAAGGGCTCACAAAATCTGACTGATATATGTAAATCAACGAAGCGCTGCAATCGGCTAAGGCCACCATCATCAAATATATGGAGTTGCATCAAAGGCTGCAGTGAAGAGGTCATCCGGGCATGTGGGAGGCTACCTGCAGGGCCTCCCCCTCATGAGGGTTGGGACATCTCACACACACACGAGAATCACCAAAAGTGACTGCTGCATCACTGAACCATCAAGCATATGGATCTCGATCATGCTGAAAGGAGATGGAGTGGAGAAACAATCAAGTCAAAGGGAAATGAGAGATCCCCTCTTTGCTCCGATCCCTGACGACTCAACATGTGGAAGCTGAACCAAGGTACACCGCCTTTCTGCACTTTCTTAGAATGAATAGAGCCGATGTCAATGTATGAGGTCCGCCATGGTGTGAGGCGGCAATGGATCCTCAACTAAAAGTAATTGAAAATAGGTAGAGCAACTCATGTGACCGACACTAATGATGATGAAGTGGACACTGAGAAGTAATGACACTTCAGAGCACAAAGGTGCTGATGACTGGCAGGCCGATCGAGCACAATATCATGAGGGAGTGGCATGCTGGGTCAAGGCCATAACAAAGCAGAAAAGAGAGGACAGAAAGCGATGACCCCCAGAGACTATGAAGCCGGGATACAAGGAGACTCGAGATAGACTCCCATGAATGATACACTAACTGGATGTTTCTGAAAGAAGGGTGAACTCAATGGTGTTGAATACTTATCAGTAAAGGTCCAATGGGGGACCATAAAAACATGAGTAAAATAGGGTATCTCATGACGAAAATCAACACGAACAAGGACAAGTAAGGAGGCAAAGTGGTGCCTGAAGTACAAGTGTTGTAAGTGAGGAAATTCTATTTGGAGGAGAGGTGAATAGACCCTTCGTGGAAAAAATGTGTCCTGGTGAAGTATCAAATTACTAAAAACTAACAGGTACCGAGGGAACGAACAAAGCAGTCGCACTTTACAGTTTCTTTTGCAATCCAGAAAGGCACTGCGTAAAACTGCGACCGTCTCAAGAAGTGACCGAAAAGCAAGTGACCGTCGAGAAAGGGGGGTTCTCAAAGTATAGATAAAGATCTCGATTTGTATGGTTTTAGGGTGATAAGGTGATAGTGCTCCTAAGTGATCTTACAAACAAAAGTGTATTTAGAAAAAGGGGAATCTAAACACATTTTAATGATGTGGTGCGCCATTTGTTTTAGTTATGGTTATGCAGTTTGAGAAAGGTATCGAAGTGTACGAAAAAAAGACCACTTTAGCTACGCATAACTTATATCCCTAACATCAAATATGGCTGCCAATATCTTCAGATCTGCAGTTATTTGATCAAAACAAATGTTGCAAAAATCCAGATCTAGGCATAAAAAGACATTAAGCAGTAAAATAAGGTTTTTCTCCATACATCCAATAGACAAGACAAGAACAATATTTTTGAAAGAATTTTATTTTAAGGGCACCTGAGAGGAAAACAAGAAAGGTGTTTCCAATTCTCCTTAATGGGATGGGTTCTTGAAAGTCCTCAGTGCTTCTTATATAACATTTCTCTCTCTTGTTGGTGTAGAAAACCCAGACAAACATAGAGCTCAAAGAGAGCTCACAAAGTGAAATAATGGAAAATTTGACAATGATAATGGCTCAAAGTCAAACCAAGAGCATAGATCTAGAGTGATATAATCGGCAACAAAAAGTGAAGAATGGTAGGAAAAACCCACCTATTTATAACAAAATATTGGGTCATTCTAGATCTTGGTGCATGATTAAAATAATATTAACCAAATCTAGATCCACCTTTTAGGGAATATTTTATTATATTTGTTGGAGGGAAAAGGTATTTGACTTGGGTCAATTCCTTTATTTATAAATAATAAATAAATAAATGATTTATTTATTATTTTAAGGAAATGGTGGAATTATAATTAAATAAATAATGATTTATTTAATTATTTATAAATGATTTAGTCAAATTTAACTAGGAATATTATTTAAATAAGGATTAAATAACTTATTCCTAGGAAATAATCAAATAAATAAGGATTTATTTAATTGGTTTCCTTGTTTTGTGTTAAATATGACCAGAATAATAATTAAATTGATGTTTAACTAATTATTCCTTGAGGAAATATAAACAAATATAGATTTGTTTATTATTTCCGTTGGGGTTTCCCCTCGTTTTTTATAGGATCTATAAACAACCTAGTATAAATGTGTTTTATTAAGTTATTTTACATAAAGGAGAATTTTAATGAAAGTGAATGCCATTTTACATAGCTTAAGTCCATCTAATGATAATAGTTAGATGACCAAAAATAAAGAATAACACACACACACACACACACACACACACACACACACATATATATATATATATATATATATATATATATATATATATATGCATTTCTCCATGTATCTTCTAATGAATATTAAAAAGTCTCCAACCAATGTAAGAAGAATAGCAAGTTGCAGCCAAAAAAAATGGTCAAAACTTTAGTCAAAGTAGAAGCCCAAACTTGATTTCCTCCCTTATGTGCTCATATGCCTTAAAAGACCTCAAGAAGATCGCCACATGCGCCTTCAGAGGAGCCTTCAGCAGCTAGCCTCTTCATCACTGAAAAATCAATAAAGTATTCTGGTATCCAATCATCTAACCCTTTCTTCAAATCTATTTTAGCTTAAGAGAAACTTAAAATGTATTATAAGTAATTTTTTTTTAATATAGCCAACCTCAGCCTTATCTAGCGACTAGCCTCACTTTTTCCACCAAGAAGAGGAACAAGAAAAATGTAAAAAGGACTTGAGAAAGTGGGTAGTAAGTAGTTCATTGTAATGGAAGACAAGGAGTGCCAAGGGGTAACCAAGGGTGAACTCAGTTAACAGAAAAAGAAATATGAGTTTATTTTGCATGCAATTAAAAAAAAAAAAAAAAGAGAGAACAAAATAGAAAAAATTAAAGAAAAGGTGGACCCACCACCTCTTGGCATGCAAAATACAAATTTGCTTAAGGCATCTGAGGACCTCCATGCAGCACACACAAGAAGAAATTTGAGAATAATATCAAGAAGATTAGCATGAGGAGCAGCGCATAGGGCAATAAACAGAAAACAAAATAAGCCAGCATGCAGGAAGAACCAGAAGGCAGGGAGGATGGATAGGTTGCTCATAGGATGAGAAACAATTTCAGTAAGGGGGTGATGATGGGCCTCTAAATTAGACATAAAATAATCCCCCTCTAACCTTTCTTAGGCCCATCTAACCTTCCTTATGCAAATAAAAGATATATTAAACCTCTCCTTCTACACTTAATAATGTTTTCTTATGCTTTAATATGTTCTTAGGAAGGTTTAAAGGTAGTTTCATATTTGTGCCTAATATTGGTTATTTTTGTAGACTATTGTGAGAATATTGGGAATATTATGCAGATTTTGAGAAGGAGATAAATTAGGGACTTTCTTTCTACCACTAGAAGATCAAGATTGAAGAATAAATGAGTACGATGTCAGGAAATTATGGAGAAATCTTGGAGAGATTCAAGGGGTTTGTCCACCCTCCTTAACAATCAAAGGTAGCCAAGCAAACTGAGGACAAGGTGCACTCAATATATGGTTTACTTAGAGTCAAAATGGACTCAATCACTACTTTATAGGGAGTTTTTGGTAGCTACCCTGTAGAATAAATAGAGCGGAGCTAGAGCTAGGAAGGGATTCCATTCCATTCAGAACTTTTGTTGCGAGCTATTAAGATTTTTATTATTGTACTCAGTGATTAAAATTTCAGAGATGTAATGAGGCTATTATCTACCTGAAATGAGCAGAAAGACTCCATTTTACTGATTTAGCACCAAATATTTTGGCTCGTGGGTTAGGGCCCAACCCATGTGCCTCACGTTCTTTGTTGTTTTCATTCTTTTCTTTCTATCATTTAGCTAGTTTTATTTCTAATATTTTCATTGCTATTATAGTTTTTTCTTGTAGATTTAATCTGCCTATCTGCATTGTAGAATAGTTGATGAACTCCATAAAACTGTGAGGCAGCCTTCCCCTCTCATCTCTGCCGATAGAGCTCGAGGAGGGTAGACCTTCCCATAGACCAAAAATTATTTCTGTTTATAATTCGCTGCTTCTCATATTAGAGTAGAGTGCAATAAGACTTTCAATATTTCTTCCACTATGTTATCACACATTTTGTCTACTTTTCCATGCATGAATCTGTACATTTGTTTGCAGGAATCAATATTAAAGTTCCAGAGAAGTTCAACCTCGCCTTCCTGCTTCGTTTTCCATCTTTTTTTTCACACTTCCAAACACCTCTGTTACACTCTATTCCCTCCTTCTTCTTTTATTGTAGTTGGAACCCTATTTTTTCACAAAACGCTTGAAAAATAGTAAAATTATGACCTCGGCCCTTGCTCCTCGAAACTCCCGCTCACCGTACTTCGCTCATCGCAAATCGTAGATCTCTTGTGTTCTTTGTTTATTCTCTCCCATTCCAAGCCCCGATTGTGATATTTCCTTCTGCCTTACCTTTGTTGCTTATCAGTAAAAAATAACTTCATAAACATTAGAACCTGATTCTTTTTCCTTCAAACACTTATGCAATCGCATATCACATTTCTCATTTGGTTCTGGTAATACTTACTGCTCCTGTCCACTGATTGCGATATTATTTTCGTACTCCGCCGTGTCACCCGTCACATATCGCATTTCGCATTTCTCTCCCAAAAAACACTTCTACTACTCTCCAACTTTGCGGTCTTGCGATTGTGATATCACACCTCACACTTTCATCACCCATCGCAATCACAAATCCTATCCCATTGCATTTCGTATTTTGCTCCCGCTCCCTGACAGCGCTTTCGTCGCTCCTCCAGCTTTTCGATATCACATATCACACTTCCATTCTCCCATTGCAATTCTGCCATCGTACTTTTCAAAGCCTCCCTCTCCGAAGAATTTTTGCGATATCATAAGGTTTAATGAAGTCTAAAACCCTCTTTCCACATATAAACCTTGTCACATGTGTTAAGCCTTCCATTAGAATCTTTAGCCCTTTTTCCTCCAAAATGCAAGAAACACTTTTTCAAGTTTAGTTAGATCATGAATAGTTGAATGGTTAGAAGCATGGTAGCATGGTAGATATATCATAGGATAAGTACAGAGTGTTTAGCCATTTGGTCCATTTAGTATGGTTAGAATTAGTTTCATTTCCTATAATTTCATTTCAGCAATTTAATTTAGTTTCCTTTCAGTCATTTCCTTTCTGAAATTTAGTTTAGTTTCATTTAAGTGTGACAGACTTCACCGATAAATCCTAGAAGTAGCACCCTTTCATAGAGCAGAAGAGGATGACATGAGTAGAATGAATCTGATGTGTATATAACATCGTCACCTCCAATTTTGTACAAACACTGGGTTGATAAAGTAAAGTAGGGTAGCAGACCCTGGGAAAATTTTCATCATTTAGGATTTGACACACTAAAAACCCTCTTACTTGGAACAATTATGGATGAGTGGATTGATCTCCTTAATCTCATGAGTGGAGGAGATGTATACCAATTTTCATTTGAATAAATTTGTAAAACATGCAAGTACATATCAAGAGGAAGGGAAAGAGTAAGTAAATCTACCTCAACATATGTAAGGCAAGATGAACTTGGAAATTTTCTTGACAATCTTAAAACAAAAATTCTTAGCAATCTAAGTGAAAAAGTAGAAATGTTAAGAATGAAAAATGAGCAAAAATAAGATGTTGATATTTTTGTTATCCATGCAGAATAATATGCTACTAAATGTTTTCCATCATTCCCTAAGTTTAAAGAAGTTTACCAGGAAGATAATGGAGCAAGGAAATCACCAAAGAAGCTATGTTATGTAGTTCCAAGGAGTCCCTGGCAGCCTAGTCAACTTGATATGATGCAAGGACCCACTTCACAATTTCAAGCTTATTCACATCCATCTCAAACTAATAGGGACACACTCCCTCCTTGGCAACCTTGGCCATCTCAACCCACAAACCAATCTTGGCAACATGGTTGATAATGACCTTATTGGGAAATTCCACAATATCCTCAATATTTCCCTCCATATCCTCCATACCCAACTCCATGTTATCCCTACCATCCACCTCCACCACAACCACAAGCTCAACCACATCCATCTCATATATCTGCCCCCACTCAACTACTTGTACCACCATTTCCAAACCCATACAATGAAGTATCTCAGCTCACTTGCAATGTTGAGGTACAACACTTCCAAACATCTCCTATTGATCTAGATGGTATTAATCTTAGTTCAAGATAGGTATTGCAAAGAAAAGAGTTTCTTAATGTCATTGAAGGACAACATCAGGAAGAAGAAGATCAAAATGAGGAGATCAAAAGATCAAGGGACACACTGTATGAAGAGTCGGCATCAAAATCACATGTTGAGAAATTTTCCTCATGTTTACCAGCATTTCAACCATGTGTTCAAGAGAAAAATCAGGAAAAAGGTGAATATTTGAATATCATAATAGAAGACATCCAAGGTGATCCAACTCAACAAGTGGACCAGAGGCATCACAACTATATTGACATATGGTTCGAAACAGTCATTAAGTTGCAACAATACACTCTTCTCCAACAGTACTTGATACAATCCCAGTCAAAGAAATTCATCTCTCATATTCAGGTACATGTCTAAGCATGTATTCCAAGTGTGCACATGACTTTATCTGTCATCTTGATGTGTACATCGCTCCATTAGAATTATTCCTATACTTGAAAAAGGTTTTTTTTTTCAAGTAGAGTAGGAAAGTGAAAAAAAGGGAAATAATAAAATCTCAGGTGAAAACCTCTTCTGAGGTGTTTGAGATTTCTTCATTGATTGAAAACCTCCATGAGGCAGTCATTGGGTTGAAAAAAAAAGGATCCTAGGTGAAAACCTCTTTTGAGGCACCTAGGCAGGCCTACTAGTTGAAAACCTCATTAAGGCAGCTAGTAGGCCTTAAAAAAAAAAGCCATTTCTCCATGTATCTCTCTCTAATGAATATGGGTGCTCTCCAACTGTTGCAAGCAGAAAATAGAAAATTGGCATAAAAAGAAAATTTGGTAAACACTTTAGTCAAAGGTAGTCAAACTTGGACTTCCTCCTCATGTTCTCAGATGCCCCAAAAGGACCTCAAGCAGATCGCCACATGCAGCTTCAATAGCAGCTTCAGCAGCAACTTCAATATAACATGCAAAAAAAAAATCATTGGTAATGCTAAGGTATGCAATCATCTAACCCTTTCTTTGAATCTATTTTAGCTTAAGAAAACATTAAAAAGTGTAAGGAATTTTTTTTTTTACATAGCCAAAATCAGTAGCAGAGCAACCTCAGCCTTATCTAGCGACTAGCCTCACTTTTTCCACCAAGAAGAGGAGCAAGAAAAAAGTAAAAAAGACTTGAGAAAGTGGGTAGTAAGAAGTTCATTGTAATGGAGGACAAGGAGTGCCAAGGGGTAACCAAGGGTGAACTGAATTGACAAAAAAAGAACTCAGAGTTTATTTTTCATGCAATAAAAAAAAAAAGAGAACAAAAAAAAAGGAAAAAAGAGAACAAAATAGAAAAATTTAAATAAAAGGTGGATCCACCACCTCTTGGCATGAAAAATACAAACTTGTTTAAGGCATATGAGGACCTCCATGCAACACCCACAAGAAGAAATGAAAGAATAATAGCAAGAGGATTAGCATGAGGAGCAGCGCATGGGCCAAGAAAAAGAAAACGAAAAAAGCCAGCATGCAGGAAGAACCAGAAGGTGTTGCTCAGAGGATGAGCAACAGTTTCACTAGGGGGTGATTATGGGCCTCTAAATTAGACATAATATAAGTCCCATCTGACCTTACTTATGTACATAAAAGATATATTAAATCTCTAAAGGTAATTGCATATTTGTCCTAATATTGGTTATTTTTGTAGAATATTTTGAGAATATTGGATAGGTTATGCATATTTGGAGAAGGAGATAATTTAGGGACTTAGTCCCTGCCACTGGAAGATCAATATTGAACAATAAATGAGCACAATGTCAGGAAATTATGGAGAAATCTTGGAGAGATTCAAGGATTTGTCCACCCTCCTTAACTATCAAAGGCATCCAAGAAAACTGAGGATGAAGTGCACTCAATCTATGGCTTACTTGGAGTCAAAATGGACTCAATCACTATTTTCTAGGGAGTTGTTGGTAGCTGCCATGTAGAGAAAATAGAGCAGAGCTAGAGCTAGGAAGGAATTCGATTCCATTCAAAACTTTGGTTGCAAGCTATTACGCTTTTTATTATTGTACTCAGTGATTAAAATTTCAGAAATGTAACGAGGCTATGTTCTTCCTAAAATGAGAAGACGGACTCCATTTTAATGATTTAGTTCTAGAGATTTGGGATCATGGGTTAGGGCCCAACCCATGTGCCTTAGCTTCTCTGATGTTTTCATTCTTTTCTTTCTGTCATTTAGCTAGTTTTATTTCTGATATTTTCATTTTTGTTATAATTTTTTTTTGTAGATTTAATCTTCTTATCTATGTTGTAGAATAGTTGATGAACTCCATAAAAGTATGGGGCAGCCTTCCCCTCTCATCTATGTCGATAGAGATCTAGGAGGGTAGACCTTCCTGCATACCAAAAATGCTTTATGTTTATGATTTGCTGCTTCTCAGATTAGAGTAGAGTGCAATAACAGTTTAAGTCTTTCTTCCACTATGTTATCACGTATTTTGTCTATTTTTACATGCATTAATCTGCAAGTTTACTTGCAGGAATCAATATTAAAGTTCCAGATAATTTCACCATCGCCTTCCCGCTTCATTTTCCATCTTTGTTTTCATGCTTCCAAACACCTATGTTACGCTCTATTCCCTCCTCCTTATTTTATTGTAGATGTCACCCTATTTATTCACAAAACGCTTGAAAATACATTAAAAGTTTGACCTCTAGCCTTGCTCCTCGAAACTCCTGCTCACCATTAAGAATTTTTCTTACCATTAAAACTTTACCTGAGACAAGAGTCTTACCACTTTGGGTGGAGTATTGGAAGATGCACGTCCATGTATACAACTCCAAATTGGAAGTTTAAGAGGAGCCATCATGATTTAAATAAAATGTTAAAATTGAAAAGACTCCAATAGACAACAAGTTTTAGGCCCTCCTTCTAGCGCCAAAAATGTTGAAGCCTCAAAAATTACTACAACAACATTGGGGGATAACCACCCGGTCTGGACCTTAAAGCAGCTCCTTTTCCGTTTGGAGTAGTGGCTCCGACTGGTTTAACTAGGTCCAGTTACCTTTTCCCTATCACTATTGGTTTAAAATGTATCTTTAAATACCAATAGACAGGGATATCAGATCACTTATTCTTGTTGATCGGGCAAGAGAATGACCATTACGCTGATTTGGGTTAAGCCAAACCACAACTAAGATTTTGCCTCTTTAAGAAAAAGACTTAAGAGAATGTAGAACTTAATCTAAATGCAAACTTATTCTATAATGCAAGCAAAAGAAACTAATTTTAATCCTATCTCAATTAGGTAGATATAGATCTAACCCAACTAAGAGCAAGATAATTAAATGATAAGGATTTAAATATGTCTGGCTTTTAGTTAATTTCAAGCTAACGAAGTAATTCAATTAGCTGACATTTGTAAATACTAAAACACATCCTATTGAGACCTTTTAATTGAAATAATAAATCAACAACACCCAAGAACTAATTCACAAAAATGATATTGATTATCATAGCATAAACCCAATAATTAAACAATAATATGTGGAAATAGTTCACAACACACTACTATTTAATAAATCATTTTTATAAGACAGATTTCTGAGTAAATAGTTACTCAGAAATCAGATTTTAATCCATAAGATCATAGATACATAACAATATTGAGACAAATTACCCATATCAACAGAAGTGCACAAACATGAATAAAATGACACAAATTTTTATTATCATAAAAATGAAAGTGGTATTTGAAACAATAGTATTAAAAATACCAATTAATTGAATCCATTTCTCTGATCCTGGTCTCCAACAGTCCTTTACATTGCTTGAATTTCTACTTTCAAAACTAGAGCTTCAAAAATGCAAACTCTGCCCATCATACATAATTCAAGATACAAAGGAAAAACCCTCAATAATGTTCAGATCTGAAATTTTCTCTCCTCCCTCCTACAACTCTAAATTCCTATTGTAGAAGTGTTTTTAGAAGTCCAAACTTGCAGAGGAGATCAGCCCAATCCCATTTTATTTGCTCAAAATTCCAATCTTTAATTGCTGGAGCATTCTCATTGATTTGAGATCTTTTTTTCCATATCTCTTCTACTGTTTTCTTGCAAAAAGAAATCAAAATTAATTAAGATGCAATAATCAAGATGTTATTTCTGGCATTTAAAATAAATCCAATGAAATTTAATTAAATAAATAATTGAGAAATAAATCCAAGCTTTCTATTGATTTTTTTAATTGGCCAAGGATATTATTGATTAATGAATCTTCACTTAGAAGAGACTTGGGTAGATGAAGAAAATAAAACTCATAAAATTGATTTTGTTTAAAAATTCATAGCTTGATCTTCTGCCTATTTTTATACCTAATAAATGACTAAATATGTTAGTGAAACCTCCCCGAAATGTTCTCATTGATTTTATCTTTCCAATGAGCCATCCCGGGCCTCATTTGACCAATTAAAACTCAATCTATGAGCCTCCAAAGTTGATGAGTCAAATCTGGCATAATTCTGGAAATTCTGTTGCTGAGTTAAAAATCAAAATTTTAATTAAAAAATCTAATCCTAAATTAGACTCTAATTATCTAATAATTAATTCTAATTTAATTGTTAATTATAAACTAAACTAATTATTTAATAAACTATTTATTAATTAATATTAATCTAACTAACTAATATAATTAACTATTTATAAACAAATTAATCTAATAATTAATTATAATTTAATTAAATTTATTATATTTTATATATTAATTAATTTAAAATTAATTATTTTAAATATTAAATATTAAATTAATTATACTACCACTCCACTATACTAACACTCTACTAATATTAAACTAACACTATACTTAACTAACACTCCACTTCACTCACATATGAGTGGTTTTTAAACTTGAATGTAACTTGTAATGCCCTTTGACTTCGGCAATCGGGGGATTGGGAGGTCAGGGGTTTTTAAAAGAAATGCATCTATTTGAAATTCCCGATGCAATGTTCTGATGTGATGTAATAAATTCATTTTTTTTATATATTAAATTTTAATTCAATTAAATTAATTATATTTAATATAATAATTTATTTAATTTATTTAATATTTAATATTAAATATTAATTTTTTGTTTTGGTTTCATTTTAATGATGTTAAGTTGTGAAATTATCTAAGGGATGATTTACCTATCTCAACTACAGCCACTTTGACATTTTGGATTTTTGAGATTAGTAATTTATTTGAAAATTGGAGTAAATTAATGAAATTTCGATGCTTCGTGATTTGGCTGTATAAGTAAAAAATGAAAAATATTAGTAATAACTAACTAAGGGTTAACATTTAAAACAAATGCATTATTGAACTAATTTAATTACAAAAATGGAATAATATACATTTTACGCATTTTTTTTAACCCAGGCAACATAAATGATTAGACTTCAAAAGGAGTTCCATTTACAAACCAGTTGACCAAATGAGGCGAAACAAGTATCAATGGAAAGCTTATAAAAATTTGATTTTAACAAAGTAATCAAAACAAGAATCTAAAGAAAATAAAAAATTAATAAAATCGTAGGATAATCAACTTAATAAAAAGCCTAAAAGGCGTTTAGCCAAAAATTTTATAGAAAGGGTCCCCATTATTTTAAGTGAACAAGTCAAAAATGGGGAGGGTTGTGTTTTACCACAACAATGGCGACATACGGGAGAAGAACCAGTTATCTCTGTTTGATATGAATGAGATTTTCCTAAAATTAAAATAAAAATAATTAAAGAAGAGAAAATTACTTTTAGAATGCTTGACTAGGTCCATTAGTCTGAATAAAAGAAATAATCATCTTACTGTAATTTTTTTAAAATTCCTCATAAATTAAAATATTTCATAACTCTATATCAGTCCTTAATTAGTTGTAGAGATAAAGCAGGGGTCACTTTACAGCTTAGCTTTTAAAATGTACTCATTTGTCACAGGTAGAGCCACTATTGCCAGCAAACATCTAAAGTCTCAACAAAGTTACCTTTTAATCATGAATGATTCAGAATCCCATCTATTTAAGAATTATTGATCTAGAGATAAATCCATTTATATGTGTTTATTTTTATTTTTATTTTTTATTTTTTTTGTAGTTCTTAAAAGCCATTGTCCTGGTTTGGTAGCCAGATAGTTGACAATGCCATTCACTGGTTATAATTGGGCTAAAAAAGCTGGCTCGTGATGAGACCCCTTGTCTTATAATTGTTTGCAATCATAAGCCATTACCCTGGTTTGTTTAGCAGTGTTGGTAATGTCAGTCTATTTTCCCCTATGATCATGGTAAGCACGCTCGTGATGAGACCTCTTATCTTTTAAGTTTAAATATAGTTTTGGATTACACTCTAGAAAAATAAAATCCTTTTTTAATAGGGGGAATCATTGACTCCTTAAGAGTTCAGAATGACAATTTCAGAGTTAAAAGTGATTTGCTGTAAAGTGTCTTTACTTGGTTAAAAATAATTTTTCTTGACTGATAATAGAATTTTGAAAGATCTTAATAAATATTGAGATCTCAAAATAATTAAAATTTTGATGAAAAAGAAATTTCTCATATTTTATTATACTTTGTCAACTTGTCTTGTTTTGTAATCTATTCCTTAAATATGTCTACCTTTATAATAAGAAAAAAAAACCTTATTAAGATATTTTAAGAAAAAGCTAATAGTAAACTATTAACAATTTTTTCCTTATGTATGCCGACCATAATTAGGTAATAAGGCCTCCTATATAAATCATGGTAGAGTTACCAAAATTAAAACTGAAAATCAAAGGAAAAGAATTCTTAAGCTAAAGTGAGAAAAGAAATCAACAATCAAAAATAAAAATGAAGAAATTTAAAAGTGGAAAGGAAAATCCTAATTTTGAAACACAAACTCTAACAAGAATTTTTATACCAATGTCTCAACAAAATGAAGTAAAAGAAAATAATCATGTAATCATTCCTTCGTATGTCGAGATTCAGATGAGTTATGCCTTGCAGGGTTGTAAATGTTTTAGACTTTAGATAGTAGTGATGATAAAATTCAGCCACATTGAAAACTTTCTGTCTGATGTCAATCTTCTTGTTGCAAAGCATCATCTTAACTATTTTCTAATAAAAGGAATGCTTAAAGAAACCAAATAAAGGTTCAGAAACTTCCTAGTTTAGTTGTTTCAAGGAAGATTATCGTTGCTTCTTGAAATAAAACCAGGAGAAGAGTATAGGACTTTCAAAATATGGTCTAGTAGATGATTGAAAGCTTTTATGTGGAGCTGCAAAACAGATTTAAATATCAACATAATTTAAAAAACAAAACTGCAACTAAAGTAATGAAATGGAAATTAATGAAAATGGGTACATGAATCTTACCATTAGATAATTGAATTTGATCTTACCTGAAAGGTATTAGTTTCTCCAATACTATATGACTTTTTCTTTAATATTAAAAATATGAATAAGTCAAACTAACCAAAATCCTATAACCCAAAATCATCATTTATTTTATTTAAACTAAAGCAAGCAGTAAAATGTAAAAGAGGAATGCTTTGTTTTCAAGGGAATTAAAACAAATGCATCAGAAATGAGAATGAGAATATGCAGTGATGAATGTTCTCAAAATATTATAAGTCTCATATAAACTCCATGATTTTTATAAGTTGTCCAGAGTTAAGACCAAATCCAAGATAATGAAATTTAAATGTGAAGATAGAAAGGTCTTGAATTTTATATCAAATATGGAATTTTATATTTAAAACTGAAATATATGAGAAATCGAAATGATTTAAATATGCTGCAAATTTGTCATCAATTGCTTTATTACTATAACGGTTACCCAAAATTTCTTTAAAAAATATTTCATACAACATAATGCCTTATCGGATGATTCGCATTACATGTTTCTTCACCATGCTTAAAGTTCAATCTGCAAAATTTCACTTTTGTTGATATGTCATATATCGATTAAATGTTAATGGCATAGAGGCAAGTATTGGAGTCTATCACATCGGAAGTTACAATGGAAAATTTGTGATATGAGAACATGCGATGAGAATATATGCGATGAAATGGAGCGATTGCGATATTGAATAATTGTTATATAAAGAATCGGGGAATAGTCGCATCATGCTTTATTCTTCGCATATCACACATCGTATATCTCACATCGCACATCGCACATCGCAGATTTGGAATTGTGACATGACCATGAATAAAAATGCGATGAAGTGATTGCGATATCGGCATATCGGAATATAGGACAATAGTCATCTCGGAAATTCCAATATGATTTTTTGCGATAGCGGTGATGCGATGGATGACGTGGCTTTCAGAAATCGGTAAAATTAAGTACAAGATGTAATACAACGTGATATGCCGATATGAAATGAAGAATGAGCCCGATAAATTTATTATGAAAGTTTAATATCATATCGGATCCGAGACATCGGTGCTTTTAAAATTATACCCCTACCATTATTGTGATTGAATGGACACAATATTTCTTATGAACTTGATTTAATATTTTATATCGGGTCCAGAATTATGTGATCATGACAATATTGGTAAAGTTATATTATCTAAGATTGAGCGAGAAACATCGGAGATGTATGAATTTTGTAATATCAATGATATGAAATGGTCCAATATGAATCTTCCAATATTGTTTTAAATTTATATTGGGTTTTCTAATGAATGAAAGAAAAGTTAAATAATGCTCAAATTCTAATGAATCATCAATAAAATTTCCCTGAACTTCTTGCAAATTTGAAATGGGTTTGCTGCCTACTTCAAGTTCCGAAAATAAATGGAAACCTGCAAATGAAACAGGACAAGAATCAGAAATAAATTAAGGAAAATGGAGAATAAATGAAAATGAACTTGTGAATGCGTACTTGGAAGGAAATTGTCTGTAAATTTTACCTCATGAATCTTCAAATTCTTCCTTGGACTTATCAAAATTCTGACTTTGTTCAGAATCATCTCATTATTTATTCTAAATTAGAGTGGGCAATCAAGCTAAAGGAAATTAATTATTCATGTTCAGGAAATCTGAAATTCATAAAATTCACCAGAGATGAAAATGAAAATATGCTTCCCTTTGATTTGCAACAGTAATTTATTACCTTTGCTTCATTCCGAATTAACTTGAGAAAAATTTGTATTGTTATAGTTACTGTTCAATAATACCTTTAGTAAATAAATGTGATGCTTATTGCAGAGACAGATAATAAACTAAAAATGAGAATGGAATAAAGCCACTCTTTGTGAAAGAATATCAACACAGATTTGAATGTGTGCACACAGCAAAATGGACACCCTGAAGGTCATTTTAACAAATTTCGAGGAAGATAATATGAACTTCATGTGATTATAGCGAAAGGTGAGACTAACTAATAATAATTGAATTGGAATAGACAGTCGTATATTTCATGAGACAATGAGATCATGAAGCTTTGTATCCTCAAAACTTTTGACAAATAAATTTCAAGAGAAAATCTTGTAAGTACATCTCGAAATGGATAAAGTTGGCTTTGAGGTGATTGATGCCAAGTGAAAACTCAATTAAATTCAGTCAAGACATTATTTGGAATAGGCAGAGATGTAGTTATGGGTAGAAGTATTGCTGCAAAATATTTTATTTAAAAAATGGGAAGGAAGAATTACAAATTTTCTAATGAGAAGAAAATATTTTCTTGAACATGTGTATGATATGAGAAGGGCCGATTGCTTTCTTTATTTATATCTGTAGAACTGTTGAAAATAAATTAATTACATAAACAAACTGACTGCATTAATTCTACTCTTATTCTAACCATATGCAGGAAAATGACTAAGTATATTCATATTTCCAATGTAACCACTCTCTCATATTAATTCCTTCATATATACACAGTTCAAATGTTAGTAATAAAAATACAAATCTAATTAAACTAAGAAAAATAAATCTACAAGTAGAATTTACAGTTATTGTTAGCGACTTATTTACAATCACCTTCTTTTGAAATGTCCTTTCCAATTGAATTCCAATTGGATCATAAAAATCTGGATGGATTTCTATTAATGACTGGGAAAGGTTCAAAAGAGGAACTAACAGGCCAGATTGTGGGTATGAGATTTTAGATTAAAAAACCTGGAGAAAATTGTTAGTGCTATTAACAATCTTCCTTGAAGGGAAACTTTCCAAATATTTTTCAAATGAGTTATTGAAGAATGAATGGAAATGTGTTAGATATAATGGAAGATTATTAATTGAATTGGATTGCTGGTTGGATTGTAAAAATACACTATCTTGTTGATACTGCCTTTGAGAATATAGAAGAAATTGATAAGAGATGAACATTGATTGAAATTGAAATATTAATAGTTTTTGATGTTCATGATTATAATATGAGACTTCAATTCCCCAATAGGGAAATGCATCAATTGAGTGTTTACTATTAAAGTGCCCAATATGCCAACATAAAGTGTCAAAAAATATATCAGAAAATAAATCTAAATTTGAAAAAAATAAATATGAAAGAAAAAATAAAGTGAAATCACTATTGTTACAACTAATGTTACAACACAATTGAGATTGTTTTGAAATAATTTCTTTTTCACAAGGATTGGCCAGAATAACAAAATTTGAATAATTGTCAATTCCAACTTGTGAATTAGGAAGAGAATTATGATTATGAGTAGGAATGGGAGTTTGATCATGATATGAATCATAAATTGGAATGTTTTCTCGAATGGTGAAATCATGAAGATAATTTGCTGCTCCAGAATGAGGATTGGTTGGAATAATTTCTAAATTGAAATGTTCCTCATTCACAGATGTTATTTGAATTTTATCATGAGGATTCTCTTGAGAAGAACAGAAATCAACATCCTTGGTGTCAGATTAATTATCATAAAAGACTTCACAATATTCTCTACAATTCCCTTTGATTTCGTCCAATATATCAAAAAAAGGAGGAATAAAAAATTCATGTTCATTAATGGAAAAAGAATGATCAATAATTGTTTCTCTATCTTGATAAAAACTTATTGGTAATTTATTTAAATGATCCTCTTTATTTTCTGAAATATCATTAATACCAAAATGGGAAAAATTATCAGCATTAAAAATATCAGGATAAAGGGAAAAATGAGAATCAGAAATAATGAATTCAAAATTTTCTCTATTCGAGAAATCATGTGCATTCTATTCACTATAAATTTCAGATTCTAGATCATTTCTTTGTCTACTCGTACTTTCTTGAAGAATTGTGCTTTGGTTCTTTGAATGTGGCATTTTCTTATAATGAAAAAATTCAGAAATTTGTACAGCAGTTTGCGTGTTATTATTTACTTTGATTGCTGCTTGTACTTGATGATTTGCAATTTGATTTTCTGAATTCACTGCAGAGTAACTTTCAGATTTCAAGGTGGCTCTTTCTCCAAAATTGATGTTGTTGCCTTCTTGCATTTGATAAGAAATATTTTCAAAGCTTTGTGAGACCACTTCATTATAATTTATTTGCACATCCATATTGGAATTCTCATTTATGTTGGAAAGGGATGGAACAAAGCTTGAACTAATTTCATATGGATTGGGAATGGGAGGAAGAGAGAAAATACATTCAAACCAATCTAGTGATTCTTCTTCTGTAGGTTTATCTTCAACTTTAAATCTTAAACAATTTAAATGAAATCGAATATTAAAATCTCTAACAGACTCATTTTCAAATATTCATAGATATTCAATTTCATCGCATACCTGTTCATAATCGTATCCGTCAAATTTACAAATGAAAATTGTAACAAATTGATCTCATCTGTGAATTGAGGCAACCAGAAGAGTTCTACACCAGTTTCTAGCTTTTTCCACGAATGTGAGAGTAAAAATTCTGCATAAAATGCCTTCATCAATTCCTTGAAAATCATAATTTGAAACATTTTGAATAAATTGAAAGACATGATTAAAAGCAGAAGAATTTTTCTTACCATCAAACTTTACCTGAGACAAGAGTCTTACCACTTCGGGTGGAGTATTGGAAGATGCACGTCCATGGATGCAACTCCAAATTGGAAGCTTAAGAGAAGCCATCGTGATTTAAACAAAATGTTAAAATTGAAAAGACTCCAATAGACAACAAGTTTCAGGCCCTCCTTCTAGCGCCAAAAATGTTGAAGCCTCGAAAATCACTGCAACAACATTGGGGGATAACCACCCGGTCTGGACCTTAAAGCAGTTCATTTTCCATTTGGAGTAGTGGCTCCGACTGGTTTAACTAGGTCCAGTTACCTTTTCCCTATCGCTATTGGTTTAAAATGTATCTTTAACTACCAATAGACATGGATATCATATCACTTCTTCTTTCTGATCGGGCAAGCGAATGACCCTTAAGCTGATTTGGGTTCAATTAAACCACAACCAAGATTTTTCCTCTTTAAGAAGAGAACTTAAGAGAATGTATAACTTAATCTAAATGAAAACTTATTATATAATGAAAGAAAAAGAAACTAATCTTAATCCTATCTCAATTAGGTAGATATAGATCTAACCCAACTAAGAGCAAGATAATTAAAAGATAAGGATTTAAATATGTCTGGCTTTTAGTTAATGTCAAGCTAACAAAGTAATTCAATTAGTTGACATTTGTAAATATAGAAACACATCCTATTGAGACCTTTTAATTGAAATAATAAATCAACAACACCCAAGAACTAATTCACAAAAATGATATTGATTATCATATCATAAACCCAATAATTAAGAAATAATATGTGGAAATAGTTCACAACACATTACTATTTAATAAATCAGTTTTATAAGATGGATTTATGAGTAAATAGTTACTCCGAAATCAAAGTTTAATCCATAAGAGCATAGATACATAACAGTATTGAGACAAATTACCAATATCAATAGAAGTGCACAAACATGAATAAAATGACACACATTTTTATTATCATAAAAATGAAATTGGTATTTTAAACAGTAGTATTAAAAATACCAATTAATTGAATCCATTTCTCTTATCGTGGTCTCCAATGGTCCTTTACATTGCTTGAATTTCTACTTTCAAAACTAGAGCTTCAAAAATGCAAACTCTGTCCATCATACATAATTCAAGATACAAAGGAAAAACCATGAATAATGTTCAAATCTGAAATTTTCTCTCCTCCCTCCTAAAACTCCAAATTCCTATTGCACAAGTGCTTTTAGAAGTCCAAACTTGCAGAGAAGAGCAGCCCCTTTATTACATTCTACAATCTGCCATTTATAATATTTTCAAAGGTATTTTTGAGAGGAGAGTTTTTTGAAGAAAAATCTGCCCAATCCCATTTTATTTGCTCAAAATTCCAATCTTTAATTGCTGGAGCATTCTCATTGATTTGAGATCTTTTTCTCCATATCTCTTCTAATGTTTTCCTACAAAAAGAAATCAAAATAAATTAAGATGCAACAATCGAGATGTCATTTCTGGCATTTAAAATAAATCCAATGAAATTTAATTAAATAAATAATTGAGAAAGAATCCAAGTTTTCTATTGATTTCTTTTAATTGGCCAAGGATATTATTGATTAATGAATCTGCACTTAGAAGAGGCTTGGGAAAATGAAAAATGAAGAAAATAAAACTCATAAAATTGATTTTGTTTATAAATTCGACGCTTAATATTTTGTCTGTTTTAAGACCCAATAAATAACTAAATCTATTAGTAAAACCTCCTCAGAAATGTTCTCCTTGATTTTATATTTCCAATGAGCCGTCCTGGGCTTCATTTGGCCAAGTAAAACTCAATCTATGAGCCTCCAAAGTTGATGAGTCAAATCTGGCATAATTCTGAAAATTCTGTTACTAGCTAAAAATCATAACTTTAATTAAAAAATCTAATCCTAAATTAGACTCTAATTATCTAATAATTAATTCTAATTTAATTTTTAATTATAAACTAAACTAATTATTTAATAAACTATTTATTAATTAATATTAATCTAACTAACTAATATAATTAACTATTTATAAACAAACTAATCTTATAATTAATTATAATTTAATTTAATTAATTATATTTTATATATTAATTAATTTAATTAATTTAAAATTAATTATTTTAAATAGTAAATATTAAACCTAATATTAAATTAATTATACTACCACTCCACTATACTAACACTCTACTAATATTAAACTAACACTATACTTAACTAACACTCCACTTCACTCACGTATGAGTGGTTTTTAAACTTAAATGTAACTTGTAATGCCCTTTGACTTCGGCAATCGGGGGATCGGGAGGTCGGGGTTTTTTAAATAAATGCATCCATTGGAAATTCCCGATGCGATGTTCCGATGTGATGTAATAAATTCGTTTTTTTTTTTATTAAATTTTAATTCAATTAAATTAATTATATTTAATATAATAATTAATTTGATATTTCATATTAAATATTAGTTTTTTGTTTTGGTTTTATTTTAATGATGTTAAGTTGTGAAATTATCTAAGGGATGATTTACCTATCTAAACTACAATCACTTTGACATTTTTTATTTTCGAGATTAGTAATTTATTTGAAAATTGGAGTAAATTAATGAAATGCAGATGCTTCGTGATTTGGCTGTATAAGTAAAAAATGAAAAATATTAGTAATAACTATCTAAGGGTTAATATTTAAAACAAATTCATTATTGAACTAATTTAATTACAAAAATGGAATAATGTACAATAATGTACATTTTACGCATTTTTTTAACCTAGGCAATGTAAATGATTAGACTTCAAAAGAAGTGCCATTTACAAACCAGTTGACCGAATGAGGTGAAACATGTATCAATGGAAAGCTTATTAAAATTTGATTTTAATAAAGCAATCAAAACAAGAATCTAAAGAAAATGAAAAATTAATAAAATCGTAGGATAATCAACTTAATAAAAATCCTAAAAGGCGTTTAGCCAAAAATTTTATAGAAAGGGTCCCCATTATTTGAAGTGAACAAGTCAAAAATGGGGAGGGTTGTGTTTTACCACAACAGACACCTAAAGCCAACAAGTGTGTTTAGCCATTTGACCCAGCAAAGTGTGATTAGATTAGTGTCCTTTATGCAATTTCAATTCAGCAATTTACTTCATGCAATATGCCTAATTTGCTTTCATTTCTTATCATATATTAATTTTTAGATTTCCTTCATTGCAGAGTAGTTATATGTACTTTCTTGTTGTAGTGTAGTTATGTACTTGTTGATAGTGCCATGGATTTGATTCATTTGTAGCCCTAGGCCTAAATTCAGAAGTGTGACAGACTTCATCTAGAAACTCTAAAAGTAGCACCCTTTTGTAAAGCTCAGAAGAGGATGACATGAGTAGAAAGCATCTGATGTGTGTATATCACTATCACCTCCAATTTTCTACGAACCCCGAGTTGATAAAGTAAAGTAGGGCCGCATATGGGAGTTTTAGCATTCTTGGTGCAACACTGGGCTCACAAGGAAGTGGAATATTCCATTGAGTTGGTATGAGGGGTAGCACCAACATCAAAGTTACCTTACAATATGAGCACACCAGAGTTATTAGAGTTGAAGTTGCAGCTGAAGGAAATACTTGACAAGGGGTACATTAGGACAAGTGTATCACATTGTGGTGCACCAATGTTGTTTGTGAAGAAAAATGATGGTACTCTTAGATTGTGCATTGATTACAGGAAGTTGAACAAGGTAACAATCAATAATAGATCCCCATTGTTGAGGACTGATCACTTGTTCGATCAATTGAAGGGAGAAGCAGTGTTCTCTAACATCGATTTGAGATCAGGATATCATCACCTACACATTAAAGAAGAGGAAATCTACAAAACCGCCTTCAGGACCAAGTATGGACATTACGAGTTTGTTTTAGTTCCATTCGGTTTGACTAATTCCCCAGCTACACTTATTTGTTGGATGAATAGTGTGTTGTGTACTTATCTGGACAAGTTTTTTATTGTATATATTGATGACATCTCCGTATATTCTAAGAATGAGGAATATCATGCCGAGAATTTAGCAGAAGTGTTGAGATTGATAAGAGAGAATGAGTTATATGATAAGCTTAGCAAGTGCAGTTTCTTTCAAACACAGGTACACTACTTGGTGCATGTTGTTTCTAAGGAATGCATAACAGTAGATCCAAAAAAGATAAGATCTTTCATGGAGTGGGAACCTCCTAATAATGTGGAGGAATTCATATAATTTATGGGATTAGCAGGTTACTACAGGAGGTTCACTAGGAATTTCTCAATCATTACATATCCTATTACATATTTGCAGAGGAAAGGTAAGAAGTTTGAATGGAAAAAGGAATTTGCAACTAATTTTGAGCAACTGAACCATTTTTTGACCAATGCTCCAATTATTATGATTGCACATCCGTATAAAGAATTTGTGGTGTATACAGATGCTTGTAAAAGAGTACTTGGATGAGCCCTTATGCAGGAGGGACAAGTGCTATGCTATGAGTCCAGGAAATTGAATTAGCATGAACAGAACTACTCAACTCATGATATTGAGTTGGAAGCTATTATTCACACGTTGAAAATGTGGATGGATTATCTTCTTGGAAGGATATTTGTATTGTTTAGTGATCACAGTGAGTTGAGGTATTTGTTTGAGCAACTGAATCTGAATTCTAGGCAAGCTAGATGGTTGGCCACCCTTAGTGATTTTGACTTCAAGATCATATACATTAAGGGAAAGGAGAATAGGGTTGCATATTCTCTCAGCAGGAAATTATAATTGAACTATATAGCAACTATGAGTTCTTATGGGACATACTTATAGGATTGGAACTTACAGGCAAGATAACAGGTATGTGGAGCTCAGGGATGAAAGTGCAGGTACAGGGGATCAGGATGCAGATTTTCATCTCATGGCAGATGGTTTGGTGAGATTTAGGGACAGGATATATGTGCTACAAAGTAGTGAGCTCAAGAAGGTCATATTTAGGGAGTTTCATGTGAAGCCTTTTTCAGGTCACCTAGGTTATAAGAAGACACTGACTGCAGTAAATAAATTTTATTATTGGTTGAATCTGAAGAAGGATGTGGAAAATTTTGTGGCTAGATGTTTGGATTTTCAGCAGGTAAAGGTAGAGTGTAAGCATCTAGGAAGACTACTACAATCGATTATGATTGTGCAATGGAAATGGCAGGTCATTTCCATGGTTTTTATTACTGGTATTCCGAGGATATTGAGGCAACATGATTATATCATGGTTGTGGTCGATAGGTTGAGCAAGGTGGGTCACATCATTCTAGTGAAGAATACATATTCAGTTAGTGAGGTGGCTCAGGTATTCATCCTGGAGATTTTGATATTAAATGGTGTTTTGAAGAATATTGTATCGGACAAGGATTCTATGTTCATTTCCAAGTTTTGGAAGGAGCTATTTGTAGGTTTAGGGACAAAGTTGGCCTTCAATACAACTTATCACCCACAGACAGATGAATAGACAAAGAGGTCTAACAAGATCCTAGAGGACATGTTAAGGATGTATATGAAGCACTAGCAGAGGAAATGGGAGGAGTACCTTCCATTGGTTGAGATTGCATATAGCAATGGTTATCAGTGTTTCTTAAGGATGATTCTTTTCATGGAACTGCATGAGCAGAGTTGTAATACTCCCATCAATTGGAGTGATCTAGTGAATAGGGTACTTATTGGACCAGACATGTTGGAAGAAATGGAATGGGAGATGCATGTTATAAAGAAGAATCTAAAGGAAACACAAGATAGGAGGAAAAGTTATGTAGATCAGCACTGGGAATTTAAGGTGTTTCAGGTCAGGGAGAATATGTATTTTTGCATCAAGCCCAATAATATATCCTTGAGGATTGGATCATGTTCCAAGATGGAACCACAATATTGTGGGCCTTTTGAGATCCTTGAGAGGATTGGACCAGTGGCCTATCGGCTCGCATTGCCTCCAACAGTGAAAGTCCATGATTTTTTTCATGTTTCATTTATTAAAATATATATATATGATGTTGATAATGTTATTGATTGGTATGTGTTGCAGGTGGAGCAAGAAGGATAATTCCAACTGGAACCTTAATGCATATTGCAACGGAAACATCTCATGCTGAGGAACAAAGATATAGACCAAGTTTAAGTGTAGTGGAAGCACTTTGGGCCCAAAGAGGCTACATGGGAGATGGTTTATCATATGTGTGCTATGTATCCTTCATTGTTTTCCGATTGAGACAAAGAAATTTTGGTATTTTTACATATTTATGTATGGTTTCTATTGTAAAAATCACCATGATCTAAATTATAAAGATCCAATAAGTAGTATGATTGTTATATTGCCATGTTGTCATTATGGTTTTTTTAGCAAGTTATTCATTTTAAATATTGCATCGAGCTAAGTTATAAAGCTCCATGTGAAGTATGTTTGCTTTTCAGTGGTTTTGTAGAGGTATAGGTGTGGTTTAACATCGAGGATGGTGTTCCCCAAGGGATGTGTTCTAGAACAGACCGAGGATAAAATTTCATGTAATAAAAGTTATTAAAGGAAAAAATAAGACCAAGGTTAAGGGACAATTATTCCAAGATGAGTGTTGGGAAAATATATCCTAGTCAACATCACCATAGTGTTTATGGATAAGGGGAGATTGGAAAAGGTAATGGCTAAGGCATTAAAAAGGAAGAAAAATATTTTGGCACATTTATTTATGAAAATAAAGGAAATTAGGAAAAAATGAAGGTGAAACGTCACAGGTTCCATGTGAGGAGGAAATTGAAGGGAAATAATGGAAAATGATCAAATTAGAGGCATGAATGATAAAATACCTCAAAGCATCAATTGGTATCCTTTTGGTAGTTCATTTTTATAATTACAATCATAGAGGAGAAGAGAACCAAGAGGAGAAAGAGATCAAGCAATCAAAAGAAGTAAAAGCGAGAAAAGGAAGGACAAGGAAAAGAAAGGAAAGCAAAGATCAATAAAGGAAGAGTAGGATCAAGCAGCTTCAGGAGGAATAATTGCACATTTCATGTATGATTTCCTAGCTATTTTTGACATGCACAGTATGTGCATGTTGGTATTTGGCTCTTTTTTTCTAGATAACATGGTTTTTTCTGGTTTTGAAAGTGGTTTTCAGCTTTTCCTTGCTATTTTTCTGATAGCCATGGTATAATGGGATTGATCTCAATTTTAGATTTGGAATTTATCGGATGGTTTTGGAATTCGGGGCGAAGGTGGTCTCAGGAAAATTCTCAAAGGCCTAGGAATTCCTCGACCGTTTTTGGCGGGATACATGGTAAATCTTGAGGGTGGTGTCTCGGTAAGGGCCTAGTGATCCGAAGGCATTCCAAGATCGGTTTGCTTTTGTGATCTCGATGTCGGTTTAAATGAGATCATGGTATGGTGAGTTTGGAGGTGGTTTAACCTCCGTATTCCCTTGGTTGTTTGTGTATTTTTTTATCCATGAGATCCCACATTCATGCTTGGGATATGGCACAAGGGTGACTAGATGAAATAAATATTTGGTTCAACCATCTCTATGGTTAGCTAGTAGGAGGAAGTCCCGAACATGGTTGGCTCTTGCCTATGTTTAATGAAGTTAAGTTTTAGTGCTTTGTAATTGTATTTATGTGGCTTTAATGGTTGTTATATTATTTTTATTTCTATGGTTATATGTTGGTTATAAGCATGGTTATGTGACTAGTTTTGGTCATGGTTCATTTAATGTTTTTACTTGTAACTAAAATAGTAATGGATGCAACACCTAATTAATGTTAATGCAACTAATGGGAGAGGGTGGTGATCCTTCTTGATAATTTTCATATGAATTTCTATTCCCTTATGCTTAGTCTTGTATTCATGACCTGTATATTGCATTGTTTCCAAGTGTTTTACAAAATGTCAATCCTGGTTGGGGATGGTCAGGCCTAGTCCTAGTGTCAGTTTTTAGTTTACAATCATTTTCCTTGTGTAATTTATGAAGTCTAAAAGTTACAGGCATTTTTGGGTAGAGGTCTAGCCCCATCCATAGAATCTAGCCTTAATATCTACAGTCGTTGACACAACACTAAGTAAAAAACTCCATAGTCGCACTAATGGAGGCTCGTGGGAGTGACTAGGGTTTCCAGTCACACTGATGCCTTGGTAAGGTAGCGACTCAGGGTAAAACTCATGAAAAATTTAGGTTGGATTAGGGGATGGACACGTGGATAGGTTGGCTTACTCCTGGAGAATCTTGTGGCACCTGAGGGAAGTTATTAAGGTTTTTTTCCCGACTCCATTTCCTTAAGGTCACCTAGGAGGTTGAGTCTGGTCATAACTGTCGCTCATCTCATTTTTACCCCAGGTAAGCTAGTGAAAGTGGTTATATGTCAGAGGAGGTGTAATTTATAAATCCTTTGAAGGAATATGTTGCACCAGAGCTAGATGATCTGTATATGAAAGCTTGATAGTTTATAGTAAAAATTGCAAGTGAAATGATTATGGCTTTTAAACCCTTATTTCCATTTCATTAACACATTAACATGTTTTAAAACTCATTTTTTTAGAAAATAAAGAAGACATTTTTACCATAATAGTATACAAAAAACACCAAATGATGAAGGAGTTCACCCCTCCTGGGCTACATCTCCTGGTCCAGCTTCCAATGTTGGGCCTCTTTCATTATGTTCAAAAATATGTGTTTACATCAAGTTAGAGTGCTCAAAATGCTAAAACAGTGTCTTCAATGGCTCTAGAACAGTAAAAAACCCCTTGCTTAGCTCTTTCTGCACTCAAACGGGTAAAAAAATGACTGAGTTATGTTCCATAGAATTGTTCTGCTAACTTTCCTACAATTCAAACTTTTGTGCAATCTGTTCTACAAACCACCTTTTATGGCCACATGGAGCGACAAATTCGCACCACGTCGATGAGATTCCTATCACGCTGGGTGAAAATTTTCACTTCATTAATTTGACTTGGTCGACCTTTAACCACATAAAAATGTGCCAAGTGGCTTAGCCAAAAACACACAAAAAATCGCAAGGAATTGTTGCTTCGTGGTCTAGTGTCTGATAGATCACCAGATAGACACAAGCACGACTAAGAAGATATACAATATTCTCAAACTCACATGATTCACAAGCAACGTGTTAGCGCTCGAATCTACCTTAGGCTGAAATAAGGTAAAACTCAAGGCAACATCAAACCAAGCTTAGCCTCGTAGCTAGCCCTACGAGGACAGGAGAGGGCTCTCTCCGGGTCTATCTCGGCAAAAGGTCTTCAAAGGGGCTGAGATGACCTATAAGGAATACTGATTTTAGGCTAGTAAACAAATGGAAGAGTTTGATTTAAATTTTTTGGGTTTTTTGTTGAAAAAATGGGAAAAACAATTTTGGGCTTGGGGATGAGGCCAGATCTTTGCAGAATTCGAATTGGGGCAAGGTAGGCAGTAGTCTTGATGCTTTTGATT
The DNA here is from genome assembly GCA_034641835.2 of Pinus albicaulis. Taxonomy (NCBI): domain Eukaryota; kingdom Viridiplantae; phylum Streptophyta; class Pinopsida; order Pinales; family Pinaceae; genus Pinus; species Pinus albicaulis. The sequence goes on along the minus strand of CM076578.1, from coordinate 1,720,385,612 downwards.
ATGTGTATGGATGGATCAGAAAGAAAAGGAGCTTAAGAGGGCAAGGGAGAACAAGGATCCTCTCCAAACTGGCGAAAACATATAAAACTAAACAAATTTAAAGGCAGAGCACTGGAATCAATGAATTCTACCTCATTTACTCATTCATTTAGTTTCAGAAGAAAAAGAAGGGAATGGCATACATTAAACATTAAAAGACTTACAAATAACTGAGATAAAACACCATCAAAACTGAAAGCCACAAGAATCCCAACAGGTGCTGCAAAACCTCTGATCTTTCCTTAGCCAAAAATGCAGAAAAATATGTACAATAGTGTGCCAAACTTTTCCCAAGAGTCCAACCCTGAAAGTGTCTCAGAAAATACAATAAATAGAAAATTATAACCCCTTCCCATGCCTCTAGGGGTCGAGCTCATGCTTCTAGGAGCAGTTTGAACCAATTCTAAACAAGGAACTAGAATCTAGGCAGCCAAACAACTTGCCTCTATAAGCTAGGAAACTGATCCATTCACTTGATTTTCACTTTTTTATTGAATGAATCATCTAGAACAAGTAAATACATGACAAAATTACATCATGGTTACCAAATTACATCATGCTAGATCAAAAATTACATCAAGTGGTGAAACTGGCCGAATTCCTAAGCTGGAAGGTGAAAAATAGGCTGAATTCCTCTATGTGCCGCGCTCCAAAGCTCTATGCGCCACACTACTTTGGACCTGATTTTGGAGCACTTCCCAGAGTCCAAATTGAGCTCATGATAGCTCGTTGGAAAGCCCTGGATGTATGCTATCCAACCCAAGTGGAATTTTTCAATTTGGAGCTCATTTTCCCCTCCAAAAATTCATTCTCCCAATACTACTTCCTGCTGGTGCAAAAGGTGGCAGAAAGGTGATTTTTATGGTGTTTTTGGCCCTTAAGACAGCCCAGAATGTGATGAAATGCTTCGGCCATTCTTGAAAACGCATAATTTACCATGAAAAATCAAAAAATGCAAAATTTTCCTCCAGAAGATGTCTCAAACGTAAGCGCGCGCCGGGTGGCACGACGCATTGGGCGGAAAAACCTGTTTTGTGACCAAAAATTTTCAAAATGACAAAAATTTCTCCAAATTTGCAGAAATTTGGAGTGAAGATCCCCCATCATGCCTCATGCTCAGCCAATGAAGCCTCGTCCAAGATCCGGAGTGGATCAGGCCTCTTTCGCCGTTTCAGTGCTTTGCTCAACCTTCTCTTCAAGATCTTCATTTTTGCTCTGCAAACGTGCATGCGGGCCCAATAATGATTCTTCATATGTCTAAGCATGTTTTTGTCCCGGTTGGATTTCTCCAAGAGCTTCTCCAGTTGAATGTTAACATGCGTAAGGTTGGTCTCTCGCTCAAATGGTGTCATGTCACCTGGTCTCTTCCAGGCCAATGCACGGTCTTCGCGAATTCGCCGTAACTCTGTAAGTGTGTGCTGATCCTCTAGTTGTTTGTTACGCTACTCCAGATACTTTATCACCCACAGTGCTCTCTGAAATTTCTCTGTCAAAGTGCCAATCTCAGCTTTCTGCTCCTGGATGATTTCTTTGAGCTTTGAGCTAGGAGAGCTCGCATCAACATCGATGAGTATAAAATCAGTGTCTCGGCCTCCTGAAGGGCCCTCATCGTGCATAGGCCTCTTGCCTCTGTCTTGAAACTGTACCTGTGCTGATGTCGAAGGCGAGACCCCTTCCACACCATGTGGAGATAGTACTCGCGCTGCTGATGAAGTCAACGAGACCCCTTCCACCCCGGGTGGAGATAGTACTCGTCGTGTTGCTGCAAATAAGGCTCTGTGGCCTCGCTGATATGTCACATACACTAGAGCACTAATATGCTCAGTCTCAGGAATATCAAACTGGTGTGAAGGCTCTCCCTCATCATGAACTACCTCGGGAGGCGGCTGTAGCACTGCAAAGAAGTCACGGGAGATGAACTCATCCCATGTGATGCCCTGCTGTGCGAGCTGATGTACCACCATGATTTTGATCAGCGCGTAATGATATATGTTGTTATGCTGCTGTGCTGGGGTCTTCTTCTGTACAAGAAACTTCATCCACTCTATGTTACGGTACATAAAATATGGAATGCTCATCAACCGCACTCTCGTGAAGTGCATCAATAGCCGGATGTGATATGCATACAAGCGTGAAAAGTGCCCTTCACAACTGAAATAACGAATGATGAGTTTCATCAATGGTGCATACTCGTCCTTCAGAAATCGGAATGGAAATACCCTGCTCAGCTACCTCATATATCCAGGTCTGATATATGGCTCGTAATAGGCTCTATCCAACTGCTGCCGCTTATTCCACTATTCCCCGATGTTTGGTATCCCAGTCGCCTCTGAGATGGTCTCTAGTGACAAAGTAAAACCCACCCCAGCAAGGTTTACACGACCGTTATGCAAATGTAAGACAAATAGGCGAGCTAACTCATGATGATGCTGAGTTTGGGAAATCATCTGACAATAATGGAAACATGACTGACGCTGAAAACAATCCATTGCAAGCGGGCAAGCCTGCAATTGGGTCAAAGAAGTGGGCTCCTCCCTGACATGCCTGCCACTTTTGTGGGACCTCCTTGGCGCATTAACCTCTGTAGATGAATCACTGTCCTGCTCATACCCCTGCTCATAAGGTGAATCTGTCTCTGACATGATGCTGAAATGTGTTTGTCAACTATATGCTTGGCTGGTTAGAAAATGAGCAAATTGGTGTATGTTTCAATGTCACATGTGCCACATAAAATGGAGACGCTACTAAGAAGTGTCAAAGTGAACACAATGGACTGTCAAGTGGCTTTGGAAAAGACACACGACTTACTCATTGCTTTGAAAAATGTTGAGATTACACACCTTTACAAATGGTATGGGAAAGGGTGATAGTAATGAGATTTGCAATGTGATAGACATAAGAGTTATTCAAAAGGAAAAAGTACAGTCAAAGACATGAAAACAACCATTGAAGCTTATGGAAAACTTGAAATTTGATCAATGGAAGGGAAAGAGGTAACAAGTAGGGTTTGGGATTTCACATGGGAACAAAATGGTATTAGGGATATGGGGATAGTGAATATGAGACTGTGGGACTGTGGGACTGTTCTATAACAGAAATGATAAGCAGTGAGACAATGATATGGTAATAACAGTGACAGCAATGATGGAATAGGAGGGAGACCATGAGGCTGTGGTGTATAATAAGCAGTGACACCAATGACAGTAGATGGCAAGAGCATATATGTCAATAACATAAGATTTGAAACACCAATTTGCACGTTTTGAAAGACCTCCCTTTAAACCCTTGGAGCAATTTTCTTTCACCATTCAAACACCAAAATCTTCACTTCTAAACACCATATCACATCCAAAAAACATTTGGCAGGCGTTAACACACTTACTTAGAGCTTGGAAGATTGTTTGTAATTGAAAAATCACCAAACGTTGATGAGTTTGAGCTGGAGGGCTCAACGCGCCGCGCGCACTCCCAGTGCGCTGCGCCCACACAAAAATAAACTGACAAACTACGCCCAGTGCGCCGCGCGCATTCTATGCACCGCGCCCTCCTTTGTATGCGCCGCGCACAAACTTTCAACACACAGTCACGGCCCTTCAACACTGAAATTCGCTCTTCAACCTCCAAATTCGGCTTTGCTCTGAAAATTTGTGAATGTAATTTGACAAAAATGATTTACATAGCCTTGGAACATATCTTGGAAGAGTTGGTTTTAATTTTTACTTCCTCCACAACCCACTTTGTAATTTTTTTCCTTTGGAACTTTATCATTTCATTGAACTTCTGTCTTTTGGCTTTTTACTGATTTTCTGAGTTTGGACTGATGAAATGATTTTGATTTTTTGCAGGGATGTTGGCATTTGGACTTCGGCAAAGACCAGAGGCTGCATTGAAATTTTTATGGTGGAAAAAATACATGATTATTACAAAAAATGAATTCGACGATTTCTTATTCAAAACAGAGTTTTGAACAAGAAATGTCCTCAAATGTGTTTGATGATGAAAATTTAAACTAAGAACCTTTTCGAAAACCATCCTCATGGCTTGTGGGAATTTATTAAACATACCAAAAGACTGAACCCTAGACTCTAAAACTAAAAGACTCTTGTTGACCAAAATAATCATTTATGACCATGAATGACGTGAACTGAACTTCGATAAATTTTGCGGAGTTTTAATTAGCCCAGCAGGTACAAGCATGAGGGAATACAAGAAGACCAAACCCTTTCGTCAGTCAATGGCATGCCCCTAGCGAAATGCAATGAAGTGAAGTGAGAAAGACACCTAAAAATGATATGCAAAAAGCGAAATGATCTCTGACGGAGGGCTGTAAGGACCGACTCTAACACAACGTGCAATTGGATATATTTTATGATGAAGAGAAGATTACCTTGCCTCCTCACGGTTTGGGGATGGACCTTGAGTTCGAAGCAGAATTATTGTGCTCCACATGAGCGATCGACCCAATCCACTTCCAATATCAATACTTGCACACAATAATAAACATATAACGATGAAAAATGATCTTCCTTGAAATATTTTTAGATAAACAATGATATAATGATAAACCAATCACAAAATTTGAAACACGATCATGTAAGGGAGAGATCATAGATCTTCATTAATCTCAAAAACATGATACAACGCTTTTATACCTTTGGTTTAGCATCTCCTCTCCGCATTCCGGCAGAGTTTCCACACTGTATGTGATAGATGAGTATGAAGAGCACTCACATATAAACTAAGATCTCACAAGCTCTCAATGTGGTAGCAAGATAGCAACAAAGGATCAATATCTTATCGTGATAGAAGTGTACCTCTCCAAAACTAGCTCTCCCAAAACAGAAGAGCTATCACCCTATAGATTGGATACTCTCCTCCCCACCCTTTCCTCTTGGTGATATTATATATGCTAATTCCATCGTTTGGGAGAATGTATCTCGACACCTAGGGGCTTGAGAAGTTAGGAAACTTCTGCAATAATGGACCCCTATCGAACTCATACACAAGTGGATCAAGTTGATCTTCTTGGGAATGGGAAAATATAGAAACCTTTTTCACAATTATGATATTTTTCTCAATTATCTCAATTATCAAATAATTATTATCTCATAATTATAACATTTTGGCAAAATAATTATGAGAAATTTCTCAATTATGTAATTTCACGCTTTTAACATGGGATAAATCTCACATAAGTAAAAGAAAAGGTGAAAAGGGATTCATTTTAGCCAAACAAATGAGGTAAGTTGATATTGGGTTTCTCTTTCTATAATGGAGTGGAAAATAGGGTTATAATTTTTATGCAGAATTATGGATTACGGATAAAACATTCTTCCCTAAATGTGGTGCGCATTTAGAACAACTGATTAAATACTTTGCAACTAATTTTCCTAACAGTAAATAGACACACAGAATATATCAAGAAACTTACTTTAAGTCTAAGCACTTCCAATTCTCCTTCTGTCGCTCTTTTTGTAGCTTCAAATCCAAGATAGATCGCCAAAATATTTCCTGCAAGAATTAACACTAAATAGCAAAGAGATTCCAATATACAAATGCCTATTCAAGTTATTCAGTTAAATAAATGAAACATGAACCATATACATCAGATGAGAATCCATAATATGAAAGACAAAAGCTTATACGGATACATATGTGGGAAAATAAGCAGCAATATTTATTAATGGATAGAAGGTTAGGTTACAACTAGCAATTGATTTTATGTCACCAACTCCTGCATCATCCCAGCCTCATCACACTGAACATCTTTCCAGCATCATATCACTCAAATCAAATCCTCAATTGAAATTCCACCAACATTTCTGTACTCCATTTCTTCCTTCTCAAGCACTAGGAACTATGCTCAATTTATAGATGAGATGAAGGTAGTTTCACAATCAATGACTTTCTAATAATAGGCAAGACATGTTCCCAAGCTCAGAGGTGTAAAATGGACACATGGATTCAAAGTTTGACACATATGCACTCTTCTAGAAGGCACTGGCCAAGTGGAGATTCCATAACAATGAGAATTTCACTCCCAATTTGACCAACGCATCCTTGAGTGTCGAGAAGTGCTTTGCAAAGCACCCTTGAATGGAGGTAGCTACATATGCAAAGTAGTTAGTCCCTTGAGAGATTGTGTTGGTGAGCTCATAGGTGATATAACATGTAATTCAAATCTTGGAAACCTTGCAATGGAAGTCATGGATGATTTGTTCTTGTTCTTTGTCTTAGGGCATGTAGCAACTGAAATGATAGGGAATGATAGACCCTATTCATCGATTCTGAGGATGATGTCCAGTTTAACTAGGTCATTGGGAATGGTGCCCAAATTGACCTATAACAATAATAAATGCCCCCTAATGTATGAGGTTAGAATGAGAATTTTATGGCCAAAACACATTACGATCAAAATCAGAGGTCAAAGTGGTAGTAGGGAAATAAAGCCAAGGATGTGAATCGGAAGAAAATGGAGCTGAAGTCTCAATAATGTTGATAACATCTCCAGGGCGGGCATATTCATCATTTGGTCATAAGAGAATATTGAACATGGCCACCAAAACATACATTGCAGATCCATGATAGAAAGTGCTAGAACATGTCCATGACATACATACACAGTGGATCCATGTGACTCAATGAAAATAGCATAGCCACTAAGAAATAAAATCGTGGATATATGCCACAGTATTCATCAGTAGGAATATAGACATATGACAGACAGAGAAGTGTCTTAGATAGCCCTCAAAGTACATAAATGGTACATAACTTCAATGCAACCTGGGAAGGATGCCATATAAGAGTGAGATGTCCCTAACCCAAGGTTTTCGACATAACCTCGATGGTATGAATCTACACATGTGAATATATGAGCTGAATTTGAGCAATGGTAGAGACTGACTGATTACTAGCCAATGAGGTAAACCAGTAACAGATGTGAGGGAATCCACCAATGAGGAAAATGGAACCCAAGGTACCTATTATAGTCCACTAAGTGTGAATAGATGAGTTGATGTCGAACACTAGTGAACTCGACCAATCGAGAGCAAATGATGTAAACCCATTTTCGATTGCGAGAAAGCCTAACACTGAGGTCTGTAAGCTCCAAGGTACTACCGGTTCCTAGATCAAACTCCTAGATAATGAGCTGAAGTTAACAGGAGAAGATTCGTCAAAGGAGGGCTTTAATGTATCCCCCATCAATCTACACGGAACATACAAGGATGGTGTGATGTATGGATGAAATCGTTAAGCAATGAAGTACACTTGACAGAGGGATGGATGACTCAAAAAGGTCAACATGCTACTGTAGATGGCCCATTAGGGTAATTTTGAGATCTAAAATTGGACTCCTAAGGAAATTATAAAATAATAGTGGAAATAATAAAATAATATTAGATTACATTATCAAATTTTAGAGGGAAAAAAGAAAAAAATACTTTTTCAACTCGTATCTTATGGGTTTACTTAAATTTCGAGCGGGAATAATAGTTAGATGAATAATTTGGTTCCTCATCCAAGGAGCACACAGGTGGAAGATCCCTCATCTACCAGAGTGCGACGGGTATTTTTCAGGGAAACTCACACGATAATCTGGAAATTGATTTGATGGGAAAGACAAAGGGTGACTTTCTCGACATTGAAAGCGATGACTCCAAAGTCAGCTAAGTCAACTCCACCAATGGAATACAATAAGTCTTTGCATTGTTGAGGAAATTTTTGAAAAACCTCTAAGGCAGAAATGGCACATGGTGCTTGGGAAATATCTTCAACAATACTATAATGTTGAGCATCCCTAGCAGAAGGGTTGTGTGTTGTCTTACGTAAAACACCATTGGGGGGGGGATAGACAAGCTCCATAAGATTATCTAGAATGAGAGGTCTAGTGGAACTATGTGGAGCTGGTGAGTCCTTGGAAGGTGAAATCGACTCAGGTACATCATAGTACTTAGCTCATGTGGTCATGTTGACATCTTCCTTGCACATAAAGACGATTGAACTGTCAGAGGGATGGGAAGGTGACCCCTCATTTCCCCCTTGTGGAGGTCAAGAAGGTTGAGAAATCATTTTTTGTTGGGGTTGTGCATGGAATGGATGAGTTAAAACAACAGGTTGCTGAGTAGATGGTGGTGTAAGAAGCCTATGGACTTCATCCATTCGAGGACACTCATCAGTATGGTGATCACCTTGAAAAATTTTATAGGGAAAATGACCTTCTGATGACGCTCATTGGTGCCCCCTCCTGAATCTTATTATTTATTTGAGACTCCCAAGTAGTTTTATTCTGTTGTTTATTTCTCTTATTGTTCTTTTTATTATTACCACCAGTTTGAGCATTTTTCTTTGGTTGAGTGGACTTCACCATAATAAAATTGGTGGACTGCTCAGGAGGGGGGGCTTTAGCAGAGTCAGATGCACTTGTTGGGGCTTTAGATATTACAATAAATTTCCCAATATGAGTAACAAGTTGGCTCATGGGATCGGAAACTGACCAATCATGCCATCGGCATGTGGGCCAGGCATGTTTAGCTGAGTCGATGGAAGGCCTAGGGGCATTGGGAAATACTTCGTATAGCATACCTGACTACGAATATATGAGATCCAATTGTTGGGAAGCTAAAATATATTTCTCCTCAGTAACGACTCAAAACATGGACACATAGTTGGAAATTTTAGGTCAGATAGATCAAATGAACCATTTACGTAAAACATCATTAGGTAACTTGGTTGTCACTAACCTCTTGCAATGATGTCACTCATGAATGTGATCACAGATAGCATGGAATCATATTTTTTAAAGTTGTACAAAAGGTCAGAGTCGAGATCATAAAAATTTGTTAACTGGAAATTCGTCATGAATGTTTTAGCTAACAAAGAAAAATCATCGTAGGATGCAGTGTCTAACTCGATGTACCATTCGGCATCATCCCCAGTTAAAGCTCTTTGGAACAAGCGAAGTTTGACATAATCATCCACCAACAAATTAGATGAACACCATATATGGTAGGTGGTGATATGGGTGGATGGATTCTCCCTAGGCTTCCCTTCAAACTTGGGAATATCATATGGTAATTTGGCGGGCATCGGTGACCACCAAGGATCATGATGGATGGAGTCATTAGTCAATTTAGCAAGATGTGGTAAATCAATATAGGATAGAAATGGATTATGAATTTGACTAAATGGGTCATAGGTAGGATAATCCCCTTACCAACCTTGGGGTCCCCCCATAAATGGATTCGATGAATGCATTTGTTGGTGGTGAAAAGGATTCACCCCAAAAAATGGTTATTTCATGCTAGCGTAACTGGTATATGGATGCTGACCCCCAGGGTAAAAACCTCTAGAGAGAAATAGACCTCCAAAATCATGACTAATAATGAGTTTTTACCCAGGGTGAAAAGAAGGACTAGACTGTGTAGTAGGACCGACATAAGGGGAATGACCTAGGTAAGACACAGAACTGGAAGCAGGGTTACCCCTAGGTAAACTAGCACCTCCAGTAAAAATATTTGTAGGTGGAACCCCTCCAAAGAGCGAACTATGCCAAGCTTTCAACATACTAGAAGCTACATTGCCCCTAGGCTGACTAAGGACAACTGGTGATCCACCCAACGTATCTCGGAAGTAACCATGCCTAACTAAGGAACAAAAATGGTTGATTGATAAAATGACGGTGTGTAAATTCCTGGACCTACTGGTTGAATAGGTTGGAGTGATGTATCTGGCATAGAGGATGGTGTGGGCAGAGAAACATTTGGGAAAGTAGTGGGAGCCATAGATGCGACTAGTGGAATGCCCCAGGAATAAGTGAGAGGCATGGATGGAGGAGAAGGAATAGCCACATTAAGATGTGGCAGCATTGTCATGGAAGTCAAGGGTGTTGATGCAGTTGGTAATAAATTCTCAGACTCCACCGTAGGCTAAATGGTATATAAATGCACGTAAGTCTAAGCCAGTGTAGAACCATCAGGATTCAGCCGCAGTAAGGTAGGCCCTAAAGGATCAATTAAAGGTGGATTGGCAATAGCATCAGAGTCATCCGCAAAAGTCTCAATAGAAGCCAGATCACTATCAATGGGGCGAGACATAGATTCCAACACTATATGATGTTCTAAGTCGCGAGTGTCGACAGACACTCTCTGTGCAGGATAAATAAGTCCACTTCGTTCAGGAAGTAAACCATGAATACGCCGTGAATATCGATGAACAAATTGAGCGAGGGTGATGATAAATAAAACACAATTAATTTAGTTCAAACACCCTAAGGCCAAACTGTGGACTCGGACCAAACAACACACTCTAGAAACGTCCTAAAAGAGAGCACACAAAAACATAATACAAAGAAGCTCACGGTGGAACAGTTATACTAGCGACTTACTTCCCATCCCTTTTAGCTGTGAACTCGGTACAAGTTCCCCCACAATTGGAACACCCCCCGAGAGGACTAAGAGATTTAACTAATATTCATCCCAGGTATAGAGAGGATGACCTCGACCCTGCACCTGTGTATGATCCCTAGAAAGAAATGCCATTATGGTCACCATGTACAATAACACAACTTAGGGGGAAAATCAGAGGAAAAACCAACATGCAAGGGAAGGAAACTTAAACCCAAAAGGAGCTAAGACCGAAACCACCCTTGAAAGTTACCTCCCAAGTGTTCCCAAAGTGATAAACATTGTTTTTATGCATGCCAATTCCAATATATCGTGCCACCCGAAACTAAGTGAAATGGATCATGTCACCCTGCTTAGCCCAAGGGTGACCTCATGCTTAACCATTTTGTGAGGAGGGCTTCCCAGTTCGCACTACTTCAAATGGATTTTTACTCCCTACCGCAAGCTGCTAAGTTAATTTTGTGGTCTTGGAGCAGTTAACTCACACTCTTATCTCCAAGACCCTAGACTAAGCTAGTGTTGGTGTACTACTAGTAAAAATGAAGGGCAAATCTAGTTACTTATATTATCATGTTAATTTTAGTGACTTTTGTTTACACAAGCAGGAAGTGTCGTGAAAATGAAATGTTGTGTAGGATTCTTAGGTAGTCACCCTAATGCAACTATATGCAGTTTTTCATTTTCAATTCAATGAATGCTAGCTATGAGAGGGAAAGATATTATCTAACACACCAATGCCTCCTAATATGCACTTTTCACTAAATCTTCCTGAATGAAAAATATCAACAAAAATCAAACCGAGAAAGAGACCAAAACAAGTCTCCCAAGCAAGAACACAAATCACTCCAAAATATAAACAAATAGGGAAACAAATCCCAATCAAAAACACTCAAAGAAATCAAAAACGAAATCCAAAGTGGAAACAAAATATGGCAATGTCAATCAAGCTAGGGCTGCAACACAATGGCTCCACCAGGGCCAATGTTCTACAAAGGAATAAAGTGAACCCTAGAGGAAAATATGCCTAAACAAGATATTAAATAAAGTGATACAATGTGACAAAACACTTTCAAAAGAACTTGATCAGATGACAGCTGCACGACCAGTCATAACACCACTGTTTGTGACAAAAATGACCAAAATATCAAAGATATCACTCAGCAAGAAAGGATGAGAATGAAAAACAATCTCAAAATTTGAATGTGAAGTGTAGATCAAATCCAAAAAAATTCTGAACACAGGAAATCGAAACTGATAATAAATTCAAGATATCACACTCAAAACTAATCCAAAGCCTTCAATCAAAAACTCAAGAAGAAAATCAACCAACGATAAACAAATAATAGCTTGAACAAACTAATCTAGATAGATCATATCGGGATCATAAAATAGTTGATCAACTACATCAAACCATGGATCCAAGTATGTTTTCAACAGATCTAAAAAGAACAAGAAGCTTGATGTCTAATGGCAGAGATCAAGTGCTCTAAATAGGCACTTATCCAACCAAAATAAAACTAATAAAAAGAACATATATGGACCAGATCCAGAAAGTAAACAATAGGCCTAGACTACTCAAATACAGAAACAAAGATTTAAGACTAAAATTCGAGGGTTTCAGAAGGCTAAAAGCCTCAGTCGCGGGCACAGAATGGCCTGGGAGCAGCTACCCATGGGCATAGGCTTGCCAGCTAGCGTCTAAGGGTTTCTCGGTCATGGGCAAAGCCTTACAAGGCTATGGCTAGTGTTCAAAAGATGAAATTCCCTATTTCATCATGAAATCACCAACAAAGAATCAAATTACAAAGGTAATAACCCTGAAAAATAGCTGAAAAAGTCACAAAAATATGAGGAAGCTCAAAAAATCATAAACAAGAGGATTCGATCAGGATCGAAGGAAAATCAGACAAGAAATTAAGTGTGCTCTCATTGAAAGTTCCAGTTTTGTTGCAATCAAAATTGCAAGGAATTGTTTCTTTTTGATCTAGTGTCTGATATATCACCAGACAGACACAAGCACAAATAAGAAGATATACAAGATTCCCAATCCTGCATGATTCACAAGTAGCATGCAATTGGATCTATGCTATGAGGAAGGGAAGAGTACCTTTCCTCCTCGCAGTTTGGGGACAGATCTTGAGTTCGAAGCAGAATTATTGCACTCCACACAAGTGATCTACCCGATTTGCTTGAAATCTCAATACCTGCACACAATCACAAACATACAAGGATGAAAATGATCTTCCTCGGAATATTGTTAGATAAAAAATTATATAATTATAAACTAATCACAAAATATGAAACACGATCATGTAAGGGAGAAAAAATAGATCTTCATTAATCTCAAAAACATGATACAATGCTTCTACACCTTAGATCCAGCGTCTCTTCTCCACAATCTGGAAGAGTTTCCCCACTAGGTGTGATAGATGACTATGAAGAGCACTCACATAGAAACTAAGACCTCACAAGCTCTCAATGTGGTAGAAAGATAGCAGCAAAGTATCAAGTTCTTAGCGCGACAACAGTATGGCTCTCCAAAAATGGCTCTCCCAAAATGGCAAATCTCTCGCCCTATAGTATTGATACTCTCCTCCCCACCCTTTAGTCTTGGTGAGATTATATAGGCTCATTCCATCCTCTGCGAGAATGTATCTACACACCTAGGGGCTTGAGAAGTTTGGAAACTTCTACAATAATGGACCCCTAGCCAACTCATACACAAGTGGGTCAAGTTGATCTCCTACGGAATGGGAAACCCTAGAAACTTTTTTCACAATTATGCAATTTTTATCAATTATCTCAATTATGAAATAATTATTTTCTCATAATTATAATATATTGGAAAAAAAATTATGAGAAATTGCTCAATTATGTAATTTCACCCTTTTAACATGGGATAAATCTCACATAAGTAAAAGAAAAGGTGAAAAGGGATGCATTTTAGCCAAACAACTGAGGTAAGTTGATATCGGGTTTCTCTCACTATAATGGAGTGGAAAATAGGGTTATAACAAAAAGGTAAAAAACTGACTGAGTTATGCTCCATAGAATTTTTCTACTAACTGTCCTACAATTCGCACTTCTCTACAATCTGTTCTACAAATCCCAGCTTTTGTGGCCATGTGGAGTGATAAATTCACCCCGCGCTGATGATATTCTCGCCATGCCGGGGGAAAATTTTTGCTTCATTAATTTGAATTGGTCGGCCTTTAACTGCATAAAAATGCACCAAGTGGCTTAGCCACCGCTGTCGGATTCGAAGTTTGAATAACGTTTCCGCCGGTTTACAGATTCTAGTTGAGTGATCGTGTGTTGAGCGTTGTGGTTTTGGGTTAGTGGGAACCCTGCCCAAGGCAATTTCCGCTCCCCTCCGCGTTAACCCACACTATGGCACAACATTTTTTGTGGAATATGTGATCACCGTCGAACTTAACCGTCGTGTTCCAAACCTCCCGCTCCATAAACTTTGGCATAAGGATAATGTCATATATTTTGACGGCGTATTAAAAATTTCCCATCCACCAATTGAATGTATGGTATTAACTTTGGATTATCGCATAACATAAAGTTTTGTATATGTGTAATACATTCCCGTCAGACTTTGGTTTAACACATATCATTATATGGTTTTAATTTGATATCATTCCACTGTTGTGACATGGTTTAATACTTTGGTGTATACAATAAGGTTGGGGTCAGGGTTAACCTCGGACACCTAGTTACCCACCATGTTGCATGGGGTGGGTGGATTGGGAGTTAGGGGTTAACCCCGGTCCCGAGCCCCCATTACAACCCTCCAAAACTTTAAATAAGTAATGCACCTATAGGTTAATAAGAACCAGCATAGCCTAACTGGTGGAAGGCTTGGCTAGTAGGCATGAGGTCTCAGTTTCGATTCCTTTGGAGGAAGCTCGTCCTCATAACAAAAAAATTCACTAATGAGTGGAGGCCTCGTGGAAACCACTGATTGGCCCACGTGGCACTCCCTCATGTAGCCACCTAAAAAATACCATAAATAAATCAAAACAAACCAAATTCGAGCCAATCACATCGTGACAAGTGGAAGTAAATGAATGGTCCATAAAATACACTGTGAAACCTAGTTAGATTCCCAGTCAAGATAAGGATTACTGACTGGGTGTACCTGCAACCTGTTTCCCAAAAATTTTATGCTTTTCCCAAATCAATCAGAATGTGATATTAGGAGCATATGATGTCATATTTGAGTGAAACGCGTTGCGTTGGACTCAGGGCAATGATGTCTTTGTTTTGGCGCTGGTTTCAAGCCAATCAGACCAATTTGAATTTTGAAAATTAAATTGATCCACCAGATCATTCCTCCCCACTGGAATCTTTTGGACCTCCAAAATATCATTATCAAACAAAAAATTATCCTCGTCATCTACAGTCACCCCCACACTTCCCATCTCATCCCTGCATTGGATGAACATCGTGAGGTAATTGGGCATACTGTCGCCTTTCTCCATTTTTATGTTCCTGAGTTTATCCTTGAGTGCCAACTTCCTCTGGTCGCTCTTACTTTGGAATAATTATGTCAACGCTTTCCACATAAAGAATGGAGAAGCCTTACCATGAAGGCTGGACACTATGTGATCCTTTACACCTTCCAACAGAATTGTTCGACACTTTGTTGTCTTCTTTTGCCATGCGACAAGTTTTGGAATTTCTGCATCTATAAACTCCTTCAACCCATTGTCATCCAGCACCACCTCCATCCTGTCGTTCCATGCAATATAATTCGAGTTGCCCTCAAGGGCATACTCCAATTCCAATCCGTTGAAAGACATCTCAACTTCGACACCAAGAAAACACTGCTACAAATTCGAATTCCACCAGCACAAAACTCAACCGCTTCAATGTTTTTCAATTGCTCCAATGATCAATATCGCTCCTGGTAGAGTTGGTATCTTCATCCCTCCATCAGAGATCAAATTTATCTTGTTGCATTTCATTTTAGGTGTCTCACTCATTTTGGTCAGCTGCATTCCATTAGGAGCATGGATCATCTGACGGTAGGGGTTTGTCACTCATATCTCTCATATCTTATACCTGCTGGCCTATTTCTGTTCATTAAAATCATGTACAGTCATGTTTGGTCTCAATGTTGGCAAAGAGTCATTTTAGGGTTTTTAGTCTCATTAGGTCTAGGGTTTAGTTAATCAGGTCTCAAAATGCCTAATAATGGTCAGCAGGCACATGAGAGAAGCTTCAAATAAGGTTTTAGTGAAAAAATTTCATCATCATAATGCTTAATAATGATTTTTCTTCAAAACTCTGTTTTGAAGGAAAACAGTCTATTTCATCTTTATGTAATAAATGCAATGTAATTTTCAAGTTTTTCAGTTGTAATAATGCTCCATGCGCAACCCTGGTCGCCTTTGCCAAAGCTCCATGCCATTCATTCCCCTGCGAGACAGACAGAGAAGCTCATTATTCAGTCCAAAAGCAAAAAGGAAACAAAACAGAGTTTTTAAAGTGAAATGTCAAAGTTTACAAAATTATAAAGTGGGTTTTTCAAATGAAAAATTTAAATCCTTGGCATATAATATATTTTCAAGTTTAAACTTCATTTGTGTGCCAAGAGACAGCAGTGAGCCAAGGAGAACCCGTGAGGAGTGAAGGAAGAAGTTTGGAGGTCGGATTGTGTTGAAATTGCAGAGTGCGGCGCATTGGGCAGCCGGCGCGACGCATCGGGCAAGCGCGGCACATAGGGTTGTTCCCCTGTGTGTAGTTTTGTCCCTGCGCGGTGCATTGGAAGGGCGCAGCGCACTGGGTTGGTTGCGCGGCGCACTGGGTTGGTTGTGCAACGCATTGGACTGGAACACAAGTTTTTTGCCATTCTTTTCAATCATCAAAATTTTCTCGGTCTCTCCTTGTTCAAGTAATCAAAGTCACTTCTCCATTGCTCTTAACAAGTGTTTGGTGTTGATATGAGAATTTAAATGCAAAAAACTCAAACCGAATTTTCTTGTTTAAGAATGCTCCTAGGATTTTGAAATTGATTTTGGTGTCAAATATTTACATTTCCCTTACCTCCTTTTTCCCCTCCTCACTATTTATTTGCTCACCACAGTCCCCATTCCCCTATCTCTTGACATCCCAATTCAATCATCCTTATCCCATTCCCATTGTCCCCTTACCACTTGTAAATTTCCCTCAAATCCCAAGTTATCCCAAAAAAGTTAAGTGGTAGTCCCAACACACAGATTTCAAGTGGCAAACTCACAATTTCACTTGATTATAGCCCATCATTTTCATTGCCCTATTCCTCCATATTCCCTCCCATTTGACACATATTTGGAAATCCAATCAAAAACACAAAAATTCTCATACAAGACAACATAGACCTTGCATAGACCTTGGACATCATGGAGACAGATACCGATACATCTTATGACCGAGACAGTGATTCCACCACTGAACTACATGCACCTAGAAGGCCTCATAAGAGTGGCAGACATGTGAGAGAGGAGCCCACTTCATTGGCTGAGTTACATGCCTATCCACTTGCCATGGCATGTTTCCAACAACAGTCTTGTTACCAATTTTTTGAAATGGTTGCTAGGGTCCATCATCATCAAGAGTTGGCCTGGTTGTTTGTATTGCATTTACATGATGGTCAAGTCACCCTTGCCGGTGTGACTTTCACTTTAACACTAGAAACTATCTCTCAAGCAACCAGAATACCCAATGTTGGAGAATAATGGAACAAAAGACAGTAGGTTGACAGAGTGCATTATGAACCATATATCAGGCCTAGCTTTGTGAAACAACTCAGCAGGGTGTTTCCTTTCCAGTTCCTAAAGGATTCCTATGCTCCTCTCATGAAACTTATTATCAGATATTTCAGTTGTGAGGGTCGGTTTTCACGTCTCTATGCCTGTCATATCAGGTTATTGATGCATTTTACCAGGGTGAGGATGATGAACCTCCCTTATTTCATGTGCCGGAATATTGAGAGAATGACCACTCTCATGCAAAGGAAAACTCCTGAGCAGCAGTACAACAGTATTTATCACTACTTACTCATTAAGATTGTGGTTGTGCATCAGCTCGGCTTGCAGGTTATTTCATGGGAGGATTTCATTTCTAATGATTTCTTCACAGCTCCTCAGATTCCTCCGGAGGTTTTTCATGATGCAGGTGAACCTTCATATCAGCATGGAGGTCAGGAAACAGAGACTACTAGTGTGCCGATGTATGTCACTTATTAGAGAGGCACTAGAGGATTATTTGCAACAGCCCGGCGAGTATTATCTCAACCTAGGGTGGAAGGGGTCTCACTTCCATCATCAGCAGCACAGGGGTAAGAGGCCCATGCAGGATGAGGGGCCTTCAGGAGGCCAAGATACAGGTTTCATACTCATTGATGAGGATTCTAGCTCACCAAGCTCAAAGTTGAGGGAGCCTATTCAGGAGCAGAAAGCGGAGATAGACACTTTTTCCGTCAAGTTGCAAAGAGCCCAATGGATTATAAACTACCTTGAGTAGCAGAAAAAATAGTTGGAAGATCAGCAAACTATCATGGAGTTGCAAAATATCCGTGAGAATCGGCAAGCTACCCAAAGAAGCCAAACCGAGATGACATCCATTGAGCAAGAGATTGAGGCTGATCGAGAAAATTGGCTTGAGAGGGTCAATATTCATTTGGAGAAGTTGTTGGAGAAGGCCAACATGGAAAATAACATGCTAAGGCACATGAAGAATCATTATTGGGCGAGGAATCATGTTTGCAAGGCACGAATCAAGATCCTGAAGGCAAAGCTAAAGAGGGCATTAAAGCGTCACAAAAGGCATGATAGACTCCAAATTTTGGCCGAAGCTTCTTTGGCTCAGCATAGCACTTGATGGTGGACATTCAGCCCAAATTTCAAGAAATTTGGGAAACATTTTTTCAATTTTGAATTTTTTGGCCTTAACACAGATTTTCCTGCTCGACGCATCGCGTCACTTGGTGCGCTCTTATAATTGGAAGCTTCTCTTGGGTAAAACTTGATATTTCTAGATTTTTCATGAAAGGTTATGCATTCCTACCCATTACCTAAATATTTTGACAAGTTTTGGGTTGCCGGAAGGGTCAAAAACACCCTAAAAATGACCTTTCTGCCTCTTTTTGGACACACAGGAAGCAGTGTTGGGAAAACTCATTTTTTGAGGGGAAAATGGAAACCAAATTCAAAAATTCCACTTGTGTTGAAAATTAGACAGGCATATATTTCCAACGAGCTATCCTACACTCAATTTGGACTCCGGGAAGGCCTTCAAAATCGGCTCCAAATTAGCGCGATGCATAGAGATTTCAAGTGCGGCACATTGGGAATTTTGGCCTAATTTTCACTCAGTGACTCAGTTTTTCGCCTAGTTTTGGAAAGTTTGACTTTTTTGTCTCCAAATTTAAAGATATTGATTTAATTTGATGTAATTTCATGGCCTTGATGTAATTTTGGCACATTTTTACTCATGCAAGTAGATTCATTCACCAAAAAGTGAAATGTAACTGAATGTATCATTTCCATATCTTATAGAGGCAAGCTGTTCCACTGCCTATTTTCCAGTTCTTCGTTCAGATCTTGTTGAAACAGCTCCTAAACTAGTGAGCTCAACCCCTAGAGGCATGGGGATGAGTTATGCTTTTCTATATCTTGTAGTTCTTCAGTCATTTTCAGGGTTGGACACTTCAGATTGCTTTGGGCTCCATTGTACATTTCATCTCTGCATTTTGGCAAAGGAATAGACCGGGATTTGTAGCACTCTTTGGGATCCATGTGGCTCTATGTTTTGATGGTGTTTTTTTCTCTGTTATTGCAAGTCTATTGATGTTTCATGTGTATCATTTCCCTTCTCCTTTCTTCTTAAGTTAAACAAACAAGTATTAAAGGTGGAATTCATTAGATTTGCAGTGCTCTGCCTTGAGTTTTGTTTAATTTTCTATGTTTTCAACTATCTAAAGAGGATTCCTGAAAGCCTCTTTCCCTCTTAAACTCCTCCCCGGTCTGAGCTATCCATTTAATTCAATTTGAAGCATCAAAACAATTGCCTTTCTTGCCCCATTCAGCCCTTTGCAAAACTGATCATTTCCCGGACCCAAAATCTGCCTTTCCCTTTGATTCCAAAAAAAACCCCCAAAATCAAATCAAACTCTTTTACATATATACCTAACCTAAAATCAGCCTTTATTTCAAGTCATCTCAAGCCTCACTGATTATTTTTTCTGAGATTGACCCGGCGAGAGCCCTCTCCCGATCTGGTAGGGCTAGCTACTAGATTAAGCGTGGTTTGATGTTACCCTAGACTCTACCTTCCTTCAGCCTGAGGTAGATTTAGGCTGTAACATAGTGGCGACCATACTGGGGAACACAAAATGGTTTGCTTGTTAGTGTTATTCATTTTATAAGCTACAGACGGAGCCTGAAGTTATGCCAGGTAGCCTTCGAAACGCTCTTGCTTTGCATTAGTGAAAGTAGACAAACGCGGCTTTAGTCAATCTCCAGTCTAGTTTGTAAACGTAACATCTGACTTGTAAACTACCCCAGTACATCAGATCATTCTAGACTTTTGGATGATGAGTTTAGAATTTGATAGGTTGAACAAGTTGGTTTTTTCCCTTTGATTTTTGAAAATAATTCAACACACTGGCTTCCAGACGACATACCAGAGAAAATCTGGATCCCAATCCACCTCCTTTGTATGAAAACACCAATCTTATTTCAAGAATCCTTCGTCGAGAAAGTCCTGTGATTCCTGTGTTCAAATCTCATTCATGTCCCATTGTTTTTGAGTATCTTAAAGATCTTGAGTTTGATGAACAATTTGAGTTGTCATTGTTTGAGACTAAGTATGAAAGTGCTATTGATTCTACTGTCCTAAATCCAGATTTTATCAAATATCTTGAAATTGAACAGCCTAATAGATCCATTGACAGTTACATTTTGAATATTCAGAATTCTATTGTGGCAACAAACATCCCTGAATTCATAGAGTCTGCATATGCAACTCTTGGGTCATCAACAGTTACATCTAGTTCACAAATTCCTACCAAGTCTCCTTTCATTCCTACCATTTCCGTGCAACCATCTATCTCTGATCAAAAATCTGCAGTAGTATCACCTCCATCCACACCACATACACCTCATACATCAACTGCTCCGACTCCTCCTATATTCCCAAACCCAGTTGTAAATCCACCCAGAGCAATGGCTGCCCGATTTGCACCTCTCGTGTTGCCTCAAAACTTAGATGACATGCCCGCATATTATCAAAGAAAAATTCCATTGTTTGATGGCACTCCTCAAAGTTTTACTGCTCAGCAACATGTGCATAGGATGGAAAATTTCTTTGACCTTCATGAGATTGATGCTGAAAATGTGACAATGAGATTTTTTGTTCAAAATTTTGGAGGAGAAGTAAGAAAGTGGTTCAGAGCTTTGCCACCTAGAAGTATTGCTACACTACCTAATCTTCAGAGACAATTCTTGGATCGATGGGAAGTGAAGAAAGACCCTCTTTCAATCCTTTCTGAATATGAAAATATCAAGTGAAATGTTGGTGAGTCTGTCCAAGATTATTGTATTAGATTCAATACTGTTTACAATGCAATTCCTGCTGATATAAAACCACCTAGGGGGTTAGCTTTGATTAAGTTTCCGGATGGTTTTGATCCTGACATGGCTTATCAATTGAGAGAGAGAGATCCAGGCACTTTAGAGGATATGCAAAATATTGCAGTCAGCGTTGAAGCTAATTTGAATGCCAGGAGAGCTAGAATGAAAGCTGAAAAGAAAGTAGCAATAAAGGAAGAGGTTTCCATGTCAGATCAAGTGCTTCGTAAGATGGAAAAGATGTTTGAAAGATTAACACTTGATAAGCCTGAACCGCAGATCAGAAATCCTGACTTCCGTGGCTAGCAGCAACCGCAATTCAGAATCAAGAAAAGAGAACAGCGAGCACAAGAACCGGTAGTACAATAGCAAGTGAAGACACCCTTACAGCAGAATTTTGTTGCTCTGGAATCAGATGATGAAGAGAATTTAATAGGAGAAGAGAATCATTTCTTCACACCTGATGATATGCCAATTTTTATCACTAAAGATGAGTATTCCGAAATCTCAGCTGTACAAAAAGACAAAGATTTCATCTTGGAAAATGAGACAGCTCTTGAAGAAGAGTCTGATGAGTATCAGAGGGGATACATGAATTCCTTGACTGCTGCCCAGCAGCGAAAATATTCACTCAGAAACAAAGATGTGCCCATTAATCCAATTCAAAAGAGAAAGGAAGTTTCAGCACCAAAGAATGATTCACCTGTTGTGCGGAAGAAGGGAAAGGAGATCGCTGATCCCACTACTAGCAAATCCCCATCAGCAAATGAAAGATCCAATCAGCCAATTGTATCAAAGGAGAAAACTGAAAAGAAGGATATTCCAGCTAAAGAGGTAGAGAAAATTTCATTTTTTAACTTAGAAAATGAAATTGCTAAGTTAAAAGTATCCATTCCTTTAACTGAATTGATGAAGAACAACAGCTATAAGGGTCAGGTGTCTAAGATTTTGAATTTAGATCCATTGTCTGATATGGTAAATGTGGAAGATGATCAACCTAAGTTGATTTTTGGTCCGGCATTGGATGGTGAGTCTCCAGATAGTGATTTTCCTCCTTTTTATATCAGCCTTAGATTGCATGATTATGTGTTACACAATGCTATGTTTGATTCCAAAGCCTCTCATAATCTCATGCCTAGGGAAATAATGGAGAAATTGGGATTGGATATCACTAGAAAGTATCATGATATTTATTCTTTCGATTCTAGTAGAGTAAGATGCATTGGGCTTATCAAAGATTTGGTGGTCAGTTTGGATCAGATTCCTACTAAAAATGTTTTGATGGATGTGGTTGTGGCCGATATTCCTCCTAGATTTGGCATTCTTCTTTCCAGATCTTGGGGAGCAAAACTTAAAGGGACATTGCAACTTGATTTCTCCTATGCTACTATTCCTATGTTCGAACAGATGAGGAAATTATATCGGGAGAAAAAGATGAAGTATATGATCACCAGCAAGGAGAAACCGGTAAATCATCCAATCAACTATGTACATACTGATTTAGAATCATTTGTTTTGTACTCAGATAGTTTCAATGATGTAAATAGCCAATTAGTTGAAGTAGAAGACATTCCGGAAATCACTAAGAATTTCAGAGAAGTCTTGAAGAAAGAGAGACAAAAACTTGAAAGTACCGCTGAGCAATCAACCTTCTGACAGCAGCGAAAAGTTGATGGACAGCAAGCAGAAATAACAGAGAAAACAGAATTTTAGCACTTGGAAGAGGATGAAGATGGTTTGTGGACCATGGATTTTGAGGGTGCAGTAGGAAATGACAGTGCTGGAATTGGCATTTGGGTACACAGCCCTTTTTCCACCCCAAACAAAGTTCCTAGTAATGTAAGGGTCTGTTCTTATAAATTGGCTTTTGATTGTTCAAATAATGAGGCTGAATATGAAGCTTTAATTGCTGGTCTGAAAATTCTTAGAAAGTTGAATGCTAAGAGGATTGCAGTGTATGGAGACTCTGAATTAGTTATCAAGCAAGTGAAAGGTGAATACCAAGCTAAGCATCCTCGAATGTGGGCTTACCGAAATGCAGTACTAGATATCTTGAAATTGTTTTCAGATTATACTTTGACATGTGTCCCTCGTATTCAGAATGGTATTGTAGATGCACTTGCAAAGGAAACAAGTAATTTGAAAATTCCGATGAACTCAAGTAACAAATTTGAAATTCATGTGAAGCATCGTCCGACTGTTCTGTACAATCAAAGGTATTGGCAAGTGTTTCAATATGATGAAGAAATTGATGAATTTCTGCAAAATAAAGGTAAATTCAAAGACACTTCTATTGATGTGGAGCATGATGATGGTGAGGCTGATGTGTAAGTAAATCATATGGAAGTTTTGCAGCTGAAGGATAATGTCATTCCTAAAGGTTTAATACCTTTAGAGGAGATTTTTGACCAAGATGACGTAGCTCGAAAACCAACCTTGCGGCCAACCGAAAAAGGAGTTGAGGATGTGAACATTGGATCAGCAGAAAATCCAAAAATGGTGAAATTGTCCAAAGCATTGCCCCCACAGGTAAAAGCAAAGTATATCAGTTTATTATCTTCTTTTGCTGATGTATTTTCTTGGGACTATTCAGATTTGAAAACATATGACACAAACATAATTCAGCATACCATTCCGATCAAGCCAAATCAAAAGCCCTTTCGGAAGAAGTTGAGAAGAATAAATCCAAATTTGTTGCCCTCAATAGAGAAGGAAGTGAATCAGTTGTACAAGGCTGGTATCATCGTTCCCATAATATTTTCAGATTGGATTTCTAATTTGGTGCCTGTGCGCAAGAAAACAGGTGAGATTCTCTTATGCATTGATTTTAGGAATCTGAATAAGGTTTCTTTGAAAGATAATTATCCATTGCCCAAAATGGATCACATACTTCAGCGAGTAGTTGGAGCATCTCATATGTTGCTACTCGATGGTTATTCTAGTTATAACCAAATTCTGGTCCATGAGGATGATAGAGACAAAACAGCGTTCACCACTCCGTGGGGAACTTTCCATTATGCTAAAATGCCTTTCGGTTTGAAGAATGTTGGTGCGACCTTTCAGCAAGAAATGGATATGGCATTTGCAAATGAGAAGGATGTTTTTCTAGTTGTGTATCTTGATGATTTGACAGTCTTTTCTAATTCAGATGAAGAGCACCTTTACCATTTGAAGATTGTTTTTCATCGGTGTAGAAAATATGGTGTGTCACTCAATCCGAAGAAGATTTTGTTTGCCATGGATGAAGGAAAGCTTCTTGGTCATATTATATCAAAGGATGTCATCCGCATTGATCCAGATCGAGTAGAAGCTATTCAGCAAATTGATCTTCCCCGAAACAAAAAGGAGATCCAATAATTCAATGGTAAGATGAATTTATTACGCCGCTTTGTGCCTAATCTTGCAGAACATTTAAGGGAAATCAAAAACATGCTCAAGAAAGATAGTGTAGTGAAGTGGACTAAGGAGGCAGTAAAGTCTTTCAATTTAGTGAAATTGGCTCTTTCTTAAGCTCCGGTTTTGATTAGCCCGGACTATACTCAGGACTTTATTTTGTTTTCACTTGCCTCGGATCATACTATGGCAGCAGTTTTGATGCAGAAAAGAGATCAGCATGAAAAACCAACTGCTTTTTTCAGCTGAACCATAAGAGATGCAGCCTTAAAGTATAACATTATTAAAAATCAAGCTCTTGCCTTAGTGAAAGCATTAAAATATTTTCGAGTATATATTCTGCATTCTCACATTCTTGCTTATGTTCCTAACGTTGTTGTTAAGGATGTCTTAGTGCAAACAGATCCGGAAGGGAGACGAGGCAAATGGATTGCTGCCTTGTTGGAGTATGATGTGGAGATAAAGCCTACAAAGCTTATCAAAGGACAAGGGTTGGCTAAGCGGCTGAGTCAAATTTGCATGCCTTGGACATTAATCTCATTGCTGCTATGTTTGAGGAAAATGAAGAAAGTTCGCTAATTCAGGTATCATAAATCTTTGTTCTTTCTCCTTGGTATTCCGATATTGTATACGTGCTCCAAAATTTGTCACCACTGCCAGGCATGGCTAAAAACAAAAGTAGGACTCTGAAATTGAAGGCTGCCAAGTTTTGTATCATGAATAATGCACTCTATTGGAAAGATCTTGGTGGTTTTTTGCTAAATTTTTTGGTTGAAGAAGAAGCAAAGCAGGTTATGGATAATTTTCATAAGGGAGATTGCAGAGGTCACCTTTTCCAGAAAACAATGGCCAAAAAAATTTTGAGAGCAGGATATTATTGGCCGACTCTTTTTGCTGATGTGTACGAAATTGTTAAAAGCTGTCATGAATGTCAGATTTTTGAAGGGAGGAAAAAATTGTAGCCTTTGCCGCTCAAGCCCATTGAAGTAAGTGCTCCTTTTCAGCAGTGGGGCTTGGATTTCATTGGAAAAATCCATCCTGCTTCTTCAGCTCAGCATAAGTGGATCCTCACAGCGATGGATTATTTCACTAAATGGATTGAGGTGATTCCCACCAGGGAGGCCACAGATTCGGTAATAATTTCATTTCTTGAGAATAATATTTTGTCTCGTTTTGGCTGTCCAAATAAGTTGATTACTGATAATGCAGCAACTTTCAAATCAAAAAGAATGATTGAGTTTTGTGATAAGTATCAAATCACTTTGGGACACTCAACCGCTTATCATCCACAAGGCAACGGATTGGCCGAGTCCTCAAATAAATATTTGGTCAACATTATCAAAAAGTTGCTGGAAATAAACAAGAAAAGTTGGCATAAGAAGTTGGTTAATGAAATTTGGGCAGACGGAGTGAGTCAGAAGAAATCTATAGGTATGTCACCTTTTGAGCTCGTGTATGGTGTTGACACGGTATTTCCTACTTCTCTCACAGTTCCAGTGGTCAAACTTCTACAGGAAGCTGGCAGTGAAGATGATCATATGCAAAGGATAATAAATCAAATGATCCATTTACAGCAGACTAGAGAGGAGGTTTTTCAAAACACTTTCAAGCTACAAGAGAGAATTAAGAAAATATATGATAGAAAAGAAAAGGCGAACAAGTTTAAATTAGAAGAAGTGGTGCTGAAATGGGATGTAGGAAACGAGGAAAAAGGTAAGCATGGTAAGTTTGAAAATATCTGGAAAGGACCCTTCAAAATTGCTGCATATCGGGGTAAAAATGCTTTCCTTTTGAAGGAAATGAATGAGGAAGATTGTCCAGGAGGGCCAATCAATGGTCGACTGCTCAAGCGGTATCATTTTTGAAATTTTTTCTGTTGTTTTACATTATCACTGTACATACTGGTTTGTTTCAGTTTCATTGCAAGTGTGTGCTATCATCATTCCTTCAGTTTGGGGCCTGAGGTGAAGGCTATAACTCTGAAGATTGATTTCAGTTTTCATTTTCTTTATTGAGTCAAGTATTTCAGTCATTTTTGGTTTCGAAATTGAGTCGGTTTGAGTCAATTTTCAGTCAATAAAATGAGTCAAGAGTCTTGTGTTGGTTTGTTGAAGTTATTGACTCCATAGCCCAATGGACGAAGGCACTGCCTACTTTCCTAGTGATTTTTAGTTCTTGGCACCTCCAAGGAGATACCATCCCCATTGGAGCCAATGTTAGAGTCAGTAAATTCATCCCTCCGTCAGAGATCAAATTTCTCTTGTTGCATTTCATTTTAGGTGTCTCACTCATTTTGGTCAACTGCATTCCATTAGGAGCATGGATCATCTGACGGTAGGGGGTTGTCACTCATATCTCTCATGTCTTATACCTACTGGCCTATTTCTGTTCATTAAAATCATGTACAGTCATGTTTGGTCTCAATGTTGGCAAAGAGTCATTTTACGGTTTTTAGTCTCATTAGGTCTAGGGTTTAGTTAACCAGGTCTCAAAATGCCTAATAATGGTCAGCAGGCACATGAAGAAGCTTCAAATAAGGTTTCAGTGCAAAAATTTCAACATCATAATGCTTAATAATGATTTTTATTCAAAACTCTGTTTTGAAGAAAAACAGTCTATTTCATCTTTATGTAATAAATGCAATGTAATTTTAAAGTTTTTCAGTTGTAATAATGCTCCATGCGCAACCCTGGTCGCCTTTGCCAAATCTCCATGCCATTCATTCCCCTGCGAGACAGACAGAGAAGCTCATTATTCAGTCCAAAACCACAAAGGAAACAAAACAGAGTTTTAAAAGTGAAATGTCAAATTTTACAACATTATAAAGTGGGTTTTTCAAATGAAAAATTTAAATCTTTGGCATATAAGATATTTTCAAGTTTAAACTTCATTTGTGTGCCAAGAGACAGCAGTGAGCCAAGGAGAACCCGTGAGGAGTGAAGGAAAAATTTTGGAGGTCGGATTGTGTTGAAATTGCAGAGCGCGGTGCATTGGGCAGTCGGCGCGACACATTAGGCGAGCGCAGCACATAGGGTCGTTCCCCTATGTGTATTTTTGTTCCTGCGCGGAGCATTGGAAGGGCGCGGTGCACTGGGTTGGCTCCGCGGCGCATTGGGATGGATCACACGTTTTTTTCCATTCTTTTCAATCATCAAAATTTGCTCGGTCTCTCCTTGTTCGAGTAAGTCAAAGTCACTTGTCCATTGCTCTTAACAAGTTTTTGGTGTTGATATGAGAATTTAAATGCAAAAAAATCAAACCCAATTGTCTTGTTTAAGAATGATCCTAGGGTTTTGAAATTGATTTTGGTGTCAAATATTTACATTTTCCTTACCTCCTTTTTCCCCTCCTCACTGTTTATTTGCTCACCACAATCCCCATTCCCATTGTCCCCTTACCACTTGTAAATTTCCCTCAAATCCCAAGTTATCCCAAAAAAGTTAAGTGGTTGTCCCAACACACAGATTTCAAGTGGCAAACTCACAATTTCACTTGATTATAGCCCATCATTTTCATTACCCTATTCCTCCATATTCCCTCCCATTTGACACATATTTGGCAATCCAGTCAAAAACACCAAAATTCTCAAAGAAGACAACATAGACCTTGCATAGACCTTGGACATCATGGAGACAGATACCGATACATATTATGACCGAGACAGTGATTCCACCACTGAACTACATGCACCTAGAAGGCCTCATAAGAGTGGCAGACATGTGAGAGAGGAGCCCACTTCATTGGCTGAGTTACAGGCCTGTCCACTTGCCATGGCATGTTTCCAACAGCAGTCTTGTTACCAATTTTGTGAAATGGTTGCTAGGGTCCATCATCATCAGGAGCTGTCCCGGTTGTTTGTATTGCATTTACATGATGGTCAAGTCACCCTTGCCGGTGTGACTTTCACTTTAACACCGGAAACTATCTCTCAAGCAACCGAAATACCCAATGTTGGAGAAGAATGGAACAAAAGACAGCAAGTTGATAGAGTTCATTATGAACCATATATTAGGCCTAGCTTTGTGAAACAATTCAGCAGGGTGTTTCCTTTCCGGTTCCTAAAGGATTCCTATGTTCCTCTAATGAAACTTATTATCAGATATTTCAATTGTGAGGGCCAGTTTTCACGTCTCTATCCCTATCATATCAGGTTATTGATGCATTTTACCAGGGTGAGGATGATGAACCTCCTTTATTTCATGTGCCGGAATATTGAGAGAATGACCACTCTTGTGAAAAGGAAAACTCCTGAGCAGCAGTACAACAGTATTTACCACTACGCACTCATTAAGATTGTGGTTGTGCATCAGCCTGGCTTGCAGGGTATTTCATGGGAGGATTTAATTTCTAATGATTTCTTCACAGCTCCTTAGGTTCCTCCGGATGTTGCTCATGATGCAAGTGAACCTTCATATCAGCATGGAGGTCAGGAAACAAAGACTACTAGTGTGTCGATGTATGTCACTTATCAGAAAGGCACTAGTGGATTATTTGCAGCAGCCCAGCGAGTATTATCTCCACCTGGGGTGGAAGGGTTCTCGCTTCTGTCATCAGCAGCACAGGGGTAAGAGGCCAATGCAGGATGAGGGGCCTTCAGGAGGCCAATATACATGTTTCATACTCATTGATGAGGATTTGAGCTCACCAAGCTCAAAGTTGAGGGAAACTATTCAGGAGAAAAAAGTGGAGATAGAAACATTTTCCGTCAAGTTGAAAAGAGCCCAATGGATTATAAACTACCTTGAGCAGCGGAACAAACAGTTGGAAGATCAGCAAACTATCATGGAGTTGCAAAATATCCGTGAGAACCGGCAAGCTTCCCAAAGAAGCCAAACCGAGATGACATCCATTGAGCAAGAGATTGAGGCTGATCGAGAAAATTGGCTTGAGAGGGTCAATATTCATTTGGAGAAGTTGTTAGAGAAGGCCAAAAATGAAAATAACATGCTAAGGCACATGAAGAATCATTATTGGGCGAGGAATCATGTTTTCAAGGCACGAATCAAGATCCTGAAGGCAAAGCTAAAGAGGGCATTAAAGTGTCGCAAAAGGCATGATAGACTCCAAATTTTGGCCGAAGCTTCTTTGGCTCAGCATAGCACTTGATGGTGGACATTCAGCCCAAATTTCAAGAAATTTGGGAAACATTTTTTCAATTTTGAATTTGTTGGCCTTAACACAGATTTTCCTGCTCGACGCGTCGTGCCACTTGGTGCGCGCTTATAATTGGCAGCTCCTCTTGGGTAAAACTTGATATTTCTAGATTTTTCATGAAAATTTATGCATGCCTACCCATTACCTAAATATTTTGACAATTTTTGGGTTGCCAGAAGGGTCAAAAACACCCTAAAAATGACCTTTCTGCCTCTTTTTGGATACACAGGAAGAAGTGTTGGGAAAACTCTTTTTTTGAGGGGAAAATGGAAACCAAATTCAGAAATTCCACTTGGTTTGGAAATTAGATAGGTAAATATTTCCAACGAGCTATCCTAAACTCAATTTGGACTTCAGGAAGACCTTCAAAATCGGCTCCAAAGTAGCGCGACGCATAGAGATTTCAGGCGCGGCGCATTTGGAATTTTGGCCTAGTTTTCACTCAGTAACTCAGTTTTTCGCCTAGTTTTGGCCAGTTTGAATTTTTTATCTCCAAATGTAAAGATATTGATGTAATTTGATGTAATTTCATGGCTTTGATGTAATTTTTCCACATTTTTACTCATGCAAGTAGATTCATTCACAAAAAAGTGAAATGTAACTGAATGAATCAATTTCCTATCTTATAGAGGCAAGCTGTTCCACTACCTATTTTCCAGTTCTTATTTTATATCTTGTTGAAACAGCTCCTAAACTAGTGAGCTCGACCCCTAGAGTCATGGGGATGAGTTATTCTTGTCTATATCTTGTATTTCTTCAATCATTTTCAGGGTTGGACACTTGGGATTGCTTTGGGCTCCCTTGTACATTTCATCTCTGCATTTTGGCAAAGGAATAGACCAGGGTTTGCAGCACTCTTTGGGATCCATGTGGCTCTATGTTTTGATGGTGTGTTTTTCTCTGTGATTTTAAGTCGACTGATGTTTCATGTGTATCATTTCCCTTCTCTTTTCTTCTTAAGTTAAACAAACAAGTATTAAAGGTGGAATTCATTAGATTTGCAATGTTGTGCCTTGAGTTTTGTTTAATTTTCTATGTTTTCAACTGTCTAAAGAGGATTCCTGAAAGCCTATTTCCCTCTTCAACTCCTCCCTGGTCTGAGCTATCCATTTCATTCAATTTGAAGCATCAAAACAATTTCCTTTCTTGCCCCATTCAGCCCTCTGCAAAACTGATCATTTCCTGGACGCAAAATCTGCCTTTCCCTTTGATTCCAACAAAAACCCAAAAAATCAAATCAAACTCTTTTACATATATACCTAGCCTAAAATAAACCTTTATTTCAAGTCATCTCAATCCTCACTGATTATTTTTGCTGATATTGACCTGGAGAGAGCCCTCTCCTGATCTGGTAGGGCTAGCTACCAGATTAAGTGTGGTTTGATGTTACCCTAGACTCTGCCTTCCTTCAGCCTGAGGTAGATTTAGGCTATAACAGCTCTGATACCATGTATAAATTTTAATAACTGATATATTATTCACCGATATTCTCTTGATCACACACTATTTTAACTTCATGCACAATACAGAATCTCTTCCACCATTGATCATTAATTGCGGAAATAAAACAATCGCATGTGCACGTTAAAACCATAAACAATCACACATATGAACACAGTATTTTATGGGAAATATTGAAGCTAAAAACCCCCAACTATCTGTATATTATATGTCATAGAGATCGTGTAACAATCATTATACAAAGCTCCTCACAAAGCTCTCAGTATAATCTCCAATTGCTACACACTAATCAAGCCCGATCTAGCAAATCACATGCTCCAATCTCTGCCACCTGATAGCCTGCCTCTACTACGCAATCACTGTTGAAGAATGGCTTTTAATGAACTAGAATTGGTCCAGCCTTGCTCATTCAATCCTCATTGGAATCTCCAATCACTGGTTGTTGCAAATCATGCGACAATATAGTCACAACTGATAGTCACACTGCTCTTTCACCTACCTCTTCACTGGTCTCCACTGAAACTGTCCATGCACTGTAGTTAACTGATGTAATCTTTAGTTGATTAATGAGTTAATAATTAGTGAATTAATTAATAATTAATTCACACCACTCTCACTAGTGTTTCAATCAGTTATACTAGATACAACTAGCTCAACTATGTTTAACTCAGTTAAACTGTACACAACTCCATCAACTAGCTCAATAAATCCACCAAACTCTGTCACATGAGTTATACCTGAAGTATCCATGAAATAGCTCCACTTAACCCTCAGGAATAGCATAATTCCTTTTGTCAGCTCCTGTGCCACATCTGCCACCCCTATCCTGCCCCTGTGGTATTCGAATTTTCTCCTGGTGAGCGCCTTCGTCAAGATATAAACATCCTGATCCTCCGTGGGAATGTATGAAAGTAACATGATCTTCTGCTGCACACAATCTCTGATATGATGATACTGGATTTCAATGTGTTTAGATCTATCATGAAATACTGGATTAACCGAGAGTTTGATGCAACTCTGATTATCACAATATATCACAGTAGGATCTAAGTGTGAACCGAACAACCCAAACAGGATCTTCCTCATCCATATAGCCTCGCATGCAGCCAAAATCGCTGCCATATACTTGGCCTCTGTTGAACTGAGTGCCATGGATCTCTGCTTCCTACTGTACCAAGAAATTTTTGTCGACCCAATACTGAAGGAGGCATAAGTCCTTCAGCTCAAACTCTTTTGCAAGATCAACCTTGCATGAGAGTATCAATAGTTCATCACCTGTCAAAATCAAATCATCTACATAAAGTACAATGATCAGCAACTTACCCTCCACCACAATCTGGTATAGGTTCGGATCCACCTAACTCTTGGAGAATCCAAGTCCGGTAAAATAACTGTCTATCCGTGTGTACCAAGCACGAGGTGCTTGTTTCAACCCATACAGTGCTCTCTTGAGCCTGCACACATGTGACTCGCTGCTGAAGATCTCGAAACCTTCAGGCTGCTCTATGTACACCTCCTCCTCAATCACTCCATTGAGGAACGCAGTCTTCACATCCATCTGATGAATGTGCCACCCCATCTGCGATGAGAGAGCAAGAATCGTCCGTATGGAAGAATACCTTGCGACAGGTGCAAAGGTTTCCTCATAATCGATCCCCTAAATCTATGAGAAACCTCGAGCAAAAAATCTTGCCTTGTACTTCTCCACACTCTCGTCAGTTGCTTGCTTCACTTTTTAGATCCATCTTGAACCCACCAATGATTTCCCTTCTGGCCTTGGGACAATCTCCCATGCACTGTTTCTGACAATCGAATCATACTCTTCCACCATGGCATCTACCCATGCGGGATCCTCCACAGCTTCCTCGAAAGAGGATGGCTCTGTCATGATACACTTTCTCATAAGAGCCATGTATCCAGTGTACTTTTCAGATGACTATCTATGTCTGCACTGTGATGTAGGTGCTCCTACAACCTTCTCTGCATCTTTAGCCAGTCGCTCAGCTTCTATAGTGCACTTCCGCCCTCTAATGGTTGGCGCTGCATGAGTGGTCTCTTTCACTCCACGACCCTCCTCTTGTGGCTGATCCACATCCTGAGACTCATCCTTAGGAACTAATAGCTCCTCATCTGCATGCAAGTTTGGCTCCGTCTCAAGCGAACACTTCATGGCTTTCTCCTCATGAAATTTTATATCCCGTCGCACAACGGTCTTGCGACTGTATGGAAAATACACACGATAGTTGTGGGGTGTATCAGTGTACCCCACAAATATCCCAACCTCTAAAGTCGGCTCCAGCTTCTTCCTGGCATCCTTAGTCACATGAATGTAAACAAGTGAACCAAAAATCCTCAAATGGGAAATATCAAGCCTCTTACCAGAAAACGCCTCCTCAGGTGTACTCATGCCAAGTATCCTGTGAGGACAACGATTCTACACATATACTGCAGTATTGCATGCCTCATCCCACAAGTGTATGGGAAGGCCCTGATCATGCAACATCGCCCGTGCAGCACCCATGATCATTCTTTTCTTCCACTCAGCAACCCCATTCTGCTGTGGGGTATGAGGTGCTATGAGCTCTCTTCGAATTCCTTCTGCGCTGCAAAAGTCCTTGAATTTGCCAGAGATGAATTCACCACCATTGTCGCTCCTAAGAGCCTTCACCTGCTTTCCCGATTCTTTCTCAACCAATGCCTTGAACTCACAGAACTTTGAGTATGTCTCGCTCTTCTTCTGCATGAAGAATATCCAGCACTTCCGAGAAAAATCATCAACAAATATCACATAGTACTTGTGCTTTGCTGTCGAAGCTACTGAGAAAGGTTCACACACGTCTGTGTGAATTCTCTCAAGGATCGTCGTGGCACGACTATCCTTCTCCTGAAAGGTGTCTTTCACAAATTTTCCCAAGGTACATCCCTTGCACTGATCTAACTGCGCAAGAGTACCCTTAGGAAGCCCAGTAGAAATCTGCTGCATTATCTTCAAAGCTCCATGGTGAAGGTGGCCCAATCTCCGGTGACACAGCTCGCCATCATCCCGGCTCACCACTCCTTCTACCTTGCCTGCCATTACTGCGCAGCCATCTACTTGCAATTGATAAAGGTTCTTAACTCGAACCCCTATCCTCCGGGTTTCACAAGTTGCCTTACTGCGCAGGAAAGCCTTTCCCTCACTAAAGACAACATCATATCCCTTGTCTTCTAACATCGCCACAGAGATAAGATTCTTCTTCAATCCTGGAATATGCATCACTTCCTTCAATACGAAGGGTTTACCAGACTCCCTCTCAAAGGAAATGGTACCGATACTGGTCGCACTGTATCTACCATCATCGCCCATCTCGATGTGAACTCCGAGATCTTTCTCATCCAGATCAGTAAACGAATCTTTATCTCTTGTCATGTGAAAAGATGCACCACTATCAAGAAACCACACTGAACCCATCACACTTGAGGCCAAGCATGTGATCAGCAAAAAATCAAACTCAAACTGTGAGGCTAAGGCCTCTCCAGCTGCAGATCCAGCAGCCTGCTTATTTTTCTTCTTCTGTGGACAATTAGTGGCATAATGTCTGTGTTGGTGACAGTGAAAGCACTTCACCTTGGACATGTCCTACTTCTTGCCTTTCACACTGGATTGAGAATCATTCTTCTTGCTCTTCCCCTTCCTTTCTTTGGCAACCAAAGCGTAATTTTCTTCATCTGAGTTCTTTGATGAAGATTCGTCCCTGGTACTTCGCCTTATCTCCTCTTGCACAAGATCCGACCAAAGTCGCTCCCATCCTAGCAATTTCTCCCGACCATTGAAAGAGTCCTAATAGGAATTCCAACTCTTCGAAAGCCCAAGGAGAGCCAAGCTGCAAGTCTCCTCTATCCATTCACCCCACATTATCTCATTCTGGATGGATGAACTCTGGTGGGGGAAACCGGAGGCATCACATAGCCTTTCTGCTCCATTTTTTGTTTATGTTCTTTGAGTTTATAAACAGTGCCAACTTCCTGCGGTCCTCTTGTTTGGAATAATTACCGTCCAACGCTCACACAACATCCCGAGAATGGAGGGCGCCGCCAGCAGGCCCAGACACTGTCGATCCTTTGCACTTCAACGGGGTGTTTGACACTTTGCTGTCTTCTTTTGCCAAGCCTCAATTATGGCAGCATCGCTAGAAGTAGGCTTTGGGACTTCAGCATCTAGGAACTCCTTCAACCCATTGTCATCCAGCACCGCCTCCATCCTGTCCTTCCATGAAATATAATTTGAGCTGCCCTTAAGGGCATACTCCAATCGCAATCCGTTGAAAGACATCTCAACTTCGACACCAAGAAAAAACTGCTGCAAATTCGAATTCCACCAGCTTGCTACAGCTATTACTATTAATGCTTGCAATTGTCTGACGATAAATATCGCTGCGATACTGTGTGTAAATTTTAATAATCGATATATTATTCACGAGATTCTCACCAGTCACACATATTTTAAGCGGTTGCAAATACGGAATCTCTTCCATTGATCGTTAATTGTGGAAATAAGAGCAATCGCATGTTTTTTTTAAAACCATAAACAATGCTGAACTGTGTGCAGAGCTTCAAGCTGAAAACCCCCAAATATATGTATATTATATTTCATAGAGATCATGTAGCAATCATTATACAAAGCTCCTCACAAAGCTCTCAGTACAATCTCCAATTG
This sequence comes from Pinus albicaulis, assembly GCA_034641835.2. Taxonomy (NCBI): domain Eukaryota; kingdom Viridiplantae; phylum Streptophyta; class Pinopsida; order Pinales; family Pinaceae; genus Pinus; species Pinus albicaulis. The sequence continues at coordinate 1,720,349,844 of CM076578.1, read as the reverse complement.
CCTTTAATCAAGCTCGATGCGGCAATCATGCTCCCCGATCTCACCTTGCACAATGCTTTCTCTCTTTCCTGCGCAATCTATTTTTAAAGAATGGCTCTGAATAGACTTGAACCGTTCCAGCCTTTCTTACGCAATCTCATTGGCATCCTCCAATCATGATTTGATGCCAATCATACAACCCAGTATAGTACAACTAATAGTCTGCTTATTTTCACCTACCTCTTCAACGGTCTCCACTGAACTGTCCATGCATTGCAGTTAACTGATGTATTCTTTAGTTGATTTATGGGTTAATAATTAGTGAATTAATTAATAATTAATTCACACCACTCATCACTAGTGTATTTATCAGTTAGACTAAATACAACTAGTTCAACTAAGTTAAAGCGAACACAACTCCATCCGTGGCTAAATAACTCCTTGAAACCTACCTCACATGAGTTCCTACTTGTATTGTCATGCAGCAAGCTCATAACCTCGGGAATAGCGTAATTCCTTGCACAGCAGAGCTCTTGTGCCACATAAACATAGCGGTGCTCCAAGAGAATAAGATAATGTTTATAGTCCAAATATTATTAAGAGCTAATAATATTCGACATATATATTTTTAGACTGGCAATCTAAAAATAGATTCTGCCCAATATGTCTAAAAATATAAGTCCATCTATTTTTCCAACTTGACCAACCATCCACAAATAGCATCCTGCAACTCATAGAACATGATCGACATGTCTAAAAATAGAAATATTCTAAAAATAGACTGTGCGCAAAAAATAGCCTACGGGCCCGCTTAGTGAAGGCGACTTCTTTCCACTAAGCTCATCATATTGTTGCAATCTCAACACGACTCTTGAAAAAATGTGATTATCGTCGCCATGCACCATCCCTTTTCAAATTCAACACATTATGAAACCCACAAGAAAATTTTTTGGAACACATGTCCTATTTTTCAAATTTCTTTTGCATTTTCTCTTTGACCCCTGCCTTCTTTAACACTGGCATCTTGTTCACACCAATTTTAAACAATAATGCATCCTACTGCAAATTTACTTCATATGAAACTTGTTAGAATCCTGAAAAAACTTATCACATTCATTAGAAACCTCAATGAAATCAGGTTTCAAATTTGAATCATATCCTTGAAAGGCTTTAAGTTTAACATCATTGTGCTTGAACATTAACAATGTAAAATTATGACTAGCATTAACAATTATCTTCATTTTTCTAGCATCCATAAGGAACAAACTCATTTTCTTGTTATGTGCACAATGTACTCAATCCCATTCTTGAAAAAATGATATTTTTTCTCACGGAGATGAAAAATGTCTCTCCTATAATAAAGATATGGGCTTCCCAAAACTATACCATATATATTAAGTGGAACTACATCAAGTTCAACTTCATCGAAAAATTTTGCAGTGATTGCAAATCTAAGCATGCACTTCCTTGTCACTTGAAATTTTGGATTCTCACATACCCAACCTAAAGGATCAGGTTTAGGATGACGAATGATCTCTAAATTCAACTTCTTGTTAATGTATTCAAACTCAATATTTTCTTGTGAACCACTATAAAACAATGTGTCTATCCTGCTATGCTTTGAAACAACTCTAATATGGAAAAGCACAATTCTTTTTTTTTAATTTTGAGTATGATTGAGACAACTTGAAGAACTAGTACTTGCAATGTCCTTACCTTTCAAACCCATGGTTGTGATCTTTTTTTCATCTCTGGAATCAGAACCTAAATCATGTTGTGTAGTTGCAGTTGTATTCTCCATCTCCTTGATCTTAAACTTTTTGGGTCTCATCTCTGGATGAAGTTTCCATCAATGATCTTAATCATTGTTGCAGGTAATGTTACCCTAAGGTCTTGGGTTGATAAACCTTCACAGATCAGGGGCATTCCATTACAAGAAGGACTCACTTAACAAACTTCTATGCTTTAAACTAGAAACTAAAGGTTGCAAACCTTACCCGTATATCCTTCGGTTTTAGTAGATCCCGCAGGGTGCAGACCCCCTGCAACTCTTTGTGCTCCAGAAACTGCAAACCAAAAAAGAACAAGCACAAAAACCTAGTTGTACAGCATATATATGTTCTAGATGTTATTGAAAATCATACATAATCTCATAAAAAAAATATTAAATGAACTATTTAAGATCATTATACATGTATAAGAGATAAATGACACGTAAACATCAGGAATAAGATGGCACTTATTTTATTAATGGCATGTACAGTAAAAAAATGTGGAGAGATCACCTCAAATCTTCCACGACCTTCACGCATATTGTCCTCTAGATCTATCTAGCCCTAGCCTCACAAAACTTCTTCCAAGAGTAGTGCACAATGGATGTCACATAGGGTGACTGAACATCTCAAGGAAACAAGGGTTTCCTGAAAATATCTTAGAAGTGCGGGAGGTACAAGGAATATCTCAGACTTGGATAGGGCTCCAACAGCGTATAATATCTATATTCTCTCTCTCCTCCCCCCTAAGGTCATTCCCTTGAGGGGCTTTAATACTCCCTCAAATTAGTTTTTGGCAGTTGGGAACAGTTAGGCCACAGGCTGGGGTAGTTAAGTTACAAGAACAACCGTAAACCCCGCCTCTAAAATAGGGAAATTATATATTTTTTAATGTTTAAAAAAGCATACATGGTTCTCTATGTATGGAAGCGCATGTATAGGTGGAAAATTCTGGGCAGAGTCGCGTATGGGTTTTAAGAAACTGTTCTTTGAGAAATATGTCCAAGTCTAAAAGGAAGGGTTGCCCAAGGCCAATGTATAAATCATCAAGTATATGATGGTGATAAATGATTCTATAACAATCATGGCCATCTTTGGAACAATGTTTACATGTAATTTTTTCTTTCTCCATTTTTATGACAGCATTCTTCTTTCCTTTTCCCTTGAAATTACCTTTTTCTTTTTCTCCAAACTCAAAGGAACTCTCATTTTTCTCATCTAAGACATGTTTCTGTCTTGCTTCTAGATGTGTGGCTTGTACACAAACTTCATATATATTTGTAGGGTTAAACATGAGAATAGTGTGTCTCAAATAGATATTCAAACCTCCAATGTATTTCATCATAGTATCTTAAGATGACAAATCTACACCCAATATCAATGCTCTCCTTCTAAACTCTTGGGTATAACTTTGCACACTTTGACCCTTTCCTTTCCTAAATTTTTCCCAATCCATTATAGCTTTATGCATGTATGCTAATGGATAAAAATTTCTTATTAATGCATTAAAAAAAATCATTCCAAGAGGATAAGACCTTACAATTTTTCTTCATGTCATCTTGAGTTTTTTCTTCCCACCAAATGAGTGTTGCACTTTCCAACCGTAATGAAGCAAGTTGAATCTTGGTCTCATTATCCTTGATCCTTTGTGTCCTGGAACACAATTAAAGCTGAAAAAACTAATTATCTAATCTCTCAACATTTACCTCTCCATCATACATAGGAAAATCAAAAAAAAAATCAAGTTTCAAAAATGGAGTTTCACCATGTCCCTTTGGAGAATTTGGAGGTGTTTGTGAAGGGGTTGATGTAGAAGATGATGATGGTGAAGATTGAGGTGAGGATGGAGGTGAAGAGAATGGTGGAGTCGAATATGGTTTGTCACCATTCCCTCCATACCATTTTGTAAGCTTCTCCCCATATCCTCCATCTCCTCTTAGAGGATTATCTCCCTTTTGAGGATTGGAGCTCTCACCTTGAAACCTTGTATATCTCTCTTCATAGAGAATTTTCACCATTTGTTTCATATCAAAGAATGATTTTCTGAAATCTTTCTTGTCCTCTGACATATGGTTAAGCTCTCCTTCATGTGCCACGACAGGTGAAGCTTCTGGTGCAACTTGACGTGAAATTCCTGGTGGAGATTGTGGAAAATTTTATTTCCTTGTCCTTGACCTAACTTGAGGACTTGCAACCACAAGATTTCCTTCTCCTCTTTTGAGCTTCAACCTTGTAAGAATCAGAAACACTTGCAACAAAATTAAACCCTCAAAGAAAACTAAGAACCAAAGCTCTGATACCAAACTGATCTATATATGAAATCTTGAGAGTTTACGGTACAAATTGCAAGTGAAATGATTAGGGTTTTTAAACACTTGCATCAATTTCATTAACACATTAAAATGATTTAAATCTTAGATTTGTATAAAATAAATAATACGTCAGTACCATAACAGTATACACAAAACAACAAATGATGAAGGAGTTCACCCCTCATGGGCTACATCTCTTGGTCCAACTTCCAATGTTGGGTCTCTTTCATTATGCTCAAAAATGTGTTTACATCAAGTTACAATGCTTAGAATGCTAAAAAAATTCTCCAATGCCTTTAAAACAGTCAAAAACCCCTAGTTGGGCTCTTTCTGAACTCAAAAAGGTTAAAAATTGACTGATTTATTCTCCATAGAAGTTTTCTGCTAACTGTCCTACAATTCGCACCTCTCTGCAATATGTTCTATAAATTCCACCTTTTGTGGCCATGTGGAGTGACAAATTCACCCTGCGTGCACGATATTTCCACTGCACCAGGTGACAAATTTCGCTTCATTAATTTTACTTGGTCATCCTTGAACCGCATAAAAATGCACCAACTGGCTTAGCCACCGTCGCCGAATTTAGAGTTTGAATAACGTTCCCGCCAATTTTCAAGCTCCATTTGACTAACTGTGGGATGAGCGTTGTGGTTTGGGGTTAGCGCGAACCCTACCCAAGGTAGGTTCCGCTCCCCTCCGAGTTAAACCACTTTGTGGCATAACATTTGTTGCAGCATATGTGATCATTGTAGAACTTAACCATGGATTTCCAAAGATTCCGCTCCATAAAATTTGGAATAATTTTTATGTCATATCTTTTGATGTTGTATTAAACATTTCCTTTCCGCTGGTTGAATGTATGGTATCGACTTTGGCTTACCTCATAACATAAAATTTTGGATTTGTGTAATACATGCATTTTGGACTTTGGTTTAACACTTTTTCTATATGTTTTGAATTTGATATCATTCCACAACCGTCACATGGTTTAATGTTTTTGTGTATACAATAAGGTTAGGGTCAGGTTTAACCCCAGACCCCTGGTTTCCCACCACGTTGTGTGGGTTGGGTGGACTAGGGGTTAGGATTTAATGCCAGTCCCGACCCCCCGTTGCAACCGTCTAAACCTTTAAATAATTAATGTGCCCATAGGTTAATAAGAACCAACATACCCTGATTGGTGGAAGGCTTGCTTAAGAGGCATGAGGTCTTGGTTTTGATTCCAATGGAGGAAGCTTAGCCTCATAATAAAACTTTACACTAATGAGTGGAGGCCACGTGGCAGCCACTAATTGACCCATGTAGAACTCCCTCATTGGGCCACCTAAAAAAAAACCATTAACCAATCAAAACAAACCAAATTCGAGCCAATCACTCATGACAAGTGGTAGTCAATGACTGGTCCACCAAACACACAGTCAAACCTAGTCAAATGCATAGTCAGCATACAGACTATGAACTATGTACTCGTAATCCTTTTCTCAAAAATTCTAGTTATTTTCTAAATCGATCAGAATATGATTTCGGGAGCATTCAATGTCGGATTTAGGGAAACAAGATATTTTTTTTGACACTAGTTTCGAGCCAATCCAAGCACTTTGAATTTTCAGCATTAAACTAATCCACCAGATCACTAGGACCTTTCAAACTTAATTCCATGCAAACAAAATATAGAGGAATTAGCCACAAATTCATTAACAGAAACCAATAGCCACCACAAAGATCCATCACCCAGCCCTTTGTCCCATAGAAAAACACTATTCATCATTAGATGAAGAGATGTTTATTTGGACCCTTGCACTAGAGCCTGGACAGTCATCCTTCTCTGGTCCATCTAAGTCACATTGAATGTGGCTCTCTATGTGAGCAAGGAGAGAATCAAATCTTCAAGAAATGTGATAATGTTATATTCTTCCACTTGTTTATCCCTCAACACAAGGCCTAGGTGCTTCTTTATCTACCAATACTTAATTGAGATATTATTTCTTCTTTCCCTTGGTATACCCAGGTTCAGTGACCCAAGTCAACATTTCCTCTAGAAGCTATGATTTGGAGAGAGAGTCTCTCTCCACCCCCACCTATGTTTCAAGCTTTCATATTTCTCTGCAAGTTTCTGGTGGGAGCACATTAAATAAAGTGGAAGATGAGTCATGGGAAAAAATGTAAGCCCCACGCTACCCCATCTAGGCATGGCTACCAAATCCCTTCCTACTTCCCCCCTAATGCAGAAGCATGGTTGTATCAGGGCCAAAGTATCATCAATTACTATGGGAGGCCCTACCTGCAAAAGAACAATACACCAACCCAGACCCAAAACCAAAAAAACTTTGATACTAGAAGGCTAAATCTTCAAAATATCTGCAAGTATATAACCCTTACTCAATGCATGACCTAACAATTTAAATTGAAGGATAAATTGAATCATCCACTAGCTTTTCACCAATACCCATTGAATCCTCAAGAAACCACCCAATATCTATATCAACCAAGAACCACAAAGAGTAACACCCACCCGCTAATTTGAAGCACAAAATATTATCTTTGCATGAACCAGACCAATCCATACCAAACACTAGAGGAATTCCATATCCAAGACTCACAACCCCAATCTTTAAAAAAAAAACTCAAAACCTCGACTGATACTTGACTACAAACGGACCCAAATTCACGAATTAAGACAAATGATCGAGAGAAACTATGCCTATGAACTTCAAAGTTATAGACTCTCAAACTAAACCACCCTAAAAATCTAAAGAAATAAACTAGGGTGAACTTAAATTACACTTGATAATTCTCTCTTCAACATAGAGGATGAGCATTGTCCATAACCCACTTAGAGGAAAATCCTTTACCGACCACGCACTAGAAATAAAAACCCTAAAAAATATATCCCTGAGACTCCACATTAAACCACAAGAAAACCCAGAAACCATGCAATCTAGACCATTCTCCCACCATAGTTGGGAAATAATTACCAATACAATTGTAGAAGATACATTGAACCACGCGGCCAAGGCTAGATCTGTGGCTCCAATTCTCCCTCCATCGGCCATTAAACCACTTCTCCCCTTCATTAAGTAGTCATCCTTCACCATCTGGAGAATGCATGTCGGAGAAGGTTGCGACCTACCTCCATTAAAGCTCGATGGGAATGTTGGGTGGTGGGTGCACTCTTTTAATTTCATATATATAACATAAATTTAATATTTCATATACGTAACAATAACATAGATTGCATAGATTATATATAGAGATATATAGTTTATGAAAAAAAATTTATTATAATATTAATTTTTTATATATTTATTAGTTAAATTTCAATATGTTGATTTTAAATATAATAATTAATAATATAAGTCAACATTATTGCACCGAGGCTCTCTACAATTCAGTATGGAGATAATCTCACGTAAACTACCTAAACATGTAAATGTAAAAGTAAACTAAATGTAAACGTTTAACACTAAATTTTTAATATTTAACATTTAACATTTTTAATCTAATGTGGAGCCTATTTAAAAATCAATTATTATTATGTATAAATACAATATAAATTTAATATATAAAGAGGTTTACGAATAGTCAAAAAAGAAGAATGGTAAATAAATAAAAATATAAATAAACTTGAGGTATGGTAAATAAATAAAACCTCTTTTATACCTACTTTAGAGGTATGGAAAATAAATATAAATATAAATAAACTAGAGGCATGGTAAATAAATAAAACCTTTTTTTATATTTACTCCATAAACCTTTTTATATTTAAAAAAACTCAAAAAAGAGGTTTTATTTAGGTGAAGCCTATGGGCCAAATACTATTTTAATGCCATGGGCTAAATACCATGGGCCAACTACCATATTTATGAAAGAAGTATGGTAAATAAACAAATATAAATAGGTATAAAGAGAAATGTCAAATAAATAAAAATATATCAAATAGGACTAGAAATCAACATCTATTTATATACCAGGCCTATGGACCAAATACCATGGTAAATAAAAGAGGTATGGTAAATAAATAAAAATATAAATAAACCAAAGTGAAGGTAGATAAATAAAAAATAAATAAATTATATTTACTCCATAATTCACTTTATATTTATGAACACTCAAAAAAGAGGTTTTATTAAGGTGAAGCCTATGGGTCAAATTATTATTAATACCATGCAAAAAAAATTTAGTAACCCTAATATTAATATTAAAATATTATTATTATTATTATTATTATTATTATTAAATATAATACTCATATTAATATATTATAGTACTAATATTATTAAATTTAATAACATTGGATTAATACAATATTAAATTTGTTATATTATAATATATATTAATATATCATGGTAAATATTAACTCTAGATATATATGGGAGGGAAGAACAAAGACAGAGTGATAGAGGTGGAGAGATAGGAGTGACAAGGAAGAGTGTCACTACTATCATGAATTTACCATACATAAAAAATAAATAAAAAATAAAAAAATAATTACTAAACTCAAGGATATTAGCACTTTTATTATTGGCATAAGGTACTTATATCATGGTCAATGATAAACACTACGAATTAGGACCTATACATATATCCTTACCTACATTATTTGAGTGCTTATGCTACCAATGTTTAACACTATTTCTATCATTGGATTGCTATGTTAATATTATTATAGTACTTGCAATTTATTCCACGAGTAAAAAAATTATGGTCGGATCCGAATTTCTATGATTAAAGTTTTAAATACAAAATTTACACAATTTAATAGGCCGACCCCTCCGGCTTGGCTTGGCAACTGTCCTCCACTGGAAATATTGAAATTTGTGCCGATCGTCGATTTGATAAAACATAGATCTGACGGTGCAGGCTGAAGTGGGTGGGATTAGGGTAACTACCTGACCCCATTGCCACGCTCTGAGCTCATTTGTTCGTTGTTTTGTTATGGCTCTACTCTATAAAAATTTCTTCACTCCCCCAAGCTCTTTTCTAGCAAATAAGGTGACTAGCCTCGTCTTTGGTTGTGGAGTTTGATTATGGTCCTGCTCAGTTCCGGTAAACGGCTTTCATTCCAGTGTTTTGGCTTAAAAATTGCAGTTTGTCTATATTTGAACCCACAATTTGTATGATGACCTTGTCGTTGTTTCTCAATATCTCTACAGGAATAGGTGAGTAACGTTCCTCAGGGTCTTCACAGTTCATAATCTTTATGCACAAGTTATAGAGAGTTTTTACTCAAGTTTTCGCATATGCAAGGCCTTCCATTCCCTTCACTCTTATTTAAAACTTAGCTCAGTTTTTTAACCCCGTCGTGGTCGATGGTTCATGGCTCTGTTAGCTTCTCATTTATTTTTTCTTCAACAGTCGCAAGGCAAAACCCTCCCAGTGCGCTGAGAGTGACGGCTCTAGGTATGGTTGGCTTTCAGTTTAGCCCTCTGTGTTAGCAGTAATATCTTGTAAAAAAGTCCCTTAATTAATCACAATAACTCACAGTTTTGTTTTTTTTTCTTGATATGAAAGTTGTTGTTGGTTACAAGAGTCATAGTGAAATGGGGCATCCTCTAGAGGTCCTGCATGGTGCTACCATGACTAGGTAAGTCGAATTCTGCTTCAAATTAGTTATAATTTAAGGGAATTTCATTTTGGAGGTTATACTAAGGGTAAAACCCTCTTGTATGTATAGGCTCCAGACTTTGGTCTTGAATGCACTCATTCACAAGAACTGGGCATAGATCCGGCATGCCGGATTTTAAGTGTTAATTTATATTCCTCTTTGCAATTGTTTAATTTTCGATTTTGAAGGAGACTATGTATTTAATCATTGTGTGGCATTGTTAAAATATTTTCTTTGAAGTTAAACTTCAAGACGTTATTCGTGTTCCCCGAATACATAGTTTGGACCCTATAATGCCTATTTAAAGTCATTTTATCCAGTCTCGTTCTCAGCTCCGCCGCTTATGGAGAAGTATGAATTTTATTAAATACCTTTTGCATTTGTTTAAAGTATAATTTTGTAATTGCCTCAAAGTCTAGAAGTTGACATTTGAGTTTCTAGGTGATTGTATTTTTCAAAATTTAATGGTTATTCTTTGGTAATTCGATTATACCCTTCATGTGTATTATAGTGTTTCTTTATACTAGTAGATTCAGTGGCCAGAGGACCTTGATCCTTGCCCTGTTTTTCCACGGGGTTTGGCCTCTAAACCTATGTGCCAATTTACTCTTTATTCAAATTCATGAGAAAGAACAGTAGTTATATCAAAATACAGTCTACGTGGAATTTATATCTTGTACTTTATTTTAATACTATCCTGTGTAATTTATGATTTTTTTTAATTTTTTTTTACGTTGTGGTTCATGAATCTTTTGTGCCCGCACACATATATACCCACTACATCCACGAGAAAATATCAGCAGACCCTCCCAAGGAAATCTAACCATCAGCCTTACATGTGATACCTAACCCTAAGGGTGTCAAGGATATTTGATCCTGTGACCTCCCAACTGGAAAAGTACTTAGCAACGAGGACTTGACCAGTTGAGATAACTCTTGGGGCTCTGTGTAATTTATGATATGTGTATAATCAATGCAAATGTTCAGTAATAATTGGATATTCAATAATGCATGTTTGATTTACTTGTTAGCCTTGGAAGTGGTTTATCTGTTTGGTCTTTGTCCACTGCAAATATCTTATATACTTTCTAACTTCATAGAATTTAGAATTATTCTAGTTTACAGGTTTTCAAACAGTCTGAATTTCTATATTTCATTTTCTTCTTAGTTCTTCATAGTTTTTTCCTTGCTACTTTACTTAACACGGAATTAGTCCATATTTAAAAAAAAAAATGTAGCTTCTTTAATTCTAGCTAACATAAATAATCAATAGAATTTTTCTAGTATTCTGAATATAAATACCATTTAATTATCACTTCCTAATCTTAACAAGTAAACTCATTTACTTATCTTTGTATTCTCTTTTAAATTGATGGTGCCACCCAACCATGAGAGAGGTTATCATGTCCTCTACTCCCCCTAAACTCCACACCAGAGTTTAGGTAGCAGTTATTTGTCAGAAGTTATACCTCGGGACATCTATCTAGTCTACACTCCATTTGGGTTACAGAGCTCCACTGGTTTCTAACCAACTCTGGATAACTCTTTTCTGTACAACATTTTGTTGTAAAACCCTCTCCTTATTTTATTGAATAGAACCCCTTCCCCTCCTCGGGATTTCCTTTTATCCTCTTGGGGAAGGTAACTGTCAAAAATTGTCTCTTCATTTTTACTCTTAAATCTTGGAATTCTTTTACCAATCAGTTAATCAATTACTCAATGTAATTTTGATTCATGAAATAAAATTCAAATTCTCTTTTACTAATGAATAACCATATTCATTAAAACAAATTCAAATGTATTTTTAAAATTATTTTAGACAAAACATTAAAATAAATTGGGGTGTTACATCTTACCCCACTAGAGGAAAACATCGTCCTTGGTGTTTACTTCATTCTAGAAAACATTTCAGGATATGCTTCACGTATGGATTTTTCATCTTCCCAAGTAGCCTCTTCCAGACTAAAATGATTCCATTGCACCTTAACTTGGGGGATGACTCGCCTTCAAAGCATTATTTCTCTCTGATCGAGAATACGCAGAGGTTCTACCATAAATTCATCGTCTGGTTCTACCTACAAGCAACGGAATTTATAATTAATTTAATTATGAATCCATCTTTTCCTAGGATTCATAATGTAAACATAACTTACATGTACGCATTTCCAATGTATAAAATCCTTGGGGCCATGTCTGTATCGTGTACCAATATGGGGCTAGGAATTGCCAGCTGATAAGCCACCAACCCTATCCATTCCAAGATCTGGAAAGGTCCATAGTACTTGGGAGCGAATTTGACACAGGAATTCCACCATAAGATGCTCTTCTTTGGTTTAATCCGTACACAAACGTGTTCACCCACCTCAAATTCTCAAAAATTTCTTTTTTTGGTCATCATATATCTTTTTCCTGTCTTGAGTTGCCTTTAGATTTTGTTTGGTTTTTCTTACCTCACGCTCCATTTACTCCAGCACGTCCAGTCCAAGCATCATTTTTTTTTTCTAGACTGCTCCAGTTTATAGGGGTTCGGAATTGACTTCCATACAATTCTTAAAAAGGGCTCATCTTGAGGGATTCTTGGTATCCATTATTGTAGGCGAATTCAACCAGATGAAAATATTCTTCCCACTTTATGGGTTGTTGCATCACATACATGTGTATCATATCTTCTAATATTTGATTATCCCTTTTAGTCTGACCATCCATTTGAGGATGATACACTGTACTAAACTGGATATGTGTTCCCAAACCAGTGAACAACACCTTCCAGAAAGCTGACATGAACTTCACATCTCGATCTGAGATGACGACTCTCAGAATGTCATGCAATCTAAATATTTCCCTCATGAAAATTTCAGCAATCTAGACAGTCTTGTAAGTTGACTGGACGAGTATGAAATGAGCTACCTTGTTGAGCCTATCCACCACCACCATAATCGAATCATTATGTCTCTTGCTTCTCAGTATACCTGTGATGAAATCAAGTGATACGACTTCCCATTTCCATTCTAGTACAAGAATAGGCTGAAACAATCCTGTTGGATGTTGGTGCTCCACCTTGACTTGTTGAAACTCCAAACATTTGGACAAATATTCAACAATGTTTTTATGCATTCCGTGCTAAAATAAGTCTTTTCTAATTGTTGTTAGCATCTTATGATATCTGGGATGTCCCGCATAGGAACTCTAATGGTATTCATCCAAAATCAGCTCCTTCAAGCTCATCTAATTTGGTATATATATCTTCCCTCGAAATATCAAAAGTTGTGTATCATTAATTCCATAATGTGGTTGCTTTCCTTGTTTTTCTGCCTCTCTTGCTTGCTGCCATAAGAATTGATACTCAGGGTATTTCTTTGCTCCCTCCATGATTTTCTCCTGAAACTTAAATTCTTCTTCATTAATTAAAGTTCATACATGCAATGTAGTTTCCTACTTAAAGCATCAGCTACACAGTTATCCTTACCATTTACATGTTGAATGTCGAAATAAAATTCACTTAGGAAAATATTCCATATTGCTTGGCAAGCATTCAAATCATATTTTTTAAAATAGCTAGTCAGACTACTATGATTGGTTCTTAGCACAAACATTTTCCCCAATAAGTAATGTCTCCAAATTTGAAGGGCATGTACTACCGCAGTTAACTCTAAATCATAGGTAGAATATCATTGCTCATGGTCCTTTAGCTTCCTAGATTCATATGCTATGACCTTTCCATCTTGTGTCAATACCGCTCCCACCCCTTCCTTACAAGCATCAGTGCAGACTTCAAATTCTCTACTTGGTTTTGCCACTTTCAACAAAGAGGTTGTAGTTAATAGTTATTTTAATCACTCAAAATTGGCTTGACACTCATTATTCCACTTAAAGACTCGCCCCTTCTGTTGCAAGGAAGTAATGGGAAAGGCTATCTTAGAGAAGCCTTCGATGAATCGCCGGTAGTAACCAGCTAGGCCTATGAAATAACATATGTCTGCTACATTTTTGGGAACTCTCCATTCCATAATTGTCTTTATCTTTTTAGAGTCTACCAAGATCCCTTCAACATATATTACATGGCCCAAATACTGGATCTGTTCTTTGTAAAAATCACATTTTCTAAATTTGGTGTAAAGCTGATGTTCCCATATCATTTTCAACACCAAGAGTAAATGTTATTTGTGTTATTCAATATTTTTAGAGTAGGCCAGTATATCTTCAATAAATATTAAAAAAAAATTATCCAAAAATGTGTGAAAGATACCATGCATCAGACTCATGAAAGTTGTTGGTGCATTGGTTAATCTAAACTGTAACACCACAAATTCATAATGTTTGTACTTGGTATGAAAAGTTGTTTTGGATATTTCTTCATCCTTAATCCGTATCTGGTGATACCTAGATTTCAGGTCAATCTTTGAGAATATCGTTGCTCCCTTTACCCAATCAAAAATATCGTCTATATGTGGCAATGGGTATTTGTTTTTACAGTAAGCTTATTAAGCTGTCAGTAATCCATGCACATCCGCATCGTACCATCTTTCTTTTTAACGACCAACATTGGTGCTCCCCAAGGGGACACACTTGGTCGAATATACCCTTTGTCCAATAGTTCTTGCAGTTGTATTTTTTATTCTGTCAATTTAGGCAAAATAATTCTGTATGGTGCTTGTGACACCAACGCTGCTCTGAGTAGTAATTCTATAGTAAAGTCAATATCTCATTTTGGGGGTAATCCTGGAATATTTTCAAGAAACACATCCATAAAATCTTGAACAACTGGAATATTTTCCAACATAAGGGTCTTATCTTTAGAGTTAGTAAACCCCACTTGAATAGCATAAAGTTAACACTCTTTTCTAATGCATTTACCCAACTGAGATGCAGTGATGGGGCACAATTGAAGTGGTTTCTTAATTCCTTGTAATTCTTGATGAGTACCATCTTCTGCCTTAAAATGGATAATTTTCTCCTTGCAATCTACCAGTGACCAATGTATTTCTAACCAGTCCATTCCCAATAGAATATCATAGGAGCCCAAAGGTAGAATATTCAAGTCAACAGTTATATGTTGTCTTCCTATTTCCAGAATACAATTCAAGATTTTTGCATTAACTCTTCTCTTTGTTCCAGTAGCTAGTTGTACCAACCAGGGAATTTTAAATTTATGGCTTTGCAGTTTATAGTTTTACACTACTCGAGGATATATATAACTTAAACTGGCACCATGATAAAAAAAAAATGGAAATAGTTTGGGAATATAACTTACCTTCCAGTTCTATCATAGTTGGCTGGAAATTCGCTTGCTGATATTCTAGTGCAGCATTGATCCTCGGTATGCTTCATGCAACATCCCCTACTATAGATTCCTCTTGTAGATTGGTTGTAACTTCATTTCTTCCACAATGAGGGAAATTCTTAAAGTAGTGTGCCTCATCGCATCCCCAACATTGTAGCGATGGTTTCTGGGACTATCCATGATCTGCCCTGCTGGATGCTTCAATAGGCCTTTCATCAACTGACCATTTGGGCTTTTGCTGTTTTTTTCCAAATTGTCTATTTTTTGGGTTCCTTGCATCATTTTTATAATTTCCTGGTCTACTAATTTTAAAATTTGAGGTACCCTTAAGCCCTTTCTTTGGTGGCCAAATTCTGCCAACTTCACCTTTCACCTTGGACTGCTGATAGCACATTCATGCTTTTCAAATCACCTCGTCCATAGTCTTTGGATTCATGAATTCGATCCTCTCCTTCATGTGAGTAGGCAGTCTACTCAAGAATCTATGTAATTTTTCTTTCTCATCTCTCAAATATGGTGCGTACCTTAACAAAGAGGTGAATTTAGTGATGAAATCATCCATAGACAGTTGACCCAACCTCAAGTCATGAAACTCTCGAGATTTTTCATCATAAAGTTTCTCTGTTAGATACTTTTCCTTAAAATACTGCTAGAACTCATCCCAAGTCACATTCTGGTCTTCAATTCCCCGCACATGTTTCACCTCCTCCCACCATAATGTAGCTTTTTCCCTCAATTGATAAATAACCAAGCGAGCTTTGAGCTTGTTGTTATATTCATAGACTTGAAAATATTTGTTCATATTAATTATCCATGCTTCTGCTACTTCCTTGGCCTCTCCATCGAAAGTAGGAGGTTTAATTTTCTGAAATTCACCTTGTAACTCCACTTTTTGTTTCTTCATTTCCTGTTGTTACGAAGCATTTCTAGACTCTGCTTCATTGTAAGTTATGTTTTTCTTACTTCGTTGATGCACTTTGTTATGAAACTAGTCTAAAAAAATAGAAGAAAAGAGAGATCAACGCCTTAGAAATAAGCCACTTCGAGGGGGAAACCTCCTTTACATTACATAAATTAACAATTCTTAGATGATACAAATGACAAAACCTCCTTATATATATAGGAGTCCATGGGGTCACAATATAATCCTAGCTGACCTAACAATAATAATGTAAGGGTACAATAACAACAATATGGGGGTTACAGGGGTACAACAATAACAATAAGGGGGTTACACTAACAACAATAAGAGACTACACTAGTAATATAGTGACCTAACATGCCCCTCTCCTTCAAAAAAGTGTTGTCCTCAATGCTTGAGTAGCTCTGGATGCTTTTGTATAAAATTCTCATCCTCCCATGTAGAATCTTCAGTGGGTAAGTTCTTCCACTTGATGAGATACTCTAAAATTGATCGATTTTGGCTCTCTAGTTCTTGTTTCCTGACTTCTTGTGTTCCAATATGGTTTTTCCTTCCTCATCAAGTTCTAGCAATATTGTTTGAACTATAATTTTGTCCCCTATAAGCTTTTTTAAGCATGAAACATGGAAAAATGGATGCACTCATGAAGAAACAGGAAGCTCCAATTTGTATACCATAGTACAAATATTTTGCAAAACCTTGTAAGGACCATAGTACTTTGGTGATAATTTATTATCCTTCTTATCTTGTTTGAGGGAAATTTGTTTGTATGGTTGTAGCTGTAAAAATACCCAGTCTCCCACATCAAAACCTTTCTCACTGCGATGTTGATATGTCTGTTGTTTCCTTCGATTTTGTGCCAAATTTAGGTTATCCTATAAGAGTTTGAGAACTTTTTGTTGATGCTTGATGTGATCTTCCATTGATTGAACCTTAGAATTTTCTATTAAAGAAGATGTGATGGATGGTGGATGATATCCATAAAATTCCATAAATGGGGTCATTTTTGTTGCAATATGGAAGTGTTATACCATCATTCAGCAAGAGGTAACCACTTGACCCATTGCTTTTTCTTACTAGATACAAAACAACGAAGATATCCTTCCAAACATTTATTCGCTATCTCAGTTTGACCATTGGATTGAGGATGATAAGATGAGCTATGAGCTAGTTGAGTACCCAAACAATAAAATAATTACGTCCAAAAAATTCCAATAAAAATGGGATCTCTATCACTTACAATAATCTTTGGGTTTCCATGTAGCTTTTGAATTGTTTCCATAAATGTAGTAGCAATTGTACTTGCTTTAAATGGATGAGATAATGCACAAAAGTGTGCATACTTGGTAAGTCTATCAACAACCACTATGCTGACACTCTTTCCTTCGGACTTAGGTAAACCTGTGATAAAATCCATTGAAATCTCCTCCCAACGTTGATTTGGAATGGATAAAGGTCGTAGAAGACCCGGGGTCTTAATTGTCTCAACTTTATTCTTCTGGCAAGCCAAACATTCCGCCACAAAATTTTGGATATCAGATTTAAGGCCATCCCAAAAAAATTATTTCTTCACCCTGTGGTAAGTTTTTAAAAATCATGAGTGTCCTCCTAAAAGAGAAGTGTGCAATTCCAAAAGAATCTTTTGTTTTAGTTGGGAATTATTACAAAGATATAAGCGATCTTTGTACCATAAGGAATCATTTTTTCAACTAAATGTATCAGATGTACTAGGATCTTGCTGCAACTTTTGAATGAGTGTCCACAATTCTTCGTCCTTCTTCCATTCATCTCTTGCTTCGGTTATCCAATCTTGTTGGATAATAGAAATGGCACAAAGAAATGCTTCCACCTCTTCATTATTTCTTGAGAGTGCATCTGCAACAACATTTAGCTTCCATTTTTTGTAGATTATTTCAAAGTCATAACCCAACATCTCTGTGACCCATTTTTGCTGCTCTTCTGAAGATAGTCTTTGTTCCAAAAAGTGTTTAAGACTATCATGATCAGTTTTTACCTTGAAGTGTCTTCCCATTAGGTAAGGTCGCCATTTCTTTAGTGAATGTAGTATTGCTAACATTTCCTTCTCATAAATAGCTTTTTGTAAATACTTTCCTTTGATTGGACAAATTTCAAAAGAAATGGGTCTTCCTTCTTGCATTAAAATAGCACTAATTCCATTTCCTGATGCATCACATTCCACAATAAAGGTTTTTGTGAAGTTTGGCGTAGCTAAGATCGGTGCTAGGCACATTGCCTCTTTAAGATGTTCAAAGGCCTTAATTGCTTCAGGAGTCCATGAAAATGCATCTTTCGTCAAAAATGTTGCTAGAGGTGTTGCTATTCTCCCATAATTCTTAAAAAACTTGTGATAATAACCTGTTAACCCGAGAAATCCTCACAGCTGCTTTATGGTTGTGGGGACTTTCCATTTCTTAATGGATTTAATTTTATTAGAGTCTACCTTAACACCCTATAATAGTGAGCTTATTGAGCTCCCTATAATCCGGACACATGAGCCATGATCCATCCTTCTTGTGCACCAATACTACTGGAGCAGAGAAAGAACTTTGACTAGGTTGAATTATACCAAATTTAATATTTCTAATCATAATGCTCAATTTTTCTCTTTTGGACATATGATATTTAAGGCCTAATATTTCGAGGAACACTTCCTGGAATCAAATGAATAGCAAGATCATGATCATGAATAGGTGGGAATCCTTTGGGAGTTTCAAACATCTTGGAATGATTTTCCAAGACTTTTTGGAGATCTACAGAAATAGATGATTTTAATGTTACAACTTCTAGTGAGCATAATTGTGCAATTACGCCTCGTTGTTCTTTCTTTAGAAGCTTTGTCATGACATTAGAGCTTATTATCTTTCCCGGCTTCCCTGCAATACCCCGTAATTCGACTTCCTTTCCTTCTGAAAAAAATTTTAAGAAAAGTTCTTGAAAATTAAAAGCTACCGTCCCCAAAGATTGTAACCATTGTACTCCTAGTATAACATCAGCACCTCCCATAGGAATGAAAAGCATTGGACTAGTCAATACATATTCCCCCATGGTTAGCTTGATATTATGGCATTTTCTAGAGAAATTTATGGTTCCTCCATTTGCGACCATCTCTTGACACTTTGGTGCCGGGTATAGGAAGCAATTCATTTCCTTGGCTACCTTAAAATGAATAAAATTTTGGGTACTACTCGAATCAATCAACACTATTACACTTTTCTTCTTGATATGTCCTTTTATCTTGAGAGTTTGAGGAGTGGTAATTCCTGCCAATGCATTACATGATATGGTCGGACTCATTTCTTCTTCTTATTCTAGGGTTGGTTCCTGGTGTATATCCTCTTCTTTTGAAGTTTTTTGTTCATTTTCTTCCTCCTCTTCACAATCTATGTAAAAATATTTCTTCTCAGAACACTTATGACCTTTATTGTATTTTCTATCACAACTGTAGCAAAGCCCTTTTTCTATTTTTTCTTCCAATTGTTTTGGAGTCAACCTTTTAGGTTGTGGATGTCTAGGAGTAGCAACACTTCCATATTTATAGATGTGAGTGGTATGCTTCCTTGTCACCATAATTTTACATTCAATTTTTATTTCCAACCTGAATGCCTTCCCCAATGAATCAGGTTCCCAAACACGAACTTCATGTTGGATTCTATCCTTTAAAGTCCCTATGAAGACATCGATCCTTTGTTCCTCTGGAATATCAGTTACCCTTATATTCAATTTTTGGAAGTCCTCAATGTGCTCCACCACTGAACCCTTTTGTTTTAGATTTATCAATTGGCTAAAGAAGGTGTTGCTCTTTGTATCCTCATAATGTGCTATAATTTCCTCCATAAAAATTGACCAAGTGACAATTTTTTTATGGGAGAAAAGCCATCAATACCATACAAATGTATTTTCTTCTAAATGTAAATTTGCAATGCGTACCTTTTGTGTGTTTTGCACATTATTGAGATCGAATATTGCTCTATATGTAGTATCCATGTTACGGGATCCTTGCCATCAAACTTCCTCATATCCATCTTAGAATATGGTGGTTCTTGAATCCAAAATTAGAGTTTATGAAATCAGGATTAACAATTATTTTGTTCTCATCATGAGTTTCATCTACTATCTTTCTACCATTAGGAATCATTTCTTGTATTAACCTTGTCATAAAACCTTCCACGTCTGCTTTTAGATCATTATTCATGTCTTTCATGTTGTCTTTCAATTTTGCATTGATCTTAGCTTCCATGTCATTCATCTTAGATTCCATGCCAGCTTCCATGCCATCCATCTTAGCTTCCATGACATTCTTCAAACCATCCATCTTAGCTTACATGCCTTTCTTCAAACCATCCATCTTAGCTACCACGTCTTTCTTCAAAACTTTCATTTCATTTTTTGCTGCTCTTTGCAAGAGCAAAATCTGGTGCACTTGCTCTTGTAATTTTGATATGTCATGTTGTGCTTCTTCCTCTTCATGAGTCATAGTAGAGCCTTATGAAGGCTTAATGGGTGTTGAATTATTTTTAGGTGGCATTTTAGAACCCAATACGGATATTTATGCTTCAATATGCCCTTGGAATCACTTCAAATTGCTTTTTCACACAAGAATTATGAAATTCGAAGAAAAAAAATACACAAATTTTTCTTGCTTTCGAGGAGCTTGATATTGAAACTAAATTATCTCTATGAGTTATGATCTTCAAAATATTAAATTCAGCCCTGTAGTACCCCTCTGAATCTTCTTTCGAATTCCATAGGTCTGACCTGATTTGGGTTCTTCAAGGAAACGTTATGCCCAATCTCCCACAATGACCTAATTATGGACTAGTTCAGTAGATCGAACATGTACGACGTGCCACGTGTCACTGTTTCCTCCTTCAGCTTTGAAATTGATACACGGGAAACTACAGTCCATGTACTTTTGGCCACTTTTAACATAATTCCAATCTGATGCTCAGAGAGAGAGTTAGGATGATTTACCCACGGTCACCTCTTTAAGATGAAATTCAGGAGCCTAAAATCACCCTAACTTCCATAGATCATATCTCCTTAAATATTGCGAACCAAGATCTAAAATTTTTACACGACGTTCCTCGGGATTTTGGCTTCGCTCTGTAAAAATTTCAGTTTTTGAACCCTGTAGAAAAAAAGTTATAGAAAAAAATTCACAATGACCTATTTAGGTGAAATTTAGAAGCCTGGAAAACCCTAGCTTCTACAGATCATATCTCTGAAAATATTGTGAACCAAGATCCTAAAGTTTTACACAACGTTCCTCAGAATTTCAGCTTCACTATGTAAAAATTCTAGCTTCTAAAACTTCGTAGAAAAAACGTTATAGCACAAATTCCACGATGACCTGTTTGGAGCAGAGAAACCGTAGAATCCAAAGCTCTGATACCAAATGTTATGAAACCAACTCCAAAAATAGAAGATAAGAGAGATCAATGCCTTAGAAATAAGCCACTTCGAGGGGGAAACCTCCTTTACATTACATAAATGAACAATTCTTGGATGATACAAATGACAAAATCTCCTTCTATGTATAGGAGTCCATGGGGTCACAATATAATCCTAGTCGTCCTAACAATAATAATGTAAGGGCACAATAATAACAATATTGGGGTTACAGGGTTACAACAATAACAATAAGGGAGTTACACTAACAAAAATAATGGACTATACTAGTAATATAGGGACCTAACAGACTTCCTTTTGGTTTTTCATTAACTTGTTGATGTTGCTCTCCTTCTTCATGGGTGTCCCTTTCTGGACTAGGTTGTGCTGAAGGATTATTCTTCTTATCCGAGAGACTGTTGAGTATCCTCTCTTGTTCCCTCATCAACCTTTCATTATCACTTCATACTCGAATCATTTTTGTGTGGATCTATTTCAATGTATCTAACAATCGGGTTGTCTAGAGTTGTTGTTCCTCCTATAATCTACTGGTTTGCTGATGCTAGCCCACGCTCAATTGTACCCACATCTCTAGGTTAGTTTCTATATTATGCTGGGAATGGGTTTCCCCTATATTTCTCAGTGTCTGATGACTAGATCCTCTCCTCATTGGAAATTTTTAGTAATTCCTGTCACTGTGCAGGGAATTAACAAAATGAAAGACACCCAAATTTATTCAGTTGGCTCAATCTAGTCCAATGTATAAACCTGGCTCTGATACTGTTAGAGTCGGTCCTTACAGCCCTCCGTCAGAGATCATTTCGCTTTTTGCATATCATTTTTAGGTGTCTCGCTTGTTCCACTTCATTGCATTTCGCTAGGGGCATGCCATTGACTGACGAGGGGGTCTGGTCGTCTTGTGTTTCCTCATGCTTGTACCTGCAGGGCTAATTAAAATTCCTAAAAAATCACTGAAGTTCAGGTCACTTAATTCATGGTCATAAATGATTTTTATTTTTGTCAAAAGATTCTTTAGTCCTAGAGTCTAGGGGTTTCAGTCCTTTGATACATGTAATAAAAGCCCACAGGCCTTGAGGATGATTTCGAAAGGATTCCTATTTCATATTTTTATTCTCAAAAACGTTTGAAGACATTTCTAGTCCAAAACTCTGTTTTGGAACTAGAAATTGTCAAATTTCATTTTTTGTAATAATTGTGTATTTGTTCCACCATAAGAAGTTCAAAAGCAGCCTCTGATCTTTGCCAAAGCCAAAGTGCCAAATCCCTGCAAAAACAATCAAGGTTCATCAGTCCAAGACTCAGAAAAATAGTGAAAAGCCAAAGATAGAATTGCATTAAAATGATAAAGTGCCAAAAAGCCAAACATTATAAAAGTGGGTTATGGAGAAAATTAAAATCAAATCTGATTTTTATGAGATATTTTACAACCCATATAAAGCATTGAAAACAAATCATTTTCACAAATTTCCCAAAGCAAAACCGAGTTGGAGTGTTGAAGTCAAGTTTGAAGTGTTTTCAAAGCCGTGGACTGGAGGTGGAAGTGCGCGCTACGCACAGAGGAGGCGCGCTACGCACACCAGGTGCGCGACGCACTGGGCTTCACCGGCCTGTGCAAATTTGCAGGTGCGCTACGCACATACCGCGTGCAGCGCACTGCGTAAGCGCGCGACGCGTATAATCTCAGAGCCAAAAAAATTTCGCTCCTTCGTCCAGATTCATGCCAAATTGCCTCCAACTGTTTGCAAGTAGTTTCTTACGTTTGCTCAGTGAATTTTGGACATGATTATGGTGTTTTGAAAGTGGAGAAACAAGTGTTTAATGAGGAGAAATGTAAACCCTATGTTTATTTCCAAATTCACTTCTTAGGGTTTTGAAATGAATGTTAGTGATATTGTGGGGGTTCCGAATTTGTGCAATTGATATATGCCTGTGTCATCTATTTTCAGTGGTGTCCCTGCTCATTATTAACCTTAGCCTCACGCTCTTTCTTTGCCATTACATCACTGCTGTCATTGTTATTGCTATTGTCATTTTCACACTGTTTATCATTCATGTTATGACATAGTCCCATTTTCACTTGTCCACATCCTCCATTGACATTTGTCAAACACTGCCAGGGCTATTGTCACTTTTGTTCCTAATAGTTATTTCCCCCGCATTACTCTCTTTTCTACTCACTTGTCAAATCCATTCATAATCAAAGCAGTGACTATTTTTTCATGCAAACTCATTTGACAAAACTATTCTCATTGTGGCTTTCCTATGATACTTTGATACACATGTGACACATTTGGGGAGTAAAGCATACACTGAAACTTTTGTCTTCACTATACCTATATCAGCATACATTTTGCAAACATTCTGATTTCAAAGAGAAATGCCGAGATTTGGATTCAGCTATAGAACAAGAAAGACACATCTAGCTGAAGAGAGATTAAAGTGCCATAAGGTCTCACAAAAAGTGGTAAAAGTGGGTAAGTATCTCGTAGGAGCCTACTTCTTTTGCTCAATTATGTGCTTTCCTGCCTGCAATGGGATTGTTTTCAGCGTCAACATGTTTCAGCGAATGTGAGAGATGGATTTCACAAACCCAAAGATCATCATGAGCTTTACTGCCTATTTGTTCTACATTTACAACATGCCGTGTAAACTCGTCGAGTAGATTTCAGGCCCTCCGTCACCAGAGACTTGCTTCTGTGCCACTGGAATACATAGGGAGAATGAACAAACGACAAAGAGCTAGAGAGATCCTCACTATGGAGCCACAGAATGGAACTCCGGGTTTAGTGAGGCAAATGAAAGTAGCAGTATTTCTTTCGTATTCTCAAGGATGAGTTTGCACCATTGATGAAACTCATCATTCGATATTTCAGTTGCGAGGGCAGATTCTCGCGTCTCTATGCGTACCACGTCTGTTTGTTGATGCATTTCACGAGGGTATGTATGATGAGCATTCCATACTTCATGTATCGCAACATAGAGAGGATGAAAATTTTTGTACAGAAGAAGACCCCAGCACAACATCATAGAAGTATATATCATTACGCGCTGATCAAAATCATGGTGGTACATCAGTTAACACAGCAGGGCATTACTTGGGAGGATTTCATCTCCCGTGACTTCTTCACAGTGCCATAGCCGCCGCCTCCCGAGGTAGTTCATAATGAGGGAGAGCCTTTACACCAGCCTGACATTCCTGAGACCGAGCAGATCAGTGCTCCAGTGTATGTGACATACCAGCGAGGCCACAGGACCTTATTTGCAGCTACACGACGAGTATTATCTCCACCGGGGGTGGAAGGGGTCTCGCCTTCGACTTCAGCACAGGTGCAGATCTAGGACAGAGGCAAGAGGCCTATGCATGATGAGGGCCCATCAGGCAGTCGAGACACTGATTTCACATTCATCGATGTTGATGCGAGCTCTCCTAGATCGAAACTGAAAGAGATCATCTAGGAGCAAAAGGCCGAAAATGACACGCTGAAAGAGAAATTGCAGAGGGCTCAGTGGGTGATAAACTACCTCGGAGCAACAGAATAAATAAATATATATATATATATATCATGAGGATCGTTATTAATTTTTGAGAGCCGCAGCGATCCGTAGGATCGAGAATTGGGTCTTGAAGAGACCAGTGACATGATACCCAGCTGAGTTGCAGACCAATCACGCATAACATCTACTCTGGAGAAGTTGTTGGCAAAGGCCAATAGAGAGAAAGACATGCTTCGTCACATGAAAGGACATTATTGGGCCTGCCTGCAAGGCAAAAATGAAGATTCTGAAGAGGAGGTTGAGCAGAGCACTAAAACAGCGGAAGAGGCCTGATCCACTTCAGATTTTGGCCGAGGCTTCATTGGCTGGGCATGATACATGATGGAGGGTCTTCGCTCCGAATTTGAGTGAATTTGAAGAATTTTTTGTCATTTTGGAAAATTTTGGTCTCAAAACAGGTTTTTCAGCCCAACGCGTAGCGCGTCGACACGCTCGCTTATGATTGGGACACTTGCTGGAGGAAAAATTTATATTTTTGGGTTTTTCATGGTACATTATGCATGCTCCAGTAGGACCAAAGAATTTCACCAAGTTTTGGATGATCAAAGGGACCAAAACACCATGAAAATCACCGTTCTGCCACCTTTTTCAGCAGCAGGAAGTACTTGTGGAAGAATGAAGTTTTGGAGGAACAAATGAGCTTCAAATTGGGAAATTCCACTTGGGATGGATAGTAGACATCTAGGGCTTTCCAAAAAGCTATCATGAGCTTGATTTTGATGCCAAGAAGTGCCCCAAAAGTAGGTTGTAAGGCGCGCGATGCATAGAGCTCAGGCGCGCTACGCATAGAGATTTTTGGCTGATTTTTCATCTTCCAGCTCAGGATTTCGGCCAGTTGGACCAGTTTTGATTGTGGATGTAATTTTCGAGTTATCTTGATGTAATTTTGTGGTTGGCATGTAATTTTGATTCACTGTTACCTGTTCTAGATGATTCACTCCCAAAAAAGTAAAAATCAAGTGAAAGAATCAGTTTCCTTCCTTTTAGAGGCAAGTTGTTTGGCTGCCTATATTCTAGCTCCTTGTTTAGAATTAGTTGAAACTGCTCCTAGAAGGAGGAATTCGACCCCTAGAGGCATGGAAAGGGGTTAGGATGGTCTATATGATGTATTTTCTCAATCATTTTCAGAGGTTGGATAGGTTGGACTCTTGGGAAAACTTTGGCACACTATTGTACATATTTTTCATATTTTGGCTAAGGAAAGATCAGAGGTTTTGCAGCACCTGTTGGGATTCTTGTGGCTTTCAGTTCTTGATGGTGTTTTCTCTCAGTTTATTGTAATTTATTTCATGTTTAATGTATTCCATTCCCTTCTTATGCTTCTGAAACTAAATGAATGAGTAAATGAGGTTGAATCCATTGTTTCCAGTGCTCTGCCTTTAAATTTGTTTAGTTTTACATGTTTTCGCCAGTTTGGAGAGGATCCATGTTCTCCCTTGCCCTCTTCAGCTCCTTTTCATTCTGATCCATCCATACACCTGATCAAAAGCATCAAGACTATTTCCTACCTCGCCCCAACTCGAATTCTGCAAAAATCTTGCCTTATCCCCGAACCCAAAATTGTTTTTTCCCATTTCTCCAACAAAAACCCAAAAATCAAAATCAAAATTTCCTATCTCTTTACTAGCCTAAAATCAGTATTCGTTATAATTCATCTCAGCCCCTTTGAAGAACTTTTGCCGAGATAGACCCGGAGAGAGCCCTCTCCTGTCCTCGTAGGGCTAGCTACGAGGCTGAGCGTGGTTTGATGTAGCCTTGAGTTTTACCTTATTTCAGCCTAAGGTAGATTTGAGCGCTAACATAGTGGCGACAATACTGGGGAAGAATTGGTTTGCTTATGGGTGTTATTTGTTTTATAAGCTACAGACGGAGTCTGAAGTCACGCCAGGTAGCCTTCGAACTGCTCTTGCTCTGCGAGTGCATAGTAGATAAACGTTGCTTCAGTCGATCTCCGGTCTAGCTTGTAATCGTAACACTTAACTTATAAATTGCCCCAGTACGTGTATCAAGATCAGATCTGATCGTTGATGGTGAACAACGGTCAGACATCGCAAGGCTGAAATCATTCACCTGGCAACTTCATTCACTGAAATATCCAGACAATCAATCCTTCATGGTGACTTCACTGCAGGGAGATCAGTAGCTGTCGGATTTTAAAGATGGACCGAATCACAAGAAGATACGCTCCCATGAGCCGAGACCACATTCTAAGTTTTCTGAATAAGATGCCCAAGGTAGATTGGTCAAGGAATCTGCCTACGTTTAACGATGATGGTAAGAAGGATGTTGCTTTACATCTGGTTATATTTCACATGCATATTCGCAAGTTGAAGGTGGATTTTCCTGAGGATTGCTTGATGAAGATATTCCTGGCCACTCTCGAAGGTGAAGCCCAATCTTGGTATGAAAATTTGCCGATGGCCTGTATTTATTGTTTAAAGGATTTTCATGCCCTGTTCATTGAAAGATATCTAGCATCTTATCCATCATTAAATTTAGTTCATGATTGTTGCAAACATGCTTCTACCTTTATTGAAAGCCTTGAGAAATATTATGAAGATGATAATTTCATGGATGATGAGATCATGGAAGCATTGTACGAGAATCCATTTCAGCAACATGAAGAGAACCTAGAGGATACCCATCAAGATGCTCAGGAAATTTCACAGCAGAATCAAGATTTTAGTGCGGTGGAAGATGAAGGAATTTTGCATCTTGACAGTCAACAGGAATTACATGAAATGGATCAGCAGTATGAGGAAAATCTGTATACTCCTTCACTTGAAATCAATGAAGACAATTATTGTTTGAGCAAAAGAAAACATAAAGCATTATCCCGTCTGTCTGAAGATGAGATAGATCAGCTATTGAAAGGTCATGTTACAGCTCAAGTTAACGCAAATCTGCAGTGTGCACATGGTCAAGAAGGTGATGGTAGAACTTCTTCCTTTTTTGAAAAGGATGACAGTCCTGTAAGCAGCTTTATAGGTCAGCAGGTTGAAGATCACATGGCTGAAAGTGATGAAAGAGAAGAGCTTGTTTCAGATCTACCCACAGAAGAAGACAGCATGCAGGGAAATCAGGTTTCAATTGCAGATTGTGATAATGTTAGGACAGCTATTTCAGTTCCAGATTCAGATCATGATGACCCAGAATACCTTGTGCTGAATCCCATCAAGGAGAATTCTGCTGTTGAAATCATCTGGAATGCAGAAGACACAGTTATGGATCCAAATGTTTTCAGTTCATCAGAACAGAGTCTTCATAAAGAGGTAATTCAGTCAGTTTATGCAAAACAAGATAAGATCTTCGTTCAAGTAAGTGAAGAAGTTCCTGTGGATGAATCTTTAGTAGATGATAAAAATGTCATGTTTGAGTTTCCAGAATCATTTGAAGTTTCTTTCTTTATGATTGATGAATGTAATGAGAATATGGCTGTCATATCATATGAAGATGACCCACAAAATATTCAGACTACAGGAAATCAGAACATTCAGGATTCTCTTTCAGTTTCTTCTTCATATGTTTCATGTGCTGAATTTTTTTTACAAGAGGAGATCTGCTCATCTACCTGTTCAGAGTTTTTTGAAGCCCAATAACATATTGTTACTGAAGTACATGATGAAGGAAGATCAGAATTAGAAGCAGGAGAGAAATACACCTTGTTCTTTCAGCAAGAGGTAAATCTTCATGTTTTTCAGGACCCAATGGCCAATCTGTTGCAGTCAGCTACGAAGGTGTTTATTGCAGTGTTCAGTGATGAAGGAGATCATGGTCAATTATGTTTTTTGATGCCCAGGTTTCAGTTTGTATTGTTGACCATGAGATTTGATCGGGAGAATCAGTCAGCAAGGCATCTGCTTGATTGGTTACATTGGCATTATGCTATAGTTTGATGGCATATTGTCTTGTAAGAAACACAGGCGGTTATGTACTGCCATCAAGCTCTAAGTTTTAATTTTAGGTTTTGAGTTAGTTTGTTAGAGTCAAATTTTTTTAGTCATTTCATTTTGCCATCAAGTCGGTTTGAGTCAAGCTTTAAATCAAGTTCCAGTCAATAAATGTGTCAAAGGTTTTTGTGTTATCTGTTGAAATAATGATTCCATCGCCCAATGGATGAAGGCACTGTCTGACTCCCCCAGAGATCTTCCGTTCTTGGCATCTCCTTGGAGCCACCATCCCCATTGGAGCCAATGTTAGAGTCGGTCCTTACAGCCCTCCGTCAGAGATCATTTCGCTTTTTGCATATCATTTTTAGGTGTCTCGCTCGTTCCACTTCGTTGCATTTTGCTAGGGGCATGCCATTGACTGACGAGGGGGTCTGGTCGTCTTGTGTTTCCTCATGCTTGTACCTGCAGGGCTAATTAAAATTCCTAAAAAATCACTGAAGTTCAGGTCACTTAATTCATGGTCATAAATGATTTTTATTTTTGTCAAAAGAGTCTTTAGTCCTAGAGTCTAGGGGTTTCAGTCCTTTGATACATGTAATAAAAGCCCACAGGCCTTGAGGATGATTTAGAAAGGATTCCTATTTCATATTTTTATTCTCAAAAACGTTTGAAGACATTTCTAGTCCAAAACTCTGTTTTGGAACTAGAAATTGTCAAATTTCATTTTTTGTAATAATTGTGTATTTGATCCACCATAAGAAATTCAAAGCAAGCCTATGGTCTTTGCCAAAGCCAAAATTCCAAATCCCTACAAAAACAACCAAGTTTCATCAGTCCAAGACTCAGAAAGACAGTGAAAAGCCAAAGGTAGAATTGCATTAAAATGATAAAGTGCCAAAAAGCCAAACATTATAAAAGTGGGTTATGGAGCAAATTTAAATCAAAGTTGATTTTTATGAGATATTTTACAACCCATATAAAGCATTGGAAACAAATCATTTTCACAAATTTCCCAAAGCAAAATCGAGTTGGAGTGTTGAAGTCAAGTTTGAAGTGTTTTCAAAACCGTGGGTTGGAGGTGGAAGTGCGCGCTACGCACAGAGGAGGCGCGCTACGCACAAGAGGCGCGCGACGCACTGGGCTTCACCGGCCTGTGCAAATTTGCAGGCGCGCTACGCACATACCGCGTGCAGCACACTGGGTAAGCGCGCGACGCGTATAATCTCAGAGCCAAAAAAATTTCGCTCCTTCGTCCAAATTCATGCCAAATTGCCTCCAACTGCTTGCAAGTAGGTTCTTTACGTTTGCTCAGTGAATTTTGGACATGATTGTGGTGTTTTGAAAGTGGAGAAACAAGTGTTTAATGAGGAGAAATGTAAACCCTATGTTTATTTTCAAATTCACTTCTTAGGGTTTTGAAATGAATGTTAGTGATATTGTGGGGGTTCCGAATTTGTGCTATTGATATATGCCTGTGTCATTTATTTTCAGTGGTGTCCCTGCTCATTATTAACCTTAGCCTCATGCTCTCTCTTTGCCATTACATCACTGCTGTCATTGTTATTGCTATTGTCATTTTCACACTGTTTATCATTCATGTTATGACATAGTCCCATTTTCACTTGTCCACATCCTCCATCGACATTTGTCAAACACTGCCAGGGCTATTGTCACTTTTGTTCCTAATAGTTATTTCCCTCGCATTACTCTCTTTTCTACTCACTTGTCAAATCCCTTCATAATCAAAGCAGTGACTGTTTTTTCATGCAAACTCATTTGAAAAAACTATTCTCATTGTGGCTTTCCTATGATACTTTGATACACATGTGACACATTTGGGGAGTAAAGCATACATTGAACTCTTGTCTTCACTATACCTATATCATCATATATTTTGCAAACATCTTGATTTCAGTGCCATGTCAGAGACGGATTCAGTTTATGAGCAAGAGTATGACAATGATTCCACAGTAGAGGGTAGTGTGCCATGGAGGTCTCACAAAAGTGGCAAAAGTGGTAGGCATGTCAGGGAGGAGCCTACTTCTTTGGCTCAATTTCAGGCTTGCCCGCTTGCAATGGATTGTTTTCAGCATCAGTCGTGTTTCCAATACTGTGAGATGATTTCCTGAACTCAACATCATCATGAGCTAGCTTGCCTATTTGTTCTACATTTACATGATGGCCGTGTAAACCTTGCCGGAGTAGATTTCATTCTGTCACCAGAGACCATTGCTCACACTGAATACGTAAACAGGAAAGAGAATGGAATGTAAACGACAGTACTAAAATTACCTGTCATATTACACATTTGAAACTCAGAATAAGTGAAAACCCGATGGTATTTTCGTATTTCTGAAGGATGATTTTGCACCATTGATGAAACTCATCATTCGATATTTCAGTTGCGAGGGCAGATTCTCGCGTCTCTATGCGTACCATGTCCGTTTGTTGATGCATTTCATGAGGGTACATATGATGAGCATTCCATAATTCATGTATCACAACATAGAGAGGATGAAATTTCTTGTACAGAAGAAGACCCCAGCACAGCAACATAGCAGTATATATCATTACGCGTTGATCAAAATCATGGTGGTACATCAGTTGACACAGTAGGGCATTACTTGGGAGGATTTCATCTCCTGTGACTTCTTCGCAGCACCACAGCGACCTCCCGAGGTAGTTCATGATGAGGGAGAGCCTTCACATCAGCTTGACATTCCTGAGACCGATCATATCAGTGCTCCAGTGTATGTGACATACCAGTGAGGCCACAGGGCCTTATTTGCAGCTACACGACGAGTACTATCTCCACCCGGGGTGGAAAGGGTCTCGTTGACTCCATGAGCAGTGCGAGTATTATCTCCACCCGGGGTGGAAGGGGTCTCGCCTTCGACTTCAGCACAGGTACAGATCCAGGATAGAGGCAAGAGGCCTATGCACGATGAGGGCCCATCAGGCGGTCGAGACACTGATTTCACATTCATCGATGTTGATGCGAGCTCTCCTAGCTCGAAGCTGAAAGAGATCATCCAGGAGCAAAAGGCCGAAAATGACACACTGAAAGAGAAATTGCAGAGAGCTCAGTGGGTGATAAACTACCTGGAGCAGCGTAACAAACAGCTAGAGGATCAGCACACTCTTTTAGAGCTGCGGCGAATCCGTGAGGATCGACAATTGGCCCGGAAGAGACCAGGTGACATGACACCAGTTGAGCGAGAGACCGAACTCATGCATGTTAACATTCATCTGGAGAAGTTGTTGGCAAAGGCAAATAGAGAGAAAGACATGCTTCATCACATGAAAGGACATTATTGGGCCCGCATGCATGTCTGCAAGGCAAAAATGAAGATTCTGAAGAGGAGGTTGAGCAGAGCACTAAAACAGCGGAAGAGGCCTGATCCACTTCAGATTTTGGTCGAGGCTTCATTGGCTGGGCATGATACATGATGGAGGGTCTTCGCTCTGAATTTGAGTGAATTTGAAGAAGTTTTTGTCATTTTGGAAAATTTTGGTCTCAAAACAGGTTTTTCAGCCCAACGCGTAGCGCGTCGACGCGCTCGCTTATGATTGGGACACTTTCTGGAGGAAAACTTTATATTTTTGGGTTTTTCATGGTAATTTATGCATGCTCCAGTAGGACCAAAGCATTTCACCAAGTTCTGGATGATAAAAGGGGCCAAAACACCATGAAAATTACCGTTCTGCCACCTTTTTCAGCAGCAGGAAGTACTTGTGGGAGAATGAAGTTTTTGAGGGGTAAATGAGCTTCAAATTGGGGAATTCCACTTGGGCTGGATAGCAGACATCCAGGGCTTTCCAAAAAGCTATCATGGGCTTGATTTTGATGCCAAGAAGTGCCCCAAAATCAGGCTGTAAGTCACGCGACGCATAGAGCTCAGGCGCGCTACGCATAGAGATTTTTGGCTGATTTTTCATCTTCCAGCTCAGGATTTCGGCCAGTTGGACCAGTTTTGATTATGGATGTAATTTTTTAGTTATCTTGATGTAATTTTGTGGTTGTAATGTAACTTTGACTCACTTTTACCTATTCTAGATGATTCACTCCCAAAAAAGTGAAAATCAAGTCAAAGAATCAGTTTCCTTCCTTTTAGAGGCAAGTTGTTTGGCTGCCTAGTTTTTAGCTCCTTGTTTAGAATTGGTTGAAACTGCTCCTAGAAGGAGGAATTCGACCCCTAGATGCATGGGAAGGGGTTAGGATGGTCTATATGATGTATTTTCTCAATTATTTTCAAAGGCTGGACAGGTTGGACTCTTGGGAAAACTTTGGCACACTATTGTACATATTTTTCATATTTTGGCTAAGGAAAGATCAGAGGTTTTGCAGCACCTGTTGGGATTCTTGTGGCTTTCAGTTCTTGATGGTGTTTTCTCTCATTTTATTGTAAGTTCTTTCATTTTTAATGTATGTCATTCCCTTCTTATGCTTCTGAAACTATATGAATGAGTAAATGAGGTTGAATCCATTGTTTCAGTGCTTTGCCTTTAAATTTGTTTAGTTTTACATGTTTTCGCCTGTTTGGAGAGGATCCATGTTCTCCCTTGCCCTCTTCAGCTCCTTGTCATTCTGATCCATCCATACACCTGATCAAAAGCATCAAGACTATTGCCTACCTCGCCCCAACTCGAATTCTGCAAAAATCTGGCCTTATCCCCGGACCCAAAATTGTTTTTCCCATTTTTTCAACAAAAAACCCAAAAATCAAAATCAAACTTTCCTATCTCTTTACTAGGCTAAAATCAGTATTCGTTATAAGTCATCTCAGCCCCTTTGAAGACCTTTTGGCGAGATAGACCCGGAGAGAGCCCTCTCCTGTCCTCGTAGGGCTAGCTACGAGGTTGAGCGTGGTTTGATGTAGCCTTGAGTTTTACCTTATTTCAGCCTAAGGTAGATTTGAGCGCTAACAGATACCACTTGTCACGACTATTATGAATTTACCATATATATATATATATATATATATATATAATTACTAAACTCAAGGATAAGAGAACTAAACTCAAGGATAATAGAATTTGTATTATTTGCATAAGGTACTTATATCATGGTCAATGATAAACATTACGAATTAGCACCTATACATATATTCTTACCTACATTATTTAAGTGCTTGTGCTACCATAGTTTAACACTATTTCTATCATTGGCTTGCTATGTCAATATTATTATAGTACTTGCAATTTATTCCATGAGTACAAACATTATGGTCGGATACTAATTTCTATGATTAAAGTTTTAAATACAAAATCCATACAATTTAATAAATTGGCCCCTTTGATGTGGCTTGGAAGCTGTCCTCCACTGGAAATATTGAAATTTGTGCCAACCGTCGATCTGGAATAACCTAGATCCGATGGTGTAGGCTTAAGCATGTAGGATTAGGGTAACTACCTGACCCCATCACCGCGCTCTGAGCTCATTTGTTCGTTGTTTTTCTACGGCTCTAATCTTTAAGTTGTTCTTTGCTTCCCCGATCTCTTTTCCAGCAAATAAGGTGACCAGCGTCATCTTTGGTTGTGTAGTTTGATTATGGTCTTGTTCAGTTCGGGTAAATGTCATTCGTTCCAGTGTCTTGGCTTAAAAATTGCAATTTTTCTATATTTTAACCTGTGGTTTGTATGATGACCTTGTCGTTGTTTCTCAATCTCTCTAGAGGAACAAGTGAGTAACGTTCCTTAAGGTCTTCACAGTTCATAATATTTATGCACAGGTTATAAAGATTTTTTACTCAGGTTTTCACATATGCATGGTATTTCATTCCCTTCACTCTTAGTTAAAACTTAGCTTAGTTTTTTAACCCTTCCATGGTCGAGGGTTCATGGCTCTGTCCTCTTTTCATTTCTTTTGCTTCAACAGTGACAAGGCGAAACCCTTTCGGTGCACTGAGAGTGACGGATCAAGGTATGGTTGGTTTTCGGTTTATCCCTCTGTGTTAGAAGTAATATCTTGTAAAAATTTCCCTTATTAATCACAATAGCTCACATTTTTGTTTTTTTTTCTTGATATGCAATTTTTTGCTAGTTACGGGAGTCACAGTGAAATGGGGCGTCCTCCATAGGTCCTGCATGGTGCTACCATGACCAGGTAAGTCGAATTCTACTACAGATTATTTATAATTTATAGGCTCTGGACTCCATTCTTGGATGCACTCATTCATGAGAACTGGAAATAGACCCAGCATGCCAGATTTTAAGTGCTAATTTATATTCCTCTTTGCAACTATTTAATTTCATGTTTTTAAGGAGACTGTGTATTTAGTCTTTATGTGGCACTATTAAAATATTTTCTTTTAATTTAAACTTCAAGAAGCTATTCGTGTTCCCCAAAAACATAGCTTGAAAAAATGTATACAAGTGTCCTTGCACCTGTAATTCCTATTTAAATTATTTTTAGCCATCCCCGTGCTCGACTCTGTCGCTTATGTAAAAGTATGCATTTTATTAAATACCTTTTGCGTTTTTTTAAACTATAATTCTACAATTTCCTGAAAGTCCAGAAGTCAACATTTGAGTTTCTGGGTGATAGTATTTTTTAGAATTTAATGGTTATTCTTTGGTAATTCTATTATACCTATCATGTGTATTATAGTGTTTCTTATGTTGGGAAAAATACTGAGAGGGGGGGGGTGAATCAGTATTTACTGCATAATCAAATCTTTTTACTTTTTCATTCCTTAAAACCCATATGCTACTTTCCTTCAGTAAACTGGCGTATATACGCGGATCCCCTTTATGAAACTAGCGTATACACAGAGATCTAGATATGTCATTAAATCTTCACTTCTATTATTCCATCATTCATTCATCAGATGTTTAATAAACAGTAAACATGTGCAGTAAGAACAGAATAAACCATCACACAAAGCATCACACATGAACACCGGGATTTTTAGGTGGAAACCCAAGTCGGGAGAAAACCACCGCTGCAGTTGCTCAGCCTTCAATATTTTATTATAGAGAAAACATATTACAACATATGTGCTGGCGCGGACTTGACCAGCACGCAGGCACCCACCTGCGCTCGTTTACCAGCCTCTCCTGGAAGGGAGCTACGACCCCCTGACTCGTTTACCAGCCTCTCCTGGAAGGGAGCTACGACCCCCGATCTCGTTTACCAGCCTCACCTGGAAGGGAGCTACGACCCCCTGACTGAAGGCTACAACCTTCAGCACCACCTTGGACCACGTTTCATCAATTTTCACACTGGATCCAACAACTTCAATAGAACAACACTTGCAAGCCACATTTCATCATATTTTCATACTGGACCCTTTCCATACTTTTAAGCACAAACATACTTCACCAACTGATACAGACAACTCAGCTCTGTAGTATACAGATAGCAGTAACACAGCAGAATAGATCAGACATTTCTTACCACAGTCTTTTAGCAAACCCTAGTTTGCATACGCGCTTTCACTTCACTGATGTCGCGTATATACGCGCTTCCATCCACACAAACCAGCGTATACCTCGGTGTATATTTCATTGCGCATACGCGCTTTTACTTCATCTAAGCTGCGTATATACGCGCTTCCTCCGCGGCGAAGTAGCGTATAGATCTTTAATCATTACAGAGCAGCATACTTCATCAGATCAGACATTCACCTCAGATTCAACCCTTTACTTCAGACAGATGTTCGCCTAGATGCTCGCCTCATCACAGATCTAAGCCTTCCATAATCAGATCTAACAAATACAAGAGTAATTCAGATCTAGATCCCATTCTTCATCAATGGTGCATCATACAATCAGATTTATCATTCAAGTGTAACCCTTTCCATTCAGATATACTTCAGAGAGAAGTATTCATTCTAGCTCAGACATCTTGCCTTCACACTCATATTATGCACAATGAATTTGTTCTCCTTATATAGGTTTATCCTTTTTCAATACCATGAGCCCCTTTTTCAATACCATGGGCCAAAGCAATACCATGAGCCCAAAACTACCTGGACGGGGTCAATTAGGCGGATCATTACCCAATACAATGGGTCAATACCATGGTGGTTACCCTTGGTTTTGCACTTTTTGAGCGCTTTAGCCCATACGCTACTTGGCACATTCTTTTCCGCGTGCATACGCGACTTCCCCTAGGCCAATCCGCGTATACAAAGAGACATACTCTTTTCATCATATTTTGAGCACATTCTAAATTCCTTTCTTCATTGCCTTTTGTACATACTGTAGATACATCATATTTTCTTCATCAGGAACATATTCTCTCAAGCACAACTTCATCAAGTAAGTTGTCATCATCTTCATCAAGTGGGTTGCCTTTCAAAGACAACACTTAGCATCATATTGTCAACAAACATCACATCACATCAGATTTACATCATTTACTAAGTCCATCAAGTCAAGCATAACTTTATCAGGTGGATTGCCATCAAGGACAACACATGTCAACAGTCACATGTCTTCATATTCATTCAGTGGGTTGCCATCAAGGACAACACTCGGCATCATATTTCCAACATCTTATACTTGTGGATTTAATGGCCAGAGGACCCTGAT
Source organism: Pinus albicaulis (assembly GCA_034641835.2). Classification (NCBI taxonomy): domain Eukaryota; kingdom Viridiplantae; phylum Streptophyta; class Pinopsida; order Pinales; family Pinaceae; genus Pinus; species Pinus albicaulis. The sequence continues at coordinate 1,720,312,560 of CM076578.1, read as the reverse complement.
CCTTGCCATGTTTTTCCATGGGGCTCGGCTTCTAATCCTCCATGTTGATTTTACTCTTTATTCAAATTCATGAGAAAGAACAGTAGTTATATCAAACTATAGTCAGCGTGGAATTTTTATCTTGTTATTTATTTTAATACTATCAAGTGTAATTTATGATATGCGTATAATAAATGCAAATGTTTAGTAATAGTTGGATATTCGACAATGCATGTTTGATTTACTTATTAGCCTTGGCAGTGGTTTATCTGTTTGGTCTCTGTCCACTACATATATCTTATATAATTTCTAACTTCATAGGATTTAGAATTATTCTAGTTTACAGGTTTTCAAACAGTCTGAATCTCTATATTGAATTTTCTGCTTAGCCTGTCATAGTGTTTTCATTGCTACTTTACTTAACACATAATTAGTCCATATTTTCAAAAAAAATATGTAGCTTCATTATTTCTAGCTAACAGAAATAATCAATAGAAATTTTTCAATATTCTGAATATAAATATCATTTAATTATCACTTCCTAATATTAACCAGTAAAATCATTTACTTATCTCTGTATTCTCATTTAAACTGATGTTGCCACCCAACCATGAGAGAGGTGATCACGTCATCTGCTGCCCATGAGCTCCACGCCAAAGTTTAGGTAGAAATTATCTTTCAGAAGTTAGACCTCAGGACCTATGTCCAGTCTACATTCCCTTCGAGTTACAGAGCTCCACTGGTTTCTAACCAGCTCTGGACAACTCTTTTATGTACAAAATTCTGTTGTAAAACCATCTTCTTATTTTCTTGAACTGAACCCTTTCCCCTCCTCATGATTTCCTTTTATCCTCTTGGGGAAGGTAACTGGAAAAAAACTTCCTCTTTATTTTTACTCTGGAATCATTTTACCAATAATTTAATCAATTACTCAATGTAATTTTTTTATTCATGAAATAAAATTCAAGTTCTCTTTTACTAACATATAACAATATTCGTTAAAACAAATTCAAATGTATTTTAAAAGTCTTTTAGACAAAACATTAAAATAAATCTGGGTGTTACAAAGAGATTGATATAAACTGAAGGAGAGGGGAGAGGAGGAATGAAGAGAGAGAGAGAGAGAGAGAGAGAGGGAGAGGAATGAGAGAGGTAGAGAAGGGTAAGAGAGGGAGAGGGAGACACAAATATGGATGGGGGCGAGAGCGAGGGAGATAGTGAGAGGATTTGAGAGCAGAGAGAGAGAGAGAGAGAGAGAGAGAGAGAGAGAGAGAGGAAGAATGAGAGAGAGGATTTGAGAGAGACGAGGAGAGAGGGAGGGATATAGAGATGGAGTTAGAGGGAAGGAGAGGGATGGAATAAGAAATACATATAGAGTGATAAGTGGAGAGATAAAGGGAGTGATAAGGGAGATATGGAGAGACAGTGTGTATGTTTAGGTGTGAGATAAAGAGATAAATAAGGAGAGAAGGAGAGAAGGGGGGAGAGAAGGAGAGATGGAGGGATATAGTAACATAGTTGGAGAGAGAGATTGATGGTGGAAGAGAGAGGAATGGAGGGAAAAGAGAGAGAGAGAGAGAGTATTGGAGGGAAAATATAGAGAGAGAGAAATAATAGTGGAGGGTAAAGAGAGAGAGAGAGAGTGATGGGGGAAGATATAGGGAGGTAGGATAGAAAGGGAGAGAGAGGAAGGATGAAAGAGAGTAATTGATAGAGAGGAGGAGAGTTATGGGTTAAGAGATAGGATGAGAGAGAGAGAGAGAGGGAGAGAGAGAGGGAGAGAGAGAGGGAGGTCGGAGAGGAAGGACGAGAATAAGGACTTAAGAAAGAGGAGGAGAGAGGGAGGGAGAGAGGATGATAGAGGGAGTGATAGAGAGATGGATTTGGAGGGGGAGAGAGGGAGGGAAGAAGAAATACATAGAGAGTGAGAAGTGGGTAGAGAGAGGGAGTGATCAGGGAGAGATGGAGAGAGAGTGTGTATGTTTGGGGGTGAGATAAAGAGACAAAGAAGGATACATGGAGAGAACGAGGGGGTGCACGATAAGGAGAGAGGAGGATTTAGGGAGGGATATAGTAAAAGTGTTAGAGGGTTAAGAGAGAGAGACAGAGAGAGAGGTGGGAAATAAACAGAGAGAGTGGAAGCAAGAGAGAGGATGTGAGAGAGTAGCAAGAGGGAGGGAAATAGATATGAAGTTGGAGGGGTGAGAGAGGGAGGTAAGAATAAAGACATAAAGAGAGAAAGGTGGAGAGAGAGATGGATTGATAAGGAAGATGGCGAGAGAGGGAGAGAGGATAGCAAGAGGAAAGAGAGAGAGTGGGGGGGAGGAATAGAATGGTAAGAGAGAGAGAAAAAGGGGGAGAGGAGTAGGGAGGGATAGATAGATAGATTTGAGAAAGAGAGTGTATGTTTTTTGGGTGATATAGAGTGACAGAGGGAGATAGAGATATTGATGGAAGGTAAAGGGAGGGAAGAATAGAAATATGGAGAGAGGGACAAAGATATTTATATATATGGAGTGGGAGAGACTATGTGTTTTGGGGATGAGATAGAGAGACAAAGAAGGAGAGATGGAGGGAGATATAGATCTAGATGGAGGGGGGGGAGAGAGATGAATATTTATTACACTAGATTCATTGATTTCAGTGTAGATGGAGATTTCTAATCATATTTGATTGCTTGCACTAGATGTATTGATTTTAGTGTAGATTTTGATTTCTAATGATCTTGCACTAGATGCATTGATTTTAATGTAGATGATTTATAATCATATTTGATTGGTTGTACTAAATGCATAGATTTTAGTGTAGATTGTGATTTCTAATCTTATTTGATTGCTTTCACTGGATGCATTGATTTTAATGTAGATGTTGATTTCTAATTATATTTGATTTCTTGCACTAGATGCATTGATTTCAATGTAGATGATTTATAATCCTATTTTATTGCTTGCAGTAAATGCATTGATTTTAGTGCAGATGGTGATTTCTAATCATATTTGACGTCTTTCACTAAATGCATTTATTTTAGTGTAGATGTTGGTTTCTAATCCTATTTTCTAACTTGCACTAGATGCATTTATTTGAGTGTAGATGTTGATTTATAATCCTATTTGATTGCTTGCATTAGATGCATTGATTTCAGTGTAGAAGTTGTTTTATATTCTTATTCGATTGCTTGCATTAGAGACATTGATTTCAATGTAGATGTTGATTTTTCATTTGATGTAATTAGATGTATGGTGGTACATTAATTTTAAAGTGATTGGATTAACAATGTGCATTGATTTCATTGTAAGCACAAAAAAATATTGGCAATGTACATTGATTTTTGTGTTATAGTAATTCAACCTATTAATATTAGAGAGCAAGAGAGACAAGGTATTATGTTTGCCACAACATCTCGAGCTAAATATTTAAATGGTTTACCATTTCAACTGTCATTTTCATATAATCGATATGAAAATATGACAAAACTAAGAAAGGTGACAATCAAAATAGTATAAGAAAATAGTCTGAGATTGATCACAATGAAGATTATTTGTAATTGACTACATTCTTATTATTCACATTTTCTATCATTCAACACTATTACATTGTCACTTTGCATTCAAAAACTTTATTTCATCATTTTTCATCATTAAAGTTATTAACGATATTTATCATCTCAACAAACTAAGATAACTAAGTAAATTTAAAATTAAAATGACCATTAATATTTAGCATATATAAAATGATTATATTAATATTATATGTATTTACATATTGTTGATAAAATTAATCATATCTTCGATAGATTTTCCTTGGCATCACATGACTAAAATCAACCTATATCCATATTAACTTCGGATCTATAAGGCATTGAGGGATCAAATCTCTCGAGGTGCAAGTCTTTCCTCAAGTTTTTCACTCAAAAAAGAGGTTTGCACCTTGAGATATTTAATCCCTCCCAGCGACTTATAGATCCAAAGTTAACATAGATCTAGGCTGGTTTTAATTTATATAATAAGAAAGATTTATACTTTATAAACATTGTTTATATTTATATATATTTCGCATTTTCAAATATAAAAATATTCTTACTTTAACCGATTATAATACATATATAATTACAAATATATCAGAAATTATATATACATAAGAATTTTTGGAAAAAAAATTATTATAAATATTAATTATTTATATATTTACAAATTAAATTTAAACATAATATATATATATATATAGTTAAAAAAAATGCAATATAACACATTGAATTGAGTTTATAATATATATATATATATATATATATTTATTATTTTATTTTTTTTTAAAGTAAATGTTGGTTACAAGATTTTCCAATTTGTCTCTAATATCAATTAGCTTTAAATTACCATCATATGTTTTTTATATTTAAACTATTACATAAAACTCATCATGTCACTTGTACGATTTAAGTTTTTCATGTTTAAATTATTATCACTTACAAGATTTAAATTTAGATGGAGAGAATTTAATCATTTCTTCAAACCACCCAAAGTAAACTCAAAGAACATATATATATATATAATTTATAAATTTATAAAAATGTAAATAATCTTCCATCATCATTATAATTAATTTAATATTATGAAAAAATATATTAAATTACATGAAATATAAATCCTTAATAAAGTAATTTTCATTGAAGTTTCATATTTCACGTTAAGAAATGTTATTCATTTTGGCTCTTGGTAGATATGGACTATGCTAGTTTTGAACAACACACTAAAAATTGTTTTAATTATAATAAATATTTATTTTTCACTTGTTTTGTATAATATATAGAATTATTATATTTTTATTAATACTTTTTAAAATTTTACATGCTAAATCCACTTTAAATCTTGAATTAGAAAGAACTTATTAATTGAATAATAATTTTCTCTCTCTTGTTAATATATTTTTAATAATATATATATAATTCATATTAAGAATGTGATAAATATAATAAAAAATTTGATTTAAATTATTTAATATTTTTGTTATTAGTATATTTTTGTGTTAAATGTTATATGTCAAGTGAATATAGAATGAAGTATTGTTGGACACCTAATCCTCTATGGGTATGTGTGGAAGCTGAATGGAAAAAAGGAGTCCAAGTGACCTTGGAATGTGGAATCCAAGAGTCACACCATTGTATTATAGATATACATCATATTAATGGTAATAGCAACTCAAGCTTATCTTTATCATCTTTCCTATGTGTGTGTGTTTACCATGCGTGTGTTTAATATGGTATCAGAGCTGCATGTTTATTCCTACCCTGCCTAATTATTGTGAGCCATTGGTTTTGTGGCCTCCTTAAAAATCGAATTATTGCATGGTCTTTTTTCAAAACTGGCGCTCTGCCATCACTGCCATTACTATTATTGTTGCATGTTGTCCCACTGACCTCTTAGTGAAATTCATGTTAGGTTCTCCTCCCTATGCTAATGTGTGTAATTCCTATGTTGTGCGTTAGAAAATTTTACATTGCCCCCTCTGCATTGAAAGGTGTGATAATTCTTGGGTTCGCTAATGGAAATTTCTTCTAGCTAAATTAAATATAGTCAGTCATATGAGACATGTGTGCTTGCTCTAACATCGACCGCAATGGAAGTGGAAGTTCGTTTCTGTAATAATGTGGAGGCATCATCTTTTCTTGTACTGATTCAGAATAGGGTACAAGTGTTCAAAGGTGTCATTTAGCATTTCTGGTGAGTACTCAAATATTCATCCCCAAACATCGTTAATGTATGTTTTGAATTGTGTGCACTCTTCCCTTTTGGACTCCTCCTTTTGGTTATGTTTCCTATCCTCTACTGTACAAAATCATCATACCTCCGAGCTCCATACAATACCTCCTCACTCCCACACCGGCTCCTCAGCTCAGGGGCGGCCTCATTTTCCAGCCTGCAAGTGTCCTCATCCTCCGGAGATTGTAGAGAATAAGCACAATTCTCCAACAATTTCTGACACCCCAAAGCCAATAGTACTACCACGCTGCCTGACACCGCTATAACTATCATAAAGTCACCCATTTCCTTGCAACTCAACATGGCTTCCCTCATTCTCCAGCTTCACAGAGGCAAATATGATGTTCAGTTGGGATGAGGTAGAACATTAACTAAAGTCCCTGCGTTCTGAGGCCACGAGGCCACCTGTTTGATTCGCTCGAGGAGGAAGAAGCCAGAGGTTCAATAATTTGTTGTAGAACAACTACTCAATCAGGAACAAAATTTGATGTCGCAGGAAGAGAAAAAAAGCCATTGGATTTGGTTTAAGTCAATCAAGAACCTGCTCTTCTCATTTCGAAATTGACTGAATTGGTGAAATCTCTGCAATTTGGAAGTGAAGATTGTTATTCCTCTTGTATCCTATGGGAATGTGCAACAATTGGTCCATGCACTACATATTCACATTTCAAAACCTTGGGATTGATATTCTCGAGGGTGAGCGTGGAGGAAGTATATCCCTCGAGATATCACTTGCTAGCATTAGAAGACAAAGAAAATTTGTTAGCCATTTCTTCTCTGAGAGAGCGCACGAGTTCGAGTCTCCAGGCCATTACAAAGTAAATTGAAGCACACTACAAGAGCGACCTGCGATCCAATTTCAAGAAGTTTTTGACTAACCAGCTGAGAATTCCAACTGAAAAGGGAAAGATCGTACAATTCAAGGGCTCTTTTAAGCTCACTGAGGATCTTAAGAAGTCTTCCCCGATGAAGGCCATCAAGGTTGCCACTAAACCGACTGCTGCTTCTTTAGGGAATCCACTTTCCGTGAAGAAAAAAAAGCCTACAAAGCTAGCCCAAGATAAGAAGCATATTGTTTCCTCAAAATATCCCAATCCCAAAGCGGTGAAAGAACCGAAGGAAAAGGTCATTGTTAAGTCGAAGTAAAAACTTGTTTTCCAAAATCAATAGGCTCCCCCTTCGGCCCTAGCTCCGGATCCTCTGGATTCTACCCCAAAGTTTCAAAAGATCGTTTCCGTCATTTCAGTGAGGAAAGAGAAACCCTCATCCTCAAAGGCGGCCAAGTCGAAACCGGTCAAGACATCAACTGCTGCCAAGTCCACTCCTGCACCAAGGAAATCTCCGAGAGCCACCCCCCTGGTTGCTGCTTCCAAGAATCCCATCACCAGTCCCCCTTCGAAGAAGAAGAAGACTACTGGAAATTGAAGCGGGAAGAACCAAAAGATGAATAAACCTGTTTTTAGAGCTGCGATCCTCCTAAATCTATCGCCCACAAATCTCCGCATATTGACAATGTGAAGGTAAATGCTGGAAAAAATTTGGTCACCATTTTTAGAATAGAAATGGCATCATAGATTTATTCATATTTTGGCCACACAAATCTTGGTTTTCTAAATTTTCCTTGATCTTTATTTTGAGGAAATATAGCTAGATCAAGAGCATTTACTCATAGTTTTTTACCACCTTGGTAAGAACCATTGATAGTGAAGCATCCAAGCTTTTGAATCTTTTTTTCTAAACTTGAGTGGTTGATAAAACGGCTAATATTGATAGTTTATTATATTTATTGAGAACTCTAATGGCTTCTACCACTGAAAGTACAGTTAGAATAAAAAAAGACACCATTTGTGATATTCAAACATTTTTACGAGATGCGCAAGAAAAGATTGATTTTTTACAACTTGAGTCATATCTACAGCAATATGAGCTTCAGCAAAAGAGTTGTCATTCTAAACTTATTTTTGTTCAGAACATTGAGACAAACTCTCATCATCTCACTGAGCCCAGTACAAGAGCATATTTGAATGTAGAAGAAAAAATCCAACCTGCACTTCCCAAGCCCATCATCAAACCTTGGGAAGAGCTTGTCGATAACAAGCAAAAAATAGGTCTTCAATATGACAAGGAGTTGTATTTTCATATTCCAGACTACTCCAAGCCCATCAAATTTTAGAGTGTCGGATTTCTTTATGACAGTTCACGTTCAGTTTTTCTAGACTCTACTCCTCTTCCATAGTAGCAACAACAGATTGTAAAATGCCAACACTGCGATCGTGTTGGCCTTATGAAAGATCAATGTTTCGATCTTCACCCATGAAATAATTGTGGTTGGCACACTCATTATTCACACAGATTCTTCAGAAACAAGCCTCCTGCGAGAAAAAATATTCATCTTGGATGGATAGCTTCTTGGAAATGGGCATCAACAGCCAAGAATATCTTTAAGTCATATGTCAGAACTTGTTCTAGAATGTTGAAAAATCTTGCAGTTTATTTTTCGCCATCATCTCACCTTGTACCTAACAAGGGGGAAAATGGTGGTCATATAAAATCTTCGAAGCCACATCAAGCGAGCCTGAGCCACAACCTGTCATTCCAGATTCAAATTTGTAGCCAAAGACACGGATGCTTATGAGCATGCCTTTGGTTATTGGATAGCCTTAAACCATCTATGCGAGGTTGAGCTTCTCCCTCTTCAAATAATTTGGGACACTTCCTCTAGCAAAAGACTTCAGCTTCTTGCTAGTTTTGGAAGAGTTCTAGGAGATGCATTAAGCATTCCAGAGTTGATGTTCATCCTGAAACCATCGTAGGTTGTAGACCTCCCTTTTTCTAGGTTAAAGGTCCCCCTCTTCAAAATATGAGGAGCACTTCCTCTAGCAGAAGATCTCAACTTCTTGCTAGATTTGGAAGAGTTCCGGGAACTGCACCAAGTGTTCGAGTGTTGGTGGTCATCCTTAAACCACCTCTTTATGCCAACATTTAAAAGAGCTCATTCAGCCTAAGTACTGCCATGCATACTTTGCAGATTTGTGTTACAGCTCTCTTCTTGGAATCACACATACCCCTTCGGATTAAGGGGGGAATGTTGAACACCTAATACTCTATGGGTAGGTGTGGAAGCTGAATGGAAAAAAGGAGTCCAAGTGACCTTGGAATGTGGAATCCAAGAGTCACACCATTGTATTATAAATATACATCGTATTAATGGTAATAGCAACTCACGCTTATCTTTATCATATTTCCTATGTGTATGTGTTTACCATGCATGTGTTTAACAAGTACATATCATGTAGTGTCAATAACATTATTTTTACATGTCTTTTGTCAGTTTTATATTAAGTAGTAAGGGAATTACATATCTCCCACAAACTAAAAATTAAATTAGCTATTTTGTATTTTCAATTATATCATCTCTCGATATAAAGTTTGAAGTAAAATGAAGGTGCCTATTGAATTATTTTATTTATTGTCGCCACTGATTTTTTTGTTATTGGTTTTTTTTTTTTAATCTATATTTTTCTATTAATGAAAAATATTACATATTCTCATAGTGTGTCTCAAAAACCTATTGGCATTACTCTTACTAGATTTATTGGCCAACATATGCATACCTAGAATACATAGTAAATTTCCAAAATGACACCGATTTACATAAAATGACAAACAAAAAGTGCCAAAGCACCTATAAGACTAAAATACAACCAACAATCATCAACCATCATCAAAATGTACCAAGGCAGGATGCTCTAGACCCAAGCCAAGGGATGACGAGGGTTTGAATTCATAATGAACATTCCTCTCCATGTGCACCAACCTGGGTTTCAAACGGTCGAGTTGCTTCTAGATGTGTCGCTTCCCTCTCTAAAAATTGGCCAATCTATCATGCATCTCCCATAGGTTTTGCTAAATGTGATTCATGAAGTCAATAGTTATCATTGATCATCTTGTCGAGCTCGGTTAAGCTAGTCCAAGGTGTTCATTTCTGTTAGCATCAGATGTGATCTAAGTCTCAAAATTTGCAGAGAGGCTTACACATATATGTTCTAGATAACCCAAAAATCGTCTGGTGAAATTCCACCCGAATTGTATTTTGTAAAAATAATTAATTAATTTTAAAGGGACAGTAACTCTAAACTTAGGAAAATAAAATATAGACAATTATTATACATCTAATCTGGGTCATTGAAGTTTCAACGAGAAGAATATAAGAATGGCTTGAAGAGTCATTTGGAAAATACATTTGGTGGAGAGATGAAGTGATCGATTTCTTTAGTGAGCGGTGCTTAGGGAGAAACTTTGATCCAAATATATTTTGCAAGAGGGGTCACTAACTCTGGTTGGAAGGATTCCTAAGCTAGAGAGTGCATAGTAGCAGAGATAGAGAGGGCCACAGAGGCAGTGTAGAGGAAGTGATGCAATTCTTATGTAGTCACCACGTAGAGCCTGAAGGGAAGTCGTATTTTTGCTGACGAGATAGTGTTGGGTGAATACCAGATACCAGAGAGATTTTCCAAAGGCTAGAAGGCCTCAGTTTCCAGCCATAAAATAGACCAACACAAAAACAGAGGGTAGTGGTAGTTGTGACGCGGAGACTACGTGGGTCACACAGTCACTGCGCGGATGCAGCGTAGGGTTGTCCAGGTGCTAATCAGTGTCAAGTTCCCATGGAGGAGTGAGATTTGTCTCACAAGATCTCTTATTTCATTTTCTCTACATCATTTGATGGATGTGTCAATCATAGACTTGTACTCATAAATATTTATTGCATAATACATAAACCCTCAGTTGTTGCACCGATTTTCCCACGTTGGTTTTTTCCGGGGATATTGGTCCAAAAATAACTGTGTCAAATGTGTGTGTGAGATATTCTTGTTCATTTTTGTTTCCGCACTTGTATCTCTTCCACGGTTTATTTGTGTAGGTTGCAGTGTGATGTATTCAGTGTTTTCCATAGTAAACTGCAAATAGATTGTTAATTTAAAATTAAAAATTTGGTGAATATCTTCAAGTTGTTGCAATAGGATTCCAGAGTTTCACGTAATTTTCACACAAGGAAATACTCACCTATCGAATGATGCTTTCACTGTCTTCCATCATGGAAGCATCTCCTGGAAAGGGAATAGACTAAGGGAGTGGAGGTTCTACGTTTTCACCATGTCCCTACTCCTCTTGTTGTTTTCACCCCAAAAATTCCCTCGCCTCCCTTTCTCGATGCACCTAGACTCACTGAGGATGCATATCCTTTATCCAAATTTGACCTTCTTGTCCCCAGGAAAAAAATACTCTATAGAACCCACTAATATGGCTCAATAAATAGGCATGCTCCTTCTTCCTGCTAGTGGCCATAAACACCCACAACCTCCAATCCAAATGCCTCTTGTCGTAGATACTCACACAAGCCACTGCAAAAAGCACCCAATCTCGCAAGAAAACAACAACCAAACCACCTCTACCCATCTCGGCCTTTGTGGCAGATACACCCACCAACCACCCCAAGAGGGTCAAAGAAAGCTCAAACTGGAGAATGCATAAAACTGGGGCTACCAAGACCACAATACTAACCATCCAAATAGGCTCCCTTCTTTCCCATAGATAACTAACCCACATATACCCGGAATAAAAAAAACCGCTTGCACCACCCAAATGCCAGAAGAAATAATTCACCGTCTGCGAGTAAACCTCTAGATGTTCCCCCTCCCCCAATGCAGCAAAAAGAGGCAAGAAAAAAATTATTTTTCCTGGCAACCCTTTTACCCTGACATACCTAACGAAACTGTAATTTATGAACAAACAAATAAATATCAGATAACACACAACCGGGTTGAAAGCTTTATACCTGGTATGAATAACCCATAACAACTCTAGGAATGAATCTAGAGAACCTACAATTTTGATATAACTTTGTTATTCCTTGAGTAGTCTCCCATCTCATGACATAATTTTGGATTTCTTCTTGTCCTTTCTTTGGAACCCCTTCACTCTCTGGTTATCAAGGCCAATTCCACTCAACATTCCCCTTCTTTTCCCTCAAAAGAGAGAGAGATCCTTCCCCTCTAAGTGATTCTCATTATTTGGCACCCAAATATTCAGACTATCAAGCTTCCTACAACCTTGAAATGGCCAAGGACTTCGCTTGGGCATGTATGCTTCCCAGTTGCCACACAAATACTAACGCGATGTCAAGCAAGGGTTGTGGGGTGGTGAGTCAACTCCACATTCCCCAAATTTCACTGATTTATCGCCCACATCAGGGAGCTATTGGTAATTTTTTATTTGTTAATGTAAATATTATTTTATTATTTTTAAATCTAACATTACACAACATATCCTTCATACTATGTTGTAGAGTGCCTCTAGGCACAACAGTAAACAATTATTCATACAATTCACGTTAAAAAACTATGAGTTAACCACTTAATATCATTACCTATTTAATATTAAAAAATATTTATTTTATGAAGAGAAGATTGAAAAACCTAATGTCTTCAGCCGACGCCTCTGCTCCCTTGGCCCTGTTGGGCGATGCCGCCGCCGTCACCATCGCAGGGCGTGCATACACTGAGGGATTCAACGCCACAAGCCTCCGTGGCCTTTCTTCTCCGAGAGTACAGAGAACGCAACATCGGATCTTCCATCCGGCAACAAATTTTGCCCAGGTTGCAGATCAAGGGTTTAATCTCGCTTGGAGCGATGCAGATCTTGCTGCAGGGACAAACAATCTCACCAATGTCTCCCTCTGCCGGTGATTAGGCACAGGAGTAGTCGTCAACGCCGGACGGCACAAAGACATCAGATCAAGTATCTTGGCAGCCTTGCCTACAGCTGCATCCCTGAATACCATCATCCACATCAAAACAGTGGATAGCTGTCGATCAAGGAACGCTTCAGGACCTAGAATCCAAGCAAATGAGTCTTCAGGCCCCTCCTCTACTGCTTGTCAGAAGCAAAACTGTTTCTTGGACCAGCTAGTCCTGCCAGAAGGAGAAATAGCATTTTAGATCCAAATCATTCTCCTCTCTGGTAAGATGCTACTACAATGGGTGCACGATACAGACCTTGTGCAGGATCTTTTGTACAAACTCAAACTTTGGCTGGGGATCCCCACCTCTTACCAGAGGTTGTTGTTTAAAGGTAAGCAACTAGAGGAATCTCTCCCCCTTTCCTTCTACAGTATTCAAAGGGATGCTTCTATTGTTTTTACCTTTCGTCTAAGAGGAGGGTCCTTTGGGTAGACCTCCTCTGCCCCACCATTCTCTTATAAAGATGCAGTCCATAAAGACGCAGCCCAACCTCAACCCTCTTCGAAGTCAGCTCAACCAGCTATGGGTCCCAGGCCATTCCTAGTTGATCAACTTGAGGAAGTTCCTTCTGTCAAACTCTCTCATTCTGTGGTTGCCAATCTTCACCAGAAATTTGCAGAAACCGCAATCATATGCAGATTCAATGGTCTGTGGCCATGCACAATGGATTTATACCAATGGATCCACTCCAACTAGACCAATAAAAGTCAGATCTACTTATGCTCAAAAAAAAATTTCATTGTGGCATTTGATTCAAATGAAGATTACCAGAAAGCCTTAACAGGAGGCCCTTGGTTATGGGGTTTGGCTGGGCTCTTCCTCACCCCATGGTTTCCAGACTTCGACCCCTCTACAGCTGTCATCACCAAACTTCCTATCTGGGTCAGGCTCCCAAACCTTCCAACACATCTGTGGCATTTCTCTTTTTTCTTAGCCATTGGAGATACCTTGGGACGCTATCTTGCTACAGATACCTTGAGAAGGGAGAAAGGAATCTACACCTACGGAAAATTGTGTGCAGAAATAGATATAAGAAAAGGATTGCCGAATCAGATCAACCTCAAGTTTGGGGACTTCCATTGGACCCAAACCTTGGATTACGAAAATATAGCCTTCCGGTGCCGCCACTGTCATCAAACGGGGCACTTAAAAAATGCATGCACCTAGTTCCTTGGCAAAAAGAAGACTTCAAATCGCAAATCCAAATCCAAGAGCTGGAAGTCCTGTGTACCTCCCCCCATGGTTGATACAGACTCCTCCAGCTCAGATGAGGAGGAAATTGAAGCAGACGGGGAGAATCTTGAGACTCCGATGAACGCTCCCCCAGCCAGTGTTTCAGACCCCTCTGCTCCTACGATCTCTCAAAAATACTCTCACGTGTCTTCATCATCGGACTCAGATAAAGATATTCCGCCCCCATCTTTGGATAGTCTACAGCTATTCATGGCCCAGCCAAGCTCCATCGACTGGGTCAAAGTAAGTAGGAAAAAAGGGAAAAAATGTTGTGTGGCAATATCCACCCATACTGGGTAGACAACTCTGTCCAGAACTTGCTTTTATGTTCCTCTTGTTATCTCTGCTCATTCTGTAGTTTTTGCTCAAGAGCGAGGTTGATAGTTTATCACCTACAGCTCTCATGCTTCTCAGTTTCCGCTTGCTTGCAAGCCTGATTGTACCATATGTTTTTTTCGTTAATAGAATTAGCCTTATTCAGAAGAAGAAAAAAATAAATAAATAAAATAAAATAAAATATATATGTATTTTTTTAAAATAGTATTAAATAAATAAATTAGAATTTTAAAAGTAATGTTTTTATTAGTTATAATATTTCCTAATAACATAATTGTAATTAAAACCAACATAAATTTATGCCTTTAAATTTGTTAAAAGTTAAGAATATATTTTTTTCTTTTAATTATAAATTTAAAAATTTGTATTTTAAAATATTTAATCTCTCAATATTTAATAAATTCAAGGTCAAGATAAATCTATACCAATTATGAGTAATGCTATTTATATTTTATATAAATTCTATTTTTTATATTAAAAAAAAATCATATTTTTTAATTGTATAAATTTTTTATTTAATTTAATTTTTAATCATTCATGATGCTGATGATGATGATGGTTAATGTCCACTCAGACCAATCTTTGGTCTATCGTACCTAAATAAAAGAGTTATTTAGTTTGATTTAAGATTTTATTCCTATGCTCAAAAAGCGTGGAGAGAAGCCTCTCGAGCTCACTATAATTTTGACATCTTAAAAGGCTAGGAAGGTCAGTATTGCAACAAAGATTATGAAATTGAGCTCTAATGTGGTTGTACGCGGGGCACTCTAAGAGGAAGTGATTTTCATCCTCGATGTTCATATTCTCACAAAGATGGAAAATCCTTTCCATCCATGGTGTTTTAGGAACTGTCGAACGACCTGTTTCACTATGGAACCCATGAGAGTTCGTTCTAATCTTGGCTATATTAATTTTCTTTTTTGAGCTAGTTAAAACAAAGAGATACTTTTGATCTTCTAGGGTGGGGTTGATGACTCCCTTATAATATCTTAATTTTCTTTTAGCTGCTAGATCTTTCTCACACCACATTTTTTCTTTGAACTTAGAAGTAACAATTTTTTTAATGTTATTAATGTTTTGCAATGCAACATTCTCATCGATCTCCCAATGGTTTAACCAGGCCCTAGTGTCTTTATACAAACCTCGTTTAAGCCTTAGGTGTTTTTGGCTGGAATTTAAAGCTAGCTTAGGAAGTCTATGGTATCCTATGTTATTGAGCTTGTGCTTGTACAACAAAAGCCTAGTCATAGCTAGGCTCTCGATAGGGGAAAGACCCACTTCTATAAGGAGAATAGGATAGGGTGTATTACTTTTAATTTTAAGGTTATACGTTATAAAACACTTCTAAATTTGCTCAATATTTCTCCAGGATTCTTTAGAGATGCTGCAACCCCAAACCTCACATCCATATAAGATAACAGGAGTGACTAAAAATAAGATTACAATTATTTTCAAGACCAAAATAAGCTTTCCACCCCCAATTAATCCTTTTCTGAATGCTATAGTTCCAGTTGAGCTTGTGATGAATATCAATTCCTAGGTACTTGTAAGAAGACACTTCCTCAAAGTTACTATTGTCATACATAAAATTAGCATAAGTGTCCTTCTTGGATTTGATAATCATAACTTTTGTTTTGTTAGTGTTAACAGACATACCCATGGTAGAGCAGAAATCCTTAAGAAATCTAAGTTGCTTATCAAGATCAAATAGACACCTTACAAGAAAAAAAATATCATCAGCATATAAATACACGTATCTATATTTGAATATAAAAATGTTTATTATAAATATTAAGTTTTCATGTATAAAATTAGTTAACAAATCTTTTATCATAAGTTAAAAATAAAGTAATATAATATAAATATTATATTTGTATATATATATTTTTAATTTTATTAATTTAAAAAATTTAAAATTAATATTTTGTTTTCTTATTATTATTTCTTAATTTAACATTTTATTATATCATTAATTTTTTATTTTTCATAATAATTTTATGATATAAAACCATTTCACCAAAAATAATAATAAATAAATAAATTCTCCACTTAAACCACCACCCTATTCCTCTCACATTGTCTATCCTACACAACTTTGCACGACCAACTTTCCACATAACCAACCTTCAGCATGACCAATGGACTCTCAGATATCTCAGTTTTTACTGTATATTTTGTTTTAAATTAATATAATTATTTTTCAAATTATAAAAGAAAATTATATATCATAAAAGTAAAAGTATTTTAGTTTAAATAAAATAAATATAAAAAATGTGATTTATCATATTGTTTTAAAGTCAATACAATATATTAATTAATTAAAATAATTAATTTTCAAATATTATTTATAATAAAGGAAAATACAAAAATTAGTATAATAAAGCAAATTGCAAAAGTTAAATTTTATAATTTTAAAGTGAATATATATATATAGGTATTACGAATTTATAAAAGATGTAAAAATTCACACATCCCATCATTATAATTAATTTAATATACTAAAAATCTCGTTTAATAAATTGTTTGAAAATAAATCTTAAAGATTTTTTTTTTTTGTTAGGCTAAGCTATATTAGATCATAAAAGAAATTTTACATAGGAATTGGGCTGAGATGGCAAGCGGTGCTTAGCCAATCCCAGCCTTAGAAGACTTCAAAATAAAGTAGGTTTGGGGCTGCCCCCTAGGAGGAAACCAACCCCTTAATAGCATCAAACACTCATGTTTTACAAAATGTTTCGTAACACATATAAAAGAAAAATAGCTATAGTATATCCTGAATTGACAAAAAATAGAGATGAACCGAGCTACCACGCAGTCATGGTGGTCCTTCATCGTCCTCTATTGCGGGGTCCTCCTCCTCAATGAGGCATCCATATTCACGTGTAGTGGCCTCCTCCTCAGCTGTTGGCTTGCGCGGGGGCTTCGAGGGGGCTACGCGGATGATAGGAGCAACAGGGTACTTTTCATCTAGAAATCCAATCTAGAATCCATTTGAATCCATGATCCAAACGTCTGTCTTCTCCTCCGCTGGCTCGTGAACAGGGAGCGGCTCTCTTTTCCAAGGAGTGGGTGGCTCAAAGTGCGCAATTGTAGACTTCCTGGGGCCTCTTCTGCCCCTCGGTTTCTCTGGAGTTAATACTATCTCATCCTAGGTGAGATCAGGCCTTTGATTAGCCTCCATGTCATGGCTACCTGAAGAGGAACCTTCAATGGATTCCAAACGCTGACCTTGACCATGGTGATAGTACCCCAAGAACGCACCTCTTTGACTACCCCTGATGGGATTTTGTTGTTGTCACGGGGCCATGGGGAAGTTAACGAGCAGATGTAGGGAAGACGGGTTCATAGTAGTGAGGTGCACATCTAGAGAGTGTGCAGCAGAGATGCACAGAGGGAGGGCATGCAACAGGGGGGTGTGCAGTGAGGGAGCCCGCCTCAGACAGCGTGCAGCGGGGAGAGGAAAAAGAGGAGGGGCTTTCCATAGGGAGGTGCACAACTGGGGGGCACACAGCAAGGAGCATTCAAATATGAGGAAATCAAAGTGAGGAGTGAGTGGTAGGAGGGCGCGCGACAGGGGGTGCCTGTCAGGGGGAGCACGCAGCAGGGGGAGTGTGCATGGAAGACGGAGCAGCAATGTGACAGTGAGGGGGGTAACATAAATGGTTCTAGATATCAGCTGGAGCAACAAAGACATGACGAAATGAGCTTCAATGCCTTTTGAAGACCTATGGCACGAGCGCAGATGTACTGAGGGGTTGTGGCATGCTCGCAGATGTAAAGAGGGACATTCCAAGTGAGACTGCATGTGATTCAGAGTATGGCAAGAGATCAGGTACATTATAACACTATTATAAATGATTGATAAATTGAGCTTCCGCATCAAGTTAAAGATCACATTGTAAGGCGTCGATAGCCTAAGCATGGGAAGATCTGTCTTCCCACGATCGGGGTGTGTCACCTGCATCTAGGAGGAGAGTGTAGCAGTTCTTGTGCAGGATTTCATCCTGAATCTGAGAAAAAATAGAATGATATAGAATTGAGTGGCTATCCACTCCTTTGTTGGCCATGAGATCTACAACGGTGTTTTCCTTTCTGCGTACATGGTGGAATGTAATGGCCCTGTGATGCTACAGAAGTTGTTCCAGGTAATTGAGATGGTTGGATAACCTCTAGATGGTAGAGACCTTTGTGGCAGAAGTGCCAAGAAGGATGCAGGTGGCCACTTGGATGATGAGTTGCGAGTCTCCTTCCATTTCCAATGGGAAAAAATTAAGCTCAATGGCTATGGAGATACCCTGTATAAGCCCCTCTGGCTCTCTGGAGTTGTTTTTTTCCCACCCCAGGTTTCCATATTAGGCATGTAGGGGGTTTCCACGAGAATCTCTGAAGATGCCCCCAAATCTGACTTCCCCTCGATTGCCTTTGGAAGCTCCATCAAATTTGCATTTGAAAAAAATGTCCGAGGGGGATTCCAGTGTTTAGGTGCGCAAATCTTGCCTATGCTTGGGGAGGATTTCTCCATGGGGGTCGTAATACTTATGTGCCAATTGTTCCAAATGGTGCATTCAGCAATGGTTGTCAGGAATTCATCCTTCCCCCAGTGATCCATGGCAAGAGTTTTTTCTAATTTGTTGTGTAGCTTGGTCCAGATATTCTCTTGATTTAAAGCAGTATCTTTAAATATCCTGCTATTTTTCTCTTTCCAGAGGTTCCATATGAGTAGGCTGGGAGTGAGCTGCCAAAGACAATTTAGGATATTGTTGGAATAGGGATTATCCTGCCACCTGCTAATGGTATTGGTGATGTTGCCCTGATATCGATTGGATCTTCTGCATAATATTTCAATCCTGTCCCAGAAAGTGTTGTATATGGGGCAAAGGTTGGTGAGCCCTGGTATTTCACCAAGAGTGTTGCAACTCCAAGGGGTTGCCCTACTTTACTTGATCAACCCAGGGTTCATACAAACATTGAGGTGACAGTGCTATATACATAGCAGATGCATTATGTTCATGTCATCCTCTTCTGCTTTACGAAAGGGTGCTATTTCTAAGGGTTCTTAGTGAAGTTTGTCACACTTCAATGAAACTAAACTAAATTTCAAAAAGGAAATGACAGAAAGGAAGCTAAACTAAATTGTTGAAAATAAATGACAAGAATGAAACTAATTTATTTTGCATAAAATAAATGGCAGAAATGAAACTAATTTAAATTGCATTTAACTCAGCCAATCGGCTAAACACACCCTGCTCTACCTATCATGCTCCTATCTATGCAGTTATTTATGACCTAATTCTAATTTGAAGAGGCGTTGCTCACGGTTTGGAGGAAAAAGGGCTAAAGAGGCTAATGGAGGGCTTAAACCATGAAATCAAGTTTGGAAGCAGAAAGAGGGGGTTAAACCCTTATAAAACCTTATTATAGCACGAGAAATGACTTTGAAGTGGAAATAATTCAAAAGTGCTATGGCGATGTGCAATGGAGGACAAAATTTGCGATGTACGATGTCAACCCACAAGCTTATTATTTTTTATTCTTATTTTTTTTTTAGGAGGTGTGAGAAAATATGGAGTTTCCCATCACATACACCTCTCTAATTATTGAATTTATGAACTCTTCCATTGAAAAATACTTCTTGTAAATTTTAAGTTTGTGACCATTGACAAGTAAGGGGATTCCTTCCTCATCTATGGTTTTTATTTGAACTGCGCCATTATCAAAACATTTTTCCACAGTGTAAGGTCCTATCCATCTTGTCATCAACTTGCCATTAAAATCTTTAAACCTTGAATCATACAACAGCGCCTAATCTCCTTCTTGGAAGGCCTTTTCTTTGATGTTCTTGTCATGCCATACCTTCCTTTGCAGCTAAACTACCTCTGTGTGAATAAGTGCTTGCATTTTGAACTCATCCAACCCATTTGGTTGCATAAAAGTCTCCTTTTGAGCATTTGATATATCTATATTAATTCAGTTTCCATTCTTAAAGTATTGAATTCAAACTCGACTAAAAGTAGAGCTTTCTTACCATAGACTAGTTCATAAGGAGTGAATCATGTTGTTGTCTTCCAAGTAGTGTTGTAGGCCCAAGTAGCTTCTACCAATATATCTGCTCAATCTCTTCTGCTGCTACTCACCTTGGTGAGGATGCTCTATAAAGCTATGTTATTTACTTCTACTTCGCCATTCGCCTGAGGGTGATAGTCAGTAGAATTTATATGCTTAATCTTGTGCTTCCTCAAAAGATTCTCAATGATGTGAGAGGTGAATTGTGCACCATGATCAGTGACTATTTCTCTAGGGTATCCAAATTTGTAAAACACATTCTCCCTCAGAAATTCTGTTACGTTCTCCTCAGTTTCTACCTTCACTACTTTTGCTTCACCCCACTTTGTTAGGTAATCAGTGAAAACTATGATATACTTCTTTTGTCTAGATGGTGGATCGATAGGTCCAGCAAATTCAATGCCCCACTTATCAAATGGCTCAAGAGCCACCTAAGGGTGTAAAGGAATTTCATCCCTTTGTGTGGTTTTCCCCATCCTTTGGCATTGGTCACACCTGCTGGTATATCTTCTGGAATCTTAGTGAAGGTTAGGTCAATAGTATAATGCCTACAAAACTTTGTAAGCAGTTCTTGTTGCAACAAAGTGGCCTCCACATGGGTTTTCATGACATTCAGAGAGGATATAAAAAAATTATTCCTCCCTCACACATCTCCTTAGGATTTGATTCCGGTCTAGCTTGAAAACATATCCCCCAATCTATGTGAAAGGGGCGATTTTTCTGATGATTATGCTCCTCTCCCTGAATGAAAGATTAGGAGGGAGTTTTTTAGCAACCAAGTAGTTTGTTATATCAGAAAACCATGGTGAAAGTGCTGATATGGCCAAGAGGTGTTCATCTGGAAGCTGGTCATCCACCATTCCTTCTTCACCTACAAGGAGAACTAACCTGGACAAAAATTTTGTAACAACATTTTCCTTTCCAGGTTTATCAACAATAGTCAAATCAAATTGTTGCAAAAGTAACAACAATCTAACTATCCTATCGTTTACATCTATTTTTTTCATTAAATACTTGATGGTTGCATGGTTAGTGTGGAAAAAGGTCTGATATCTAGTGACATAATTCCTAAATTTGTTCAATGCATGGACAATGGCTAACATCTCCTTCTCAGTAACAGTATAATTCATATCAGCCTTTGACAAATTCTTACTGATGAAATAGATGGCATAAGGGATTTTGTCCTCTTGTTGTCCTAATGTTGCCCCTACAGCTTTGTTGGATGCATCAGTGTGGATGTGGAAAGGGAGAGCCCAATTTGGACCTCGGAGGATGGGGGCAGTAGTCAGTTGTTTCTTAATGAGCTCGAAAGCCTCTTGAAAAGGGTTGGACCAAATAAACTCAAAATCCTTGGCCAATAACCCAAATAATGGTGAAGCCATCTTGCTGAAATATTTGATGAAGCTTCTATAATAACCAACTAAGCCTAAGAAACTCTTGACATATTTCTACTTTTGAGGAGTAGGTACCCTTTTGATGATAGTGATTTTGTTCGGGTCTACCTGTATTCCTGCTTGGGATATGGAGTGTCCTAATACAACCCCTAATTTATTCAGGAATTCACACTTTTCTGGGCTCAAGGAGAGATGCATCTCAATGCAACTTCTTATTACTTTACCCAAATTGGAGAGAGCTTCCTGGAAGTCATCCCCATATGGTGTGAAATCATCCATGTATATTTCGACAGAGTCATGGACTAACTCAGAAAATATGCTCACAACATCCCTTTGGAAGTGGTTGGGGAATTGCATAACCCAAAGGGTAGGACTCTATTAGCAAAGGTGCCCCAAGGGCAGGTGAAAGTAGTCTTATCCTGGTCTTTAGGGCTCATTTGAATCTTATTGTACCCACTAAACCCATCTAAGAAGGAAAATAACTTCTTCCATGCAAGTCCATCCAAGAGCTGGTCTATAAAGGGCAAAGTGAAATGGTCTTTCTTGGTGGCTTTGTTAAGTTCTTGATAATCAACACAAATTCACCACTTCCCATTCTTCTTTGGGACTAGGACAAGAGGAGATACCCACTCACTGTCGGATATAGGATATATGAACCCTGCATCCAATAGTTTTTGCAGCTCTTCTTTGACTATGTCCTTCAGAGCCGGGTTAATCCTTCTTTGGGGTTGTCTCACAGGCTTGCATCCTTATTTTATGTAAATGTGATGCCTGCATACTAAATGATGCACCCCTTTCATGTCCTTGTAATCCCAAGAAAATGCTTCAAGGTTTTGTTTCAAAATTTGGCATAGCTACTTCTCTTCTTCATTCGAGAGGTTTGGGTTTATTTTCAGAGATCTGGATGGGCCAAACTCAATAGCCTTGGTGGTTTCAGAGGTTGTCTCAACTGAGTGCACTTCCATCCAAGGTTGGATTTCAGGCTCTTTGACTAAGGTTTCGAGAGGAGTGTTAGTGGGGGGTTGTTTTTGAATGGCATGGTCGATGAGTTCATCTTCATCAAGTTGCCCCCCTCTAATAATAGCATCTATGGTACACATAGGGGCAGTGTTATATAACTCATCTTCTCCATCCTCCAACCATATAGGGAGATCATGATCAATGGAAGGCTAGGTTTTTGGATATAACACTAGTTGTTTATACAAAGGCCCATTTTTAATAGTTGTGTTTCTAGCTTGACAGCTAATATAAGCGTCTAAAGTGGCTAACCAAGGTCTCCCTAAGATGAGAGCATAACCATTAAACTTGGTTTTTGGTTGCAGGACCAGGAAATATGTAGGATACTCCCAAGAGTCAATGGTAACCATAACATCCTCAACTAAATTCCTTCCGGAGTTACTGTGGACCGATCTTCAAGTTGCAGAACTGTTGTGGTTTTCTTCAAAGTCCCTTGGAGATTAAGTTTCAACATAGTTTTCTTGTTCATGATATTGATACCATTCCCTAGATCAATCAGAGTGTTGGGGATTATGACACCATCTATATGCACATCAACAGCTGAACTACTAGGGTCCAGATATTTTGGAAATATCACCTTCCCAAGCATCAGGTCAGAAAATTGTCCTACCACATTAATGGTGGGGGTATCTCTCTTCCGCACTTTTCTTTGATGAGCCTATTGTAGATAAGGACATCCTTAATGGCCTGGAGAAGTGGTATCTTTACACACAAATTTTCCAATTCTTCCAGGAGGTCAGTCTCCTCCAGGGTGTGTTGACTAGGGTGGATCAAACGCTCGGGAAAAGGAGGTTGTTGGATCTTATTTTTATCTTCTTCCTTTTCCTCCTCAACCTCTACGGGTGGATATGGGGGATGGTTGTCTGGGAGTACTCTTCCCGACCTGATATTAACCTCCTGTATCTCCACAGCATAAGCTAGATGGGATGTTTCTCCACTGGGATCCTGTTGTGCCTATCTATTATTCGGGTTCGGATTGGGTTGTGTAGGTATAGGTAGCCTAGGTGGAGCAGCATGAGTAAGCTAAGGTTGAGGTTGGGGTGGAGGAATTAGAGCAGGTATTTTATTTTGTTGAGGCCTCCACCCTTGGGATGGATTGCCCCACTGAGGTTTTTTTGGAACATACTCCTGAAATGGTTGGTTTACTGGATGAGGATGATATGAAGGGTTAGAAGGCCATGTAGGAGGTGTATACCAGGATGGAGGAGTGGGGGTGTACCAAGGTTGCATGGGTGCACTTTGATTTTTTTAATAGTAAGAGTAAGTTTCACCTTGCATACCTTGTTGATATGGCCGAGGGCCTTGAGGCATTCTCTGGTTGATGAAATAGAGTTGCTCTAGCATTGTTTCCCCACCTTGATATACAGCTTTAAGTCCAGGTAAGGAGGGACACTTTTCTGTTGCATGACTCTCTTTACAGACTAAGCAAACCTCTATGGCATTTAGTGGACATTCATTTCTTGGGTGCTTCCTGGTAAATCTAGGACAAAATATGGTCAGGGATCTCTCTGCTTCCTCTTGCTTCCTTTTTACCTGCATTGTGTCCATTTTCAAAGAAAAGGTGTGCAGCATGTCACTCTTGAAGTCCTCTAGCATGTTTCTCATCTCATGTTTTATGAAGGTGGAAGAGGAAGGGGTATTGGATGTACTTTGGCTATCTCTTCCCTTCTTCCTAAACGCCCTAGAATGGTTCTGGAAGAAATTTTTTATTGTTTCATAGGATTTTTGGTAGATATCTCTTCCTAATAACATATTCAAGGTTTCTACCATATCTTCACTAGTCCCTCGAAGAAGTACAAGTTTAAGTGAGTTAGGATCAAGAGTACAGTTGGCTCTCTTATAGTTCAATTTAAACCTCTCTTCATAATCCTCTAGGGATTCATCAGGCCCTAGAGTCATCCTAAATATCTCATCCTTAGTTTCCTTGGACCTATAGTAGTCTTGATACTTGTTGCTGAAGGTCTCTTCCATCTGTGCCCAGGTAGTGATGTTATCCCCAGGCACACCCATGAACCAGCAAGGTTGCATCCTTAAGGGTGGATGGGAATAGCTTCAACTTCTTATCATCAGAGGCATAGTCATAAGTCCTAAAAACAACAGAAATTCAAATATGAGTGTGTCAGGGTCTTCTGAGGTAAGTCCATGGAAGTGTGGAAGAGTTGAGAGGCTAATGTTTTTCATCTTATTTTCCCCATCTACCTCTCTTATGGGAAAGGCTCTCTGGGTCCTAGCCATGGTTAAGATAGGTGAAGTAGGTCCCTCGGTTGAAACAAGGTATTCTTCTTCTTCCCCAATAGGATCCTCAAAATATTCAGAAGGATCTCATATAGGGGGTTCAATCTCACTGCCACTGAAGAAGAGTGAAGGGTGGCTAGGACGTGATGTGGGGGTTTTAGGTAAGATTTGTCTTTGGGTATTCCTAGTCCTATGAGACATGAAAATCAGATCTTTTTGTATTTTTTTTTCAATATTTTTGAAATGACATGAAAAGAAAGGAAAGCATAAAATAATGCTAAAAACAAAATCAAAACATATACTAGACACCTCCCCGGCAATAGTGCTAAAAAGTGGTGAGCCCTGGTATTGCACCAAGAGTGATACAACTCCCAGGGGCTGCCCTACTTTACTTTATCAACCCGGGGTTCATACAAACTTTGAGGTGACAATACTATATACACAGCAGATGCATTCTATTCATGTCATCATCTTCTGCTTTACGAAAGGGTGCTACTTCTAAGGGTTCTCAGTGAAGTTTGTCACACTTCAATGAAACTAAACTAAATTATAGAAGGGAAATGATAGAAATGGAACTAATTTAATGTGCAGGAAGGAAATGACTGTAAGAAACTAAATTAAATTGTTGAAAAGAAATGGCAAGAAGGAAATTAATTTAATTTGCATAAAACAAATAGTAGAAAGGAAACTAATCCTAAACCACACTTAACTTGGCTAAACGGCTAAATGCACTCTACTTATCCTATGATCTATCTACCATACTTCTATCCATGCAACTAGGCTATCCATGACTTAATTCTAATTAAAAAGAGTTAATTTGCAGCTTGGAGGGAAGAAAAGGGCTAAAAGAGGCTAATGGGGGCTTAACACATGAAACGAGGTTTGGAAGCGGAAAGAGGGGGTTAAACCCTTATAAAAATTTATGATAGCATGAGAAATGACTTTGGAGTGGACAGAACTCAAAAATGCGATGGCAAAGTGCGATGGAGGACAAAATTTGCAATGTGCGATGTCACAATCGCAACTTCGCAAGTTTAAAGGGATAGCGGTAAGGATTAACAAGAATGAACTAAGTTGTGTGAAGTGAAAAGTGCGACGAGTGACGTGGTAGGTCGTGAATCACAATATCATGAGTTTAAAGGAATAGCGGTAAGGATTAACAAGAATGAACTAAAATGTGCAAAGTGTGATTGGCGACACGGTAAAGGTTGCGGCCTGCAATCTGCAATGTGGTAAGTCCTGCGAAGTGCGAAGTGCAACGAGAGACGTGGCGGAGTTATCGCATCGGTAGAATGAGTGATAAGCTTTATGCGAAAAGTTAAATTGTGCAATTTGCGATTTGTGATTTCTCAATATCGCAATTGTAACAACAAGCACTAAGTGTTAAGGGTAAAAGCTAAAGGATGCAAAGTGTGATTCGTGATGGCGACGTGGCAGTGGTACCGATGGCAAGGTGTGATTTAGCAATATCGCAATCGCAAGAACCAGCGATAAGTGTTAAGGGTAAAAGCTAAAGGATGTGAAGTGTGATTTGCGATGGCAACGTGGTGATGGGACCGACGGCAGGGTGTGATTTCGCAATATCACAATCACAAGAACCAACAGTAAGTGTTAAGGGAGAAAATGTAAATGGTACAAAGTGCGATTTGCGATTTCGCAATATCACAATCGCAAGAACCGACAGTAAGTGTCAAAGGTAAAAGGTAAATGATACGAAGTGCGATTTCAGAATATCGTAATCGCAAAGAACGGAGGTAAGTGTTAAGGGAGAAAGGGAAAGAGTTTTCAAATGTGATTGTGATGTATGGTAGCGAGAGATTCTAGGATCAAAGGCGGAGTTCACATTCTAATGGGTTTGAATGGTTTTTCACGTGTTTTTCATAAAAGGGATAAGGAAACTGTGAACGGAGAAAAGCAAAGAAATAAGGCTTGAAGGGCTTAAGTACGTCAGGTAAGTACAACGTTAAAATGAGAGGAAAATGAGGGGAATGGAGGTGTAAGGGTAGTGCTCAGAAGTGAAACACACTTCCAGATTCATGCATGGGAAACAGACAGAAATGCGTGATAAAATAGTGAAAGAAAGGTTTGGACTCGGTAATACAAATTCTTCCCAAAACTCAAACAGAAAGCAATTTTGTCCTGTGGGAAGGTTTTCCCTACTTGAAGTCTATTGACAAAGATGAGAGGGGGAGAATTGACCACATTTTTTGGAGTTTTTCCTCTATTTTACTATGCATAAGAAATTAAAAACTACATCAGCACAAAAACTAAACATCAATGAAACTTATTAGAAGAAAATCTAACTTAAATGGCAGAATCAAAACTAGCTAAATAATAGAAAGGAAATTATATAAACAACAGAGAAGCTGAGGCACATGGATTAGGCCCTAACCCGTGAGCCTAGCCCTCTGAAACTTAAATTAGTCAAATGAAATCAATCTGTTCAATTCATAAAAGAATAACTTCATACATTTCTGAAAGTTTGATCACTTAATAAAACAAATTTCTCAATAGCTCACAACAATAGTTCTGAATCGAGACTAGAATAGACTAACTCTTCCTAGCTCTATCTATGCCCTATTTATTCTACAGGTCAGCTACCAACATCTCCATAGAAAATGGTGATTGAGTCCACTTGACTCCCAGTGAACAAGGATTGGGTGCACTCCTCTTTAAGTTGCTTGGATGCCTCTAGAATTCGAATTGCTGAAGAGAATCCTTGGGGATCCTTTGGCTTCTTTTGAAATTCAATTTCCTAGAGAGAATATTTGGGATCCTTCGGCTGCCTTTGAGGGTGGAAAATCCTCCTATAATTCTTCTTTGTTGTCTCCTTCAAATCTTTATGATAAAATCCTTATAAAAATTACTAATAATTCATGATTTTCTGCACTCAACCTTATATTAGGCACTCAAAGCATGTTAGCCTTAATCATCACCTATACTAGCATCATAAAACCAAATAATAATAAAAATGCAAGAAAAAGAGATCTAAGAAGGCAAAAAGGTGACTATTAACCCCTCGAAATATGTCTAATGATGGAGCTCATTAGAGGTCCAGCAATTGATCGATGGTTTCGATGTAATTCTGACATAGAGGACACCTCGAAGGACCCACAAAGCCTCTCTTCATAAGATTCTCCCATGTGAGGATGTGTCTTTTACTTAGCAACCATAAAAATGTAGCTAATTTGGGCTAGAGCTTAGCTGTCCATATCTTCTTCCATATCTGATTTATGGGCCAGTGTTCAACGGTTGAATGAGATAGTAGGCTTCCTTAGTTGAGTAGTTACCACTTGCAGTATGGCCCCAATGGAGAACATCTGGCCCTTGCTCAGTTCTGATTCTTCTTTTTTTTAATTCCTCCCAAATATATCTTTTTTTTCGGGATTATTTTAGAATGAGGTTAGTGTTCAAGAGTGTGCCACCTTGAATTATAAATGAGGGTATCTGTCGAGCTCTAAGGATGACTTCCTCCAATTTCTGGATATGTTGATGTGGAATTGAAAGAAATTCTTTCTACTTGCATGCATCTTCCAACCCCATGATGTAGAGGTCCTCGTAGTCAATTCTCTTTGTTTCTTCTTCCATTGCTTCAAGGATTGATTCCAGGACTGTGCCTTTGCCTTTTTCTGAGATTTTGCCTTATGTGAAAATAGGACTGGGGTATCAGAAAGGCTTCCAGTTGGATTTTGTTTTGTTGGTTTTTCGAAGTCTGTGGATTCTCCTACAAGGGTCATTCCAAGTCTCTTGGGATTTCATTCACATTCTCATTCAATTGAGCTAGGGCATCAAAGTTTTTGCTTGATGTTGGGGCTATTTTTCCCTGGTTCGTATTTTCCTTCCTGGTATTCCTTTTCCTTCCAGCGACTTTCATGAACCCTTAGGTATCTTTTTCTTTGGAGTCGTTAATCAGAGCAGATCTTTGATTTAGGGGGTAGTCTCTGAATAGGTTCCCATGCTAGTGGAATTTCCTGCATCTAAATGGTACATGTTTGTAATCTATTATTTGGATTCATTCATAGTCATCATGAAGCATACTTACCTCATCAGGGAGAGACTTTGCGATGTTCATGTATACGCAAATCCTTGCATAGGTTGCATGTCTGTTTATATTTGTTTCTTCCGCAATTTTAATAAATTGTCCGAAATAGTTGCCAATGTCTTTAAGGGCTAGCTCGTCCCAATAGTCCTGAGGTAGGTTGTAGAGCCTGACCCAAACTGGATCCCAACTAAAATCTTGTTTGTCCAGGTTGAAGCATTCAACCCAGTTGTGTAGGTATAGACCTGCAGAGTTAAATAAGTATGGCCCTCCATCCAGTATTTGGTTTTTGACTTCATTGCAAGTGAAGATCACATTGAATAAGCCCTTGGCACATAGTTGTAGATTGAGATGGCCCTTGGGCTTCCATTTGGAGGCAATCCAACCGAGAAGATCTTTTTATATAGGCCAGAAACCCATGAACTTGCCTATCAGTGCATGGTCATTCATGTATTGGATTTTTCCATTGATTTGATGAGACAGGAGCTCGATCTTGGTTCTTATAGTGGCCTTTGGTATGAATGTGGAGGATGTGACTGTTGTTTCTTCTTCAGTGGCTATTGTTGACGATTTCGTTGCGGGTGATGCCCCAGTTGGGTCAGGGAATAGGCCAGAGTTTTGTTGACAATTGTTTTCAGCCCATGTCGTCACTCCATTAGAGGGAAAACCAGAGGAGGAGAGGACCACCTTCCCCCCATTTTTTTCCATCATTTGTGAACCTATATATGCTCTAGAAGAAGAAAATGGCCCCAAGTCTGGGGTAGAAGGTTTTCCAAGGGCAGCCTGCTCAAAAACCACCAAACCCTAGTTCTTGGCGGTGGTGTTCCTTCCATTCTTGTGCTCCCTCCAGTGAAACCTAAAGATTAATGATGTCAATTAAATTAATTAAAATTTTAAAATAAATGATTTTAGTATTAAAAATAAAAATAGAGAACGAAAACACGAATCGATTGAGATCTAAGATGAACCCTAACATCTCCACCGTTGACTCTCTTCCCTCCGCCGTTGTCAAGCCTATGCTTGGCCCTGTGGAACTTGGTGTCCATAATTCATGCTTGGCCTCAATTCAAATCAAGCCAGCTCCTGCACTTGAGGACGCGTGCTACTATGCGAAGAAAAATAAGAAAATATCAAAGGCGAGCTCCTGGAAAGCTACGCATATGCTAAAGCAAGTATGGGGAGGGGCCTTTCCACCCGTTGACTCCCTTTCCTCCGTCATCGTCAGGCCTTTTTTTGGCCCTGTGAAACTAGCATCAAGAGGTCTATCTTGGCCTCAATCCAAATCAAGCTAGCTCCAGCACAAGCGGATGCGCACTGCTACGCGAAGAAAAACTTGAAATCAGAAAAATATGGGCTCCTTGCAAGTTGCGCATACGCTGAAGTAGTTATGGAGGCAGCTCCTCCCAACCAACAGGTCTACGACAGCTACGTAGACAGGAAGGGGGTGACCTCCTCCCCCTAGGGACTCTTGATAGAAGCCAGGTCCCCTCACGCAATAACTGACAATTCTCTAATCATTGGGGAACCCTAGGAAGAATAAAAAAAGAAGAAAGTTTCGGAAACACGGAGCGGCTACGCAAATCTTCCCTTGGTTGCAGTCAAACTTGAGCCTTTTCTCCATAGCGCACCCCTAGGGTCCAGGGACCAAGATAGTTCTCATACCTTCCAGATTCAAATTACCATGCTTTATGGTAAAACCGTGCTCTGCTGGGTTCGATCCACAAATCTGGTGTAGGGTATGTCGCAAGACCTCGAACACAAGGAGGGGATCCCTTCTGCGCTACAGAGATTTTTGTACAGGGGTAAGCAACTCGAAAACTCTCTTCCTCTCTCTTTTTACAATATAGAGAAAAATGCTTCTCTGGTTTTAATCCTACGTCTGCGTAGAGCGGCTCCCAGGCAGCCATCCTCTTCACAAGCATTCTCTTACAAGGATTCAGTCCATGCTTAGCACCCCAAGAAAGTTTCCCAGACTCCTGAGGCTCCTAAGCCATTCATAGTGGATAAGTTGGAGGACTTTCCAGCTATTGAAATCTCCCATCCATCACTTGATAATTATAATCAACTAATGGAAGAAGATGCCATCATTTGCTGATTCAATGGATTATGGCCTCGCTCAGCATATTTATATCAATGGATCCACTCCACTTGGACCAATAACAGCAAGGTATTCTTCTTTTCAAAGGGTTTTTTCATAGTTTTGTTCGCATTTAGTGAGGATTATCAAAAATTCCTAATAGAGGGACCTTGGTTTTGGGGAAACACGGGGCTATTCCTCACACCATGGTTCCCAGACTTCAATCCCTCCATGGTCGTCATCACCAAGATTCCTATCTGGGTCTGGCTCCCTAATTTACCTGCTCATATCTAGCACTTCTCAGTCTTTCAAGGAATCAGAAACACCCTCGGAATCTTCCTGGATACGGACACCTCCAAAGGGGAAGCAGGCATATACACCTACGGCAAAATATGTGTGGAGATAAACATCAGCAAAGGCCTGCATGATCAAATCATTCTCAAGGTGGGAGACTTCCATTGGACTCATACCCTAGATTATGAGAACATAGCTTTCAGATGCCATCACTTTCAGCAAACGGGGCACCTTCAGAACTTGTGCCCCTCCTTCCTTGCCCAAAAGGAGAAGAGCAACAGGAAATCAAAATCCAAAAGCTGGAAACCTTGTGCACTACCACCCATGGATGAAATCGACTCCTTTAGCTCAGATGAGGAAGAAATCGAAGCAGATGAGGAAGATGAAAAGCAAGCAAAGGGCATAACCTCGGCAGACCTTGGTGAACCCAACGGTCCAACGAGCACTCAGAAGCGATCTCATGAAACCTCCTCCTCAGACTCAGATAAGGAGCAATCTCCTTCAGTCACCAACAATCTTCAATTGGTTCTAGCACACCCTCCCCGGGATGGTTGGGCCAGAGCATCAAAAAAATGGAAAGAAATGTCGTACTGAGGTCTCCACCCATTCTAGGTAGACTCATGTTTTGTGTCTTTTAGCCCCCATGTTCACCTTCTAGGCTCTCTTTGCTTCTCTCTTGACTAATCGTGGGACAGAGGTTGATTGTTCTCATTTTCGGTTACCCGAATCTCTAGCCTCTCTTGTTTGTAATCTCAATGTTCCATACACTTTTATAATAGAATTAGTCTAATTTACCAAACAAAAACAAAAAAATCAAAATATAAATATTTATTTAAAAGTATATATCACAGATTTATATATATATATATATATATATATATATATATATATATATATATATATATATATATATATATATATATATATATTTATTTATTTGAAGTAAAATGAATTTATCTAATTTCATTATAATATTATTATATTATATATAAATTTCACGTGTTTATATATAGAAATATTATTATTTTTAATTGTATTAAAACTTTTACAATAGATATAACTATATAAATATTTTAAGGGGAATTTTTCTTCGAAATTATATATATATATATAACTCTTTGTCTTATGAGTGTGCTCATAATTAATTATTGTATTATTTGTCATTATAGATAGATTTGTAGGCTCTACTAAGGGATTTTTTTCTTATCATCTAGGAGATTGTTGATGTCTAGTTGGTTGAGAAATTCGCTCCGGCTATTTATCTTCCTAGATTGGTGTGTCACGATTGAGATATTCTCTTAACCAAGTGATTATTTGTCGAAGATAGCCTCTCTATCATAAGACAACATGTATTTATATGTAACATTATTCAATTAATAAAGTATTCTTATGAATTATTAATATGGTATCATAGCAAGCATAGGTAGAGTAGAATACATTTTTTGTAGTGTGTGCTTTGTTTGTTCATTCTTTTACTGAGCAGCTAAAGGAAAAGAAAATGTGGGAGTTGGTGTATTAGAAGCAAAATATATTTGAGGAGAAAGAGAAGCCCTTATAAATGGTTGTATCCATATTGTTGGACCCAATCTATTTTTTAGTTCATCATAGTGGAACATTCATGTGGCTGGGAAATATGAATGCAAGATCAACAACCAGACAATACCATATGGTTGTGAGTGGATGCTCACGTAGTATATTATGAAGAATTAATGAAGGGAACTGTTTATATTGGTGGATATCGGTGGCCACCCCCCTATACCACATGGACCTCTAGTCGATTTCATCAGTTTCCTTGATTATAGCATAATTTATTATTTTTGACCCCCTAAAGGGCATTTTTTTGAGGTCTGTAGCAAGCTCATAGCCATAGGTGAGGGCCTAACATGATTCTTGTATTACTTAGAAAGATATTTATAATGAGGTATCATGTGTGCCAAATGAAGATCATATGACCAAGTTACGACCCCAGGAAATTGGCTGCCCAATTAACCTCGACGGGGCACACAAACTCTTGGTGTTCCATCTCCTACGGTTACGTTTTTTGTTGTTTATGGTTTCCCTTTGTTGTTCAATAAAAAAAAGGCCCTTGAGCCTCATTATAACACAGTTGAGAGGCATGTAGCCTACACATCTCTTCTCAAAGATAAGCTACCATCGCTCGAGCTAATTTATTTCCATTCTATATGTAAGCATATTCCAATTCTTTAATATTAATTTAATGAAGCTTTAATTTTGTTGCATCTTTTTTTTTATGTTTATATTTGTACTTTGTTGTGTTCTTGCATAAATCTAGATCACTGGTATTAGAGGGGTATACTCTTTCTTTTTTTTTCTTTGAATATCCCCAATGAGGTCAAGGTATAAGGAGTTAGGGCTCAACCCGTTTGAACCTTTGCAAGACCAACCTCGCAAACCTTGACAGCCTCCCATGCCGGAAGAAAACGAAGACAAGGTAGCAGCATATCCTTTCAAAATATTTCTCGAAGAAGCCCTGGAGTGACAAAGGAACGTGATGATGAAAAACTTTTTTGAGATCCTTTGACAACTACCCACAGGCGACGCATCTTCATCCAACAACCACTCTAGAGGTGCCACTCCCTTTAAGGTAAAATTCATCTTTGACATCCCTTAATTTCCCATATTTGAAGGTCAGATAGATGTAGATGTCATAGATAAATGGTTAAATCTATTAGAAGGATATTTTTCGGTTCATGATTTTTCCAATCAAGAAAGGATTAATTTTTCACTCCTCAAAGTAGCCCCCCATGTCAAGGACTGGTGGGAACCTATTGTGAGAAAAAGGACAAGAGGGAAACCTCACTATTTTCAGTCTCACCGACTTGGAATTATTTCTGAGACACCATCAAGGAGAATTATTACCCTGTCAATAGTTATGAAGATAAATACATAAAGTGGACCACGTTGTGGCAGGGAAGGGACAAAGAAGTGTCAGAGTTCACAAATATTTTTTATACCCTTTGCACGAAATTGGGTATCAATGATTTTGAGCAGAATTTGGTACTCAATATCATGACTGTATACACAAGTACATCCAAGATGAAATGGAGTTCCTGGACATATCCTCACTTGGCACCACTATCGATACGTTGTCAAAATGGAGCATAAATTTAAACAGAAGAAGCGAGACTTTCTGTGAATATGAATCAAGGTAAAGGCGCCCCCAAATGATAGAACAAAGGAAAAATCCAAGGTGTGGTGGCCGAGGACAACCATTTGAAGCCACAATTAAATAACAACACCACGAAGACAAAAAAGGACACAGGAAAGTGGTGTGAATTCCATAAGAGACCCACTCACAATACAAGTGAGTGTTGAGCCAAGCAATCACTGGTGGTCGAGCTAAAGTTTTATGAATCAAATGCATTTTCTAACTCTGATTCAAAATATGACAAGGGGAATGGAAACGGGAAGTAGATTATTGATGTGGATCCTAGTTTCATTCTTGCCACCACAAAGATCTAGAATATTAAGACCGAAGATTCAGAGGAGAGGGAGTGTCTCTTTGACTCACAGATGTGGGTGAAGGGTTCTCCATTGCAGTTCATTGTCGACAGTTGGAGCCAAAAGAAGCTCATTTCAATAGAGGTCATGAAGTGGTTGATCCTACCAACCACACCACACCTACATTCGTACACCATAAGGTGGCTTCACTAAGGACAATATCTTCACGTCATCCAATAGTGCTACTTTCCCTACAACATCAAGCCCTTCACAGATGAGGTATTTTCTAATTTTTCTCCTCTTGAATTTTGTAATGTATTATTGCTCCAACCATACATGTGGAAGCATCATGTTGTGTATGAGTTTAGGCCTCGCACTATTATTATTACTTTTGGAAATAAGTTATAAATGATACCAGAGGTAGCACAACCTATCGCCATCTATTTGATCTTTGTTAAGCAATGCAGTAAGATCATTCCCCAGACCATGAAATTTTTCTTCCTTATGATTCACCCTCATGGTAAGAAGAAGATTCTAGCCACAACCACAGCCTACAGATAGGGCTCACTTGCACGATAGTAGCAGATGGATAAGGTTGTGGAGGAGTACAGTGACATATTCAGCTCACCCACAGGGGT
Organism: Pinus albicaulis; assembly: GCA_034641835.2. Taxonomy (NCBI): domain Eukaryota; kingdom Viridiplantae; phylum Streptophyta; class Pinopsida; order Pinales; family Pinaceae; genus Pinus; species Pinus albicaulis. The sequence continues at coordinate 1,720,277,237 of CM076578.1, read as the reverse complement.
ACCCTTGCATTTTCAATTCAATCACTCCATCAATCTAACCTTGGGTGTGACACTACCCAATAGATCGATCTATAAATGCTTTTTTCTAGAGAACGACAAAATCAAGAGGCAAACTCAGAAGGTGTTGCATAAAGTGCACATCAGGCCAAATTTACCACCCTGTGGGACCCAATCATGTTAATACAGAAGAAGGAAGGGAATTGGAGACTCTGTATTGACTATTCAGTGCTGAATAAAATCACTTTTTGGAATAGGTATCAAATCCCATGGATTGATGACCTTTTGGACCAGCTCAAGGGGGGGAAATATTTCAGCAAGTTTGACTTGAAGTATGGTTATCACCAACTAACACTTGAAAACTCCGATGTGTGTAAGACTTCCTTCAAGTCCAAAGAGGAACTTTTTGAATGGTTTTTCATGCCTTTCGTTTTTATGGATGCCCCCAAAACCTTCATGAGGGTGATGGAATACATGTTGCGACCCCTCACCAACTCATTCCTAATAGCGTATTTGGACAATGTTGTGGCATTTTTTAAACTTTTTCTATTGTTGTATATCAGAGATTCTGTCAGTTGAAATATATATATATATATATATATATATATACTGTCAGTTGAAATATATATATATATATATATATATATATATATATATATATATATATATATATATATATATATATATATATATATATATATATATATATATATTTAACCGACAGTATATATATATATATATATATATATATATATACATATATATATATATATATATATGATCAAAATAAAATTTTGAAAAAGGATGTACTAAACAGTGGTTAGATTACATGTGAAAGGCATTGGGACCACATTTGTCGCATTATGTTTAAAAAACGTGAAAGTTTCACCATAGGGACCACCGACTAAAATTCTTTCCCACGATGGAATGTGAGCGGCATCACAAAATGATCGGAGATTAATTGGCGGGGTACCTCCGATGGAATCTTTGACCCCCTCCAGTTGAATGGAATGAGCGGCCTAGATCAACTACGGGGGCACAGCTCCAAGATCAGTTTTGTATTGTGGAGTCCCACTGCAGTGATAACAAAAAATGGCCTGCGACGCAGTAAGCGAGCTAGTTTTTCCTCCACGTCATCCCTCCATATCACGTCACCTCTCCCATCACACATTCCATCAGTAAGTATGCTTCCATATAACGTTTTCCTGCCTAGTTATCCCTCCGCCTATAAAAAAATTGTCCTCATTGCATCAACGTCCACTTCCAAAAGATAAACGCTCTCCATCATATGTAACAGCGTCTAGGTCAACAAACCACCTCGATAAAGCCAACTTGAATGTAGACTTGTGGAGAAATTTTAAGGAATGGATGTCTCCACAAACCAATGATACAGATGCAGGAACCTCTTATGTTCCAAGATCTCAAGCCACTGCCACCACATGATCAAATGTTATTTTATGTTTTAATTTTACTTTATTTGTTGTAGAATTTTAATTTTAGATTTCCTATTTAATGACCGGGAGAAAATAGTTTGAGAAGTTGGCAATTTCATAACTATCCATTTTTTAATTATGTGTTTAAGAATTTTTTCGAAAGAGAGATGGGTATCCGGATATTGGGCCTTAGAAATTATGGAAATTTTGTACTTTTTATTTATGAGATTAATAAAGCTTTTTAGAGAATTTTCTAGCAATTGATGAATGTGTTGAGTTCTCCCTGTTCCATCTTATGTATGTCTCTTTTGTTGGAATAAAGTAATGTAGTTGTTGGTGTCTAATTTACATATGTGTTAGAGTAAATTTCCTTAATAATGCGCTCCTTTATTCTGAAATCATTTCTTGCAACCATCTTCTTCTAAAACCAGAGATAATAGTTTTAGTGATTTACAACATATTTTTAATGGTTTTTCGTTATCATTTCACCTTCTCCTGTTCGTGCATATTTATCATTTAAAGGCACTTTGAATAGTTGTGTTATCTATAAAGATTAAATGGTTTTAAGATATAATTATGGGGTTACAATACGAAGGGACAACAAATAATTTTATTTACAAGTGACAGTAAATGTCTTGGGCAATAATATCCTTACAGCTAGAGATTGTCTCACAAGGAACAACATTTTTTGCATCATTGTCGAGGAACGAAGACACGAAGCCATTTTTCCCTGGGTTTTTTTTCATAAATCATTTATGTGATTAGTGAACAAAAAAAGTTATTAGGTTGTGTTTTTCATCAACATAGACCTGGCTTCTAGAAGACCACACACGAGGTCTAACACCTCGCACCAGAAGTTTCCAATCTTATCTGACCCAGAAAATCTAGTATCAAGAAGGCTTTGGAAGCACAAATCCCTAATTACTCCCAGTCCTACCCTGTCTGCTTAGGTAGTAGTTATGTTATACAACCTCCAGTTTTCCACTCAGAAGAAGTAGTCATAAACCTTCAATTCTTGGAAGAAGTACCTTTGTCCTATCGTTTAGTTTTTCCTAAACCTACTTTGGAAGAAAAATATTTTGAGTCGGTTTCTTTTTCATTCCCTGAGTTTCAAGAAGTTTCAGCAGTTCATTTTGGAACTTCGCATCAGTCTGTCTCTGCAATAAGTCAGCCTATCCCTATATCAGTATTACATACTTCACTATGTTCTTTTCAAGAAAGAATTAATCAAAACGCCAATATGGTTATTCCCTATTTTCTTCTGAATAGATCTACTCCTTTAAATTTGGCCCAGTTGATGAATGCAATTCCACAAGGTTGCCTTAAATTGTTTCCTCGTTTCATAAGGGAAGATGATATCTCAGCAGAGAAACATATTGCTTATTTTTTTTGCCTTTGCAGAAAATTTGAATGTTGAGTATCTTGATGTTGTTTTAAGGTTATTTTTGCAATATTTAGATGGAGGCTCGAAAGTGGTTCAAGGCACTTTAGGCCAATTCAATTAATAATTGGTAAGAAATGGAAAACAATTTCACTCAGAGATGGGGTGAAAATAAGTATCATGGATATTTCTTAACTAGATTCAATGCTATTAAAATAAAATAAAATATAAAAGAATAAAATGTCACAGATTTTATTAAAAGGTTTAATAAATTGTATAACAGCCTTCTAGTAGAAATAAAACCCCCACTAGCTAGAGCAAAGGTTGTTTTTTCTAGAGAATTCAAGTCAGACTTTGGTGTCACTCTAAGGGAGAGGAGGTCTCCCACTTTAGATCAAATCCAAACATATGCCTTAGAGATTGAGGAAAATTTTGACTGCAGAGGGAAAGTCTAAAGGAAATCAATAGACACAAGATAAAGGAAAGGGAAAATAAGAATTTTCTCATGAAAAAATATTGGAAGATATGACTAAGGTCATAAAAAAATTGTCAAATAAATTAGTAAAACTGGAAATGGAAAATGAAAATCCTCCCGTACAAGGGAAGCAAGCCCAAAATCGAAATTTCAACCCACAGTTTAGAAAATAGCCCTTGCAGATCCTGCAAAGGGAAAAGAAATATCAAGATGCGATCTAACCTCCTTTGTATATATAATATGGAAATGAGGAGGCAGAACAAGAAAGTGAAAAGGAGAAAGACAATCAAATATCAGCATTATATGCAGGTCAAGTAGAATATGATGATAATGAGAAAGTCAATATTGAAGCAGAAGAATCCCTGACTGAAAAAAATTAAAATTAAAATTAAAATAAAAACTAAAATAATAAAAAATAAAAATAAAAAATAAAAAATGAGAAATAATATAAACAATTTATGAATCATATGCAGGTTGAATTACAGAAAAAATATGATCTGAGATCAAGGAAAATATATAGAGCGTTGAATAATGATGACGTGTCAGAAGATTTAGTACCTCAACAGATTGCAACTCCACAGCGACCTGCAAAACATCTTGATAAAGGGACACAGAAAATTGATTCAGTAACAAAAATTACTTTTCAACAAGGGGAGAGTTCACAAGGGAAGTGAAAAGGTGAGAATTTAAACTAAACAGTTGTTTCATCTAAAAAAATTTCACATTTGAATAAGAATAATGAAGATCCTAAGAACTTAATAAAACCAAGTAATCCTTTTAATTTGACCAAAGAATTGAAGAAGATAAATATACCAATTCCCTTGATTGAGCTAGTCAAGACTCCAATGTATAAAAAAAAGTTTTCAAAATTTATTAATTGTTCTCAAGGTGACAATGTGGCTGACACTGTGAATTTGCAAGAATATAGACCAGTAGTGATGTTTGGTCCTCATGTGGAAGAGGTGCATTCATCTACTCCTCCTTTTTACATTTCTTTATTGGTGCATTTTTTCATGCTACATAATTGTATGTTGGATTCAGCATCTTCTCACAATTTAATGCCATTATCAGTAATGAAGTAATTGAATTTACAAATTACCAAACCTTATAAGGATATTTACGCATTTGATTCCCAAAAGGTTAAGCGTGTAGGGTTTATTAAAGATATGGTTGTTTCATTGGCTCAAATTCCAACCAGAAGCCTTGTGATGGATGTGGTGGTGGCAGATATCCCAGCTCATTTTGGGATGCTTCTTTCCAGATCTTGGGGGGCTAAGTTGAGAGGTGTTTTGAGATTGGACTTTACTTATGCCATAATACAAGTTTTGGGGGGAGAAGGGAGAAGATTATATAGAGAAACCAAGTTTTTAAAAACCGTTACTATGTAGAATTCCAGTAATTCTCCTGTGTACAATCAGGAAAATGATGATATTTTATGTTTCATGCTGCGATAAGTTGCAGAAATTTGCTGAAAATATTCAGGTGCAGCTCCCTTCGGAAATTGATAATAAAGAGCTGACGGAAAATGGAGTTTGAAAACTTTATTTTGATGGTGCTTGTTCAAAATATGGTCCTAAATCAGGTATTATTTTAGTCACTCCAAAGGGTCATTTAATGCCATTTTCATATAAATTAGAATTTGATTCTACAAACAATATCTCATAATATGAAGCTCTGATTCTTGGGTTTCAAACTGCCAATTAATTAGCATATTATGAACTAGTCGTTAAACAGATTAAAAATCATTGTCAGACAAGACATCCAAGATTAAACTTACAAAAATGAAGTGTGGGACTTAGTGGAAATTTTACTTTTTTTCTTTTAATATACAATTTGTCCCTAGGGAAGGGAACATGTTGGTAGACTCTGTGGCAGTTGCAGCCAGCACTTTTAAACCCCCTCTAAATCCTGGGCTGAGATATGAAGTAGAAATCAGACATGGGCCTTCAATTCCATATAATGTGACGCATTGGTAGGTTTTTGAAGATGAAGATTACATTAAGGATTTTTTGGAGATGATAGGAGAATTTTCTAATTTAGAAATTTACCAAGATGAAGATATTGGAAACTAGTAGGAGGGAGCAGTTTATTTCAAAAATTCAATTGTTAATATGAATATTTTTCAAATCAGAGTAATGTTATATGAAAAGGATTGGAACCTCTGAAAAAATTATTTAATTTTGATGATGTTGCTAAGAATCCAAAGAAATAAAACCTTGAAGAGGAATTAGAAGATTGTAATTTTGGTACAAATCAACACCCAAGATGGTGAGATTAATTAGAGATGTTCCTAAAAATTTTAAGCAAAGATATATAAGCATGTTTAAGAATTTTGTTGATATTTTTACATGGTATTATGAAGACTTGAAGACCTATGACACTAGTATCATCCAGCACAAAATCCCTTTGAAGCGAGGGGTCAAAACTTTTATACAAAATCTAAGGCAGATCAATCCCTTGGTGTTGCCTTCAATTGAGAAAGAAGTTAACAAATTGTTACAGGCTAAAATAATTTTTCCTTTAAGGTATACAGATTGGGTGGAAAATCTTGTACCAGTAAATAAAAATAATGGTGAAATAAGGTTATGTGTGGATTTCATAAATTTGAATAGGACATCTTTGAAGGATAATTATCCCTTGCCCAAGATGGGCTACATTTTACAAAAAGGAATAGGTTCATATAGATTATCCATGATTGATGGTTTTTTTGGCTACAATCATATTGCAATAGAGAAAGAGGATCAGAAGAAAACAACATTTACAACTCCTTGGGGAAGATTCATGTATGCCAAAATTCCTTACAGATTGATGAATGTTGGTGCCACATTCTAGAGATAGCATTTGTAGGAGAAAGAGATAAGTTTGTGGTGATTTATATAGATTATATAACTCTCTTTTGTAAATCAGTTGAAGAACATTTAGAGCATCTACAGCAAACATTTTAGAAGTGTAGAAGGTATGGTTTATCTTTAAACCCAAAGAAATATCACTTTGCTTTGAAAGAGGGAAAGTTGTTGGGACATGTTGTTTCAAAATAAGGAGTGAAGATAGACCCTGTGAAAGTAGAAGCAATAGGTAAGATATCTTTGCTAAGAAATAAGAAAGAGATTCAGAGTTTTTTGGGGAGAATTAACTTCCTTAGGAGGTTTGTTCCAAATTATGTTGAAATTGTCAAGGAAATCACGGATATCCTAAAGCAAGGAGCGGAGGTGAAGTGGAATGCATCTACAAGGGATTCCTTTTCAAGAATTAAAGTAACTTTGTAAGAAGCTCCAGTGTTGATAAATCCTAATTATGAAAATCCTTTTCATATTTTTTTCTTTTGCTTCTGACTGTACTATTGCAGTTGTTCTTTTGAAGAAGAATGGGGAGTCGAGAGAATAGCATGTCTCCTTTTTCAGTAAAGTGTTGAGGGATGAAAAACTGAAATATAATATTTTGGAAAAACAGGCTTATGCCTTGGTTAAAGCCCTCAAAGCTTTTAGATTTTATATTCTTCCGTCCCAGGTGACTGCATATGTGCCAAATGCTAATTTTAAGGATGTTTTGGTTCAGAGTGATGTTTAAGGTAAACGGGGTAAGTGGATAGCAAGGATACAAGAATATGATTTAGACATAAAACCAACAAAACTAATAAAGGGTCAACGTTTGGAAAAAATTATGATAGAAAAAAAATTTCAAGCTTTGGGAATTAATCTGTTAGCTGAATTTGAAGAGAAAGAAGATGTTGGAAAACAAATAAATTCTGAATCATGTGATAAAATTCAATATAAATTCTTGTGTTCTGAATGGTACAAAGATATTGTGCATTGCTTGTGTTTTCTTTTTTTTCCTCGGACCATGAACAGAACAAAATACAGGGCTCTGAAAGTAAAGGCTCAGAGGTATGTGATTGTAGATGGAAAGTTATATTGGAGAGATCCAGTGGGTATCTTGCTGCTTTGTCTAACAAAGGGAGAAGTTGTTGAAATAATCAAAGAATACCATGATGGCCTATGTGGAGGTCATTATAGTTTGAATATTACAGCTCATAAAATTTTGAAAGCTAGTTTCTACTTGCCTTCTTTATTTTCAGATGTTTATAAATCAATGAATAATTTCTAAAAATGCCAAACTTTTGCTGAGAAGAAGAATTTGGCGCCACTTCCTTTAATTCCTATGTTCATATAAGAGCCTTTCAGGAAATGGGGACTAGATTTTGTTGGAGAAATTAACCCACCATCTAGTGGTCAATGCAGGTGGATTTTGACAGGGACAGATTATTTTACAAAGTGGGTTGAAGCAGTGCCAACAAGAAAGGAAAATGACTTGGTGGTGATGAAATTTCTAGAATAAAATATTTTCAGTAGGTTTGGTTGTCCAAAGATGTTAGTAACTGATAATGCCAAAGTTTTTAAATATGCTAAATTGATTGAATTTTTCCAGAAATACAATGTTATCTTATCACATTCAACTACATACCAACCTCAAGGGAATGGGTTAGCAGAATCTTCAAATAATACATTGGTAAGGATTTTGAAGAAGACAATAGCAGAGAATAAGAAAGATTGGGATTAAAAATTGAATTTTTCTCTCTGGGAAAGTTGAGTAACTACTAGAAGATCAACTGGCAAGTCGCCATTTGAGTTGTTGTATGGTACTGAAGCATTTTTCCCTAGTCAGTTGATAAAGCCTATGGTAGAATTGATTCAAGATGTCTAGGAAGAACAAAATTGTTTAATCAGAAGAATGAACATGTTGGTAAAGTTGAATGAAATTAGAGATAAGGTCATAGAAAACATAATCAGCTATCAAGAAGATGAAAACAATTTTTGATAAAAAAGCTAAAGATGTTTTTTTCCAACGAGGTGATCTTGTTTTAAGATGGGATGTAAAAAGGGAAGATAAAGGTAAGAATGGGAAATTTGACACCCTTTGGTATGGTCCTTTCAATATTACTGAATCCAGAACCAATAATACTTTTTTCTTGGAAAATTTGGATAGTGAAATGTTACCATTACTAGTGAATGGGCAGTATCTGAAGCATTATTTCCACCATTGAAGTTCTATTTTATCATTGTACATACCGGTTTGATCATTGTACATAGGTCGGCGAGTAATCCATTGCAATGTGGAAGTCACCTTTTGACTCCATGCCCAAAGTGAAGGCACTAATCTATTGTTCTTAGTGCTCTTTTCCAAAAAAAACACTATCCCTAGGTGGAGCTAGATGTTGTGGCATGTTTTAAACTTTTTCTATTGTTGTATATAGGATATTATGTCCTTTTAAAACTTTTAAAAATATATATATATGCTCAAAATTTAATTTTGAAAAATATGTACCAAACGGTGGTTGGAGTAAATATGACAGGCAGTGGGACCACATTTGTTGCATTATGTTTAAAAAATGTGCAAGTTGCACCATAGGAACCATCGGCTGAAAGTCTTTCTCATCATGGAGTGTGAGTGACATCACAAAACGATTGGAGATTAACTGGTGGGGTACCTCCGCTGGAATCTTTGAACCCCCCCCCCACTTGACTGGAATGATCGGCCCAGATCAACTGCAGGGGCACGGCTCCAAGATCACTCCCATACTTCGAATTCTCCCCGTAGTGATGAAAATTGATGGCATGTGACGCCAGCAAGTGAGCCAGATGTTCCTCCACATCATCCCTCCATATCACATCACCTATCCCATCACACATTCCATCAGTCATTATGTTGATGTATAATGCTTTCCTGCCTAGTCATCCCTCCATCTATAAAAAGGATTTTAGTCCTTATTGCGTCCATGTTCACTTCAAAAAGCTAAAAGCTCTTCGGCATATGTACCAACGTCCAGGTCATCAAACCACATCGACAGAGCTAGCTTGAATGTAGACTTTTGGAGAAAGTGTAAGGAATGGATGTCTCCACAAACCAATGATACAGATGCAGGAACCTCTTCTGTTCCAGGATCTTAGGCCACTACCACCACATGATCATCAAATATTATTTTATGTTTTACTTTTATTTTATTTGTTGAAGAATTTTAATTTTATATTTCCTATGTAATTATGGGGAGAAAATAGTTTTAGAAGTTGAAAATTTCATAACTGTCAATTTTGTAATTATGTATTTAAGAATTTTTTGAAAGAGAGATGGGGTTCCAAAATTTGGGCCTCAGAAGTTTTGGCAATTTTGTACTTTGTCTTTATGAGATTAATAAAGATTTTCATAGAATTTTCTAGCAATTGATGAATGTGTTTACTTCTCCCTGTTCCATTTTATGTATGTATCTTATGTTGGAATAAATTAATGTAGTTGTTGGTGTCTAATTTACATTTGTGAGTTAGAGTAAATTTCCTTAATAATGTGCTTCTTTATTCTAAAATCATTTCTTGCAACCATTTTCTTCTAAAACTAGAGATAATAGTTTATGTGATTTACAGCATATTGTTAATGGTTTTTCATTATCACTTCACCTTCTCTTGTTCATGCACATTTATCATTTAAAGGCACTTTGAAGATTTGTGTTATCTGTAAAGATTAAATCGTTTTAAGATATAATTATGGGGTTACAATACGAAGGGACAACAAATAATTTTAATTACAAGTGACAGTAAAGGTCATAGGCACGGATCTCCTTACAGCGAGATATTATCTCCCAAGGAACAACAGACGACATCATGATCTTCAGCCAGAGTTGGGAAGAGAACCTTCACCATATTTGATAGGTCCTCCAAACCCTGCGTCAAAAAAAATTGTGTGCCAATTTGGAGAAATGCACTTTTGGTATGACCCAGGTTCCATATCTAGATTACATCATTAATAAGTGGGGTGTGCATGTGAACCCAACCAAGATACAACTTATTCAAGATTGGTCGTCCCCAACAACTCTAACAAATATCTGCATCTTTCCATGTATTTCCAATTTCAACCGCAGGTTCATGTTGGGTTTCTCTCATATCACTTGGCCTTTGAGTCAAGTTACAAAGGGTGGAGAGAAAGAAAATATTTTTTGGTATGAATCCCAATAGACTCGGCATTCACAGAGTTGAAGCATAGCCTCTTCTCTACACCAGTGCTCACATTACCAGACGTGTATCAATCATTTGATATTGAGACAGATGCCTCTAACTATGCTATTGGTGCAATTCTTACTCAGCAGGGACATCTGGTGGCATATCATAGTGAGACACTTTTAGAAATAGTCCAAAAGTACCCCACCTATGAAAAAGAGATGTATTCTATTATGCAGGCCTATCGAAAATGGAAGCGTTACATTTTAGAGAAGAAAACAGTCATCCACACAGAACATCGACCCATGTATTTCATACAGACAAAAGAAAAGTTGTAGAATGATCACCATAAAAAATGGTCCATGTAAATTGTAGAACCCAGATTATCCACAGTATCATAAAACATTGATCAAAATTTCAAATCCCAACGGGGATCCATCATTAGGACGAGAATGAAGAATGAAAGAAGGTCACAGAAGGTCAAGGTATAAATATTGGAGGGAAGGGAAATGATGTTTGAGAGGAGCCAACAATAGATAACAATAAATTAATTTTATAATTAATGGTCCACGTACCTACAATATTTCCATCTGAACACTAAGTACATTAGGGGAATCACTAATAATGTTGCAAACTACCTCATCCAACCTCCAGTCATGGCGCTGACCATTGTTCTCAACTCTTGTGGACACGAGACTTGGGAATGGCCACATATTTACAAGAGAGATCCAAAATTTGGCACCACATACCATATGCTCCTGGAAGATAAGCAGGTTCCATATTTTCATCTATAGGTTGTGTTATTATGCCACCTGAGACACCTATCTATACCTACAAGTTCACATGCTAATATGATTCGAGAGGTGCAATATAGTCGATTCATTAGACATTTTTGGGTAGAAATGACAGTGGAAGTACTACATAAATATTTTTATATGCTAAACCTTCAACATGATGTTGGGAATTACATCAGATCCTGCACTACCTATGCCATCTCCAAACCTAAAATAAAGAATCAAGGCCTATATACTCCTATGCCTACTCCTATCTGGCCCTAGGAATCCATCTCGATGGATTACATTTCAGTCCTTCCTTATACAAATCATGGCAAAGATTTTGTTTTTTTGGTTGTTGATATATTCTATCATATGGCCCTTTTCACAACCTACAAGATAAGTATCACACTAGAAGTCACTACCAAACTCTTCTTTGAATGAGTAGAGGTATAGTTTTGGATCCCACAATCCATTATCTCGTATCGGGACAGTATGTTCCTAAGTGAATTCTAGTCAATCCTCTAGTCGTTAGATACCAAACTCACTAAGTCCATGGCCTTCCACCCCCAAACTGATGGCCAGACAGAGGTCATGAACAGGATGATCATGCACATCCTCCACATGTACAACTCCAAGCATCCACACACATGGGATGAAACCCTCCCCTATGTCCACCATAGCTACAGCAAAGCTCTCCACATCGCAATTGGCCACAACCCCTTTCAGGTGGAATTGGGATTCCAGCCACTATGTCCCATTGATGTTTCCATACCACTTATATCTACTCAGACATATTCATCTCATGTATATTCTGAGGTTGACCGAGCTAAAAAATTCATTGAGAGTATTCAACACATCCACATCACTTCCACGACATCTTAGACAGAGAAAATGCTAAGTACAAACAACATCATGACCAGCATCAGGTCCAAAACAAGTTCCAGGTGGGTGACAAAGTTTGGTTAAATTTTCATAAGTAGTACCTCATTGGGGCCTACCATGATATTTTCTCACTCTGATATGGTCCTTACACCATAACTAAGGTTATCATGTATAATGCTTTCGAGCTCAGCATTCCACCATTCCTTGGCCTGCACCTAGTATTCAACGTGGACTAGTTTCATCCATAATTTCCCTGATTGTTGGACACATCAAATACTATTGAGTAGCTGAAACCAACATATTTCAACCCAATTTTCATCGAACAGGCCACAATTGATAGGATCATGGACACATATATCAAGAACACTCGCCAATAGTGTATCCAGCTATATCATGTTGTTAAAGTCAAGAAACTCCTTCACCAGGGAAAGTGCCTCACTAGGGAAAAAGTTCAATAGAAATTTCCTCACCTCATGGAGTATCTGCACGTAATGGGGACCATTTCTTCCTAAGGACGGAGGACTAATCTAGGTAGATGTTAGTGGCCACACACGTATTCCCCCTAGACCTCCAGTCGGTTTCTTCTGTAACCACCTCCTCCCACATTTACCAAATTTAACTAGTCTAGTGCGGTAAACATGTGACAAGAGACTATTATGATGTGATTCAAATCCCCATGTGAATTTTGTTGAAAATTCAGCAAGATGATGGAGCTTAGTGAAATGAAGTCGCCTTCACTAAGTGGGCCCGCAGGCAAATTCTGGCGCAAAGTCTATTTTTAGACTATGTCTATTTTTAGACATATGGAGCATGGTCCAGGGGTTGCAGTATGTTATTCTTGGAGTATTGGTAATGTTGGTAAAAATAGATGGACCTCTATTTTTTGGACCTATAGGTTGAAGTCTATTTTTAGACTGCCTATCCTAAAAATAGGGAAGTCAAATATTATTTACCCTTAATAATATTTGGACTCTAAACTTCAGTTTACTCTCTTGGAGCACTTCAGTTCGAGCTACATAAGTGGCTCATGCATCTGACAGAGGAATTACGCTATTCCTAGGGGTTTGGTGAGCTCATGCATGGTTGACTTCAGTTAGGACTTCAGTGGCAGAAGTTTGGTGGAGTTGATGAGACAGTTGGTGGAGTTGTGTTCGGTTTAACCTAGTTGAACTAGTTGAGATTAGTTTAACTAGCTAATCAACTAGTAATGAGTGGAGTGAATTAAATATTATTTAATTCACTAATTAGTAACTCATTATTCAACTCAAGAACACATCAGTTCACTACAGTGCATGGACAGTTCAGTGGAGACCAGTGGAAGAGGTAGATGAAAGGGTGAGTACAACTATCAGTTGTGACATCAGTTGTGCATGAGATTTGCACCACACTTGGAGGCAATTGCCCATGATGATTGCGCTATCAAGCCAAGGAGATTCGAACCTTGGATCTCTATTTAGACAGGCCATGATTGCGCAATAGAGGCAAGGCAATTAGTGGTGAGTTTTGAACCAGTAACCTGTTCAAAACCAAGCTAGTTTGTGTGTAACTTTATGAGAAAGTACTGAGTACTTGTGAGGAGTATTGTACCGAGTTTGTTACATGATTTCTCCATTATAATATACACAATAGCTGCGGGGTTTTCAGCTATAAGCTTTCCCCATACATACTGTGTTAATGTGTATGATGAATTGATGTGCTATCGCTTGTTTTATTTCTACATGTGTGATGATCTGAGTGGAAGAGATTATGTGTTGCATATGAATTCGAATTGATATGTGATCAGGATAGTCTCAGTGGATAATTAATCATTATTCAGCAAATTTCTACATGGTATCAGAGCTATTGAAGCAGAGATTGATCATCACAATGATTACAAACTTATTTCGGTAGACAGAGTCTGCATGCGGGCCAGGTAGCCTCTGGATCCATCCTTTCCTTTGAAAGGTGATATATCCAGTAAATGCCCCTGCAGTCGATCTCTGTGCTAGAAATAATTTGTTCTCACACAACGATTGAGCTTTGAGTTGGAATTCGAATTTTGCAGCAGTTTTGTTTTCTTGGTGCCGGAGTTGAAAATGTCTTTCAACGGTTTGCGACTCGAATATGCTCTTGAAGGAAGTTCGAATTATGTTGCATGGAAGGATCGCATGGAGGCAGTATTAGAAGATAATGGACTGAAGGATTTCGTAGATACGGATGTCCAAAAGCCCACTGATCCTGCTGAAGTCGAAGCTTGGCAAAAGAAGATGGCGAAATGTCGAAGGATCCTGTTGGAGGGCGTCAAGGATCATATTATATGCAGCCTGCATGGAAAGGTTTCTCCATATTTAATGTGGAAAGCTTTGACGGATCTATTCCAGAGTAAGAGCGACCAAAGGAAGCTGGCGCTCAAAGATAAGCTCAGAAACATCAAGATGGAGAAAGGCGACAGTATCTCCAAATACCTCACGAAGTTCACTCAATGCAGAGATGAGATGGGAAGTGTGGGGGTGACTGTCGAAGACGAGGACATGGTCGACCTGGCTCTCCTTGGTCTTCCGAAGGCTTGGCACTCATATCAAGATAGTGTCAATGGTCGGGAGAAGCTGCCGGGATGGGAGCGCCTTTGGGCAGATCTTATGCAGGAGGAGATAAGGAGGACTACTCGAGATGGATCTTCATCAAAGGGAGCTGATGAAGAAAACTGCGCTTTGGTTGCCAAAGCAAAGAATGGGAAGGGTAAGAAAACCTCTCATTCTGGTGCAAAGGGCAAGAAGCAGGATATGGCGAAAGTGAAGTGTTTTCACTGCCATGATCATGGAAATTATGCTACCAATTGTCCGAAGAAGAAGAAAAACAAGCAAGCGGGAAGATCTGCAGATGGAGAAGCTTTGGCTTCACAGTTCGAGCTTGACTTTTCACTGATCGCATGCTTGGTTTCAAGTGTGATGGGATCGGTGTGGTTCTTGGACAGCGGTGCGCCATTTCATATGACGGGAGATCGGGATTTGTTCTCAGATTTGGAGGACAAAGATCTGGGTGTGCACATCGAGATGGGCGATGATGGTAGATACAGTGCGACTGGTATCGGTACCATATCCTTTCAGAGGGAGTCTGGTAAACCCTTTGTATTGAAGGATTTCATGCATGTACCTGGATTGAAGAAGAACCTGATTTCTGTGGCGATGTTGGAGGATAAGGGGTATGATGTGGTCTTCAGCGAAGGAAAAGCCTTCCTGCGCAGTAAGACTACTGGAGAGACCCGGAAGATAGGGGTTCGAACCAAGAACCTTTATCAGTTGCAGGTAGATGGCTGCGCAGCTATGGTATGCAAGGCGGGAGAAGTGGTGAGCCGGGATGATGAGGGCGAACTGTGGCACAGGAGATTGGGCCACCTTCACCATGGAGCTTTGAAGATTCTGCAGCAGATTTCTACTGGGCTTCCTAAGGGCACTCTTGCGCAGTCAGATCAGTGCAAGGGGTGTACTTTAGGGAAGTATGTGAAAGCCACTTTTCACGAGAAGGATAGTCGCGCCACGACGATCCTTGAGAGAGTTCACACAGACGTGTGTGGTCCTTTCTCAGTTGCTTCGACAGCAAAGCACAAGTATTATGTGATATTTGTTGATGATTTCTCTCTAAAGTGCTGGATCTTCTTCATGCCGAAGAAGAGCGATACATTCGCGAAGTTCTGTGAGTTTAAAGCACTGGTCGAGAAGGAGTCGGGGAAGAAGGTGATTGCTCTAAGGAGTGATAACGGTGGTGAATTCATCTCGGCTGAATTCAAGGAGTTCTGCAGCGCAGAAGGGATTCGGAGAGAGCTCAACGCACCCCATAACCCACAGCAGAACGGGGTGGCTGAGCGGAAGAACAGAACGATCGTGGGTGCTGCACGGGCGATGTTGCATGATCAGGGCCTACCCATTCACTTGTGGGCTGAGGCATGCAATACAACAGTGTATGTGCAGAACCGTTGTCCTCACAAGGTTCTTGGCATGAGTACACCAGAGGAGGCTTATTCTGGCAAGAGGCCTGACATTTCCCATTTGCGGATTTTTGGTTCTCCTGTCTACATGCATGTGACGAAGGATGCAAGAAGGAAGCTGGATCCGACCGCAGAGGTTGGAATATTTGTGGGGTACACTGATACACCCCACAACTATCGGGTGTATTTGTCAGACAGTCGCAAGACTGTTGTGCGATGGGATATCAAGTTTTAGGAGGAGAAAGCCATGCAGTGTTCGCTTGAGAGGGAGCTACACTTGCATGCAGATGAGGAGTTGTTAGTTCCTAAGGAGGAGCTTTCGGATGTGGATCAGCCACAAGAGGAAGTTCAGGAGGTGGAAGAAAGCACCCATGCAGCGCCAACCATCTGAGGGCGCATGCGCACTACAGAAGCTGAGCGACTAGCTCGAGATGCAGAGAAGGTTGTAGGACCACCTACAGCACAGCGCAGACAGAGGCAGTCACCGGATCGGTACACTGGATACATGGCTCTTGTGAGTCAATGTGTCGTGACAGAGCCATCCTCTTTTGAGGAAGCTGTGGAGGAACCCGCATGGGTTGATGCCATGATCGAAGAATATGATTCGATCGTCGGGAACAGTGCATGGGAGATTGTCCCAAGACCGGAGGGGAAATCAGTGGTGGGTTCGCGATGGATCTACAAAGTGAAGCAGGCGGCTGACGGGAGTGTGGAGAAGTACAAGGCGAGATTTGTCGCCCATGGCTTCTCACAGATCGAGGGGATCGATTATGAGGAGAATTTTGCACCTGTCGCAAGGTAATCTTCCATACGGGCGATCCTTGCTCTCTCAGCGCAGATGGGGTGGCACATTCATCAGATGGATGTGAAGACTGCGTTCCTCAATGGAGTTATTGAGGAGGAGGTGTACATAAAGCAGCCTGAAGGTTTCGAGATCTTCAGCAGTGAGTCGCATGTGTGCCGACTCAAGAGAGCACTGTACGGGCTGAAGCAAGCACCTCGTGCTTGGTACACTCGGATAGACAGCTACTTCACCGGGCTTGGATTCTCCAAGAGTGAGGCAGATCCAAACCTGTACTAGATTGTGGTGGAGGGGAAGCCGTTGATCATCGTACTGTATGTAGATGATCTGATTTTGACTGGCGATGAGCAGTTGATACTTTCATGCAAGGAGGATCTTGCACGAGAGTTTGAGATGAAGGACTTGGGCATCCTTCATTATTTCCTGGGATTGGAGATTTGGCAGTGCAACGGAGGACTGTTTGTTTCTCAGGGAAAGTATGCCCGAGAGATTTTGGAGAGGTTCAACATGCAAGGCTACAAGCCTATTGACACTCCTCTTCCTGGTGGTTGGAGGAAGGAGGATGCTACTTCGGCGGAGGTAGTGGATGCCACTGTCTATCGACAGCTGGTGGGGTCACTTATGTATCTGGTCAATACACGACCCGATATATGCTATGCAGTTAACCAGCTTTCGCAAGCTATGGTTAAGCCTACCAAGCTCTTTTGGAAGGCAGGCAAGCATGTATTGCATTATATTAGTGGCACATCGGGATATGGTCTATGGTACAGACAGGAGGATGGAGCGAAGCTTTCTGGCTTCACTGATGCAGATTGGGCAGGGAGCCCAACAGACCGGAAGAGCACATCTGGAGGAGTTTTCAGCATTGGGTCGACAGCAGTTTCCTGGTACAGCAGGAAGCAGATATCCGTGGCACTCAGTTCAGCAGAGGTCGAGTACATGGCAGCTAGCTTGGCTGCATGCGAGGCTATTTGGATGAGGAAGATCCTCGCAGGATTGTTCAGGTTGCATTTGGAACCTACAGTGATCTACTGTGATAACCAGAGTTGCATTAAACTCTCGGCTAATCCAGTATTTCATGATAGGTCCAAACACATCGACATCAGGTACCATCATATCAGAGATTGTGTTCAGCGGAGAATCATGATGCTTTCATATGTTCCCATGAAGGATCAGGATGCCGACATCCTGACGAAGGCGCTCACCAGGAGCAAGTTCGAATTCCACAGAGGCAGGATAGGGGTTGCAGATAATCCATATCTTGCGGAGAGGGAGTGTTGAAAATGCAGCAAGATGATGGAGCTTAGTGAAATGAAGTCGCCTTCACTAAGTGGGCCCGCAGGCAAATTCTGGCGCAAAGTCTATTTTTAGACTATGTCTATTTTTAGACATATGGAGCATGGTCCAAGGGTTGCAGTATGTTATTCTTGGAGTATTGGTCATGTTGGTAAAAATAGATGGACCTTTATTTTTGGACCTATAGGTCGAAGTCTATTTTTAGACTGCCTATCCTAAAAATAGGGAAGTCAAATATTATTTACCCTTAATAATATTTGGACTCTAAACTTCAGTTTACTCTCTTGGAGCACTTCAGTTCGAGCTACAGAAGTGGCTCATGCATCTGACAGAGGAATTATGCTATTCCTATGGGTTTGGTGAGCTCATGCATGGTTGACTTCAGTTAGGACTTCAGTGGCAGAAGTTTGGTGGAGTTGATGAGACAGTTGGTGGAGTTGTGTTCGGTTTAACTTAGTTGAACTAGTTGAGATTATTTTAACTAGCTAATAAACTAGTAATGAGTGGAGTGAATTAAATATTATTTAATTCATTAATTAGTAACTCATTATTCAACTCAAGAACACATCAGTTCACTACAGTGCATGGACAGTTCAGTGGAGACCAGTGAAAGAGGTAGATGAAAGGGTGAGTACAGCTATCAGTTGGGACATCAGTTGTGCATGAGATTTTCACCACACTTGGAGGCAATTGCCCATGATGATTGCGCTGTCAAGCCAAGGAGATTCAAACCTTGGATCTCTATTTAGACAGGCCATGATTGCGCAATAGAGGCAGGCAATTAGTGGATGTGTTTTGAACCCATGACTTGTTCAAAACCAAGCTAGTTTGTGTGTAACTTCATGAGATAGTACTGAGTACTTGTGAGGAGTATTGTACTGAGTTTGTTACATGTTTTCTCCATTATAATATACACTATAGCTGCGGGGTTTTCAGCTATAAGCTTTCCCCATACATCTGTGTTAATGTGTGTGATGATTTGATGTGCGATCGCTTCTATTCTTTCCGCATGTGACAATTAATTGTAGAAGAGGTTATGTGTTATGCATGCAATTCGAAATTGATGTGTAATCGGGTTAATCTGGAGTGGATAATTAATCATTATTCAACAAATTTCTGCAAAATTAAAAGTGAATCAGTATGTAAACAAAGGCGACCTTCACATTCTCACGAACCTTGAGGATCCAGCAGCCCTTCTGGGTGGCCTTACTAAGACAACCTTACATTTAGCGAGTCCTTGTCCTCAGCTTGGCTCCTGGAAATCAGCACATGTGACTGAGGCCTTCCAATCGCTCCCACAATAAGGCATACCAGTGACTGTGGACTTTTCAGGTAGTTTTGTGCCAACGACCCTAGATTTTGAGCCACTTTTCTAGGGCTAGGTCTCAGGCCACTACCTATAACTTCATGAAACCCCTAGAAATGATAAATAACATTGAAACAAGGTTACTAATGCAAAAATTTTATCAAGGACTTGATCTAACCCCTACTAGTCATGACAAGAATTTTTTCAAACATGTCACAAATATGTAATCCACAGGTCATAACAATAGATCTGAGCATAGGGGTCTCATACTTAGAGAATCGATAAGACGTGTTGATACCTTATCATAATAGTCGCATTATCATGTATTGGATCATATATTCATTTTTCATTCATTTACCAATCACAACATGATGAGAGCCATATATTAATTTTATCATAAAACATACTCATAATGAGATTATAACCAACAGAAATAACAAGGATATAACATTTATAAAAACCACATATGAGCAAGTATATTTACCCATAAAATACAAGAGGGAAAGATCTCTTATTAATATATGTAAAATGCAACCAGGTCTAGACTTCCACGCACCACTAGACCATAGACTAGGATGAACCAAATATTTCTTTCATCTAATCACCCTCATGTCATATTCCAAGCATGAATGTGGGATCTCATAAAACAAATCAAACAAAACCAAAGTAGGGCTTCTAGAGGCCAAACCACTTCAACCCTAAACCAGTGATTACATCTCATGGTTAGACATCACTAACCATCACCAAATCGATCTCTACCCAATTTATCTAGGGCTCCAGATCGTTTTCTACAACTAGGGCTTTCAGGACTAGTAACTCAACCCATAACTATTGTCAGGTTTCTAAAGATTTTTTCCAACCAGGGATTCCAAGACTAGCAACTCAACCCACCAAGGGCTTCCAGAGTGTTTTTCCAACCAAGGTTTCTAGGACTAATAACTCAACCCAAGTTGTTACACGGCTTCCAAAGAGTTTTTCCAACCATGGCTTCTAGGAATTAATAACTCAACCCACAGCCAAAGGAACATGAGTATTGCAATGGAAATCACAAGGAGTTGTCACTCCGTGATCTAGTTTCTGATAGATCATCAGAAAGATAAAGGCATGACTAAGAAGATACAAAAGATCCCAATCCCATATGATTCAACAAGCAACATGAAATTGGATTTACACTATGAGGAAGATAATGGTACCTTGAATCCTCGCAGTTTGGGGACGGATCTTGAGTTCATAACAAAATTATTGCACTCCACATGAGAAATATAATCCATCCACTCTCAATCTCAATAGTTGCACACAAACACAAACATTCAAGGATGAGAAGAGATATTCCTCAAAAGATATTTATATAAACAATGATATAAACCAATCACAAGATATGAAACATAATTATGTAAGGGAGGGAGAATAGATCTTCATTAATGTACTAAAAATGACACAACGCTTTTATACCTTCACTCCAGCATCACCTCTCAATTTTATAGCAGAGTTTCCCTACTAGATCCAATGAATGAGCATGAAGAGCACTCACATAGAACTAAGACCTCACAAGCTCTCTATATCACATCAAAGTGGAAACATAGGATCAAGGCCTCGATTCATAAAAACTCAAAATTATCCATCTAAGCTCACCTTCTCAAATGATCTAGTATAAATAGGTATATGATATGTCCCATGAGGATGAATGTGGACACTTAGGACAATGCGAAGTTACAAAAGCTTCTAATGGATGAGTCTTGGCCAGCTCAAATCAATGAGTAATCGAACTGAACTCTTACAGACCAAGTGATTTTGGAATATTCCCTTGGACGCAGACACATAAAGAGTGGATTAGGGCCTTACCCACGGTCACAAGAGGCCTAGGTAGTGGCTAGAGGCCTTTGGCTATGATTAGAAGCCTGCCAGCTCATGGCTAAGGGTCAAATTGGAAAAAAAGGTCACCCCAAGTCAGGAAAAAGGCATATGAATCTGAGGGCTAAGGGTCAATGACATCAGGGTAGAAAAATAGGTTGATAATTGTTGAAAACCTAATCCTCTATGGGTAGGTGTGGAAGGCGAAGAGTCACAAAGGATTCCAAGTGACCTTGGAAGATGAATCCAAGAGTCACACCATTGTATTATAAATGTACATCTATGGTGAATAATATGAGTATCTCATGCTTATCTTTCTATGTGTGTGTTTTAGTTTCTCCCTACACCATGTGTGTGTTTAACATGGTATCAGAGCTGATACATTCATAACCAACTCAACATTGTGTGAGCCATTTGTTTTTGTGGCCTGTGTAAACTTGAAAAAATTCTGGTCATTTTTGCAGCATTCAGAAATTTTCTGCAGCATTCAGGAATAAATTTTTGTAGCATTCAGAAATTATTTTGTTGGGTTAATTCAGAATTCTGCAGGTTTTCTCTCACTGCTCCCTGCTACATTCATTTTTTACTACTCTCTCCATTCTGCGTTCTAAAAAAAAAAAATCTTAGTTTTGTTTACTACAAATTCTGGAATTTTTTCCTGCAATTTCTGCTATGTATAATTTCTGCTCAAATTCTTAGCACAGTTTACAAATTTTTTAAAACAGTGAAATTTTTGCATCATTCCCTCATATCTGCCATTTCTCATTACAGTTATTCTTCTCTTAAAAATAAATAAATAAATAAATAAAATAAAATAAAATTACTGTAGCTCTCGGCCTTCCCCCTCACAGGCCTTCTGTTAGGAAATTTACCAAAGAACATAAATAATTACCGCAGGAATAAATAAAAAAATTTACTGAGAGAAATAAATATAAATAACCCAACAACAAATCATAAACATAAACACAATTTTTATCCGGGAAAACCCCAAATCTGGGGAAAAACCCAACCAATGAAATTTCATTAACCATTGGCCAAAACCCTGGCCAATCCGGCCAAGTGAACCTTCACCGCTCACCTCCAGGCCTACATTACAATGAAGTATTCCCAGCCTTTTATAGGCTCCATTACATGCAATACCATGGGTCGAAAACCATGGGTGCACAATATCATGTGCCCCAAAACCACTACTATTTACCCTAGTCAACTTTGACTCTATCCCGAGTCAATTTTACCTAACAATTCCCCCATTAAACTTGACTTGGGGATTATTGACTAAATCCTAGCCAAACCTACTAAGTGAAACAACCCCGCTCACTCTAGCTCTTCCCCCCTTAAATTTTTACCCAGGGTAATTGTTAACTTGACCTCCCCCCTATCACTTAGGTCTAACCCAGAATTTACCAGTGATTACACAGGGGTACGCATGCCATACCAGGTCTTACAGCAGTATGCCCATTTACATGTAAAAATTAACTCCATTATAATAATATATTTTTTTTTTGTTTCATTGTTGTTGTATTTGTACAAATGAAATCAATTTCCATATAAAAAGAATCCATCTACTGGATTACATGGGTCACCAGCCTCTGTAACCGCCAGTCCTCTAGGAGTTCTCTTCAGATACATGGTTCATCAATTTTTAATTAAGTCACCTGCAAATATCCTCTCTCATTTTGATGTTCTTCAAAACATTTGATTGACACATTCTGTCAAACACTTTGCTCTCCTAACACAGCTAATGGCTTGCTATTCTAGCACATATTATTTCTCACCTTAAAAAACTCTCTTCGATCTAAATTTCTTCAGCACTATGATCTACACCTACTTAATGTCCATCGTCTTCTGTATGGGAGCGCAAACCTCAACTCTCTTGTTGGCCGACTTTATAAACCCAAATGACTACTCTTCCACGATACTCTTTGCTACCTTGAGTGCTTTTTCCTAAACATGTCAAGCGAAAGCCACATCTCTGTTGAGTCGAGGTTGAAAGGAGCGCAATAGTAAGATCAATTTGCAATGAAATGAAGCTGCGGCTTCCCTGAAAAATTTTCATTAAAAAACTTAAATTTCCTCCTCCACGCATTAGGTTTTCCACAACTTCCTCCAATTTCATCCACTGCCATTTCCCAAGCTTCATCTCCTTCAGTGCCTAGACACTCATATACTTGGGAATTTCATGCCTGCCATCATTTCTATCTCTCGTTTTAATGCAACTGATGAAGCTTGATCCATAGTAACCACCCACATCGTCACCGCGGTGGCAATTCTCAACCAACGGATATCGTAGGCTACTTCACCTCGTGCATAGTCTAGTCATCTGGAACTAGGCATAGTTCACCATCATGCATGAAATCCCATGCTTCAGAGCACATACCTGAGTGCTACTCATTTCGGTCAGCTCTCTCATGGGAATTTTGCAAGTACGAGTTCACCAACTCTCTCAGCTCTCTCCTGACGCTGCCAACACGTCCACTCCCATGCTTCTTTGCTCCTGTGCTCCGAATTTCCCATCCCACGGCTGGTGCATGTAGAAACAATCCACGCAGAATATAAGAAAGCACTCAGATCTATGCTCACGCAGTGGCCACCACCGCCGACTCTACCTGCTGCAAGAATTTGGTTCAGCACCAACTTACGGCTTGCAGCGCTCCTCCCAATTGAACAGTAGATCTAAAACTCTGGCTATCAGCACGTATTAAAATCCCACGGCTCTTCTTCTATGACTATATTTTTGTGGAAATTCAAACTCGGCTCTTCCATCGCAGCCACACAAACAGGCTTAATATTCTTCTACGCTTGGCCGGTGTTTTTCAAGGCCCTCCAGCCAATGGCCTCGTCGACCATATCTAAATTTGGTTGCCTCTTTTCTAGAAATGCCATATTCATTACACCAAAGATTGCAAATACATGTTGCCGGATCCCTCCATGAGATTCCCTATTATTCCTATGGCTTATGCTATCACCAGATCTAGTCCACCCAACACGCACTCGTATTCCTTAGCGATATAACTTAGTGCTACCTTTGAAAATTTAGATCGAGCATGTCGCTTTGTTGATCTGCAGTCAAATCTCTCCATTCACCAGGCCATATAAAACCATGACAACAAAAGCGTACCTCTGAAGCCAAATATGGCTCTAATACCAGATGTTAGGAAATTTACCGGAGAACATAAATAATTACCGCAGGAATAAATAAATAATTTTATTGAGAGAAATAAACATAAAGAACCCAGAAACAAATCATAAACATAAACACAATGTTTATCCAGGAAAACCCAACCAATGAAGTTTCATTAACCATTGGCCAAAACCCTGGCCAATCCGGCCAAGTGAGCCTTCACCCCTCACCTCCTAGCCTACATTACAATGAAGTATTCCCAGCCTTTTATAGGCTCCATTATATGCAATACCATGGGTTGAAAACCATGGGTGCACAATATCATGTGCCCCAAAACCACTACTATTTACCCTAGTCAACTTTGACTCTATCCCGAGTCAAGTTTACCTAACACCTTCAGCCTCTGTCCCCTCACCATAGAGCTCTCACCCGCAACCTTCGCTCTTCCCACCTCTCAACACTCAGCCCTCGGCCCTCACTCCCTAGCCACCCCCTCACCCTTACCCCACGGCCCTCACCCCTCGCTCGGCTCACAACCGCTACCCCTTGTTCCTCCCTTACCCCCTCACCCATTCCCCTCTCAGCCTCACAGCCCGCTCAAACCCCCCGCTCACTCAAACCTTATAGAAAACCAACCCCCTTGCCCACTCACTTGCACACTCCCCAACTCCTGGCCCCCCGCTCGCATATCACACTCCCCACACGCCCTGCACCCCTCTCCCTTTTGCACCCCCTCATCTTCCCTACCTCCTCCGACCCTTACGGCCCTCCTCCTTTTAGCCCTTATGGCCCTCTCCCTACACGGCCTTCCCTCCCCTCGGCCCTTATGCCCCTCTCCCTCCCGTACCCTATGCCCTCCCTCCCTGCTCACCCGTCGCACTCCCCTCCCCGCTCACACACCCTCCCCTTACCTCTCCACGCCCCCTCGGCCGATCTCCCCTCCCCTCCCCTCTCGACCCTTACCTCGTTGAATCCTCCCGCACCTTCCCCTCCCCCTCCCCCACCGCTCGCTGACTCAGTCCCTCCCCTCTACACTCAGTCCCTCCCCTCTTACCTCGCTCACTCCTCCTACCCCTTCCCCTCCCCCTCCGCTCGCTGACTTAGTTCCCCGCCCCTATGCTCAGTCGTTGTGCGTTCCATTTCTTTTTCTCTACCTCTTATTTTTAATTTTTTTTTTTACAGATTGGCCTCCCCCAAGAAAATACCTCCCCAGTAGTCACATCCCCCAGTATTTTCCTCCCCCATATTTCACCTCCCCCAGTTTCACCTCCCCCAGATAATACCTTTGTTTTTCCCTAAAAAAAAATTCTGAAAAATAAAAAATAAAATAAAATAAAAAACAGCAGAATAAGAAGAGAGAGAGGAGATAGTATATGAATAAATGAATAGATGGATTGTCTACATAGTGGAAAGTGAAGTTTGTGTTGTGTGTTTCTCTATTATCAAAATGTGACCAAGATTTGTGGCATGTATAGAAGGGTGACTCTCTGAAAAAGATTGACAATGTGAAGGCAAATGTTGAAAATTGGTCATTATTTTCAAAACAGCAGTGTCATCATAAATTCACTTATAGTTTTGCCACAAAGAATTTTTGGAATTTTCCTTCATATTTATTGTGAAGTAATATATCAAGCTCAAGACCATCTGCTCATCGATAGTGAAGCATCCAAGCTTGTGAATATCTTTCTGTTGAATTAGAGTTGTTGATGTAAAACAACTCTTTGAAGAAGAGAGAAATCATTGGCCTTAAAGGGTTATTGCACAGAGGTTTTTGCTGCACATTTACAAAAATATTTGCAGTGACATTGTATTGTACTAACATTGTGAGTGGATATTTCTTCTTCATAGTTGAAATCAATGTTTGAAGTATAAATTTGAGTGTTGAGAAACTGTTGAACACTTATATGATGTGAGTCATTTTTTCTTGTTGGTCAACCAGCCAAGTTTACACCTTGAGGTCCTCCATAATTTGAGTAGCAGATTTTGTTCTTTGGGAATTCCATAATTGGAAGTTCAAAAAAAATGGGTCTTTGAAGTCATTTTTATTTTTGAAAGTAAGTTGAATCACATTGTAAATGGGTGCATTATCGGTTGAAGCCGACACCCTTTATTTCTTGAAGCTTGAGTTGTTGAGAAAAATGGCTAAAATCAATGATGCATTAGAGTTGTTTCATAACCTCATTCATTATACTATTCATGATATGGTAAAAATGAGCAGGAACGCTCTTTTTAATATTCAAACTTGCTTGCAAGATGCACAAGACAAGATTTAGTTTTTGCAGTTGGAGTCTCAGCTTCAGCAAGATGAACTTCAGCAAAAGAGTCACCATTCTGAACCTATTTCTGTTCAAAAAATTGAGAAGGAATCTCATCAGAAGAAAGAATATAAAGTTGCAGACGATTCACATTCGGTTCCTTGTACAAGAGCAGATTTACATGCAGATGCAGCAATTCAGTCAGCAATTCAGTCTGCACTTCCCAAGCCCATCATCAGACCTTGGGAAGAGCTTGTCCCCAACAAGCACAGAACTGGTCTTGGATATGATAAGGATGTGTCCTTTCATATTCCAGACTACTCCAAGCCTATTCAATTTCATAGTGCCAGATTTCTTTATGACATTTCACCTACATCTGTTCCAGATCCTGCTCCGCTTCCACAACAACAACAACAGATTGTAAAATGCCAACACTGTGATCGAGTTGGCCATATGAAAGATCATTGTTTTGATCTTCACCCATGCAAGCATTGTGGTCAGCACACCCATTATTCACACAGATGCTTCAAAAACAAGCCTCCTGCAAGAACAAATATTCATCTTGGATGGATCGCGTCTTGGCAATGGGCATCAACAGCCAAGAAGATGTTTAAGTCGCATGTCAGAACTTGTTCTAGAATATTGAACAAACTTGTAGTTGAGTTTTCACCATCATCTCACCTTGTACCTGACAGGGGGGGAAATGGTGGTCATCTACAAGCTTCGACGTCACATCAAGCGAGCCTGAGCCACAATCTCTCATTCCATATTCAGAGTTGTAGCCAGAGACACGGCAATTCAAGCAAGCCTGAGCCACAATTCATCATTCCAGATTTAGAGTTGTAGCCAGAGACACGGATTCCCATGAGCATGCCTTTGGTTTATGGACAGCCTTAAACCATCTATGTGAGGTTGATATTCTTCCTCTTTCAGAACACTTCCTCTAGCAGAAGACTTCAGCTTCTTGCCAGTTTTGGTTGAGTTCTAGGAATTGCATCAAGCATTCCAGTGTTTGTGGTCATCCTTAAACCATCACAGGTTGTAGACTTCCCTTCTTTTAGGTTGAAGGTCTCCCTCTTTAAATATGAGTGACAATTCCTCTAGTAGAAGCCCTTAGCTTCTTGCCAGTTTTGGAAGAGTTCCGGGAACTACACTAAGCGTTGCGTTCCAGTGTTGGTGGTCATCCTTAAACCACCTCTTTATGACAACATTTCAGACAGTTGATTCAGCCTAAGTGCTGCCATGCATACTTTGCATATTTTTATTACAAATCTCTTCTTGGACTCAAACATACCCCTTCGGATTAAGGGGGGAATGTTGAACACCTAATCCTCTATGGGTAGGTGTGGAACGCGAAGAGTCACAAAGGAGTCCAAGTGACCTTGGAAGATGAATCCAAGAGTCACACCATTGTATTATAAATGTCAATCTATATTTAATAATATGGGTATCTCATGCTTATCTTTCTATGTGTGTGTTTTATTTTCTCCCTACACCATGTGTGTGTTTAACAATAACATATGCCCCCTGATGTATGATGTCAGAATGAGAATTTGATGGCCAAAATACATTGTAATAAAAATCAGAGGTCAAAGCGATAGTGGGGAAACATAGCCAAGAAAGCGGATCATAAAACGCTAAATTTGAAGTCTCAATTGTGTTGATAACATCCCCGAGGTGGGCATACCCATGCACGGTCATAAGAGAATATTGAACATGGCCACCAAACATACACTACGGATCCATGACAGAAAGTGCTAGAATATGGCCATGATAGACATACACAGTGGATCCATATGACTCAATGAAAAGAGCATAGCCACTAAAAAATACAATCGTGGATTTATGTCACAGTATACATCAATAGGACTATGAACACATAACAAATAGAGGAGTGTCTCAGATAGCCCTCAAAGTACATAAATGATACATAACTCCAACGCAGCCTGGGAAGGATGGAATATAAGGGTGGAATGTCCCTAACTGAGGGTCTTTGACATAACCCCAATGGTATGAATCTATTCATGCAAATAGATCATTTGAAGTCGAGCAATGGTAGAAACTGACTGATTACCAGCCAATGAGGTAAACCAGTAACAAACGCAAGGGAATCCACCAATGAGAAAAATGGACCCCAAGGTACCTAGTACAATACACTGATCACTAGGGGAATTTTGAGGTCTAAAATGGGGCTCCTAAGGAAATTATAAAATAATAGTGGAAATAACAAAATAAGATTAGATTACATCATCAAATTTTAGAGGGAAAAAAGAAAAAACTAGTTTTTCAACTTGTATTTTCAACTTATCTCCCAATGGGTTTACTAAAATTTTGAGGAATAAAACTCGTTGGATACATAATTTGATTTCTCATCCAAGGTCTACCCATGTTGCATACTTTAGATGGACCCCACTACACGAAAAATTAGAAATACATGAAAAACATGATTGCAATCACATTGTTTCATGTATTTCTCATTTTTCGTGTAACAGGGTCCATTGAAAGTATGCAACATGGGTACTCCTTCGATGAGGAATTAAATTTTTCATCCAACGAGTACTCCCACTCAAAATTTGAGTAAAACTCCACGGAGATAAGTTGAAAATATAAGTTGAAAATTTTATTTTATTATTTTTTAATATTTTTACCTATTAACCCCAGAAATGGTGAATCATCCCCCATGGTTGACATCATCATCTTGAATCCTATTTGTTCTTATAAATTTTATTTTGGTTGTACACTTTTCGTAGGAGGCCCAATTTAGATATCAAAAGTTCTCTAATGTGTGAATAGATTAGTTGATGACGAACACCAATGAACTCAACCAATTAGGACCCACTGTTGATCGCGAGGAAGCCTGCCACTGAGGTTTGCAAGATCCAGAGTACTACCGGTGCCTAGATCTAGCTCCCAGATAATGAGCTGAAGTTGGCTGGAGAAGATTCGTCGAAGGAGGGTCTCAATGCATCTCCCATCAATCAACATGTAACAGACCAGGATGGTGTGATGTATGGATGAAGTCATGAAGAGATGAAGTACAAGTGACACAGATGGCTGACTCGAAAGTTCAACAGGCTACTGCGGATGGCACACAAGTTGAGACTTCCCTGGAACACATAATGACATGACACAAGAGTGACTTGACATCATGACTAAATGAGCGCCATGTGATATCATGCAATGATGGAGGAGGAATTGAGGCATGTTCCATATGACTGGAATAGTAACCAGCTGGAGGAGTAAAGAGAATCATATGGATGGTACAGATCCTAGGGAAGCTAAAACCCAATTGTATGATAATGAAGCAGACAGGTTTCTTGTTTAAGGGTGACGCAATTGACCCTACCAATGGATGAAAAATGAAAATAGATGTTCCCTCACTTCTATTTTATAAGTTCCTTTTTGTAAATTTTTCCCCCGAGCCCAAAAAAGAGATAAAAGTATAGAAGGGGGAACCTCCTAGTAATAATAGACTAGGGTATTCCTTTTTTGTAACTATTCTATCCTAGTCCGGAAAAGGGTTAAACTTATACTGGGTAGACGAAACTTCAAGTACTTTAACAAGTGTGAAGTAGACAAGTCCACTCAACAATATTTTCTAAGTTAAGGAGTTTGAAAATGGCTTAAAGAAAACTCCTGTTGGAGGAACAAGTGGTATAAAGGAAAGAAACCGGTTCTAGTAAATGGTGGAACTGCACATGACATAAGGTGGACATGACGTTGCCTAATAGGACCACTCATTGCAGCGTTTCCTCTAGGACATGGTAAAATTCCAAGTGAGTGCAGATGGTAAGCCAAGCAGGTGATGACGATGGAAAAATGAAACCAAGGCCAAAATTGTAGAAGTAGACTAATAAAAGTGGTAATCATAAGGGAGAGAGTGTGGAATTCTCTTGGGGTATTTCCAGAAATATGACGAAGAAGAGGGAATGAGGCTCAAATTAGAAGTCATGGCGATTCAGAAGGAGGGATTCCGAGAGATAATAAAAATGACTGCATGGACACCAATATGGAAAGAGAGTACTAACTATGGTATCCATGAGTGGGTAAGTTCTATCGCCAAGTTACGACATGCATACAGGAACTGGGGAAAGTTGCAACTTGACGGGGTTGGATGTAAGGCATAAATAGTGATGACGGTCAGAATACAGAATCAACGAAAGTGACCTACCCCTATATGTCAATAGAAGGATCATACTTCATGTCTGGTGTAAGAAATGGTAACCTATCAAGACAGAAGAAAAAATTGACTCCCAATTCCTCCTGCAAAATTTTGTCTAAAAAATAGATGATAAAGCTAAAAAAACCCACTTTAACCCAAAAAATTTAAAAACAAATATTCCTTAAGATGCCAAAAAAATTATAAAAGGATCTCATACCTCTCAAGTTGGCCATTATGAATTTTGTGAAGGAGGAGAGAGATTCCAAAGGTTTGAGAGGAAGAGCAAGGAGGAGTAAGCAACCATCTTCAAGCAAGTAAGTAGAAAATCGCCTCTCTCAGCCATTCCTGCACTTAGATATCGATCCATAGTATTTTTGAAGTCGGGGCATGAGTTTTTTAGGAAAAATTCCCCAAGTTGCAGGCTTTCTACGAGAAATTTTTGGCTAGAGAGGCTCATCCATGGGCATGCTACAGGCTGCTCGTGGCCAGGGCCGAATTTTCCTGTGTCAAGGGCGCAACCACGGGGGGGGGAATAGAAAATTTGTAAATCATTTTCCCTTAAATTTATTTTGTTGTGTTTTTTCTTCATTTAACAGTCCCTAATAAGTGATATGTGGGTGTAGGAGTAACCATGGTGTATGAATGGAGAGAGAGGAAACACACAGAGAATGAAATCCGAGCCATGGCCCACATGCCAACCATCAATGCACTGAGGGATTATGGCTTACTCAAATTCTTTAGAATCCCAAGCATGGCCAATGAAGACTATATTTTAACATACATTATAAGGTGGTGGGATGTGGACACTCAACACTTCATTGTTGGGCCATATATATCCACCATAGAAGCCTTAGACATATATTTTCTCACCGTTTTATCGATGTGGGGGCTCCAGTTGTGTTGACAGAAGTTCGAAAAAATACAGGGGAAACAGCGAAAAGTATGAGAGCTTCCCATTGCAGGCAAGTGGAAGGGGAAATTAAAAAGAATATCCTCATAGAGGTAATAGTGTATTTGACCCTCCAAAACCTAGCCTATACTATGACCTTAGTAGGGTCTGTAGCACCTCATGTAGTGACAATTCCAAAATTGGAGCTGTGTATACGATGTTTAGAACCGACCTTGTTCAACTGGTGTGATGAGATGCTGACCAGTGTGATGGCTCAGCTTACAAAGTTGAAGAGGGGAAGGAGTGACACTTGTAGGTATGGGAGCTTACTAGTAATCTTATTCTCTCATAGGATTGTAGTGATGGGGCCCCAAACACTGGATTATGCAACCTCTCCATCGAAAAGACAACCTTGTATGGCTAGGTTATGTACCATTTTACCACAAGATGACGGAGTGCATACTAACAGCAGGTACCCAGACATGTATTGGAAATGGATGAGAGCAGCTACATTGCAATTGGATGATTACCCATATGATGGGGTGGAATTTATGGAAGATCCTAACATAGTCATGCCCCTTGCTGAAATTTTTTATTGGAGAGGTAGAAAAATTGTATTTTTTATGTTTTGTAATTTTTTGGTATTTTTGAAATATTTGATTTTTTGGTTTTTTTAACTAGAGTACATAGTCACTGATGGTATTTTTTTTTACATGAATATGTGGCACCTATATACCCATCCAGATATTCTCCATTGAGGAGACATGTACCCCAACCCCCGACCCAAGCACCGACAGAGGAGATAGAAGATGAGGATGAGGAGCTATAGGAATTTACTCAAAATGTCGAGGGACTTGTTACAGTTCAATTTAGGCATCACTCCTAAAACTCAAATCAGTACAAACAGGGTCTATGATACCCTAAATCAATTGCTAATTGCCTTAAACAAGTCATCCCATTGCTGGTTTTTATCCATGAAATTTTCACTGCTTGAAGCCCAGCTGAAATACTCCATTGAGCCACCAACGCACCCCTAGACTGTAGTAAGTGCTTTGCAGAGCACTTACTCCCATGAAAAGCAACGTTGTAGAGCACCTAGGCCCACTTAACAGTGTGTTGGTCGACTTTGAGAAAATTGTTGAAATGATTCTGGGAATCTTCCCACTTTCTAGTGGCTTCCAGAAGTAGTTCCAATTATCATGCTAACTGATATCCTCAAATATGAACACCATGGAGCCATTAAATCACTTATCATGTTATCCCATTGAACAAGGAAACTCCCTCATCCATTTATTTAAAATCCCTTCTATGACCAATTAATGAAAAACTACCCTCATTTCCTATAAATTGACTATTGATCACAGTGAAAAATGAGCTTGAAGTTTTTAGTTTTATGATGGTAATATTATAGATCTTTGAGGTATTTTTTGCAAGTAATGTTATGTTGTTGGAGTAATGTTGTTGATGTGATGAGGATGGACTGAAGCTGGAGCGAGTTGACATCGAATCGATCCAACTGGTTGCAACTTCTCCTTATATATAATAATAAAGAGATTTGTTCTTTTCCCAATATATGTGTTCATGCTTTTATATATGTATTTTCAAATGAAATTGATTTAGTTTGATTAATATGAATATATCATATGCATTTATGTCATTTTTTTTTCTTCTGTTAGTAATTGCAGGTACCAATCAAACGAGTTCAGTTTGATTGGGACCGATGGGAGCAAAAAAAGGGAGACGAAAAATAGCGAAGGATCACAAGTAGGTGTTCTTCTCTCATCTTTTTATCTTAAGGAAAAGGTCAAGTGTCTTTCATCTGTGTTTTTTGGTGCATCCACCACACTTAGGGAAACTTATCTATCCGTAGGTTTGATTTCCGTAAAAGAAATTGGCAATTCCACTAGGGAATGATAATCATCCCTAGTTTTTTTATCATTGTTTGTCAGCCTCTAGTAGACATTACTTGCTTCATTACAGTCATTTGAATTTGTTCTGGTGAAAGAAGTGTGTTTGCTTGCCTGTTTTGAGATTCCTCTGGCACCAACGCACTGTTGGTCCTGACACAGTGCTCTGCAAAGCATTGTTGGCTTAGAGACAGTGCTCTGCAACACACTGTCTCCCACTCAGGGGTGCGTTGCTCCTATGACCAACAAAAATTCATCATATTTTTGTCTTTTACCATCCAGTTCAGTGTCTTGTTTGCTAAGTTTTCAAGTGTCTGATTGCCTCTAGAGTCCATATTGCTTCTGTTATTCTTGCTTACTTTGGGTGTCTATTTGTTCAATGTTTCTTCTTGTTTTCTTTCTCATTGTCGAAATAGCTCCAAAGTTTAAAGTTACATCTGATTAGTTCTTTATTTTTTAAAGAGGAATTATTGTACTAATCTTCGTTTCTCTCGAAAGTATTGATTGATTGTTTGTGCATATTTGTTTCTTTTTCATTCACTCACACTTAAAATAAATTGAAAAAGAAAAACATGCATTTGCGTATAGGTTTTGTGAGTGTTGCATAGGAATAGTTAGGGAATTTTCATTTAGATGTACTCATTACTGATTACTTACGAACTTATTTCTCTAACCCTTGTAGCTAAGTTTTTTCATTGTCGAAATTGAATCGAAACGAATGCTTATCATCTTATTTACATTCTATGAAATTCAAATACATCACGCGGTGAACCTGAAAGGAAAATTTCTAAGCAAGATCAATTTAAAATTTATCTCAATTAACCTACAGGAGCATTGTCACTTAACGATAACATTTAGAGGTCTAGGCTAGGGATGTGTTCTGGCATCGTAAAACATAGCAGTTGTCGTTAATTGTCTGCGATACATTCCGAGTGTGATACCTAATCCCATGTACGTGAGTATATCAGAGCTTTTCCACGTACCTTGAGTATATCAGGTGGTGTTATAGTATGAAAAGTATATGGGGATGCTCTCACTATGCGGTTTCGCATTAGACAGTGCTAACACGGATTGGGCCTCCATGTATCGTCAAGTATATTTGGGAGGACAACATTAGGTTTCTTACCATCCATATGTAACTGATTTAGCCACCTTGTATACTATTATACACCAAACACAACATTTGGGGAGATTGCCTGCATGTACGTAAGTCCTTGGTTTACTGGGGCGGTATATTGTAGTTCACAATTCCTTGATAATCCTTTTGCCTAGAATTTCCCTCTTTTTGTTTATATATTTTTTATAATAAAATCAACCAACAATCATGGAATAAGATCAACCCTTTCCCCATTTTTCACGTAGGACAACGAATAAACCACCTTTACCACCAAAATCTACACCTATTCGGTGAAGGCGAGCTCATACTACCGATTTCGGTACCTCTAGAACCTTTGGTGCTTCATCTTCTTCTAATTTACCAGATTCATCTGATCCTTTGAGTACCAAGTCTCAAGTTGCTTCTACCAATCCCGGTTTTCCAACTACCATCGAGATGGAACCCTCACAATTACATGAGGACACTGAAATTGAATTCGGTGAAACGGTAAATGCAAAACCCAAATTTGTTCAACTGGAAGTCGATCCAGAAACTATCGTTCTTTTACCAGAACATCTTGATCCTGAAGTTGAACAACACAAAGTTGTTCTTGTGTCGGAAGACGATCAACCGACTCATCCTTAGTCATCCGTAACTATTGAGTCTTCCTCTTACCACAGAGTCAACCATCTGAAGTTTATCTCGGGCCTGACGGTGAAGTACTTCCACCTGGTTTGATTTAAATTGAGGAAGTACCTCAGGAAGAGACACCCCATACAACTCCAACTCATTTTGGGTCAGGGCTTCATCTTTACCCGTCTTTTCCTCATTTTACCTACACTACTCTTGTTGATCCTGCTCAGTTTCAATTTCCTATAGATTCTTTAGGGTATTTACTGGGTCATTTAACCATGGCTGAGACAACATCCCAGAATTTACCATATGTTACAGCTGCGACATCATCTATTTTTGCTACCTCTTCGATGTTTACTACGACACGAGTCTCACCTTTATGGTGGTTCGTCCGTCCCACCAGGTTACCACTCTTTATCTGGAACAAACTCAGGTGCCTCATCTAGTCCATGGACTTCACCCATGTCATCATATGGAATTTTATCTGTTTCCTCTCTTACGAGTATTAAACAGCCTGATTCTTTATTCACATCTTCAGCTCAATATCAGGCTAGTCCATCTGATTATTGTCCATCTTATCTAGTTTATACTAGACTCCCACCATATGAAGGTTAGTATGCTCAAACTCCTTATACTCCATATGCTGGAGGGCAACCCATGGTTACCCAATATGGTAGTACTCCGTTGTTTTTAGGTTAACCTTATGTTGGAATGTTTGTTTGTCAGTAGCAGCCTACCTTGTCTATTCAACCGCAAATGGTTGTGTACTCATATCAACCAATTCAACCTGTTCCAGCTGTACCTACTACGCATGTTATTACTTCCTTACCCTATTTACAACCTCAGTTGGTTGTAGCTCAACCCTCTCAAGCGGGTCCTTCAACCCTTTACCCTCAAGTTTCGGGTCTACAAACTCCGCCTCCCCAGGCTGGTTTACAACAACCGTATGTATCATTCAAAACCACAGGCCATTTTACCCTCGTATGGGATGTCACAGGCTTCTACTGGTCCTATTTATTCACAACCTGGTCCACCCTATTCTGGTTTTGGTTATAAGCATGGCAGGCAACAATTGTATTATCAAATCCTGTGGCAGCCACAACCTCCTCCTCTATCATAGCCACAACAGCAATTCTAACAGTATCAAACCTATCCTAGACTTGGTCAACAATCCTATGTTGGAATTGATAAATACCAATCTTATCCAGGTTCTAGTCAATATGCCTATCAAGGGTTTTGTTAACAAACTAACCCCTATTAGGGTCACCAACAGCATATTCCTTATGCTGGTGCACAATGGCCTATTGCCCAGGAAATTCTATCTTATTCTAGTTACGCACAACCCGATCTAAACTGAAAGTTTTCGTTTTTTGCAACACTAGAGTTACCTGATTTAAACCGGCTCACTAAAGATCCCATTCATTATTTACCTTGGTGGTCGGTGATTCCTCATAAATTTCCCTCTGATATTCCGAAATTCAATGGAAACTCTGGAGAAGATCTGTCTACACACGTTATAACTTATCATTTATGGTGTTCCTCAAACTCCTTGAGTGATGATTCTTTTAGACTCCGTCTTTTCCAGCAAACGCTCACTAGTCTAGCTGCAAAGTGGTATATTGAATTACAATGAGCTTCTTTTGATAACTTCACAACTTTAGCCACTACTTTTCTAACTCACTTCCAGTTACCCATCAGATATGAAACTGGAACGGAAATTTTGACCAACTTTAAATAGACAACTTCTACTCGCATATCAGATCACATACATGAGTGGTGTCGTCTTCATCAAATGGTTAAAACCTTTTTTCTAGATTAGCTCTTAGCTGATTGGTTTAAAAAGTCCTTTTTGTCATATATCACCGAGGATGTGGCCAAAGGTGGTGTTTTCACTGAAGAGAAAGTAATTTATCATTCCCAATTTTTATATTTGATTTATACTCAGTCTGGCACACTCTATGAAAATATTTTTAATGCACCACGACCGAATTTTACTTTTCCTCCTCCTCCATATAGTAAGGATTCACATGTCAACGACGGTGTGATTGGTTCTACCAGCACTCAACCAGCAAGTCGACCATATTTTTCCACACTTTATGTGTCCAATCAAACCCCTATTGCATATGATCCTGCATCTTCTTATGAAATACATGTCATGTCATCTAGCAAGGGAAAAAGTGATAAGAAAACCGGAAGTAATAAAAAAGGGAAATCTAAGAAAAAAAATTCACTCTAGCAGGAAAAATCATCTTATACATCTGGTAATTTTCAGAAACCTTGCTACCCCTGTTTGATATGTAATGAGGAGAATTTTACGCGAGATTTTCCTCACCGCTCACTAGTCTCGAAACTTCTTAAGGCTTCTCCTGCATCTGTAGTGTTGACAGACCCTTTTCCGAACCCGGAAACACATATGGTTGCTACGGATCCCACTTCTAGTTCGCAGTGCTTATTTTATCTACCACTAAGCCCAAAACTGATGTTTTGGTGTCCACTCAAAGTAAATATTACGGTAATACTCTTCCTTCGTCGAATAGTTAGGCTACAAATCAACCTACTACTTCGACTTCAACTTTGTCTGATTCAATTTTGTTGCCTATTATTCCCGAGTTAACAATAAAGCCGCCAAAGGGAGTCGTTCATAAATCAACTTTCAACCCTCGAGCTCATGCAACTCAAAATTATAACGTAGTCGAAGATCTGGCTCAGTCACCTTCTGTTATGTTGACCCTTGAGGTTCTTTAGAATTGTCCCTCCCAAAAGCACGCTTTGTTGTCGGAAATTGGTGGAATCGATCCGACAGACTCTAATCTCATAGTCTTTAACCATGCAAGCTATATGCCACAATTGCCAGCACAATTATCATTTTTGATCCAATTAAATGTCCTGAATCACCTCATTCATCGAACTGTTATTGATGAAGGTGCATCTACTTGTATCGTGTCTATGAATTGCTGGAAGTCACTTGCCTCGCCATGTTGATCACAATCACCTATGACGTTGAAAGCTTTTGACAGTCGTACATATAATCATTGTGTAATTATCAGTAACCTACAAGTTGAACTAGGAGGAAAAATTGTTACTATTGAAGTTGAGGTCATTGACGGACCCCTTGACTACAATATCTTACTTTGAAGACCGCGGGTTTACGCTATGGTTGCGGTTGTATATACTTACTTTCGCATGATCGCCTTTCCCCATAAGGGCATCACAGTCATCGATAAACTCGCCTTCTTCACCTCGAGTTCCCAGGAAACTGGAAGTGTTCCATTCATTCATGGACCCCCGCTATATCTTCAGAACATTGGTGTAGGACTCTTTAAGTATTCTTCCCTAATGGGCATATTTTCGTTACCGTCACCTACGACATCGGTGGTAATCGTAAAAAAAAAAATTTGCAATATGATATATTCCACTTCATCTAATTTATGGAAGATTCCTAATGATTTTGAAATATATAGGCTGGGTGAAACTATGCCACTAAGTCCAATCGAGCTCGCATACAAATCAATCCTTTTGGCTTGTGCGGCCAATCCCAATCTATTGTCATTGATTGTTTGGGTCAATCGTTCTTTGGATTATGGTACTTCTTCTGACCCTTTTTCACGTATATTCTCAACTGATGAGAGCATTATGGAATCCATGATGCCAGAAGAAGAACCATAGGTAGATTTTTATCATCAGTCCCATCTTCCAAAGTACAATGAAGATAGTAAAATTGAACTATATCACCCTACAGTCGTTGATTTCTTTACGAATTCCACTTCTATCCACATCGTCGATTATGAGAAAAACCTATGAAATATAGAAGAAATGATTTCTATCGATATTTCAACCAAACTGGGTGTAGTAGAAAACATTCATGTCAGAACTTCTTGTTCTGCAATTGAACTTGATAGTTACCGCTCTCTTTTCTGTGAATTTCATGATGTATTCGCTTCGTCATATGAGGAAATTCCAGGCATCGATTCCAATATCGCTGAGCACGAGATTAAAATGTACCCTAATGTCAAACCGGTAAGAAAATGCCTCTGTCTTGTTCATCCTAAGAAGGTTTCTTCCATCATAAGCAGAGTTTGAAAAACTTTTGCGTGCTAGTTTCATTTACCCTGTTCCGCTTACCGATTGGGTTTCTAAAATTGTTCTTGTCATGAAGAAACAAGGGACAATCAAAGTGTGCGTTGATTATCGGGATGTTAATCAATATTTTCAAAAAGACAACTATCCCACTCCATTTATCGACCAAATCAACGACGAATGTGCCAGATGTGAAATATTTTCTTTCATGGATGGTTTTTCCGGTTACAATCAGATGAATATTCACCCAGAAGACCAATATAAAACCACTTTGATCTGTCCCTGGGGAAAATTTTCTTATCAAAAATTCCCTTTTGGTTTGATTAAAGCTGGGGAAAACTTTCAGAGGGAAATGAATTATGCCTTCCATGACATCAAACACATTTTTCAACCTTATCTGGATGACTTACCTGCACATTCACGGAAACGGTTTAACCACTTGGTACATTTGAGAGCCATATTTTTACGATGTCGTTACTACAAAATATGACTCAATCCACAAAAATGTGTGTTTTGTGTCGGTTCTAGTCGTTTTCTTGGTTTCTTCATGTCGAAAGACAAAATTCAACTTGATCCCTTGAAGGTCCATGCCATTCTAGATTTTCCTACGCCTTCAAACCTACTTCAGTTACAGAGACTCCAAGGGAAGGCTAAATTTCTAAGGAGATTCAATCCAAACTACGCCGAAATGGCTAAAGGATTTACTTGACTCTTGAAAAAAGGGACTCCCTTGCATTGGGATGAGGTTTCGTAAGTTTCGTTTGGTGCTCTTAAAGATACCCTGATCCGAGCATCATTAATGTATCCCCCAAATTATTAGAGTGATTATTTCTTGTATCTCGCCATTGTAGATACAACCATCATCATGGTATTATTCCAAGAAGAAGATAGGATTGAACATCCAAACTATTATTTGATTCATAATCTCACTGATATGAAATTTAAATACACTTATGTTGAGAAGCTCGCTTTAGCATCCGTTCAATTTGTACAAAGATTTCACCACTATATCTTGCTCCGAAAGACCACTGTCATTTTGGATTACATACATATTGTCACATAAATTGCTAGGGGGGAAATACTCAAAATGGATTGTCATTTTGTAGGAAATTTATTTGGAATTGATCAAATCCAAGTCAAAGAAGACTTTGGTTTTAGCTGAGCTTATCTGCGACATTCCCTCAAGTAGCACGAAGTCTACATCAAAACCATCCATTCTGGATGAGTCTTTGTTTCTAATTGTGCCATCTGACCCATGGTATGGAAAATTTATTATCTATCTCTAGACCCAAACTTTCCAACCCGATACCTCTCTCGTGCAATAATGACGTATTCGATACCAAGCCAAATAGTATCTAATTGTTGGCGATACACTTTATTGTCATGGTATCAATAAGATTTTACATAGGTGCCTCACTCATGAGAAGGCCGTGAGAGTTTTAAATGATTTCCGCACTAGTATTTGTGGTGGAATTTTTTTTGGTTTTGCTACAACGTAGAAGATTCTCCGCGCTAGTTACTTCTAGCCTACCATATTTCACGGCTACATTCTCAGGGTCAAAATTTTTCATGCTTGCCAGATATTTTGTCGTAAAACCCATGTGTCGCCAGCACCAATGCATCTTGTCATTTTTGTGGGACCATTTTCCAAATGGGGCATTGACTTCATGACATGTAACCCTCACTCGCCCGAGGGGCATGTCTATATTATTGTCGTCCTCGACTATTTTACCAAGTGGGCCGAGGCGATGCCTACATTTAACAACACAAGCAAGACAGCTGTATTGTTTTTCTTTAACCATGTGGTTAGTTGGTTTGTTGTACCACAAGCCATTGTTACATATCATGGAAATCATTTTTTCAACTACATGATGACTGAGTTGACTACCAAGTTATGACTGTCACATGATAGTTCTACCCCCTATTATCTGCAGGCTAATGGACAAGTTAAAGCCATCAACAAAACTCTTAAGCGTATGCTTCAAAGAATGATTGGGGCTCATAAACGAAAGTGGAATTTAATCATGTACTTGGCTTTGTGGGCTTTCCAAACCTTGGTGAGAAACGCAACTGGATTTACTCCCTTTCAACTGGTTT
Source organism: Pinus albicaulis (assembly GCA_034641835.2). Taxonomy (NCBI): domain Eukaryota; kingdom Viridiplantae; phylum Streptophyta; class Pinopsida; order Pinales; family Pinaceae; genus Pinus; species Pinus albicaulis. The sequence goes on along the minus strand of CM076578.1, from coordinate 1,720,235,854 downwards.
ACAATCTGGAAGCCATCTTACTGATTCAATGTGAATTTTTTTTGTCTAAACTCATGATTAACCTGCTACCTGACACTTCTAACTAAGAGGAATGTATTTTAGATCTCATCCATCTAAATGAAACGTTTCTTGAAGCTGCATTGGCAAATGAATCACATAAGATATGAATCAAGGCGCAATATGACCGCAATTTCAAGCCTCGCACCTTCTTGGAAGGAGACCTAGTCTTACTTTATGATTAGGAAGCTGATAAGATAGGAACAAGAAAATTCGAACCATTATGGCATGGCCCCTATATTATCAAGTGAGTTCTGGCAAAGGGTGCCTATGAGTTGGTATATTATGATGGGATTCCATTGTCGCAGCCTCAGAATGGGTTATATCTCAAACATTACTATGCTTGATTCTACGTAGTAAACACTATATGATATTGTATATATGCTTTGATTGCATGTGTTTCACAGTGTTCCTTTTAAGAGTTTTCATGTGGTTAGTAATTCTCTTTGAATTTTTTTGCAAATGTCAGAATCTTCATAACCATTTGTTGGTTATGTTTATGGTGCTAGTCATAGTACGTAGAATCTACCCTCTACAGCATGGGCCATATTTGCTCCAAGTGGCAAGTTAGTGAGTTTCCAAGGGATTTGTATCGGTCGATCCACCAACAATATCGTTGAGTATAGCACATTGACCAAACTCTTATTGATAACATTTCACTTGGAATTAGCCGCATCGTCATTAGGTTGGATTCACATCTTATCATACTACATCTTAATAGTGTTTATATTGTCTGAAATCCAACTATTCATCGCATGTTCCTTAGAGTTCATCTTTTGAAAAGACATTTTGTTTACATCCAATGTCAACACATTTCCAAAAACTTTAACACCTTGACTAATTATTTAGTGAATTACGTGTTAAAAAAACATTTGTAACATATGTCAAGATAGATTTTCAATTCACATCATACAATTGAATAGGATTTCACATAACCATAGGAAAACACTAAAATTAAAATAGATAGATAATCGAGTTTTTTACAAAAAATTGTGTCCAAGACACATGGGTCTAATGACCTCAAAATGTATGCAGACATATCATATCCTATTGAGGTCTAGTGGCACTACAAGGAAAATACCCTCTAGCGGATGTTTTTGAGGAACCCCTTATAAAAATACCCCATACATCCTGTTACACCATTTTTTTGGTCATCTAACCTATTATTATTAGATGAACCCAAGTACACCATGTAAGACCAATTTTACCCTAAGTAAAATTGCTTTCACCGTATAAAATAACTTATTTGGTCATATTTAACCCAAAACAAGGAAATTAATTAAATAAATCCTTATTTGTTTAATTATTTCCTAAGAACAAGTTATTTAAATAATATTCTTAGTTAAATTTGACTAAATCATACATAAATAATTAAATAAACCATTACTTATTTAATTATATTCCCATCATTCCCCTAAAATGATAAATAAATCATTTATTTATTTATTATTTGTAAATAAAGGAATTGACCCAAGTCAAGAATCCTTTTCCCTCCAACAAATATAATAAAATATTCCTAAAAGGTACTTCTAGAATTCAATTAATAATATTTTATTCATGCACCGAGTTCTAGACCGCCCCAATATTTTGTTATAAATAGGGGGTTTTTCCCATTCATGAACCACCTTCATTGCATTAGATCACTCTGGATATTCTCTTGGTCACCATTTTCCATTTTGCTTTGTGAACTCCCATTGAGTTCTATGTTTTCTTTTCCACATCCATAAGAGAGAGAAATGCTAGATCTGAAACACTAAGGACTTCCAAGAACCCATCCCACTGAGGAGAACCGGAAAACACCTTTCTTGTTTTCCTCACAGGTGCCCCATTCTTTAACATAATACAAAATTCTTTCATATACATTCTTCTTGTCTTGTTCATTGGATCTATGGAGCTATGTTATTTTTTATCTGCTTAATATCTTTTGTGCTTAGATCTGAATTTGTGCAGCAATATTAAAGGTATTTTGCAGCCATAATCGATGTTAGGGATATTTTTTATGCGTAGCTAAAGTGATATTTTACGACGAAAGATTCATACTAACACATATGTTTCTAGCGGAGGTTACTAGAGGAGGTTGGCAGGTGGAGGGTTTTGCGGATGTTTTCCGCTCAGTGTGCTTATCATCCAAAATTGCACTTGTACTCTCTACAAGAGAAAGCATTGGTTCACACAAAACATTGGCACACCAGACACCGTGTGCTCTGTACACACCCACCTGGTGCGTCGTATTAATTAGAGCACTAGTGCTTCACAACTCTTCCGTGTCGGTGCATCATAAAACACCGCACCAAAACAGAAACTGACCGGTGCATTCATAATAAATAGCACCGGTGTGCTTATAAATCACGCACACCAGAAAAGGGTTAAATAAAAAAAAAATTACGGCCAAAAAACCGCATTTTTCACTTTTTTCAGTGCTCCAGAGCTCTCAATCACCGGTGCGTTCTACAAGAGAAAGCACCGATGCGCATAAAAAATTGGCACACCAGACATCGTGCACTCCGTACACACCCGCCTGGTGCGTCCTATTACTATAGAGCACTGGTGCTTCACAACTCTTCCACACTGGTGCATCATAAAACATCACGTCAAAATAGAAACCACCTGGTGCGATGTTAAGAAACCGCACCGGTGCATCATAAAACACTGCGCCAACATAGAAACCGACCAGTGTGTTTGTAAGAAACAACACCAGTGCACCTATAAAATACATGCACCAGAACAAGGTTAAATATAAAAAAATTACGGCCAAAAAACCGCATTTTTCACTTTTTTCAATGCTCCAAAGCTCTCAATCACCGGTGCGCTCTACAAGAGAAAGCATCGGTCACACAAAACATTGGCACACCAAATACTGTGTGCTCCATACACACCCGCCCGATGCGCCCTATTACTGTAGAGCACCGGTGCTTCACAACTATTCTACCCCGGTGCATCATAAAACACTGCGCCAAAATAGAAATTGCTCGGTGCGGTGTTAAGGAACCACACTGGTGCATCATAAAACACCGCGCTAAAACTGAAACCGCACCAGTGCACCTAAAAAACCCCGTCCACCGGAAAAAGGTTAAATTACAACCAAAAAACCACATTTTTCACTTTTCTCAGTGCTCTAGAGCTCTCAAGCACTAGTGCAATTTATCCTTATCTGAGCCGCCCTAACATCGGTGCTCCCATTGCACTCATTGAACGCATTGCTATTGTGCATTGCCCACTAATCTCCAGCTTTCATTTTTCAAAACAGTGGGCAAATTTTATTTTGAAAATTCTACAGTTAATATGCCTCCTCGACGGCGAAACGTACAGCTCTTTTTCTTGTTTTCCCATAATTAAGCTTTTTAGCAGATTAGAATTTCAAATAACCTTAAAATTAAACATTTAAAAGAAGAAAAAATAATAATTGTCGCGCGGTGCGCCCAAGCCATTCGGCTCTCACTAGTAAGCGGTGTTGCCTGTAAAATTTAAAGGTCGCATCGTAACCAGTGCTAATAGTATCTACACCGTGTCCAGGGCCGTACCGAAAGGGACTCGCTGTTATTTTAAAATTTTAAAAAAGTACAGTGCGGTCATTTAGCCGGTCGCACCGTTGACTGTGGGAATAGCAACGCGGTGCGTTGACGGAAATATCCACCCCATTGTCTATCAGCGCACCTCATTCGGCATTCTGAGAGGGTCAATGGTGCAGCTTGGTAAAAGACGGCACCGTTGACTATGTAATTTGTCAGGAAGTCGGTGCACTGACACAACTATTTGCGTTGGGGCGTATATTTTAATCAGTGCACCGCTCTTCTGACACCTTATATAGTCAACGATGCTTTAAAAATTTTCAGGTGCACTACCTATAGTGTGTTGTATGTCATCTGGGGCACCGCCCCCAGTGCTCTACAAACAAACACCACACTAGAACCGGTGCATGACTGTTTTTGTGGCCCACTGACTGGTCTGTTTTTTTTTCCAAAAAAAATTATATATGTATATTCCTAAATACATGTCTGATTTAATAAAAATAAATTATTTAATATGTCAATGATTCAGAGAGAAGACGAGAAACAACATCAACAACAGGCAGAGCAGTATGACATGGTTCGCCAGTGGGAGGCATGAGAGAGGGAGAGAGATGTGTACCATCACCCTATTACAATAGATACCCAGGGGCTCCTAAGATAGGTAGGCCTCCTCAAGTTCTATGAGGAGGCTACTTCCCTAAAGGCCCATAGTGTGTTTTTGAGACATCTTATCCACAGGTGGAATGCCCACCAACAGGCTTTTCAAGTTGGTCCTGACCAGTGGTACACACCCACTGAGGAGGATATATATTTCATTACAGGGCTATCGAGGAGAGGGGTGGTCTTTCCCTCATTCCTAGAGGTTCCAGCTGGTTGTGTAGCAGGGAGTCAATTAGTTTACTCCCAGAGATACATTGGAGCATCAGTACTGTCTCCTGCAGAGTTTCAGGTCGCTGGAGGTAAGTTACGTATTGGTGCATTTGGTATTGAGGACGTGCAGTGCCTCTCACTTCTCATTTTGACCATTTCACACAACACCACTGATGGGAAACACATTAGTTGCTCGCTTCTATATTATGTTGATTCTTTAGTACAAGAGCCATGACTTGTTAGGTGGCCTGCCATTGTTTTGCAGCAGTTCTGTGCAGCCTTAGATAGATGTCGTGCTCATGCACAAGGGAGGGTCAACTTCCCTTTTGCTTCAGATATTTTTTGTTTATTTCTTTAGAGGTTTCCAGAGACGAGGCCTACTTTTGTTCGGCAACCTCGTAGGTCGATGTTGGAGTCATAGATGCACATGTGGGGGCAGATGATGCCCAAGAGGGAAGAGACTATGTCTCCAGCCAGGATATTGCATGATGCACTAGACTTACTAGCCAGTGTTGACGAGCTACATCCCTTCATTATGGTCCCCTGTCCTTATGCTGGATTGGATTGGCGAGGGTGTGCCAACATCCTCTTCACAGATGATGAGCTACCAGATGATAGAGGTAATATTACTATTTTATTTATATTTATTATAACATGTTCTTTAACTTGTTTTTATTAAATTGTATAATGAAATTGTGTAATTATTGTTGTGTACTTGTATATATTTTGCAGACATTGGTTCTTTTGATGGCGAGGAGATGCCGACACCACCACATGATCCAAGTGTGGATCCTGATGACGATTAGAGCATGCTAGATTTCGAGGATCATCAGGAGGTTGGTGTAGAGAGACATGCTCCTGTTGGTGTGTTGGTACTGCCCTTTTCTAGGCGCGGTCGACCTAATACTAGATACAGGATGGAGTTGGGAAACCAACTCAGTGCATTGATTTTTGAGGCGGGCATCAGGCCCGCTCATTACAGAGACATACAGGCCGATGCGAGGCTATTACAGATGTGGAGAGGCATGTCGCGTGACATTTGCAGCCTGATGCGGCATGTCGTATGAGCTACGACAGTTGTTACGCGATTGAGGAAGACTGTTGCACATTATAGGCGTGGTCGAGCCGCAGGATGTGATGGATAGTCTGCGAGTAGCGACTCATCATCTCATGATCGTTCACCTTGCGTCGCGCCTGCAGATGAGCATGAGGCTACACTAGCATCTAGCAGTCATCATGGAGATGAGGCTGGACCATCGGCCACGTCCAGTCAGCAGTCTGCAGCATCCATCAGTACTAGTCATGATCATGAGCAGGATGGACCATCGACCGTCGAGGCTGCACCATTGACTGAGGAGGCCTCCACTAGTACTGTTATTGATGTTGTACTACCACCAGCTGATCCATGACATTTATATTACAGTTGTATTTTTTAACATTATTCATTTATATATATATATATGGTCCACGTATTTTATGTTCATGTTGCAGTTGTACTTAATTTACATGTTGATGATCATCATGATGTGTATATTGTTAGGTCATGTTAGATATGTTCATTTAATGTGCAGCTTGCACATAGATGTGTATGAGATAGCATGATTTATTTTACATGAGATGTATTGTTGATGTTTGTGTTGTGATGATGTTAATTTGATGTTTAAATATGTTTATTAGTCAAATATGATGTTTGTACGATAGTTATCATGATCATGATGTTTATTAATTAATTTAATTTTAAATGACCATGATATTTATTAAATATTATGTCGTGATTGTAATTGAAATTTAAATTTTAATTGTATTTAAAATTGTAAAATTGTATTTGTATTTGTATTTGTAATTATAATTTTAACTGTAATTGTATGTAAAATATTTAATGTAAAATTTTAATTGTAATTGTAATATTTCATCTATTGTGAAATGATTGTAATTGTAATTTTAATTGTAATTGTATATATGACAAATTGTAAAATTGTAATTGTAATTCTAATTGTTTGTACAATTCTAAAATTTTAATTGTATTTGTAATTGTAATTTTAACTGTAATTGTATGTAAAATATTTGTAAAATTGTAATTGTAATTGTAAATGCAATTCTAATTCTAATTGTATGTAAAATATTTGTAAAATTTTAATTGTATTACTGTGAAATTATTGTAATTGTACAATTTTAATTGTAAATGTAATTGTATGTAAAATTAAAATTCTAATTCTAATTCTAATCGTAATTGTATGTGAAATTGTAAAACTGTAATTGTAATTGTAATTGTAATTGTAATTGTAATTTTAATTGTAAATGTATGTAAAATATTTGTAAAATTTTAATTGTATTAATGTGAAAATTTTAATTGTATTAATGTGAAATGATTTTATTAAAATATTTAAATTTGTAAATTTGTAAATAATTTTAAAATAATAAATCTAGAATAATATGAATTTTTGTAACATAATAAAGTTTAGAAAATAATGCAAATAAATTCATGTACCTTAGAATTATCATTATTTTATCATGATATTACATACAAAAAAAAGAACTTTATACAGTCTGGTGCCCTTATCATCATAACATGCACCGATGCGTCTTAGTACTCAGACGCACCTGTGCTTCACAACTCTTCCGCACCGGTGCGTCTTAGTACTCAGACACATCGGTGCTTCACAACTCTTCCGCACCGGTGCGTCATATAACACCACGCCAAAACATAAACCTCGATCTTACAAACCGCACCGGTGCACCTATAAAACCTCGCGCACCGGAACAGGGTTATTCTGTAAAGTGCAGTATTGGAGCACTGGAGGGTTTGAATCGCGGGCAAGAATTTTTCTGAGGAGATGGGGGTTTGAAAAGACGAGACTTCGAATTTCGGATGAGAATTTTATTGCAGATAAAATGAGTGATTCAAACAAAAATATGGGCAAAGACGCTTACAGGGATGTAGATGGCTACAGAGCTCGACAGAGTACAAAAGATGAAAAGGAGTACAAGTTGAGACCGGCACAGAGCATTCAGTTGAGGCTAGTGATAGGGTTAAGAGGTCCCATGATAGAGAAATGGAGAGCATAGTTGATGGCAGAGAAAGATCAATCAAGGAAGTCAATAAATCCAAGAGGCACCATGAAGGGAAGGATTATCATTCCCTTAAGGACAGCAGAGGAAGATCAATTGACGTTGTTGATCGGGCTGGTAAGTCCCATGAAGGGAAAGATTCTCCAGAATGCATTTAAAACCAGCTGGGAGTATTGTCCGAGCTTCGGTTTGCTTACATAAACTTTTACCGGCAAAGCTAACATCGCATAAAATCACATCTTTGGCTTTCAGTTGAACTTGAATGGCATATCTAACTTGTCTGAGTTGTGGTCCTGTGGATGAAACTAGTAAAAATTTTGCTTGTATTATAAATGGAAATCTAGTGACCATTTCTATGGGAAGAAAAGCATAGATACCTGCAGCTACCATATTTCCACCTACGAATCAGTTTCCCATTGGAAAAGCTAATTTAATAGCCCATTTTGCAATGCCTTTCCTCTGCTCAACCCTATACTCATTTTCTATGGGAAACAATTTCCTCCACATGTAATAAATGTACCGTCTAGTTGAAAATTGGCCTTCTTCTGCTAACAAATGCATAATGAAGGACTCGTTGTCATTGCTCCCAGAACATTCAAGGTCAGTTTCTCGTAAAACAGAGATTTTATAAATTTTGTTAAGATCAAGATAGAAAGCACAAAGGAGAAAAGAGGAAATTGGATGCCAAGATGGAGGAGAAACTTACAAATGAGCAAGCAGATCATGGGGAACCTTTTCTTGTTTCAGCTTATGGAAAGGTTTAAGTTTCTTTTTCTGAAAGAAGAAGAGGTGTAGTTTTGAAAAGAAATGGCCCAAATATTTTCACAGCAAAATGTACATTTCCAACATTTCTAAAATCTAAAATATCTCCAACTTCAATAAACTACTCAGAAACAAAACTTTCCCAACCATTTGTGAAAATTGCCCACGTCTTAGCATAGCACAGGTTCACATGCCACAATTGTCCACTTGGGCCCTGTAGTATTGCATCTTCACACACCCCACATTGCATTCTCTCCACATAATCAGTGGGGACCTCCTGCAATAAAAAAAATGCATTGGAAGACTAGTTATTTCCATCAAGAATTTATCCAATTCTAATTCTAATTCTCAAGAATAAACAAAATTCTAATTCTCAATTTCTATGGTTGGAGTTCACTAAATCTTGGTGTACACACCTAAAATTAATTTTGGTGCCTTAACCACAAATCGGTGCTACTGTACATATAACCGCACCATTTCCAGTGTTACAAAAGGACGCACCAGTGCGGTGCTATTAAGTGACGCATCGGTGACAAATAAATGCAAATAAAACAAGCGCAACTCTATTTTCTTTAAGTGAAAAAAAAAAGCGGAAAATTGAAAAATGGGCAGCAAAATATTTTCAAAAATCTAATTTCATAAAATAATTGTATAAATACTAAAAAAATTTCATTATTTCACTATTTTCGCTAAATATTTCAGCCAGAGATTTGCAGGAGACATACGTGGAGCAAGAGAGCATGAGAGCATTGTAGAGCAGCGAAATACGTTCAAACAGAAGTATTCAGACAATCAAAAACCAAACCTTTGGTGATTCAAACCCTGTATCATAGAATTTCAAACCATCTCGTGATTAAATTTGATTATTTTTTTTACTTTTTCTACAGTTTTTTTACTTTTTTTGCAGTTTTATCCATTTTTACCCTAAACCCTTCATTTTGTTTTTGTTTTTTTCCCTTTCTTCTCCCTATTTCTGTGATTTCAGAATTAGGGCTTTTCATTTTATATTAACATCCAACCCACGGGACGATTTTCATAGTCGGATCCCAATCCATTCGGCCATTGCGTGAATTTTTGGAAAAAATGGATTTTATTTTATCAATGAACCCTTCGTAACCTAGCACACCACGCATGTACTGTGTAATAAAAAATTTCAAAACAATTTTTTTAAATCAGTGCACCATATCTAAAATAAGGCACCGGTCCTCCATGTTACGAGGATAGCACCGTACGGTCTATTACACTATTTGTGTGGTGCATTTATAATACCCCCATGCACCGTATGGTCTATTATACTATTTTTGCGGTGCATTTTTAATACCCCCACGCACCGACGATGGTGCGTACATCATGAAAGGCACACCGATTTCTTGAGATTTAGATTTTACCTGAAAATTTGACAATTTATTTATAAATATATTAATGAACTATATGGTACAGGTTTCAGATTGATAAAGAAATGACAAGATATCAAGTAACAATAATACTGATAACACATCAAGAAAAGAAAAAAAGGCAAGTTCTTTGTAAATTCTTTACAAAAAATATTATTTTTGAACTATATGTAAGTTTAACTAATATGTATTGTTTACTCTGTATCATGCAGAGCCACAATATGACGAAGCTTGATAAGATTATTTCTGATCTAGGAGCAGAAGAGTTTAAGAGCTTGATGGAAAAATTGCAAAAGGATGAATCAGGTGAATGATAAATACTATTGATCCAATATGAGTTTCTTTTTTTTAATTTTCATTAATAATATACTTAAAATGATTAGATAACATGTGTCAAACAGTCTATTAATTCACATATGCTTAATGTTTTACAGGGACCAACAACTCAGAAAAGGAATGTTGTTCTAAGAAAAGAAAAAAAATAGAACATTCAAATGAAAATGAATTGCTCCTTAGCTCATCTGGAGTGGTTCTGGAGGTTAACAAAAGGGGGAAAAGCTTTTACAAAAGTTTGAGGGATCTAGTGGAACGAATGTATAGACGTTATTTCCACTTATAATACAAAAAATCAATCCAATGATTCCAAGAACCAAATTTTATCTAAACTACAGGAAGAGTTTCCAGAGAATTGGTCAATGAGACATGTCAGACTTTTAATAGAAAAAACGTACAACAACAAAAAATAAGGAATGAAAAAATAATATTCCTTCAAATGTTTGTCTAGAATTATTTATAAATATCACTTTTGTTATATTTACTTTTCATATTTCAATATAAAAATTAAATATTTTATTGTCATGTTACATTTTCAGGAAGATTATGAAAATATCAAAAGATGAATGAGGTGATATCAGATATATGCCAGTAGGAATGTTCAAAAAGGTGTACAAGGAGATGGTCAAAGAAATGGACAAATTGCATCGCAGGAGGAGCCATCTCAACAACAACGTGCTTCAAATGTAATATGTAATCATTGAATTTTTCGATCATTAGGTACAATAAATAAACATTCTAGCATTAAATTTTAATTTTCAAGAATTTTCTTGCAGAAAAGAAAAGAAAATGGAACCCATTCAACACATAAAACAGAACGACAAGGAAGAAAAGGGTTGATATCTAAGTTTGTGAGTAATTGTTGTTTCCTTATAACAACTTAACTAGATTTCATTTTTGTAGTTTTTAAGTTTGTTTACAAAATTCATCATTGAATGTCTTCAAACAGGTGCTAACATACAAAGAAGAACCATCAGACGAATTGATTGAAATTGGGTTAAATATGGGTTGTGAGTATATGTTGGCATATCAGAAATTAATTGTGGAATTTGTAAGCATCTATCGATCTTGTTTTACTTAGCTCCGTCTATAATTAATAGAACAACAAATCTTTTATATTAAATATATGATTTGTTATGGGGTATAAAACTTGCAGGAAACAAAGTATGGAACTGTGCCAACAGATGAAATTTTGAAAGATGGCATGGTACATGGTTTTGAAAGAATGTGTGTATTTTATGAGGCAATTGTTGCTATGGTACGCCATTTTTCTTTTCGATTTACATTGATGTATATTATTTAATATTTCATTATTCTCACCAATGTATATACACTCATTTTTTTTTTTATATATATTTTTAGATGGAAGGTGAAGAAGAAGAAAAAAATCAACACCGTGAACAAAACATTCTTGAAAATAACCCCAAGTCATGGAAGTAGCTCTAGTAGTGACAGTAGTTCAAGCTAAGAATGATGATCACTATGTTTGGATATCAAAGCAAGGCATTGTATTATTTGAAATATGTCTGTGAAATCAGACATTTTGTTGAATGTAATGGACATAGTGTCCCAATTGAAAGACAAAGGGATATGAATAACTGTCCCATTTTGTATGACAAATATTGTCTTATTCATATATATATATATATATATATATATATATATATATATATATATATATATATATATATATAATAAAATATGTTTTAATTTATTCTATTGCGTTCTCCATTGTCGTTCTCAAATGCACTAATAAAAATTTAATTCATATGAATATTGTTACAAGAAATATATGTGTCGACTTTTGGTGAATAATGAATTTTAAAAAACCACAATAATTATGATATGATATAACAAGTTAATTGAAACATCACATTCAAATGCATTAATAAAAATTTAATTAATATGAATATTGTTATAAGATGTGTCGACTTTTGATGAATAATGACTTTAAAACAATCACAATAATTGCACTGTTACAGGTCGATGTTTCTAAAAAATACAAAATGAAAATTGGTGTGTGTCAGTTACTGTACACTGGTGCATTTTTATTCTGCGGTGCACCGATGCGTTTCTACGACCTATGGGCACCGCACAAATATTGAAACCAATTAAAAATATCGGTGTGTTTGTGCGGTACGGTGCACCAGTACATTTATGTGTCTATACGCACCAGTGTCGTTGTATGACCTATGGGCATCGCATGAATACCGATCCCAATCATAAATCTTGGTGTGTTTGTGTGATACGGCGCACCGGGGCGTTTATGTGTCTATAAGCACCGATGCATTTGTACGACCTATGGGCACCGCACGAATACCAATACCAAATATAAATCTCGGTGCATTTGTGTGATATTGTGCACCGGTGAATTTCTATAAGTCTACGCACTGATGCGTTGATACGACCTATGGGCACTGCACAAATCCCAAGACCAATTAGAACAGCCCCGTGCGTTGTATCACCAACACTACACCCGGTGCGGTTTTATACCTTAACGACCCAATGCATTCTCCTTTGACCACCCCGGGGCACCTTCTACATGTACGCACCGATGCGTTTAAGCCAGAGTAGCGCACCAATGAAAAAAATCATCCATAATAACCTCTAGCCGCTCATTTTTTTTAGTTGTGTTGAATTTCTGTTAAAAGCTCTACTAAAACCTCTGTAACCATAAACGAATGTTGTAGAATTTTTTTTTTGACAATTTTAGCCAATTTTATAACACTAAAAACCTTATTTATAACCTCCGCTAGACGGTATTTTCCCTGTAGTGTGGTGCTCATAATAACAGGTCACTACTTGAGCTATCATGCGCAATAGCCTCATCCATCGGCTAGGCACCAATAGTATGGTGTTGCAGCCTCATCGGTAACTCCTTGATCTGGTTATCTGGTATTCTGAGATTCAACCCCTCTACCTGTTGTTGTAACTCAGTGAAAGTCTCAATTAAATCCAAATCCTGAAGAACAAATCTGTTGGCAATCATCTCTGCTGGTTCATCTGCCTATGGTGGAATACCCACTAGTCGAACACTACCCACATCTGTATACCTAAAAAATCTTTAGTTTAGTCTTGGAAACATCAAAAACATGTAAAAAACATGGTCAAAACATTTTACCTATTGCACCCCATTGAGAACTTTCTAGTAACATCAAATATGGGTCTCTGCGGAAATCTACTGTTGCGTATGGATGCTCCTCTATGATGATATGTTGTCGTCGGAGACAAGTAAAAAATGTAGTAGAGTATGAGATCGATGACTGGCCAGAATGTCTAGCCATCAACTCTACCCATTGTTGCATCCGTGGATCCCTAGGACTAGCTACACCCAGTTTTACATGTTGTGGCTGCATCAATGGAATTTGCTCTAAAATGAAATAGATCAGGATCGATCCATAAATAAAATTCTTCGTCCAGTCACTTTTCACTTTAATCATTTTTTCTTTCATTTGAGAGAGTATTGATTCATCCCATTTCAACACGGTCGGCTCGAGGCACTCAATCGCATATTGCATGTATGATCAATTAGCAACATGAAGTGCCATGCTGCCAGCTAGCTTTGCGATGGTGAACAAGATCGTTCACAAAGACATATCGCGCACATCCCTGATGTTTATCTTTCTATCCTTACTAGGCTCTGTACCTAGCCGACAAAACTTTCAAATGTAATCCATAATTGTTTCACCTCCATGTATGGAACCTGCAAGGGAAATGGGGCCACTGCATCTTGACAAACCTGTCAAAAAATAAATATCATCGACCAATATTGGGAGCACTTTATCCCCAATGTGAAATGCCTAATATACCAAATCCCATGAGCGAATCAAGAATTGTAATAGTTCCAAATGTTGCCTCATCCCTGATAGTTTAAATTACTTGAGTAACACACAATTTCTGAGGGCTCTCATAGTGTAAGGATTGTTTAGGGAAATCATATCATCTTCCTCATGTTCTCTTTCTCACCATGTAATTGACATTCTGATCCGATCAAATCCTGCAATCAAACCATAAGCTTAGTTAGGATCCATTTCATGCATAAAAATGAAGAAATTTTGGGCACAAAACACAAATCAAATTCTTCAACTGTGCCCAATGCACCCCTGTTCCCTAGACAGATCATTATAGAGCACCTGGGCTTCTGTCTAGTTCCTCTGCAATGCACCTTTCAACACTCAATGGTGTGTTGGTCCTAGGGCATTGTATATTTTCCCTAGGATCTGCAAAACCCCAAAAAATATGCCTGAAAATGCAAAAGAATGATACCAATAGAAATAGAAAGGTCAAATCTCTTACATGGTCTTGATGGCACGAGAAATGGTCCACAGAATCTGTCACAATCAACTGCTGAAGTTCGAGAGGAAAACTAGATCATAGCACTAAAAACAGAATGGTAAATGTGAAATGGTAAAATAACATGGTAAATTCTCATTTAAATGGTCTTTTCAATTATTTCATGCATATTTAATGAATCGACTATCGTTTTTTAACCTAGTTTTACTATTAAACATATATATTTAACCTTTTGGTGGTTCTTTGAGAAGATTTACAGTTGGTAAAGTGAATTTGACGTGCATGATCTTAAAATGAACTTTGATCATAGAGAACACTTTTATCTCTTTTTCGAGCTTTGTTAAACATCGAAAAAGGAACCCCCGTGGAGTCCTCTTTTAGCTCTTTTCAAACTCCCAAAACATGAAAATATTGTCGAGCATTTTTCCTTTCGAACTCGTAAAAGGAACTGAAACAACATCTACTCAGTATAATTTTAACCCTTTTCCGGACTGGGATAGATTATTTACAAAAAATGAACACCCTAGTCAAACATGGCTAGGAGGTTCTCTCAGGCATTATTTTACGCTTTTTTAGACCTAAGGGACAAATTTACGAAAAATAACTTGTGGTTTTTTCTTTTCGTCCCTTTTTAAAACTCTCTAAACATGAAAGAGGACCAAGTTTTCATTGTCGTTAGACTCGTTAAAGCATCAAATAGCGATGGACTTGTCCATCATGACAAGATCGAGTTTCACTTTCACTAGGCGCATTAAAACATCACATAGATATGGATTCGCCCAAAGGGTGGAATTATACATCAAGCATATGTTATCCTCCTCAAGCTTGTTAAAAAATAAAGAGGTACTGGTCAGTAATGACTAGGGAAAATGGGAAAGGGATAAATCATTTTATGGTAGCAAGTCGTTGTTGAACATGACATTGGTTCACTTCATCTCCATGGCTAATGAGTTGGGTTATCTACTTGATGTTCTATCATACCTATGGTCTATCATACCATCCATAAATTTGGTTTTGGGTCAATGCTGCCAACTCATTTAGTATTGTCAATAAGTTCAAGATAAGTCACTCAGTAATTCCTCATCCTTTGCAATACTCATAAAATTTCATTTCATGACCGCCATCCCTGAACATTGCTTCATCAGTTACATTCTGTCTCTGAAATCATTACTCCTGTTTCATGTTGTTGATGGGGGATACATCAAGGCCCTCCTATGACAAGTCGCTTCCTGTCGACATCAACTCATCATCCAGGAAGTTGACTTAGAAACACCCTTCCAGTACCTTTAAGCTTGCATACATCAATGGCGAGTTTATCGCTTTCGGTGATAGGTTCACATCACTGGCCTTTGACCAAAATAATTTGTATGGTGTTCGACATCAAATCATCTATTCAAACCATACAAATTGTAATGCAGTACATTGAGAGCCATTATCATCATCGGTGGTTTCTCTTGCGTCTGTTAACGACTTACATCATTAGCTGGTAATCAGATGGTGTCTTCCCATGTTCGACCTCAGATCACATATTCGCATGGTTAGACTCGTACTTGAGCGATCGAGTGAACGAGATAGAAGACCTTGGATCTAGTTTCATCCATATGAGCTGTGATTTCAGGAGTAGTACCACATCATTCGTATGATGGCTTTACACAGATGGTCATGCTATCATGGGTCTATATCTGTAGATGAGTTTCTGATTTATATACATGTTATGATAGTTTATGTGTTGAGTATGGATATGCCTCCGTCAGCAATTCATGTCCAAAATGTAAAAGATATCATGATGTAATGTATTGTAATTGATCCAGATCACCATCTGCTTCAGATCCTACTCATCCCATCGTAAAGCATATCACTCAACATTATCATTTTTAACTTCATGATTTAGGGGGAAGTTGTTACAGGTCAATTTGGGCATCACGCCTGAAACTTAGATCAGTACAAATAGGGTCTATCATACCCTAAATAATTTGCTACTTGCCTTAAACAAGTCATCCCATTACTGGTTTTTATCCATGAAAGTTTCATTGCTTGAAGTCTAGCTTAAATGCTCCATTGAGCCACCAACACACCCCTAGACTGTAGCAAGTGCTTTACACTGCACTTACTCCCATGCAATGCAATGTTGCAGAGCACCTAGTCCCACTTAACAGTGCGTTGGTCGACTTTGACCGAATTGTTCAAATGATTCCGGGAATCCTCCTACTTTCTAGTGGCTTCTAGAAGTGGTTCAAACTATCGTGCTATCTGATAACCTCGAATATTAACACCATGGAGCCATTAAATCACTTACCCTTTCATCCCATTGAACAAGGAAACTCCCTCATCCATTTATGGAAAAGCTATTCAATGACCAATTAATGCCAAACTACCCTCATTTCCTATAAATTGAGCACTTATCATAGTGCAAAAGGAGCTTGAATTTTTTAGTGTTATGTTGGTAATATTATAGTTCTTTGAGGTATTGTTTGCAAGTAATGTTATGTTGTTGGAGTAATGCTGCTGATGTGATGAGGATGGACTAAAGTTGGAGCGAGTTGACATCGAATCGATCCAACTGGTTGTAACTTCTTCTTCTCATCAAGTGCTCATTATTTAGCTCAAAAATCAAATTTATCAAAATTTCTCGAAACCAAGATGACAGCGTAGAGCTCGTCACCAGGATTCCAACGCAGAGTAAAATATGTAAAATATGAGTAAAATATGACCCATTTTTCATTTTCTCAAACAGCTAAAAAAATTGCAGAACTGTGACAGGTTGCTGACATGGCAGCCCAGTCAGCAAAAATGAATCTTCTGGAAGTATTCTTCAGGTTTCTGCCAATGAGGTTGTGACAAGTGGCACTTTATAATTCACCAGTTTGGTCTATGTCGGTGAAATTTTTCTAATGGTTTTAAGGTGGAAATTGTATTTTTTTTTAAATTACTTATTTATGATATATATATGTGTGTGCGTGTGTGTGTGTGTGTGTGTGCACACACACATATATATATATATATATATATATATATATATATATGTGTGTGTGTGTGTGTGCACACACACACACACACACACGCGCACACACATATATATATATAAGTAAGTAATTTTAAAAAAATACAATTCCCCACCCCTTAAAACCATTAGAACAATTTCACCCACATAAGTGAGTGAAATATAAAGTGCCACTTGTCCCAAGCTCATTGTGAGAAACTGAAAATCTTCATGAGAGAATTCTAATTTTTAAAACTAGGGTATCTCGACAAGCTTTTAATCACGATTATGATTACCATTTATTTGAAAATGATAGTCATATTTTACATATTTTACAACTACATTTAGAGTCTTTTTAAATATATATATCTATATATATATATATATATATATATATATATATATATATATATATATATATATATATATATATATATATATATATATATATATATATATATATATATATTCACATATTATATATATTATATTATATAATACATATTATATATATATTAGATATTAATTATATTTAAGTTTTAATTAAACTATAGTTTCAAGTGGAATTAAATATCAATGCAAGGTCAAATGATATGGTTTGATGCATTGAACTAATACTAAAGGTCCACGTAATATCATTGTTCGATTGGAGTTATAAATAATGCAAGGTCAAAGCTTGGAGTATTGGGACCGGGGTCGGGTTTGAACTCCAGACCTCCACCCCACAAGCTCGTGCCCTAACCAATGGGCCGCGGAACAATAATTTTTTAAGCTTCCATTTAAATTTTCCTTAAACCTTCAAGTGGTGGACCGGTGGAGCATGGAGGGGCCAGCCCCTCCACCATGTAACCGTGCACCATGACCAGCGTTGAGGACTAGCGCTAATTGCGCTTATGTGTTAATGACTGGAGTTAATAACACACCTATATTTAAGTTAAGCGTGGTTTATTCTGGTGGAAATTCTAGAGGTGCCCCCAAATCCAGCAGAACTCCAGATTTTGTGGAGTTAGTTGGATATCTTCCAGTTTTAGTGGAGGAAAACTAGGGAAATTTGTTTTTGCCATAATGGAGGCAATATTCGACCAAATTGAGAAAATTAATAGTCAATTTTAGATGATTTTGGCATTCCAAAGACAATGGAATAGGTTTCAGAGGTTGAAAACGATTTATACATGTTATGTTTCTACAGGGAAGTTAAAGGGAGCCTAGAGCCACCAGTGATGGAGGTCAAGTCTAGACAATCCAAAGTCAGTTCAGTAATTGGACAATCATTTTTAGATGATTTTTATGTTATGAAGACAATAGAATAGGTTTCAGGAGCAATTGAAAAATGTAAACATCACTTTTTTCCAAATTTGAGCTAATACAAGAGGCCCAAGCTATGATGTTGGACAAAGGAGATGTAGCCCAGGAGGGGTGAACTTCTTCATCAAAAACTTGTGTTGATGGTTCTGTTTATGGTTTTTTGTACATGTTTATGTTGTTTTTCAGCTCTTATGTTTTTTATTTTTCATTAATTTCAACATAAAACATAAGACAATTTCATGTTTTGACACTCACCTGCACCAAGAAAAATAAAGCACCATAAGCAAACAAGAAGTAAATAAATTAGAATTCTAAACTTGTAATTAGCACATAAAAACTAACATACAAGCAGATCAAGTGGTATCATAGCATCTTGTTGCTTAAGGTTATTTGCTTTCTTTTCTAGAGTTTGTGAAAAAGAGTTTTAATGGTTGCAATTTTGTGATGCTTACAAGGTTAAGATTGCAGAGAAGAGAAGGGAAACTATTGGTTGATATTCCTGAGGTTATGAACATAAGAGGGAGAGGCCCAAGGCCACCATATCCAATTGAATTTTCACTCCCATTTTTACTTGAAGAACCTCAATTGTTGTCTCTGTTTGAGCTGGAGGAGGTCCAAATTGCACCAGAAACTGAAGTTGAATCTAAAGCCATCATGTCAGGTGTTGGAGATAATTAAGGACACTCAGAAGAGGAGGATTTCAAGAAAGACTTCAATGACCTGAAGATTATGGTCAAGATTATTTTGTATGCATTCACTTTTGGAATGATAGGAGGAGGTTCTAAGTTCCCACATGGAGAAGTAACTTCAAATGATAAGAAGGGTGAAGAGAAGAGTTCAAAGGGAAGTGGAGGAAATCCACCTCCATATCCACCATCTTCATCATCCTGATCATCACCATCAAAATAATCTTCCACTTCCACCACAAAAGCCACCCATACCCATACTCATTCGAAGACCCCAAGAGGAAAAACTCCATTACTCAAATTGGACATAAATTTTGAATTACCCATGTACAATGGCGAGGTAAATGTAGAGAAGTTGGACAATTGGATTCGTCAATTGGAGGTTTATGGGGTTGGGGTAAAACTCCATTGCAACTTGGGATGAAATGAAGAAGTTAGTCCTGAGAAAGTACCAAGACTACTGTAAGACCATAGAACTCAGAGAAGATATTTTTTGGATGACTCATAAGGAAGGGGAGAGCCTTGAAGATTTGGTAGAAAGATTCCAATACAATTTGTAGAGATCTAATATGAATCAATTGGATAAAGAGACCAAGAGAACCATTTTTATTAGGGCAATCAGACGAGAATATCTAGAGGTCTTAAATATAATAGGAGTAGGTGATGTATCAAAGCTGAGTTATGATGATGAGTGTGAGCTTTGTAAAATATATTCAACAGGAAATTCCAAGGTTGGAGGAGGACTAAGAGATCCTTCTTCCAAGCTTGTCAAATAAGTTGTCAAAGCTAAGGTAAACGGAGTTGAAATGGGTAATTTATTTGAAAATTTTAAAACTAATATTCTTAGCACTTTATCTTCACAATTGGATGTTTTGCAGACTAAGAAGAAACAGGAGAAACTGGATGAACTGGAGAAAGTCTTGGTAGTGTTCTACTCCAAATGCAGGAAGAAACATGATTTAAGGGAATGCCTTGCTAATAGTATCGAGGTATGTCAAATTTGTGAGGCTAATCATTCCACTGATCAATGTCCTTCTCTGCCTGAAATTAAAGCAGCATACATAGCAAATCAAGGAGTTGTCAATGCACTTTATGCAATGGCACCTCATAGACCATGGCAGCCATGTCCTGTAGGTATGTCAAAGTCAATTTTTCAATTTCCTTATGCTCAAAATCAAATGTGGAATGTTCCAATCCCTGGAAGCCTTGGCCTCCTCAACAGCCTTGGAAGGGGAACTATTCTTATCCTACAACAAAGTTTCCCAACTCAAAAAAATGTATTCGCAGCCCACATTGGAACAAATGATACAACTGCAACGACAGCTTCAATTGACTACCCCACCAAATCAACCTCGTCCCACACAGCTTCTTGCTCAACCAGTGTCTAATCCCAACAATAAAACCGTCTGATCCACTCACAACATTGGATTGGTCACTTATCCCACTTTTCTTACCTAATGTATTGCACCTCAGCCGCTGCAAGAAGTTTCTGACCCTGTGTTACAGGAATTTCCTGCGTCTCTGCAGGAAATGTCTGTTCTTGTACAGTTGCAGGAATTACCTGTGCAGCTATAGGAAATCAACCTTAGGTCAAGAAAAGTGGTGACTCAGCCCGAAAGAATTGAGGAGATTGTAGAGGAAGATGCCTTATATATTCTTGAACAGGAAACCACACGTGAACTAGTAAAACCATCCACCTCAAGGCCACAAGAACCTTCCTCATATCATATATTATAGCCTCCTTTTCTAGAGAGGTTGGAAATGGAAATTAAAACAAAACATATCGAATTTGATCTTGTGTATGAACTGAGAAATATTTGCATCAAGATCCCATTACTTCCAGCAACAAAGGACATCCCAATATATGCCAAAATAGTTAGAGAACTATGTACCAAGAAAACAGGGAGACAAACTAAAGAACCCTCAACAATTCAAGTAGGTGGAAAGCTTGCAAGTTTATTTTCTGCCGGATTTGTTACTGAAAAATATGTGGATCCTGGAATCCCTGTGGTGACCACCTTCATCAATTTGATGACTATGGAAAATTTATCTCATATAGGATCCTTTGAATTATTACCCACTCCTACCATGTTAGAATTAGCATATAAGTCTAAGGTAAAGCCAAAGGGGGTTTTAGAAGATATTTTTATCTCATTGGATTCTTGGGAGTACCCTGTAGATTTTTATGTTCTTCAACCTAAAACTAACTTAGGAGGGCACCCATTGATCTTGGGGAGACTGTGGCTAGCCACAGCTGATTCCTACATAGGGTGTAGATATGGAAACATGACTATCACTCATGGGGCTGAAACAAAACATATCAACTTGTATCCCCCTGCTAAACCCATCTTGAGATCAGAAAACATGCATTGGGTTAAAGAAGAAGAAGAACATGATTCAGAAGGTACCCAGCCAATTTTAACAATAGAGCAAGCCATGAGTCTTAAGGAAAAATCTGAGGAAAATTTGATAAATTGTTGTATTTCTAATCATGATTTCCCGCAGCATTTAGAAGGATAGTCTAGTCATAAGTTAGATATCATTACTGATCTGCAGGGTTTTTATGAACATAGTTCAGCTTCTGAATTACATTCAGCCCTCTTATCTGCATTTCCTGCATATTCAATGTCTGAATGGGGGAGTAAGGTAGTGGAAATTTTTCCTAAAAAATATTTAAACATTAATTATGCCTTAACTCATGAACAATAAAAGCAATTAATTCAAACTTTGAAAACATTTTCAAATACATTTTCATGGGAATATACTGATGTGAGAGGCATTCGCCCAAACACATGCATTCATCACATTTATATATAAGAAAATTCTAGGCCTGTGAGACAACCACAAAGGAGGATGAACCCTGCTTTAAGGGAAATTGTAAAAGATGAATTACAAAAATTGTTAAATGTAGGATTCATCTATCCTATTTCAGATAGCCAGTGGGTATCCCCACTAGTCATTTCCCCCAAGAAAAATGGTAAATGGAGAGTGAGTGCAGACTACAGGGAATTAAACAAAGCTACATTAAAAGACCACTTCCCTTTATTGTTTATAGTCCAAGTACTGGATACTCTAGCAAGGAAAAAGTACTTTTCCTTCCTAGATGGATTCAGTGGATACAATCAGATTAGGATAGCCCCTGAGGATCAAGAAAAGAAAACTTTTACATGTCCCTGGGGTACCTATGCATACAAAGTATTGCTATTTGGTCTATGCAATGCACCAGCCACATTTCAACGAGTGATCCTTGGTATTTTCTTTGATATTTTGCATGATTGCATAGAAGTTTATATGGATGATTTTACATTTATGGGTGATACTTTTGAAGAAGATTTACATAATCTTGAAAAAGTTTTGCAGAGATGTAGAGAAACTAATCTTTCATTAAGTAATGAAAAATTTTTATGATTATGATTGAAGGTATTGTTTTGGGTCATCATTTTTCTGCTGCAGGAATTAAGGTCGATCCAGCAAAGATTGAGGTTACTGTAAAGCTGCCCCCACCAACCAATCAAAATGGAGTTCATAGTTTCCTTGGACATGCAGGTTACTACAAAAGGTTTGTTGAAAACTTTACAAAAGTAGCCTATCCATTGTTTAAATTATTGACCAAAGAATATGAATTTCATTGGAATGATGAGTGTCAAGCTGCGTTTGATAAACTCGAGGAAAAGCTTTCTTCAGCACCTGCCTTGAGAGGCCTAGATTGGAATTTTCCTTTTCATATTTCCACTGATGCCTCTGATTCAGCCATAGGATTAGTATTGGGTCAAAACGAGGATCCTGTAACCCATGCCATTTATTTTATTAGTAAAAACCTCCTGCAGAACTGAATTACACGGTAACTGAAAAAGAATTCCTTGTTGTGATTTATGCTATTAACAAGTTTAGACATTACATCATGGGTTATGAAGTTTTTGTACACAGATATCATTCTGCTATCCATTATCTCATGAATAAACCAGTCACTAATGCCAGAATTACTAGGTGGTTATTGTTGCTAAAGGAATTTGACATCACGGTATTGGATAGACCGAGAAAAGACAATCGGGTAGCTGATTTCTTGTCTAGGCTCAACCATGCAAGTGAGGATGTTCTTGTTAATGATAACATTCCAGATAAAAATTTGTTTTCCATCTCCATTAAAACACCTTGGTTCGCATACATGGCCAATTATCTTGCTACAGGAAATTTTCCACCTTACTTTTCATCTAATCAGAAAAAGAGAATCATTAGGAAAAGTGTTGATTATTCTTGGATTATGGGAGATCTTTTCTACTAGACCTGATTTGATTATCTGCAGGTGTCTCAGAGAATATGAGATCTATGACATCCAAATAGCCTTTCATGATGAACCATGTGGAGAACACTTTGCAAACAATTGGACAACTTATAAGATCCTTCACTCAGGTTATTACTGGCCAAATATCTTCAAGGATGCAAAGGAGTATGTTCAGAAGTGTGATAGCTGCCAGAGAATGGGGTGGCCTATATAATTAGATGAGATTAATTTGCAACCACAGGTTCTCATAGAACCATTTGAGAGGTGGGCTCTTGATTTTGTAGGTCCCATCAATCCTATATCCAAAGGTCAGAAGTATATTTTGGTTTGTACTGATTATGTGACAAAGTGGGTGGAGGCAAGAGCACTAAGGCTAGAGCAATGAAAAAGCAATGGAAGATTTTCTTTTCTCTGATATTTTTGTAAGATTTGGAGTATCAGGGTGCTCAGTTTGTGTCTAAGCTTATGCAAGAAATTGTGCAAAAATATCATATTACCCACCATAAGCCCACCCCTTATCATCCACAGGCCAATGAGCGAGTGGAATCAACCAACAAGGTGTTGGAAACAATCATAACCAAGACAATGCAATTACACAAGAAGGATTGGTCTGACAAACTTCTTGAGGCCTTTTGGGCTTACCGTATTACATGGAGGGGTACCACTGGCTTCTCTCCATATGAACTAGTGTATGGAAAACAAGTTTTTCTACCCATCGAATTTCATATCAAAACCTTTAGAATGGCATCAGATTTGGATATAAACCTTGATGAATCACAACTGCACAGAATCTTGCAGCTAAATGAGTTAGATGATATTAGGCATGATGCTTTTCATAATACTGACTTGATCCAAAAAAAAAGGGCTAAATGGCACGACAGATACATCAAGAAGAAGCAATTCAAAGAGGGATATTGGGCATTATTGTATGATTCTAAATTTAAAAACTTCAAAGGGAAATTTAACACACATTGGCTAGGCCCCTATGAGGTTGAGAAAGCTTTTGATAATAGATATTTTCATATTAAAACTATATATGATGAGAATGTTACCTTCTTGGTGAATGGGAACAGACTCAAGCTATATCAAAAACCCCAATCTAAGGAGGAATTTGTGGAAAAAATTGTGAAGAAGAAAGAGTTGGAGATGGTAAGGGAAGGGATCCTTCCTTCCACTGTCTCTTTCTGATTTCCCTATTGATACAATGAGCTCACTCTGTTCCTTCTCATGCTTAGTAAGTCATGAGAGGAATGTCTATTGGGTATAGGTTGATTCCTTTTTCCGGGCCCAATGGACTACTTACAGAAAAGTAACCCCTTGGAGTCTTCTTTTTTAGTATCTCAGACTCTCTAAAATTGAAATATGGAAAGCATGGACTGCCCTGGGCTCATTAAAAACACAGGTTAGCATATCCCTTGGGATCCTTTCAATAGAATTTATTTTTTAGTTAATTTATGGATTGATCATGTTGGACTGATGTGGGATTTCTTAAGGCCCTCCTTCCAACAATTTTGGCCCATCAACATCAGCAAATTATCTGGGTGCAAGATTAGAGCCTTGTGATGCCTTGAATCTTGTATCTAAATTCATGGAAAATAGGTGTCCATTCAGTTTTGATCTTTAGCCATATGAATCTCCATGAAGTTACATTGCAACCCCTATATAAACACTGCATTGAAACAAAGAAGGGAAGTTAATTTTCTGAAGCATATTGTGAAGTTTGAAAATTTTGTTTTTCATTCCTTTTTAATGAAGAAGTGCCTTGAATATTTGATGCGTAGCTGACTATTCGTGTGAATATTTTATACCACCTATTTGTGGAGGGCCCCTGCAAACAGTGAAGGTTTTTCATTTTAGGTTTTTAATGTATTTTTCATGTTTTCATTTTATCATTTGTCGTAGTTGTTTTCATAATTCCAATTTGTCATTTACTGTATTTTTTTCCAAAATTCCATTTTGATATTTGATGTAGATGCTTTCATAAGTCTTCTTTTATCATTTGATGTAGATTCATCAAAATTTCCTTTCGAATTGTCAACTTGCAGAATATTCATAGTTTTAATTCTAGAGTAGCAGTGATTTATTTTAGAGTAGTTTTACAAGTTCATGAGTGGTTTATTTTAAGAGCATGAGTGATTTATTTTCAAAACAGTAGTGATTGAGTGATTTCCTTGCAGCATATGAGTGCGTTCTTTTCATTTCATGAGTGATTTCTTTTCAAGAGCTATAGTGATTTCTTTACAAGTTTCATTGCCATAACATTTCATTTCAAAAACATAAAAATGTATAAATTCTCTTTTCTAGAATTTGATTTTATCTTCATGCACAAGACTATTAGAGAATAAGAATTTTTAGAGACTAACAAATAAATTAGTCAAGATTTCTTCATAGGATAGAGAAAGTTTGTTTTAGTTTTTATAGAGTAGAAATCATGTTGATTTTTAGAATTTAGTTGTAATTTAAATTTATCAATTTCATTAGGAACATAAGAATAAAAACATCCTTAGAAGTAATCTCTACAAATCCAATCATCACACCAATAAACTAAATGAATAAAAGAGGCTTCTAGCATATATTGTGCACTTTCACTTCACAAGTTTACCAACTCCAGTCGATAAATTATGTAATCAATTTAAGACAACTAAATTGACCAAACAATGATTGCATAGGTTTAACCGGGTATGGAACTTCCATGAACCACCTGACCATAGACTAGGTTGAACCAAATATTTCTTTCATCCATTCACCCCAGTTCCATATTCCAAGCATGAATGTGAGATCTTAAAAAACAAATCAATCACAACCAAACCAGGGCTTTGTTACACTGAAACTTGTCACCATGACATTTTAGTACTCCCTTAGAAGTATACAACATCAAAGTTCCTAAATTCAAGCCTTGAAATTAGGAGAAAAGCTCATAAAAGTCTTAAAAACACTTGTACCGCACTTTCTCTTAACATCGCCTGCAGTGCCGAACTTATTTCTCTAAATCATGCAGAGCTAAGCGCACTTTTTATTCATTAAAGGTGCAAACCCCTGTAAAAGGTAAAACAAAGGCGGAAAGTAATATTTAGAAGCCCAACAGTCAAATATGGAAGCTTCTAGAAGCAATTATCTAGTCGAAGGTTCACTTCGATCATGTATGTTCATTCCTCCATTATGGGAGCCCACCCCTTGATTTATGGAGCCCAATCCCTTCAAAAGAGCATTCTATCCCTTCTTATGTAGAACCATAACCTCCTCTCTTTTCCTATAAATTGAAGCCATAGTGCAGCTTCAAAGGTTAGATAGAGAGTTAGTGAGTTAGACTTGGAGAATTTTTTAGGAGAAATGTTGTAGAGACTCATACTCTCATAGCTAATAATTATATGGGAATGATTACACACCCATGTGCTTTTAGCTGAGAGAGTGCAAGGCTTGTCAGAGTAAAGGAAACACCTGTTCCGGACCCTAGGAAGGCCTGTATGACATCAAGGCAGACACTGTTGTAAGGCTCTTCTTTATTTAAGTTAATACAAATGAATATTGTTTTCTCAATGAGTTCTTTAGTTAAATAGTTTATTTATTATGTTTAATCAATAGGTTATTTAATTAATTATCTCATTTCTTGAATTCCTTGATCATCTTGATAGATGTTTGATTCATGAATTAATTTACTATAGAGGTGCTTTTGATCTTTTCTTGTGTTCGTAATTGCAGATCCTTGACGACGACTTTCTGCAAGCCACTGGAAAGAAGATCAGCGTTGGACTACAAGTAGGTTTCTGAAACCATGTTATAATTAATTCCAAGTCAAACAATATCTAGAGAAAATAGTTTTTATTTGTGTGTTTGTTGCTAGCTGTCCATAGGACACTTGGGAGGTATGTCTTGTTTGCAAGAATGACTTATCCGTCCAAAAAAATGGCGACTCCACTGGGGAATGGATCTTGAACTTTGATTTCTTTTTTGACTTCTGAATTTATTTTTTCTGATTTTGATTGATTTATACTTCCTTGGGTAGTTTATCCATGTATAATCCCTAAGAAATTATTTAGAGTTTTTTATTTTTTCTTTAGTTTTCTAGTGTCCGCTCTTTTCTTTTATAGACAGTGTGGGTAGCTCCTCACTTTTCTTGTATACACAGTGCGGGACCGCACTGGTTTGCACTAAATCCTGCAGACCTTGTGAAAAATTTTGGAAAATCTTAAAATCCTCTTTTCTGGATTAGTTTGTTAGATTCTTAGTGAATAAACAGACTTGTATCTTCTGTCAGGAAGCTTTGGTTAAGAGTTTATTTCAGCATTTTTAGTTTTGAATGATTTTCTGAAAGATCTGCATGTTATAATGATTTTTGCTTTGTCTTTATCCCGCTAAAAGATTAGAGACCTTGGTATACCTTTAGATCACTAGTATTTCCTTGTTGAGTCTGACATCATAGCAGAAATTGTTTTATGAGATTTAGATCCCATTTTTCTCATTTGCAAATCTATAAAAAAAAATTGTTAATAAGTTTGGAATTTCACTTTAAAAACCAAATTGGATGTTTTTTGAGTTCTTGCTGATCCAAGAAAAGAATTTATTAGTTAGATAACAAGCTAAGCATGACATCCTAAAAATATTTCAAGTTTTAATTCAGATTTAGTCTTTAGAATTTTTAGATTTCAAAATTAGTGTTTTTAGTTTTGAGTGTTATTTCTAGAAATTATAGTGTTCTTTGAAGAAAAACTTTGTTTGTAGTTTCGATATTGAATGATAAAGGGATTTATTATTGAGAAATAGATCATTTTGAGTTCTCATAAAATTAGATTTCATTTTATTTATTCTTGTTTGAAGGAAAGGATTGTTTTAAAAGATTGCATTTCTCAACTCTTCCTTTAGATAGAATTCATTGAAAGAACAAGAATTGTTTCTCATAATAGATGCATTTTTAGTGTGTTTTGAGTCGGGTCACTACATATCATCAGTTTCACCTATTTTCCTAAGAAACAACCTTTTAAAATCAACGCTTAAATTAAAATCAATCTAGTAATTTTTATATTTCTAGGGCTCTTTTCACCAATATAGCTTAGGCTAGTGTCTTGGAGTAGGGAGTAATTAACTCTCCAAGACAATTAAAACAAACAAGTTGTTGATCTTGCGGTAGGAAAAATCCAATAGTCTCTTATATGCTCTGGGAAGCTCCTCTTAAAGGAGTCAAGCACGAGTTCATATCTAAACTAGTGGGATAATCAATTCTATCTCATTGGGAATGATAGCAGATGTGCGTGTATTAACAACAGTAAACCTCGGATAGACCATTGTCAAGGAGCCTGGGGTCACTTATCAGTATACCTTGGATTATGTCAAGGAGCCTTCAAGGGGATTGAGCTTTGTTACTCTACCCTTGCGCGTATGTCGGATCGTAGACTGTTCCCCCAGGTATATTAGTTCCTATTGGTAACCATAGTGGTCATAATCTTTATGATTTTTTCCTAAGGTGACAGTGGAGGAAAGATCCCACTGTACCTGGAGTAGACGTCGACTAGACTCACTTTGACTCTCCGGAGGGTTATCTTCACTCGAGATGGTTTAAGTGGAGAAACTTGCACCGGTCTGTTTCATTAAGCAGGTTGTCGGGGTAACTGTTCCAACCGCCCTTTCTACATTAAAATACTACGATGTTGGATTTCATCACCAACTAGTGTTTTTAGTGTGGGAAGTTACTGTTTGTGTGTGGTTTGATCTCCTTGATTTTTAGGCGTGTGATTCATTTGTTTGTTTCCTTAACGACTCTAGGAGTTTTCATTGAAATTTTCTTTGATTGCGTGTGATTAATAATTTTTAATCGTGGCTGAATTACTAAGACAATCGCCTAGACTCCAGGGGAAACCCCCTACGTATACACCAAGCCAACTTGAAGGGCTGCGAGCTCTATTACCACATAGTGTCAGTAGAATTATATAAACAGAACCAGGAGAATCATCTATAGTTATTCATCCTGATTATCAATCACAAACAACAGAGCATATTCAAGAGCCAATTTTAGTTTCTGAAGTTACTGGTAGTATGTATCCTTCCAGTGAATTAGCTGAATAACCTGAAATTTCTGAGCCTGACACTGAACCTGCTATATTGGAACCATCTTCAGGATTTGTTACTCTGTAGTGTTCCCAATTTTAGCCTCAATCTAAAATGGAACATTATAGTTGCACATTTTATTTTTGATTAATAAAATGGGCAAGGAGACACCTTAGCCCCTTTTAGATGAAGAAATAACACTTCTAATGTGAAAGGGGAGTGAATAAAGCAGCTGAGGTAAACACCAAGGGTGTGAATGGAACCCAGCTCACTTGATTAGTCACCATTGACTAAAGTCAACAGCGCTGCCCAAGGAGGAAGAGGCTTCCTAGAGAAGTTGTGTAGTTTTGGAGGGAAGAAACTTTCATGAGGGTGGAAAACCTAATTGGTGGGTACCATGGTCGAGAGGAGTTCTCTCACTTTATATGGAGGAGATGGCAACCCATTTTCATTATGCTATGTTTTAGATTTTCAAACTTGGGTCTGAAAAATCCTGCATCCCCGGGCTGTTTAGCAGGGTGATGGTGCCCTCAGGCACTAGGGTGTTCCCGGTCGGGAATCCCTACCTCTTCCTCAAGGAATTATGAGGAATGAGATGATTTTCCTCAATCCAGCATTGTCCATAGCTACTACCATCAGCTATAGCGTTATTTCTGCAGCAGAGAGGACGTTGTGTTGTTGGGGGCAGCAAAGGAGGAACTCATGGAGTCATTCTTATTTGTTTTCTTCAGTGGAGGAGTGTTCTACTCATTGTAGGAGCTGCAAGGAGGATTCCTGGGCTTTATTTCAGATCATTTTGCATGGGCCAACATTCCATCATCTCCCACTACGCTATACATAGCAGAAATTGCGTTATTTTATGGAGGCAGTGTGAGGAGGGTTCTTGGAGCTCATCAGGAGGTGTTTTTGAGACAAAGGGATCAGCCCTTTGTAATGGAGACATTATCAGAGGAGGGAAATCAGATTTCAGATCAGCCATAGCCTCATTCATGTTTGGGTTTAGTTGCAGTGACAAATTTGTTGTCACATTTTGGTTTTCTCCGGCATTTCTAGCAATCTTCATAGATTGGCTAGAAATCTTGTATTTCAGCCCATTTCTCATTCTTGGGATTATTTCTTGTATTCCTCCAGCCATATATGTATTTATTTCATATTCATCAGCTTATTCCTTCATGTACTCAGCGCAGTTGCAGCTACTCCGGCATTTTATGGAGTTTCAGCAATTCTTGTATTACATTGCTTATTCAGTGAGGGTTGGTTCTTAAAGTTTGAGTGGCTTTTCCCTAAACTATTATTTGTATATTTCTGCTGATATATCATAATATGTTGATGGTTTTATTATTTCCTTCTTATGTTATGTTCATATTTTCATATTTCAGTGTTCATGTTCTTAAGTTGTTGTAAGCTCTCTCATTGAGCATTGTTTTAGACACCTAGATTGGGGAGATCTGAATAACCCATCTAGAGTGATTTATTTGAGTTCATTTTCTGCAGAGGAGTTGTATTATAGTTTTTCTAGGGCATCCCAGTGCTGGTTTTCCTTATTTATGCAGAAGCTTCCTTATACAACATCCTCAAGGACCCTGTAGCAGAAATTCCCGAGGTGGAATATTGCATATCCATAGCCAGAGTCTGAGAAGGGCCAGCTAGCCTCAGGATTTCTCCCTTCTTTGGAAGGAGTCATATCCTGTAAATTCCCCATCAATCAATCTCTAAAATGGACTTTTGATAGCTCACTGAAGAAAGAATTGGAATATCTTAAGATATTCCCGACGGAGCAGCATGTTCCTGAAAAAAGGGACATTACAGTGGTATCAAAGCATAATCTTGGCTCAACCTGTGCCCAAGATCCAATGCCATCAGAAAGAGGAGATTCTCTCCAAAGAGAGGAGATTGACAGAGGAAACAAGGAAAGAGGAATGAAGGAAGAGGAGGTTTCCCTTCTTCTTATCCAGACCATTGAGCACACCATTGAAGATCTGCTGAAAGGGGAGAATTTTGGAGAAATTTTCTGAAAAGGGTTTGTGATTTTTCAAGCCCTAGCTATTCTCATTAAGGATTTGAGAATTCAGCCACACATGAAGATCCACAGCGTAGTACATTACCCATAGCTACTGCAAGAAGGATGGATGGAAAAAGTTGAGGCCTTTGGAGGAGGAGCGCTGCAAACTCAAAGGTATGATTCATGATGATTGATTTCAGAGTTCTATTTCATGTTTTCATGCAAATGAGAGATCATATGTTGAAGTCACAAGGAGTTTGGCAAAGGGGGTTGATGAAAACCAATGTGAGGCTTGGAGTGAAAAAAATTCAAACACTTTGCATGCATGGAGGAGAACCATGAAACAAAGATCATTCCATCTTTCTAGAGGGGGAGAAATTAGGAGAATGACTTGCCAGAGGCAAGACCCCCAGGGTATAAAGGGGCACTCTTCCATTTGTGAGGGTGTGGAGATATTTCTCTCAAAGGAAGGCCAAGATACAAGGCCTCTCATTAAGGAGAAGACACACTCACATGTTGGTAGAGAGGAGGTGCATCTACTGCGCTGCACCATTGGAAAAGGAAGAAGAGCAAAAGGATCAGCATGAAGGCATGATGGACATTCACCCTTATCTACTTCAGATATTTTCTTCACATGGGAGAAGGACTGCACTGCGCAGTAGAGAGAGAGGGACCTTTCATTCCTCTCATATATTCAATCCACTTCCTATCTTGATGTCTCACTTTTGGAGGCTTTCCTACTTGGGAGGCCACATGATCTAGAGATGATGAGAGGCATCATGACATTTGGTTCACCACTCTTAGATTCCGGAGGGGTGGAGACATTGGAGGAATCCATCACAGCGCAGAGAGTTTGGGGATAAGCACAAGGAGGAGGGATACACTCTCTCACTTTCTGTTCCACCCATTCTCATCAGTATTACTGCGCAGACAGAGTTGTTGTATGGATGGAGGATAGCATCTTCATGATGTCGGATGACTGCTCCATGGATTTGGTGAGAGAGAGGTCACTTCTTTTCTGGGAAGAAATCTTTCATGCTTTGGAGTAGAGGGAGGCCACTCATGCTTATATTTCCCAGGATCGGGAGATTATTTGGAGATGATAGTCTCTCATGGGAGGCTTGTTTTCAGAGATCATCATTTCTTTGAGCATGAGAAGTTGCCTGATGGGCATGGTAGCAACTTGGAGGATGACTTTTACATGAGGGGATGTCAAGGTAGCAGGCAGCAGCGTGATGGAGCACCACATTGCAGAACGCCAGCGTTGTCTATGTGGAGGATTGATCCATGTTGGAGGACTCAGCTTCTGGTTGAGAGGTCCCAAAATCTTGGTGCATGCATGATTTTTGGATGGCCTTGATGGAGATGGCAGATACTTAGTGGATGATATGATCATCTATCATCATGGCAGACTCTTCTTGACTCAAGGAGAAACTTTTACATGCAGCACATGAGGACTTCCTAGCTATGCATTTGGATGCATACTTTGCCTTGCTAGAGGAGTTCAATTTGGAGGGAATTTATCATGATCTTCATCAGCATATGGACAGATGCATAGCCAGGTTGATTATTGGAGAGGTTGGCACAACCATTCCCTTACTCATTTGGAGGAGAGGGAGAACATTCAGTTGAGCCATTTTCAGCTCAAGATCTATAGTGCATCATGGAGGTATAATTTCATATTTGGTATTGTACTTATTTTTCATTGATTGAGGAGCATGATGTCTCAAGGAGGCTTGTTCCTTCTTGCATCTTTCATGAGGATGTACTTGCAGCTACTTGTAGCCTTGATTTTGGCTAATTTTGTGATGGTTTTGGGGGAAGCCACATGCTTCTTGGTGTGCACCTTTAGCACCAATGTGTATTTCATGTTTCATCTCATGAGGAGATGTTGTGGCAACAAACAAGTGGCTAGTACAGCACTTTTTATTTGTGATGTTGAGGTAGGCCAAGAGGCATTGCGCAGGTTCCATGAAGTGGAACTTTGAAACATTCTCCAGTTGTCATTTGACAACTTGCTTTTATTGTATAATTTCTCCTTGTATGTCAGATGTCGGTACACTCATGAGGAGCATTATTTGGAGAGTTTTGTATGTACATCCCATTGGGAGCATGATTCTCCCCATTTTATATGTTTAATCTTGCAGGAGATACCATGGGCAAACCATGATTGCCACATTACTACTTGTTTCTTCTTGTGGGAGAAACCACTTGGAGATTTGAGGAGGCATTTCATGGCTGGATTTCTTGATGGGGTAGCTTGGGCCATTCTTAGAGGCCATACCATTTCATCCCAAGGACAGAGGCAGCCCCATGCACACTTCAAATGGAGAGAGGGCCATCATGTGAACACAAGCACAACTCTCCATTCAACCCCAACACATTGCAGAAACCGGGGGGGTTGAGATTTTATTTGGATGAGAGGATCATCATTGGGAGCCAAATTTTCCCATGCACATCATCACTCCAACCTTAACGAGGCCTTAGCACAGTAGGAAGGATTCCACTACACCTTCTATCTTTCCATGAGGAGCATTGTTATCAACTTGCATACTTGGGAGAGAGCATTAGTGAACAGATTCATTGCAGCATATTTGAGCAGTGGTGGGACCATTGATGAGGAGGCCATGGGAGAAGAAGGGGGAGAAGATTTTGTTCTCTTCATGCAGTTGCTTGAGGGCAAGAAACATGTGGGAGGGGAGGACTATAATGTTCACAATTTTAGCCTCAAGCTAAAATGGAACATTATAGTTGCACATTTTATTTTTGATTAATAAAATGGGCAAGGAGACACCTTAGCCCCTTTTAGATGAAGAAATAACACTCCTAATATGAAAGGGGAGTGAATAAAGTAGCTAAAATAAACACCAAGGGTGTGAATGGAACCCAGCTCACTTGATTAGTCACCATTGACTAAATTCAACAGCACTGCCCAAGGAGGAAGAGGCTTCCTAGAGAAGCTGCGCAGTTTTGGAGGGAAGACACTTTCATGAGGGTGGAAACCCTAATTGGTGGGGACCATGGTGGAGATATAGATGGCAGCCCATTTTCATTATGCTATGTTTTAGATTTTCATACTTGGGTTTGCAAAAGCTTGCATCCCCGGGCTGTTTAGCAGGGTGATGGTTCCCTCGGGCACTAGGGTTTTCCCGGTCGGGAATCGCTACCTATTCCTCAAGGAAGGATGAGGAATGAGCTGATTTTCCTCAATCTGGCATTGGCCATAGCTACTACCATCAGCTACAGCGTTATTTCTACAGCAGAGATGATGTTGTGTTGCTGGGGGCAGCAAAGGAGGAACTCATGGAGTCATTCTTGTTTGTTTTCTTCAGTGGAGGAGTGTTCTACTCATTGGATGAGCTGCAAGGAGGATTCTCGGGCTTTATTTCAGATCAGTTGGCATGGGCCAACATTCCATCATCTCCCATTATTAGTATGATTCTTTCGTCGTAAAAGATCACTTTAGCTACGCATAACAAATAGCCCTAACATCAATTATGGCTGCAAAATATCTTTAAGTTTGCTGCAGAAATTCAAATCTAAGCACAAAAAGACATTAAGCAGATAAAATATAACATAGCTCCATAGATCCAATGAAAAAGACAAGAAGAATGTATATGAAAGAATTTTGTATTATATTTAAAAATGGGGCACCTAAGAGGAAAACAAGAAAGGTGTTTTCCGGTTCTCCTCAGTGGGATGGGTTCTTGGAAGTCCTCAGTGTTTCAGATCTAGCATTTCTCTCTCTTATGGATGTGGAAAAGAAAACATAGAACTCAATGGGAGTTCACAAAACAAAATGGAAAATGGTGACCAAGAATAGATCCAGAGTGATCTAATACAATGAAGGTGACTAATGAATGGGGAAAACGCCCCTATTTATAACAAAATATTGGGGCGGTCTAGAACTCGGTGCATGAATAAAATATTATTAATCGAATTCTAGAAGCACCTTTTAGGAATATTTTATTATATTTGTTGGAGGGAAAAGGATTCTTGACTTGGGTCAATTCCTTTATTTATAAATAATAAATAAATAAATGATTTATTTATCATTTTAGGGGAATGATGGGGATATAATTAAATAAATAATGGTTTATTTAATTATTTATGGATGATTTAGTCAAATTTAACTAAGAATATTATTTAAATAATGATTTAAATAACTTGTTCTTAGGAAATAATTAAATAAATAAGGATTTATTTAATTAATTTCTTTGTTGTGGGTTAAATGTGACCAAATAAGTTATTTAATGTGGTGAAAGCAATTTTACTTGGGGTAAAATTGGTCTTACATGGTGTACTTGGGTTCATCTAATAATAATAGGTTATGTTGTTCCTTGAGAAACAATTCCTTGTTGTGTAAAGGAATCCGTGCTCAAGACATTAAAGATTATGTCACAAACAAGTGTATATCTATCTCTGTTTATTAAAACTTCAAATATTAATAATATATTCTCCAAATATCAAATATTTACAAGTTCTGCAATGCCATGTTCTCTTTATGTTGAAGTGAGCGAATGGAAGACGAAGAAAGGAAAGGATTTTAAATTGACATGCTGCTTAAAACAGAATCTACCATTATAAAATCCTGAAGAAGTGAGTAACAATAAAGCTAAAATAGAGGAGTGCTCATTAAGGATGTTTAACTCTTAGATACACAGATATAAAGAGACTTGCAGCTCAAATCACTCTACTTTATTCACTGATATGGAAATGAAATGAAAACTGAGAAAACTATTCAACACAGATAGAATGATGGAAACTTGCAAAACTTTTCATTCATTCAATATTTTTCAGTACAAAATTAGCCTTCAAGGTCCAAAACTCGGAACCTTCTTTCTTCTTCCAATTGTCTTTAAATACAATATGACCAAAATGGTTTCCAGTAATGAAACCGATTCTAACTAATTCTAACTGCCTAACTGCTCACTGTAGTGGAGGTACATGCCTCGGAAAAGTTCTATTATATTTACATAACTTCAATTAAAACATGATAAATTTCTAATCTAAGTGAGCTGATGCTCCTGAAATAGTGGCTGTCTCAATGACTATTTGTGGCTGAATGGCTACTTGTGGCTGAGTGGCTGGAGTTGTCTTTTCTGTGTCCATAGAAAATCTTTTGCATTCTTTCCAGAGCTTATCCTGAGTCGTCGAAGCGTTCTTATAACGATGATATTCCAGTGTAAACGCAACAACCTGACTGTGAGTAAGATTACCTGTGAATAATGTCTTCACCATCCATAGCAGAAGGAAATGCCTTTGTAAGAAATTAAATACCGTTTCTCCCTTTAAAACCTGTGTCTTCTCATGTCTGCCATCTGCTCTGCTTTTTGCAAATATCAACTGATCTTCATAGAATTTCCAGGACATAATCTCCCCTCTCTCCATCCAGCATGAGGGCAAACCTGTTCTCGTCAACTTGTCAAATGATATATCAATTTTTTTAATTATCTCTTTAATTCCCAGTAACCGCTTCTCTGCGGCCTTTCGAAGGTCGTTTTTTATTATCATTTTATTTACCTCCTCAGCATAGAAGTACCTATCCTGTATCCCCATATCTCCTAACTCTTCATCTGTCTTGGCATTAATAAATTTTATGAATTTTCTGGCCCAATTCGCTCTTTTAATAGCGGCCTGCTTCTCAGATAATAGCTCCTTTTCATGCTCTGAAACAATGCTTTTCTCTCTGGAAATTATATTCATGGAATCCCATTTTGACTGCATTTTTGAAATAATCTCATTCCAGATGATATCCTTAGCTTTAATAAGAGAAATATTTCCCTTTAATTTCTCCTTGAGCTCTTTGATTTCATCCTCAGCTTCCTGTAGCTTCTGCTTGTTCTCATGTGATTTTCCTTCCCATCCCTGCATCATCTTGGTAACTGTGGCCAATTCTGACTGGGCTTGTTTACAATCTCTTTCCGCCATCTTTAATTCTGTGTTTAGCTGAATAACCTGGGCTTGAGGATCAGCTTCACCTGCAGAAAAATCAAAAGTACAAGTATGGTTCTCGATATGATTCTGTAAGGATATAGCTGTCTGCTTTACCTTAGTGAGTTCTTCGTCTTTCTTCAATAACTGTTGTCGCAATTCCTCTTTCTCCTTTTCAACCTCAGCTACTTCGGCTGCCAATGAGTGTTCTGTAGCTGGTAATTTTAACTTTTTCCTTAGTGAAGATATTTCCGCTTCTGCACTTTTCATAAGTTTTTGAATTGCGGCTTTATCATTTGGATCCACACCGATTTTCATAATATTTTCTTCAACTCTTCATTTTGAGTTGTTAATGCCCTTGCATTAGCTTTCTCCATTTTGCATTGTTTGATGACCTTTGCAAGCATGTTTTCTGTCTTGACTGCTGTAGCATTGGTCTTGTTCAAATCGTTTACAATCAGCTGCCCGGTTTGCATGTGAAGATTCATTTTGTCCAACAAGGGGATCTTTTTAACATCCATGACTATGTTTACCTCCTTAAAGCTGCCCGAAGGTCCTAGGGACATTCCTGTCGGATGTGACAGAGCCATCTTGAACTGATCTTTCTCCAGATCCATCACAGTCAATAATCTGGTTTGGTCAGCCGATATATGGTGCTCTGCTTGTGCTTCTATATTGGCTTTTATCCTCTGGTTCCTTTCCTCAATCTGTGTGAACACTTGCTTTATTGAAGGAGCCTTTTCCAAATGAAGTTCCTGTCTTCTAGGAGATGAGGGGCAATCTTGTTCTTCATTGACCTGGAGAGTAAAACCAGGTGAATTGGAAGAATGGTCCTCTGCTAGTTTGGTTCTTTTTTCCTCTCGGGGCTCCTCCTCATCAATTTCAATAACATCCTCTCTACCTCTTTTGCTCATTCTTTCCAAAATTGCAGGTGTTTGAATACTGGTCTTTGATGAACCTGACTCTCCCGGGTTAGTCAGTTTCTCTAAATCAGGTTTACTTACATGGGAAAATGCAACATACCCATTCTCAACCCTTTTCTGTGAAATTATTCCATGTGGATCATAAGGCCATTTCTCTCCCAACAACAACTGCGTCCCCTCCAATATTTTTGAGACTTCCTCAAAAGCTTGTCTTGTGTTAACCACAAAAGGGCCTACACTCATAGGCAACTTGTACATCAATCCTTTCTTCATGGGCAGAAAATGAACTTGGTCTACATTAAGACTTTGCCTTATAAACTCCAAGGCGAAAAGTCTCATGGGAACAAAGGTT
This sequence comes from Pinus albicaulis, assembly GCA_034641835.2. Classification (NCBI taxonomy): domain Eukaryota; kingdom Viridiplantae; phylum Streptophyta; class Pinopsida; order Pinales; family Pinaceae; genus Pinus; species Pinus albicaulis. The sequence goes on along the minus strand of CM076578.1, from coordinate 1,720,197,064 downwards.
GGGAGCCTATAGGGCTCAATACTAACTCCATACAACCTTATCTGAGAGTAATCTTCAAAAACAAACCAATCTCCAAATTTACAGTTGGGTCCTAACTGTAGGAACTCCCGGGCTTTAGGCAGAAAGCATGGAGGAAGAGTTCCATTCAGAATTTTATAATCAGTAGACATGAAATGGTCAGCAAATTCAAACAGCCCGGCTTCGTTCTCTTCCTTTCTAACCATATCGGTCCATAATAAAACTGACTGCTTATTTTTATTACTATCAACTATATTTAAACCCACACTCATGAACTCTTCAACATTTTGATATAAAAATAAGTAAACCACCAATGATGGAAATCTGAAAAAACCTATTAGAGGGAAGGCGATCAATTGGGAATTTACTACTTCCTGCCAAAAAGACGGGATGTCTAGCACCACCCCTGGTTTCATCATCAGAGCGAACATCCCCAAGACTGCTTTATCAATTTCGTGATCATCGTCCCTTCCCAAAATCTCTGTAATGCAGCTAAGAACTGGCCTATACTGAACACTGAACGCCTCCAAACTAAACTTTCCTCCTTCAAATTGAGTTTTCTCTGGATTTGATTTCAAAAATGACATACAACGGACAAACTCTTCATTTGATAGATCTTCAAAATACTGAACTAATGAATCTTCGGAGAACTGTAACGGAGACTCATCTTCTGGAAAACATAATGCTTGACGCATCAATTGTGTTGATATCTGCAGGACATTTTCCCCCAGAGAATCCATGACGAAGCACTTGCCAGGGTACATAGATGAGACTAACCATGAAATGAACTCGGGGAAGAAGTGAGTTTTAGGAACACAGGCGGATAACAGACCAGAACTTTTCATAGCAGAGAACACAGGGGATTTGTCAGTGTTCAGGGTTACTTGGTAATGCAATAGGGGGTGGTTGACGGACGACGCGGTATCATGAACATCCTTCTCGCTATCCAGGAGGGGACTGAGACTTGATGAACCAGACAACGATGTTCGCTTGGTCATGGCTGACAGGAATTCGGAAGCAATTCGCGGGGCAACGGATAATGCAAAGGTGGCGGGACGCGGTTAAAAAGGGAAAACAGTCACATATAAACCAAAACGGGACGGAAGAACCCCTTTTATAGGCTACGGGAATCCATAATAAATACAAGAATGACGTGGAAAAACAGTTGAAAGTGGATGACAGCTGTTTTCCATCTCGGCTGATGACGTCATTGCGAGGGGTCTGTGAGTACGGCGGAAGAGTTTGATCCATACCCCCCGTAATAAATCCCAGCCATTGATCACGGCATTTCCAAGATCTGACTGGTCAACTGCGAGGGGTCGGGATTTGATAACCGACGAGCTAATTCACCCCCCGCACTAACTTATAAATAAGCCTCTTTATGTGATCGCGACTTCCGCTCGGGAAGTTGCTCGGGGCTTAACCTTCTTAATATATGCATTGACATAAAGCCTATGACCACTTTATGTATATTAAAAATTCAAAATACACTGCATTTTTTTTTTATGCTAAAGTATTAATAACTTCATACTATAGCATATTTTCGATTTTTTTTTTTTTTTAATTTATATTTTTTTCTTAAAACTTCGAAATGAAATATAAAAAGGATATGCAGATAATGATCCACAACATCTGGCTCCACCTGGGGATAGTGTTTTTACCACGAAACACTAAGAACCTGCAGATTAGTGCCTTCACCTCGGGCATGGAGTCACACATTGCTTGATGAAACTGTACAATGATCACACTGGATATATACAATGATGGACAAGCAGCTGCTTAATGCTGAAAATAATGCTTGAGATATTGCCCGTTCACAGGCATATCCAACACTTCTCCTTCAAGATCTTCCAACATGAAAGTATTATTTCCTCTGACTTCATTAATTTTGAATGGGCCATACCACAAGGGATCAAATTTACCGTGTTTCCCTTTGTCTTCCCTTCGTGTATCCCATCTCAATACTAAGTCTCCCTTCTGAAACATGACTTCTTTTGATTTTCTATCAAATACTGCTTTCATCTTCTACTGATAAGTGAGCAAGTTGTCCCGAACTTGATTTCTGTTTTCACTTAGTTCCATCACATTGTTCATTCTTCTGATCATGGCATTTGGTTCTGCTTGAGCATCTTGAAGAAAAGAAATCACAGGTTTTACCAACTGTGTGGGGAAAAATGCTTGAGTGCCGTATACGAGCTCATAAGGAGACTTGCCAGTAGACCTCCTAGTAGTCATCCTTGTTGCCCATAGAGCAAAAACTAACTTTGTATCCCAATTCTTCTGGTTTTCACTGATTGTCTTCTTCAGAATTTTTACCAATGTTTTGTTGGAGGATTCTGCCAATCCATTTCCCTGTGGATGGTAAGCTGTAGAATGAGACAATATCACATTATAAGTTTGACAAAAATTAATAAACCTGAGTGAACTGAAAACCTGGGCATTATCTGTCACAATATTTATTGGACATCCAAACCTGCTAAAGATATTCTCCTCCAGAAACTTCATAACAACCAAATCATTTGCCCTCCTGGTGGGGATTGCCTCCACCCACTTTGTAAAATAATCTGTAGCAGTAAGGATCCACTTAAACTGCCCACTGGATGGTGGATTTATTTCTCCAATGAAATCCAATCCCCATTGTCTAAAAGGTTCTTCAATAAAAACAGGGAGGAGAGGTAATGGGGCTAGCTTTTTCTTTTCTGCAAATAATTGGCATTTTTTACAGCTTTTGACTGTTTTGTAAACATCAGCAAACACAGACGGCCAATAGAAACCTGATTTGAATATTTTATGAGCAGTCACCTTCCAGCTGTAATGCCCTCCGCACAAGCATTCATGATACTCTTTGATTACTTCTGAAATTTCTTCTTCTGTCAGACATAACAACAGCACACCAGCCGGATCCTTCCAATATAATTTCACTTCAATTATAACATAAGGTTGGGCTTTAAGTTTCAAAGCCCTGTATTTAGCTCTATTTATTGAAGGGGGACATGAAAGAAAGCATAAATAATGTACAATATCCTTATACCATTCTGAGCAGAGAAATTTATACTTAATTGTTGTCTTTGACTGATTATCACGCGCTTCTTCATTGACTTCTTCTACAGGGGCCAAAAAATTCATTCCCAATGCTTGGAAGTTGGACTCTGTCAATAATTTGGCCAATCCCGATCCTTTAACCAGCTTGGTTGGTTTTACATCCAAATCATACTCTTGAATTTTAGCAATCCATTTTCCCCTTTTACCTTCCACATCGCTTTGTACTAGCACGTCTTTTATAGCTGAATTGGGAATGTACGCTAAAATCTGGGAATGAAGGATATAAGTTCTGAAAGCTTTCAGTGCTTTTACCAGTGCGTACACCTGTTTCTCCAATATATTATACTTCAATTCTGCATCTCAGATAACTTTACTAAAATATGCTACTGGTTGTTCCTGTTTTTCTTCATTTCTCTGCAATAACACTGCTACAATAGTTGAGGAAGAAGCAAATGAAAAGATTTGAAATGGTTTCAAATAGTCTGGGCTGATTAGAACAGGTGCTTCCTTTAAATCCTCTTTAATTCTCTGAAAATATTCCCTCAATTCTTTGTCCCACTTCACCTCAGCGTTCTTTTTTAACATGTCTGTTATCTTTTTAACGATCTCTGCATAATTAGGGACAAACCGTCTTAGAAAATTAATTTTTCCGAGAAATCGATGAATATCTTTCTTACTTCGCAGCAGTGGAATTGACTGAATTTCTTCGACCCTCGCTGGATCAATCTTCACTCCTTCCTTAGAAACAATGTGGCCAAGTAATTTACCCTCCTTCAGGGCAAACAAAGACTTTTTAGGATTCAGTGATAATCCAAACTTTCTGCACTTCATGAAGGCTTTCTGCAAATGCTGTAAATGCTCCTCATCATATTTCGAAAAAATTGTGACATCATCTAAATAAACCACCACAAACTCGTCTCCCACAAACGCGATATCCATCGCCCTCTGGAATGTGGCCCCTACATTCATCAGGCCAAATGGCATCCTGGCGTGCATGAATGTTCCCCAAGGCGTAGTGAAGGCAGTTTTCTTCTAATCTTCCTTCTCCACAGCTACCTGGTTATGCCCTGAAAATCCATCCACCATAGATAATCTATAATCTCCGGTTACTTTTTGTAAGACAAAATCCATTTTTGGCAAAGGATAATTATCTTTGAATGAAGCCCTGTTCAAATTCCTGAAATCTACGCACAGCCTTATCTCTCCGTTTTTCTTTCGGACGGGCACAAGATTGGAAACCCAATCTGAATATCTGAGTGAAACGATTATCTTGGCTTGCAGCAATTTCTTTATTTCCTTTTCGATCGGAGCCAACAGCAATGGATTAATCTGCCTAAGCTTCTGTTTATGTGACTTGACTCCATTCTTCAGTGGAATTTTGTGTTGTATGATACTCTTATCATATGTTTTCAAATCATCATATGACCAAGCAAATACATCTTTAAATTGTTTGAACAAATCTACATACCTTTCTTTATAGTCCTTCGGGATCCCTTTGAACAATTTGACCATTTTAGGCTCCTGTTGAGTCCCCAAGTTGCAATCCTCCACCTGCTCGTCTTGGTTCGCTTTATTTTGATTCACTGCAACATCATTAGCCCCAAACAGTCTTTCGAGAGGTACTAAGCCTCTTGGCAAGACATTGTCTTTCAACTGAATAATTTCTTGACCACCAATCTTCTTTTTAAGAGTCTCACCGGCCAATTCGTCTTCATCAGTTTCCAAATCAATCTGATGATCTTCAAAATATTCAGTCATCAACAGAAACTGCTTAATATGTTCATCATCTTCGTAGACCTACCAATGTTTAATATTGTCAGGAATCGAAGGTCTATGTCTCATCTCAATTTCATACCTTAGTTTCAAGCTGATAGGAGGCTTGAATGTACTTGCTGCAATAGCCAAAGAATTAGCCAGTCTATTCTCTTCCCTTGGAACAAACTGTAATTTGAAGGCTTCGAAATAATTTTCGATCAGATCCCATACTTCATTCTGATATGCTCTTAACCTGGGGTGTTTAGTCTGACACAAATTCTTGATCTGTCTTATAATTAATTCTGAATCTCCAAACACAGTCATGGATTTAATTCCCATCTTCTTAGCTGTCTGCAAACTAATAATTAATGCCTCATATTCTGCGACATTATTAGTTGATTCGAACTCCAATTTGAAAGAAAAAGGTACCATATTACCTTCCGGAGAAACAAAAATGAAACCCGCTCCCGTGCCTTCTTTGGAAAACGCGCCATCAAAATAACACTTCCACAGCTTATCTGAATGTAGCTCCTTATGTACAATTTCTGAATCGATCTTCCCTTGAGATTCTTCAGCAAATTCTGCATCCTCATGCAGCATGAAACAAGATAGGTCGTCCTTCTCTTGGCCATAAATTGGTGAATTACTTGCATCTTTCTTGGTAGCAGTTTTTTGAAATCTAGTCTCTCTATACAACCTTCTTTCTTCACCATTGAAAATGGGAATAATAGCATATGTAAAGTCCAGTTTCAAAACTCCTCCAAGCTTTTCCCCCCATGATCTAGATAATAACATACCAAACCTGGCTGGAATATCTGCCACTACAACATCCATCATAATGCTTTTGGCTGGGATTTGAGCCAATGAAACAACCATATCTTTAATAAGACCTACACACTTAACCCTCTTTGAGTCAAAAGAGTAAAGATCTCTGTATGGCTTGCTGATTTGTAAATTTAACTCCTTCATCACACTCAATGGCATCAGATTGTGTGATGCGCCAGAATCTAGCATACAATTGTGCAAAACGAAATCATGTAAAAGAAGAGATATATAAAAAGGAGGAACAGACGAATCTACCTCTTCAACATGAGGTCCAAATGTCACCACTGGTTTTTCTTCCTGCAGATTTACTGTATCGCTCACTTCGTCAGGTTGAGACAGATTGATAAATTCAGCAATCTCTTTCTTGTAACCTGGTGTTTTTATTAGTTCAAGAAGAGGTACTTGTATTTTCACTTTTTCTAACTCTTTTGACAAACTGAAAGTTTGATTTGATTTTGTCAACTTTTCAGGTTCTTCTTGATCTTTTTTGGAACTTAGATTTTTATTAGAAACCGTAACCACTTTCTCCAAAATGTTAGAATCTTTAACTTTCGTCTGAGAAGTTTCAGCTTGCTGCTTTCATTTCTGTAATGGAGTCGCCATTGGAGTAGGTGCTACTTCTGATTGTTTTTCTTCATTATCTTGCGTCCTTAACCTCTTTTTTGACCTCAAATCATACTTTTTATGCAACTCAGATTGCATAAAGTCTGTGAATTATCTGCAGTAATCATCCATCTCTTCTTGATCGAATGAGAGATCAGCTTCTTCCTCTTCCTTCACCCCTTCTTCATCTATTTCTTCTTTTGTTTCATCATCTTCCATATACACAGCAGAGATCCGAGCATCATCTTCTCTCTCGTCATCTTCATCTGCTGAACGGGACGGGGCTGCCTCTATGTACAAAGGTGCTTGCACCTGATCTTGATCTTTTCTTTCTCTTTGTAGAATTTGCAGGGGCTGTTTTTTAAATTGGGGATTAAAAACCCCTCTATTCTGTCTTGCAGGCTTACTATCTATTTCCAACTTTACCAATTTATTTGAAAGATTCTTTATGACCTTAGTCATGTCTTCAATTCTTTGATCTTGAGCTGAGGCCTCTTCTTTAGCCTTTCCTTTATCTGAAACTTTACCAACAGCGGACATATTAGCCTCAATCTCCAGAGCATCAGTTTTAATCTGTTCCAGCGTAGGGGACCTTCTTTCCCTCAATGTGAAACTGAATTCTGGTTCAAAAGCACCAGCAAAAACAACCCTTGCTCCAATAGGAGGGGGTTTCATTTCAACAGGAAAACTATTATACAATTTGTTAAATCTCTTAACAAAATCATTCATATTTTCATCGAATTTCTTCTTGATTGCATTAAATTCTGTCAAAGAATAGCCGTGGTCCCTCTTTTCGCCCCATCTCTCAATAAAACGTCTTTCTAGGGCATCCCAATCATTAATGGAACCATTCGGTAATCCTTTGAACCATTTCCTTGCCTCTCCACTTAGAGACTGAACAAAGAGTCTCATAACAACATCCAAATGTTCAACGTTTAAATTCTCTGCAAAAGTGAAAAACAGGGGCAAGTGTTGTTCTGTGGTTATTTCATCTTCACCAGTAAATCTAGGGAGTAACTTGAGATACTCCTGAGGCATATCATGCAGTGGTTGTGGTAGATTTAATGGTGCATATATGTTCATCAAGAAAGCAGGGGCTGCAGGAACTGCCATGTTTACGCCCGGGTTAACTGCTCCTTGAGCGGGGGTAAAATGAATACCAGTTGTGGGAAAAGATGAATGAGGTGAAACAACTGATATAGGAATTGGACTATGAACGATCGCAGAAGAGCTGGCAGCTGTATGGGGCTGAGTTTCTATAAAAGGGAAAGACACAAACTCCAAAGATTGCTCTTCTAATGTGGGTTCTTGAAAATGGATGGGTGATGGTGATGATTCTTCTTCCAAGAAAATGAGTTTCTTGGAAGCTTTCTTGGATGAGAAATTGTGTGAACTGCTGCCAAGTGCGAGCAGTGTAGTTTCAGGTGTATCTAATATTTTTGGTTTCTGGCCCTTCTTTGAAACAAGCTTCTCAGGATTTGACAAAACGGGAACTGTTTGCTGAGAGGTATCTGACCTCGTGTGAGGTTTCTTGGGATCCAGAGCTATTTTCAAACAATCACAGTGTACTATTTCCTCCTCTCTGAACAACCAGAGGAAATGTAAAACAAAACCCAGGGAAAATCTTCGACTCTTCGTTCCCCGGCAACGGCGCCAATTAATGTTGTTCCTTGAGAAACAATTCCTTGCTGTGTAAAGGAATCCGTGCTCAAGACATTAAAGATTATGTCACAAACAAGCATATATCTGTCTCTGTTTATTAAACCTTCAAATATTAATAATATATTCTCCAAATATCAAATCTTTACAAGTTCTCAATGCCATGTTCTCTTTATGTTGAAGTGAGCGAATGGAAGATGAAGAAAGAAAAGGATTTTAAATTGACATGCTGCTTAAAACAGAATCTACCATTATAAAATCCTGAAGAAGTGAGTAACAATAAAGCTAAAATAGAGGAGCGCCCATTAAGGATGTTTAACTCTTAGATACACAAATATCAAGAGACCTGCAACTCAAATCACTCTACTTTATTCACAGATATGGAAATGAAATGAAAACTAAGAAAACTCTTCAACATAGATGGAATGATGGAAACTTGCAAAAATTTTCATTCATTCAATATTTTTCAGTACCAAATTAGCCTTCAAGGTCCAAAACTCGGAACCTTCTTTCTTCTTCCAATTGTCTTTAAATACAATATGATCAAAATGGTTTCCAGTAATGAAACCGATTCTAACTAATTCTAACTGTCTAACTGCTCACTGTAGTGGAGGTACATGCCTCAGAAAAGTTGTATTACATTTACATGACTTTAATTAAAACATGATAAATTCCTAATCTAAGTGAGCTGATGCTCCTGAAATATTGGCTGTCTCAATGACTATTTGTGGCTGAATGGCTACTTGTGACTGAGTGGCTGGAGTTGTCTTTTCTGTGTCCATAGAAAATCTTTTGCATTCTTTCCAGAGCTTATCCTGAGTTGTCGAAGTGTTCTTATAACGATGATATTCCAGTGTAAATGCAACAACCTGACTGTGAGTAAGATTACCTGTGAATAATGTCTTCACCATCCATAGCAGAAGAAAATGCCTTTGTAAGAAATTAAACACCGTTTCTCCCTTTAAAACCTGTGTCTTCTCATGCCTGCCATCTGCTCTGCTTTTTGCAAATATCAACTGATTTTCATAGAATTTCCAGGACATAATCTCCCCTCTCTCCGTCCAGCATGAGGGCAAACATGTTCTCGTCAACTTGTCAAATGATATATCAAATTTTTTAATTATCTCTTTAATTCCCTGTAACCGCTTCTCTGCGGCCTTTCGAAGGTCGTTTTTTATTATCATTTTATTTACTTCTTCAGCATAGAAGTACCTATCCTGTATCCCCATGTCTCCTAACTCTTCATATGTCTTGGCATTAATAAATTTTATGAATTTTCTGGCCCAATTCGCTCTTTTAATAGCGGCCTGCCTCTCAGATAATAGCTCCTTTTCATGCTCTGAAACAATGCTTTTCTCTCTGGCAATTATATTCATGGAATCCCATTTTGACTTCATTTCTGAAATAATCTCGTTCCAGATGATATCCTTAGCTTTAATAAGATAAATATTTCCCTTTAATTTCTCCTTGAGCTCTTTGATTTCATCCTCAGCTTTATGTAGCTTCTACTTGTTCTCATGTGCTTTTTCTTCCCATCCCTGCATCATCTTGGTAACTGTGGCCAATTCTGACTGGGCTTGTTTACAGTCTCTTTCCACCATCTTTAATTCTGTGTTTAGCTGAATAACCTGGGCTTGAGGATCAGCTTCACCTGCAGAAAAATCAAAAGTACAAGTATGGTTCTCGATCTGATTCTGTAAGGATATAGCTGTCTGCTTTACCTTAGTGAGTTCTTCGTCTTTCTTCAATAACTGCTGTCGCAATTCCTCTTTCTCCTTTTCAACCTTAGCTACTTCGGCCGCCAATGAGTGTTCTGTAGCTGGTAATTTTAACTTTTTCCTTAGTGAAGATATTTCCGCTTCTGCACTTTTCATAAGTTTTTGAATTGCGGCTTTATCTTTTGGATCCACACCGATTTTCATAATGATTTTCTTCAACTCTTCAATTTGAGTTGTTAATGCCCTTGCATTAGCTTTCTCCATTTTGCATTGTTTGATGACCTTTGCAAGCATGTTTTCCGTCTTGACTGTTGTAGCATTGGTCTTGTTCAAATCGTTTACAATCAGCTGCCCGGTCTGCATGTGAAGATTCATTTTGTCCAACAAGGGGATCTTTTTAACATCCATGACTATGTTTACCTCCTTAAAGCTGCCCGAAGGTCCAAGGGACATTCCTGTCGGATGTGATAGACTAATCTTTCTCCAGATCCATCACAGTCAATAATCTGGTTTGGTCAGCCGATATATGGTGCTCTGCTTGTGCTTCTATATTGGCTTTTATCCTCTGGTTCCTTTCCTCAATCTGTGTGAACACTTGCTTTATTGAAGGAGCCTTTTCCAAATGAAGTTCCTGTCTTCTAGGAGATGAGGGGAAATCTTGTTCTTCATTGACCTGGAGAGTAAAACTAGGTGAATTGGAAGAATGGTCCTCTGCTAGTTTGGTTCTTTTTTCCTCTCGGGGCTCCTCCTCATCAATTTCAATAACATCCTCTCTACCTCTTTTTCTCATTCTTTCCAAAATTGCAGGTGTTCGAATACTGTTCTTTGATGAACCTGACTCTCCCGGGTTAGCCAGTTTCTCTAAATCAGGTTTACTTACATGGGAAAATGCAGCATACCCATTCTCAACCCTTTTCTGTGAAATTATTCCATGTGGATCATAAGGCCATTTCTCTCCCAACAACAACTGCGTCCCCTCCAATATTTTTGAGACTTCCTCAAAATCTTGTCTTGTGTTAACCACAAAAGGGCCTACACTCATAGGCAACTTGTACATCAATCCTTTCTTCATGGGCAAAAAATGAACTTGGTCTACATTAAGACTTTGCCTTATAAACTCCAGGGTGAAAAGTATCATGGGAACAAAGGTTGGGAGCCTATAGGGCTCAATACTAACTCCATACAACCTTATCTGAGAGTAATCTTCAAAAACAACCAATCTCCAAATTTACAGTTGGGTCCTAACTATAGGAACTCCCAGGCTTTAGGCAGAAAGCATGGAGGAAGAGTTCCATTCAGAATTTTATAAGCAGTAGACATGAAATGGTCATCAAATTCAAACAGCCCGGCTTCGTTATCTTCCTTTCTAACCATATCGGTCCATAATAAAACTGACTGCTTATTTTTATTACTATCAACTATATTTAAACCCGCACTCATGAATTCTTCAACATTTTGATATAAAAATAAGTAAACCACCAATGATGGAAATCTGAAAAAACCTATTAGAGGGAAGGCGATCAATTGGGAATTTACTACTTCCTGCCAAAAAGACGGGATGTCTAGCACCACCCCTGGTTTCATCATCAGAGCGAACATCCCCAAGACTGCTTTATCAATTTCGTGATCATCGTCCCTTCCCAAAATCTCCGTAATGCAGCTAAGAACTGGCCTATACTGAACACTGAACGCCTCCAAACTGAACTTTCCTCCTTCAAATTGAGTTTTCTCTGGATTTGATTTCAAAAATGACATACAACGAACAAACTCTTCATTTGATAGATCTTCAAAATACTGAACTAATGAATCTTCGGAGAACTGTAACGAAGACTCATCTTCTAGAAAACATAATGCTTGATGCATCAATTGTGTTGATATCTGCAGGACATTTTCCCCCAGAGAATCCATGACGAAGCACTATCCAGGGTACATAGATGAGACTAACCATGAAATGAACTCGGGTAAGAAGTGAGTTTTAGGAACACAGGCGGATAACAGACCAGAACTTTTCATAGCAGAGAACACAGGGGATTTGTCAGTGTTCAGGGTTACTTGGTAATGCAATAGGGGGTGGTTGACGGATGACGCGGTATCATGAACATCCTTCTCGCTATCCAGGAGGGGACTGAGACTTGATGAACCAGACAACGATGTTCGCTTGGCCATGGCTGACAGGAATTCGAAAGCAATTCACGGGGCAACGGATAATGCAAAGGTGGCGGGACGCGGTTAAAAAGGGAAAACAGTCACATATAAACCAAAACAGGATGGAAGAACCCCTTTTATAGGCTACGGGAATCCATAATAAATACAGGAATGACGTGGAAAAACAGTTGAAAGTGGATGACAGCTGTTTTCCATCTCGGCTGATGACGTCATTGCGGGGGGTCTGTGAGTACGGCGGAAGAGTTTGATCCATACCCCCCGTAATAAATCCCAGCCGTTGATCACGGCATTTCCAAGATCTGACTGGTCAACTGCGAGGGGTCGGGATTTGGTAACCGACGAGCTAATTCACCCCCCGCACTAACTTATTCATAAGCCTCTTTCTGTGATCGTGACTTCCGCTCTGGAAGCTGCTCGGGGCTTAACCTTCTTAATATACGCATTGACATAAAGCCTATGACCACTTTATGTATATTAAAAATTCAAAATACACTGCATTTGTTTTTTATGCTAAAGTATTAATAACTTCATACTATAGCATATTTTCGAATTTATATTTTTTTTTAATTTATATTTTTTTCTTAAAACTTCGAAATGAAATATAAAAATGATATGCAGATAATGATCCACAATAGGTTAGATGACCAAAAAAATGGTGTAACACCCACTATGCAGTCTATAGCAGAAACTGCGTTATTTTATGGAGGCAGTGTGAGGAGGGTTCCTGGAGCTCATCAAGAGGTGTTTTTCAGACAAAGGGATCAGCCCTTTGTATTGCAGACATTATCAGAGGAGGGAAATCAGATTTTAGATCAGCCACAGCCTCATTCATGTTTGGATTCAGTTGCAGTGACAGCTCTGTTGTCACATTTTGGTTTTCTCCGGCATTTCTAGCAATCTTCATAGATTGGCTAGAAATCTTGTATTTTAGCCCATTTCTTGTTCTTGGGCTTATTTCTTGTATTCCTCCAGCCATATATGTATTTAGTTCATATTCATCAGCTTATTCCTTCATGTACTCATCGCAGTTGCAGCTACTCCGGCATTTTATGGAGTTTCAGCAATTCTTGTATTACATTACTTATTCAGTGAGGGTTGGTTCTTAAATTTTGAGTGGCTTGTCCCTCAACTATTATTTGTATATTTATGCTGATATATCATAATATATTGATGGCTGTAGCCTTTCCCTCTTATGGTATGTTCATATTTTTAGATTTCATTGTTCATGTTCTTATGTTGTTGTAAGCTCTCTCATTGAGCATTGTTTTAGACACCTAGATTGGGGAGATCTGAATAACCCATCTAGAGTGATTTATTTTAGCTCATTTTATACAGGGGAGTTTTATTAGAGTTTTTCTAGGTCATCCCAGTGCTGGTTTGCCTTATTTATGCAGCATCTTCCTTATACAGTGTCCTTAAGGACCTTGTAGCAGAAATTCCCGAGGTGGAATATTGCATATCCATAGGCAGAGTCTGAGAAGGGCCAAACAGCCTCAATATTTCTCCCTTATTTGGAAGGAGTCATATCCTCTAAATTCCCCATCAATAAATCTCTGAAATGGACTTGTGATAGCTCACTAAAGAAGGAATTGGAATATCTTAAGATATTCCCGACAGAGCAGCATGTTCCTGAAAAAGGGACATTACATACTCTGACTTCTAGTGATCCTGGTTCACCTAGGGTAAGACATCGCATTACTGAAAATATTCCTTCTGACCTCATATATATTGAAGACCTTGTTGGTCCATACGAAGATGTAACTCTTCCCGAAACACAAGAAACTTTGAATCTTAGGGAGCGTGAATCAATATTCTACAGCCCTTTTAGAACTTACTCTTGGTATTTATCATTGATAGATTTTTTAGAAAACCTGGGTCTTAGTTATTCACCACCCCAAATTCTTTTTCATCCTACACCAAGAGGTTATTATCCTTCATCAACTATGTCAGGTGAGTCATCTATGTTTTCCCAATCTCCGGAAACATTTTTGTGGTCCTTTTGTTCCTTCGGGGTACCAGTCACTCTCTGGTACTTTCTCAGGAGCAACTCCTCAACCAACTGAACAAGTGTTATCATCTGGTACAAATGGAACTAAAACTGAAACGTTGAACGAAGAGCAAATTTTTATGATGTCTGGTAATATTCCAAATCCTCAACCTCAAGGTAGTCAGTTACTGCCTGGGGGGAAACCTCAAGGTAGTCAATTACCACCTGGGGGGCAACCTCAAGGTAGTCAATTATCGCCTAGAGGGAAACCTCAAGGTAATTTTTTACCAGGACAAACTGTAGGACAATATTATTTACCTGGAGAACAACCTCAAGGACAGTACATACCTCAAGGACAGTACATACCCCAAGGTCAACCCCAGACTCAGTATATTCCTCAGGGTCCTTATCAACCCCAGATTCAGTACATGCCTCAAGGTCAGTACCCAACTCAAAGTTTCCAACCTCCTTCCAGTCAACCATTATTACAAGGAGTTGGAAATTTACCAGTTAATTATCAACCCTACGTTCAACGAGGTTATGGTCCTTCATATGCACAACCTTCTACAGGTCAATACCCCGGAATGAACATGGTGTGGAATCCATCTCAAATTCAACAGAATATGCAACCTAATGTTCAGTTACCTAATCAACTTGGACAACCTATAGTTTCTGGTCCAACTCAGAAACCTGTCCAGCCTACTGTTCAAGTCCCTGCACCTGGTTCTGTTCAGCAACCCAGGCCTAGTACACCTCAGACTCCACCTCAAACTAATGCAGCTACTGCAACTTCTGTTCAACCTACCACACCTATTTCTGGAGTATCTGTAGCTCTGGTTTCTTCTATCCCTGCATCAGTGCAAATTCCTCAAGTATCTGTACCACAGTCAGGACCTACAATTCAGACTACGGTCCAGATGCCTACAGGACAAGCTAGTACTAGTACAATTGTCTCTAGTCAACCACAGTTTACTTATCAACTTTACCAAGGACAGTATCAATTTGGACAGGCTACACAAAATCCAGTATATCAGTATTAGCCATACCCTGGGTATACTTATCAAGTACCTCAACAACCCCAGTATGGTCCCATTAATCCTGGTTACCCAAGAGGTTTCACGATTCTAGATGCGCATCCAATTCCAGGGTATCCTTCCATATTGGACATCGATGCCTAACAAGTTGCCCAGTGATATTCTGAAGTTTGAAGGTAAGTTAGGAGAGGACCCATCTAGTCACGTTATGACTTATCACCTCTAGTGCGCATCCAATTCACTAATCAATGATTCGATTCGATTGCGTCTTTTTCAGAGAAATCTCATTGGTCTAGCTGCCAAATGGTACATTGAGTTACCACGTGGCTATTTTAATAATTTTAATGCACTAGCTACTACTTTCTTAACCCATTTTCAGTTGCTTGTCAGATACGACAACGGCACAAAATTGCTGACTTCATTAAAACAGTCTATGTCTATGTACATATCTGATCACATTCATGAATGGAGACGTAGAAGGCATTTAGTGAAAGTCTTTATTCCGGATCAAATTTTGGTTGAATGGTTTATTAAATCGTTATTGCCCAAAATTACTGAAGATGTGGCCAAAGGAGGCGTTGTTACAGAAGATCAAGTCATTGCTTAGGCTCAGTGCCTTGACCTTATATATACTCAGTCAGGTACTATGTATGATAAAATCCCTGATTTACCAAGACTTGGTCAATTAACTACAAATCCTTCTGGCTCTCACGCCACTGATGGTGTAATTGGTTCTGTTAGCACTGGTAAAAGTAAGAAGAAATCTTCCAAGACAACTTCTCCTATTATCACTTTACCCGATTCACCAAAAGGAGATTCTTCTATTGAAACTTCCACCGATATTCATGTTGTAGAACCATCTACAACCAAATCTAAAACTGGTGGTAAGAAGAAAGGTAAGAATAAAAAGAAAAAATATTTAAAAGATAAAAACAAGACAACTGAACCGGCTAACGAAAAACGCAAACCTCGATATCCTTATCTCATATGTGACGAGGATCATTTTACAAAAGAGTGCCTGCATAGAGCCAAGGTATCAAAATTCGTTAAAGGTTCACCTACACCTGCTGTCTTGAAGGATCCTTTTCCTGCTCAAGATAGTAACATGGTTGGATCTTCCTCAAATCCGCTTGAAAATATCTTGATGGTTGCAACGCGATCGCAAGATTACGGTAGTAAAAATCCTGGTAAAGAAGAAGAAAAATCTAATTCAGCATCAAATACATCTCCCTCAGTTTCTGATCCGTTACAACTCGAGAAACAAAATCCTGACTTGGTAATCAAACTGCCTGCTAAAGTTTTACTTCGTAAATCAGCTTTCAATCCACATGCGAGAGCTGCCCAAAATTACAATATTGTGGAAGATTTGGCAAATTCCCCTTCAGCAATGTCATCTTTGGAAGTATGGCAATCATGCCCAGCCCAAAGAAAATTACTTTTGTCAGCCTTAGGAGCCATAGATCTCTAGGATTCGAACCTCACGATCTTCGATTTAGAGAATTTTACACCCCGCCTACCCCATCAAATGGCTTTTCAGATTCCGGTAATAGTAAAAAACAAACGTATCTTTCGTATTGTTGTTGATGAAGGGGCTTCTACGTGTATTATGTCATTAAAATGTTGGAAATCACTTGGTTCTCCGACCATTAACCAATCACCAACTATTCTCAAAGCTTTTGATGGAAGAGGTTTTCAGCCGTATGGTATCTTACAAGATCTACCAATAGAGGTCGAAGGAAAAATGGTTAATCTAGATGTGGAAGTGGTTGATACCCCTCTGAATTAGAACCTTCTCCTGGGTCATAGTTGGTCTTACGCCATGACTGTTGTTGTATCAGTGATCTTTCGTCTCATCATGTTTCCTCATAAAGGAAAGATCATTAAAATATAGCAGCTCTCATATTATTCATCTGACCCAGCCTCTACTGATAGCATCCAACATATCGGAAGATCGAATATCCCTTATAAGGATGTCGAAGTAGGTTTGCTTAAAGATTCGGCTTTACTGGGAAATTTTTCCCTGCCTACTTCCAACGTACAAATTCCTATTGCTAATATCAATATTATTACATCAAGTACTATTTCCTTTGATGATCCTTGGATAGTACCTTTAGAATCAGAATTGGACTCTTTTGATGGTCTGATGCCTTTGAGTCCTTTTGAGTTAGCATATCAGAATTTACAATCATTTTCTGATGCTCCTTCAACTGAGTCTGATCCAGTGAATGTGATCAATCAGGAGTCACTTTCAATATCGAGCTTAGCTTCGACACCAATTTTGGATACTGCTCAACAAGTATTCAATACCAATGAACATATTCGTGAATTCTTGTCGGTAGATGAGTTACCATGGGAAGATCTTCATCATAGGTCTTCATTTTTACCTAATCTCTATCATTTTGAGAACGATTTTTCCTCCATTTTTACCACTGATTATGTCAAAGACCCTCAAAATCCTCTTTCACATTTCGATTCTGAATTGAATTTAGAAAATATTTCTACAACGATTCCTCTTGACATTTCAGTAAAACCTGGAATTGCTGAAAACATTCATATAGGTGCTTCTTGTACGACTGATGAAATCCAAGCATATAAAGCCCTATTTCAGGAATTTCGTGACATTTTCACATGGTCATATGAAGAAATTCCAAGAATCGATCCATTGATTGTTGTTCATGAAATTAAGACATACCCGGATGCTAAACCCGTTAGACAGATATTACGTCAGATACATCCTAGAAAAGCTGTCGCTATTAAAGACGAAGTTGAAAAATTACTTCGTGCAGGTTTTATTTATCCGATCCCATTAACGGACTGGGTATCTAATATTGTTCTGGACAATAAAAAACAAGGAACAATACGAGTATGTATCGTTTATAGGGATATAAATCGAGCTTGTCCAAAGGCAATTATCCAACCCCTTACATCGATCAAATTATTGACGATTGTGCTGGAAGTGAAATGTTCTCGTTCATGAATGGATTTTCCGGCTACAATCAAATCAACATACTCCCTGCAGATCAACCTAAAATATATTTCATTTGTCCATGGGGAACTTTTTCTTATTTCAAACTACCTTTTGGCCTTAAGAATGATGGCGCCACTTTTCAAAGGGCTATGTCTTATGCATTTCACAACATTAAGCACATTTTGCAACCCTACCTCAATGATTTTCCTACTCATTCTTCATGCAGAACAGATCATATTACTCATTTACGAGCCATTTTTATACGATGTAGGCATTATAAGATTCATCTGAATCCTCACAAATGTGTTTTCTGTGTACAATCCAGACGATTATTGGGATTTATTGTCTCAAAGGCAGGCAGTCGTGTTGATCCATCGAAGGTTGAGGAAATGATCAATTTACCTCCTCCTTCTACTCTTCGCCAACTCCAAAGTTTGCAAGGGAAAGAAAAAATTTTACGTCGATTCATTCCTAACTACGCCGAATTAACGAAAGGTTTCACTAGGTTGTTGAAACAGAATATTCCTTTCTTTTGGGATGAGGTCGCCAATAGATCTTTTGATGCTTTGAAACACGCATTGACCCATGCACCGTTACTGCATCCTCCCAACTACAACCAAGATTACATTTTGTACCTCGCAACTTCCGATTCCACGATAGGGATGGTTTTAGTTCAGGAAGATGAATTTCATGGTGAACATGTGATTTACTATCTCAGTCGAAATTTGCATCTGACTAAAATCAAATATTCACATGTGGAGAAATTAGCCTTGGCAGTTGTTCAAGCTGTCCAACGTTTTCATCATTACATACTGTCACGCAAAACAACAGTGATATCTGATTGTAACCCTATGATGTATATCTTGACCAAACAATTGCTAGGGGGCAAATAATCCAAATGGATTGTTATCCTACAGGAGTTTGATTTGGAATTTGAAAAGTCCAAATCAAAGAAATCACTGATTTTTGCTGAACTTGTGTGTGATTTCCCATGTACTGATACAGAAACTGTGGCAGAACAACCAATCGCAGACGAATCCTTGTTTCTTATTAGTACCATTGATCCTTGGTGTGGAGATATCATTGTTTATCTTCAGACCCAATCTTTTCGGCCCGAACTTTCACGGTCACAACGACGTAAAATCCATTTCCAGTCTCAACAATATCATATTATTGAAGACGCACTATACCGTTGTGGTGCAAACTCTGTTTTTCGACGTTGTCTCACTCATGAAGAAGCCGAAAATGTTTTAAATGACTGTCACTCTAGAGCATGTGGCGGTCATATGTCTAGGTACGCCACAGCCCAAAAGATATTGCACGCAGGTTATTTCTGGCTATCCTTATTTAAAGATTGTATTTATGTGGTCTGAAAATGTCATAATTGTCAAATCTTCGATCGAAAAATGTGTGCACCACCTGCTCCTCTTCACCCTATAATTTTTGTCAGTCCTTTTGCAAAATGGGACATTGACTTCATTACATGTAACCCTCACTTGGCCGGGGGGCATGGGTATATTATTCTAGGAGTAGATTATTTTACCAAATGGGCTGAGGCGATGCCTACATATGTGGCAGATGGAAAAACTGCAGCTACTTTCATGTTCAATCATGTGATTTCTCGTTTCGATGTACCCGAAGCGATAATTACTGATCACGAGAGCCATTTTCGAAATATCATGATGACCGAGCTAACAGACCAACTTGGCCTACGCCATGACAGTTATACACCATATTATCTGCAGGCTAATGGTTTAGTTGAAGCAATTAATAAAGTCTTAGTCACCATAGTTAAACGAATCATTGGAATTCATAAGTCGAATTGGCATACCATGCTCTTTTTCAGCACTTTGGGCATATCAAACCTCAGCAAAAACATCGACAGGCTTTACCCCTTTTCAACTAGTTTATGGTTTAGAAGCGATATTACCCATTGAATGCGAGATACCATCACTCCAACTAGCCATAGAGTTACTACCAGCCACTTCTGAAGAGGAAAAACATTTTTTATACTTGGCTCAATTAGATGAGAATCGGCGCACCACTGCATTAGCTATCGAGACTCATGCGAAAAGAATGAAAGCTCAGTATGATAGAAGTGTTACCCCTCGTAATTTTTCAGAAGAAGACCTAGTTTTGATTTATGATCAAGCCAACGATAAATTAGGGGCTGGGAAATTCGAACCCATGTGGCATGGTCCTTATATTGTCAAGCGACAGCTTACAAAAGGGGCCTATGAATTATTGATTTTGACGGGGTCTCTTTAGGTAAACCCAGAAATGGACTTTATCTGAAGAGATATTACCCTTGATTTTTGTGTGGAGATATTCTCTGTATATTAGTTACTTTCTAGCTAGTGTGCTATAGATTAGAAACGTGTGCCTAGCTTAAGTGTGCTTTTACTACTATTCCTTCTTATCTGGATTACTCTTGATATCGCAGATGTTGACGTCCTTTCAAACATATATTGGTTTTGCTGATGGCGCTTGTCATAGTACATGGAACATCTCTTCCGTAGCCTGGTTCATTTATTCACCCACTGACGAGTTAGTATCTATGCATGGGGTAAGCCTCAGTCAAACAACGAACAATATTGTTGAATATAGTGCAGTTATTGAATTATTGTCGGAATCCATTTCATTTGGAATTCAGAGTTTGATTGTTAGGTTAGATTCTGAACTTGTTGTATTACAGTTAAACCGAGTATATGCCATTAGAAACCCAGTATTATTAAGATTATTTTTAAGGGTTCGTCTCTTAGAACGAGAGTTCGATTATATTGAGTATCAACACATTCCAAGAAATTTAAACACATTAGCAGATGCAATAGATTCTAGTGTTATAAACAGACATTTGTAATAATGAATTCGTAAATCAACATTCGATAACATGATTGAACAGGTAACTGGAAATAATAGTATATCATAGTATAGATGTAGTGTTCAAAAAATAGTACATCGTCTTCGATCATAGGTTCAAAACACCTTATGATCGGAAAAAAGTGATACAAAAAATGAGTCTATATAGTCAATCATCCACTATCCATGGTAATGATCATGATAATACACTATTGCTCATGCCACTCTACTCAAAAATCTCCTGAATGGTCCAGGAACACCAATGACGTATCTCTGTAAACGGAGTGGAATGTCATCTATGGTGGTCTCAAGGATGTCCATAGTTAACCGCTCCAGGTGGTGGTCCAAATCAGTCAAGATTTCTGTTGTCTGATCTTGTGGTGGTGGTGCTGCTGCAGCTACATCCCTTTGCCTCCAGTCAAAGGGGTGGAGAGTGGCTGGTCGATGTGGACCCACATCTGCAGTTGAAATTTTTGTTATCAGTTTTGGACGATTTAAAAACAAAATAAAAATTAGAAATTAGAACATGTCAAAGAGATTTTTTACCTGACTTATCCCACTAAGCTCCTGGAGGAAGTGGCATATCTCGGTCGCCGCGGAAATCTATGCCCGCATAAGGAAAATCCTCTATCACAAAAATCTGGTGTTCTAACCAACAAGAATAAGTCAAGGGAAGTCGAACAATCTCCCCACCCTCGCCGTGACGGGCCATCAAAGCAACCCATCGAACCATCCGAGGCTCTTGAGGTCTACCAGCATCAACAGGAATATGTTGCGGGGCTAACAGAGGAATCCTCTCTAAAGAAAAGGTAACCACGATAGATCCATATCTGAAGTTATTTAACTTCCCGTTTTTTTATCTAGTTAGTTGGCCTTTGAAATTAGCCAACACTGCCTCGCACCAGTTGAATATGGTGCCTCAGAAACAATCTACTGCAATCCACATCTGTGATCCAGTAGCTACATGCAAAGCTTCACTTCCGCACAACTTGGTAATGGTAAATGCAATCACTTTTAACTGAGTCAAGATGGATGATAGTTTTAATATCAATCCATTTGTCTCTAGGATTGGATTCATCATTACAAAACTCTAATTGCAGGCTAGCAATAGACTGGCCACCTGGTCTAGCCCCAAATAGAGAAAGTGGTTCATCTCTCTTAGACAAACCAGTCAAAAAATATATTTCCTCTACCTCAATTTCGAGTCGGTGGCCTCCAATCACAAAACACTGGTCCTGAATGTCCCACTTGTTTACCAACCAAGAGAGAAGATCTACTTGAGCTCTCATGCCACTGATAGCCCAGAATTTTAATAGTCTGCATGCTCTTAAACTTGCAATGTAGGTTGATGAATCATTGCTACTTCATCTACCTCCTCATGTTCACATTCCCACCAAATGAGCATTGCAAATATCCTACAATGAGCAGAATGAAAGATTAGAATCATTTTAAAACAAAAATTTTGGGTAATTTGGGAAGAAATTGTGTTTTTAAATTTGTTACGACGCCCCCGCACTTTACGTTCAGAGACAGTGCGTAGCTCCATATGGCCTTTGTGCTAAAAGTGTCGGGCCCCAACATTTTCCTTTGTAAGAAAATGTCGGGGTCCGCAGGTACCATGTGTATTACCTACGGACCCTTGAGGGCGGATTTTTGAACCAATTTTCTCTCCAAAAGTGAATTTTAAACCCTAATTTAAGGAAATGAATGGATGAAAAGCAACAAAAAGAGGATGTGGATTACCTGGAGCAGACGATTTTTGATTTAAACGGTCAATTTGTCTGGAATCTTCTACGAAGCATTTTTTGCCAAAAGCTCTAAAATTTTCACTCCAAATTCAAACGGTAAAAATGAACTTGAAAAACTCCTTTTTATAAGTTTTTTTGAATAAATGAAATTTAAATTTGTTTATTTTTCACTTTAAAAAGATGGTTTTTCAAAATATTTTTATTATTGAAATAGGTGTGTTTAATTTTTTGAGTTTTTGTGCAGAATACTGGATTTTTCAGGCAAAATGATCATTTTTTGACGAAGAGTATGCTTTTATCACTTTTTTGGGCTCTTTAAAATTTACGAAAAAGCAAAACCATGGAGTCCTCTTTTAAGCCCTTTTCAGACTCTCTAAAAATGAAAATATTGCAGAGTACTTGACTATTAGAACTCGTTAAAGGAAATGAACAGTCGTCCTTTTAGTATAATTTTACCCCTTTTCCGGACTGAAATGGACTATTTATGAAAAAGGTATACGTTGACTAATCATGGTCAATAGAGTTCTCTCTCGCATTATTTTATCCTTTTTTGGGCCTGAGAGACTAAATTTACGAAAAAGTACACGCATGGAGTTTTCTTAAGTTTTTTCTTCTGACTCCCTAAAAATGAAAAACACCGAGTTTCTCCTATACTGGACTCGTTAAAATTTAACAGTAAAGGACCTGTCAATTTCAAACAGGAACGGACCACTCCTTATTAGGGTTCAATTTTAAACTAAGTTGGACTCATCCGAAGGATGAGCTTATAAACAAGCAAATTTTATCCTCCTCAAGCTTGTCAAAAAAGAAAGAGGTACTTGCCAAAAATGGTGGGGGAAAAGAGAGAAAACAGATTCATTTGTTACACTTTGATTTTTAAAATCATTACACCACTCTTGAACATGACACTTTTTGTCACACTTCTACCTGGGTTGGGAAATCCTTTGCCTATCAGTTAATCAAATCAATTGAAGGTCTTCAGCTGGTTTCTGGGTATTAGCTTAGGGCAACTGTCACCAAACCATCTGCAGTGTCGTTATGTGTTCAAGAGGATAGTCAAACAAACCATTCATCTGCAAAAATTTGTCTCCATTCTCGTTGACCATCCCTGAGTCAGTCCTTGCAAAAAAAAAAAAAAATCTTCAAAACTTGATCTATGGTTTCGTGTCGTGAGCTTGCTTACAACGGATCACTTTCTATCAACGACAGCTCATCATCTAGGAAGTTGATCTAGAATCCATCAGTACCTTGGAATCTGCATGCCTTAATGGCAGTTTTCTTGCCTTCGACCATAGGTTGCATCATTGACCTTCGATTGAACGATTTCGTGAAATGTTCGACTTCATATTACTTATTCACATTTTATGGATTGTACTTTGAGAGCCATCGTCATTATTGGTGGTTTCTCTCACATTTGTTAACAGTTCACATCATTGACTGGTAATCAAGTGGTTTCTACCACGTTCGACTTCAACACATTTAATCGCATGGATAGAATTGTACTAGTTCAGGAAGCAGAAATCAAGACCCTGGATCTAGTTTCCACCATCCAGGCTGCGAGGAGTTTTATTATTCATTATGCAGTAGACTATTCATTACATATGGCTGCGTCTATGCTGTGTCTACACTATTGATGTAATATTGAAATAATTTCTGTATCAGAACAAGTTTAGTTAGTTTTGATCTGAGTATGGGAATGCCTACCTCAGTGATGATATATATGATTTGCATTGAATTTTTTTACAGGGTTCTGACTGGGGTGTCCACAGGCTAATCCTTGAAATGATAAAGCACATCACTCTTCGAATTCTCTCAGACTTCGCACTTTAGAGGGAAATTTGTTACACTGAAATTTTTCACCATGACATTTTAGTACTCCCTTAGAAGTCTACAACATCAAAGTTCCTAAAGTCAGGCCTTGAAATTAAGATAAAAGCTCATAAAAGTCTTAAAAACACCTGTACCGCACTTTCTCTTAACATTGCCTACGGTGCCGCACTTTTT
This sequence comes from Pinus albicaulis, assembly GCA_034641835.2. Lineage (NCBI taxonomy): Eukaryota > Viridiplantae > Streptophyta > Pinopsida > Pinales > Pinaceae > Pinus > Pinus albicaulis. The sequence goes on along the minus strand of CM076578.1, from coordinate 1,720,172,678 downwards.
TGCTCTAAATCATGCAGAGCTAAGCGCACTTTCTATTCATTAAAGGTGTGAACCACTATAAAAGGTAAAACAAAGGTGGAAAGTAATATTTAGAAGCCCAGCAGTCAAATTTGGAAGCTTCTAGAAGCAATTATCCGGTCAAAGGTTGACTCCTATCATGTATGTTCATTCCTCCATTATGGGAGCCTACCCCTTGATTTATGGAGCCCAATCCCTTCAAAAGAGAATTATATCCCTTCTTATGTAGAACCATAACCTCCTCTCTTTTCCTATAAATTGAAGCCATAGTGCAGCTTCAAAGGTTAGATAGAGAGTTAGTGAGTTAGACTTGGAGAATTTTTGAGGAGAAATGTTGTAGAGACTCATACTCTCATAGCTAATCATTACATGGGAATGATTACACACCCATTTTCTTTTAGCTGATAGAGTGCAAGGCTTGTCAGAGTAAAGGAAACGCCTTTCCGGACCCCAAGAAGGCCTGTATGACATCAAGAAGGACACGGTTGTAAGGCTCTTATTTATTTAAGTTAATACATATGAATATTGTTTTCTCAATGAGTTCTTTAGTTAAATAGCTTATTTATTATGTTTAATCAATGGGTTATTTAATTAATTATCTCATTTCTTGAATTCCTTGATCATCTTGATAGATGTTTGATTCATGAATTAATTTATTATACAGGTGCTTTTGATCTTTTCTTGTGTTTTTAATTGCAGATCCTTGACGTCGACTTTATTCAAGCCACTGCAAAGAAGATCAGCGCTGGACTACAAGTAGGTTTCTAAAACCCTGTTATAATTAATTCCAAGTCATACAATATCTATAGAAAATAGTTTTTATTTGTCCGTTTGTTGCTAGCTATCCGTAGGACATTTGGGAGATCTGTCTTGTCCGCAAGAATGACTTATCCGTCCAACAAGCTTCCATAGGCCAAACCACCTTAACCATCAACTAGTGATTCCACCTCACAGTCGTACATCACTAACTATCACTAGATTAGTCTCTAACCAATTTTTCCATGGCTCTAGATATTTTTTTCCAACTAGGGCTTCCAGGACTAGTAATGCAACCCATAGCTGTCGCTGGACTTATAGAGAATTTTTACAACCAGGGCTTCTAGGACTCATAACTCAATCCAAGTTGTTATAGGGATTCCAGCTTATTTGTCCAACACAGGCTTCTAGGAACTAATAACTCAACCCATAACCAAATGCACAAGAAATCCAACCAGAAAATAAAATTAAAACCCACAACACCATGACTATCCAAGAAATGGAAAGGGTACTAAAAACCATTGTCAATCCAGGAAATCATCCATGCCAATGACAGATCATAACCAAATAACCACATGCATATGAAATGTGGTGAACCCTGGTATTTCACCAAGAGTGTTGCAGCTCCCAGAGGCTACTCAGCTTTAATTATCAACCTGAGGTTTGTACAAACTTGGAGGTGACAATGCTATATGCACAGCAGATGAGCTCTACTCATGCCATTATCATCTTAGTTCTACTAAGAGGTGATAGGAACTATTTTTACTCTGAGAGAGAGAGAGAGAGTCTATCAAACTTCTAATTTCAACTCAATACTGAAAAAAAAAATCATGAACACTATTATGTCTGCAAGAAAGGAAGTCATACTAGATTGCACTCATTCATCTAACTAACCTCTACTTTTGCAATGAAGAAAATAACACTTACTCTAGCTGCAAGAAAGGAAATTACACTAGATTGCATTCATTCTCTTAACTACTCAACCAAGTTGAAAGAAGGGAAGTAATCCATATTCACACACACACACACATACACATTGCATCAATCATGAATTAACTTTTACCTATTGCATGCTATTTTTTGTATTAATGATGTTATTTCTATGATGGGCTAACACACTAAAACTATTATGTTTTGCAGCAAAATGGAAAGGAGTTTGAGTGTCCTAGGGGTATCCTTGGATCAATAATTTAGATTTGGAGGTCAACTAAGGCCTATAATAAGTTCATATTATGTGGAGGATCGATTTTGGAGTGAATAAGGTGGCTGCCAGTGCTACTACAGGATCCCTGTTTTGCTACATAAAGTCTTGTAATGCTACAAGAAACAGGCTAAGAGGGTTTTGAGGCTATAAATGGTGAAATGAATGTGAGGACGAGTGAGGAAAAGGTGGTTCTAAGTGGATGGGGAGTTACCAACTCCATTTTCCAAGCTCATAACCCTTGGAGGGATTGTCTTGCACCAAGAAGGTTTCTCATGGCGGCCATGAAGATGGTTTTCAAAACAGCGTTGTGGGTAGCAGAATAGAAGGGAAAATGAAGGAGGGTTGAAGTCCAAGATGACAGTGCTGAAAGGGGTTCTTCTCTGAAGTTGTAGCCAATCCTACAACTAGTACATACACCCATGCATTGACCATTAACAAACTATCATGTTAAACAGTGGAAAAGATGAGTTGAATCAAATTTTATTTAAGCTAATATTCACTTACAACGTAAATTCAACCTCTAATCTAAATAAAATTCATAATAAACAGAAAGAAAACTACTTTATCCTTTCCAAGAAATCATAAACTATATATTTTTGTTTTTTGGTTGGAGACCTTTCTCCTCAAGCTCCAATGGGAGAGGTGAGAGAGAGAGAGACTGCCAGCACAGTTTGATGGTCTTTTGATGCTACTAGAATGCAATGAAATAAACTAAAATATTGAAGCATAAAGGAAACATAAAGATACATAAGAGAGACTGAAATCCATGGATTGAGCCCTAAGCCATGAGCTTCATTCCTATGAAATAAAATTAGTGAGAGGAAAACCAACTTCTCATTCTCATTTCATAACAAGTTTCTTACATCAAAATGAAAGTAAAAAATATCTCTAGTCTAGAGTCAAGAGCTCTCTAGTTTCCTATAAAAATCAAATCCTAATGATCTCGTGCTCATTTTTATTTATACTAATGGGAAGCTACCAACAGCCCCCTAAAAAGTAGGACTTTGTCTCCTTGAGCTTTGAGGGGTCTGGAGCTTGGCTCCCTCTTAACATTCACTTGCTTGGATCCCTTTGACTTCGAACTATTGGAGGAGGATATTAGGTGATCTTGGGCTGATTGTGGAAGATAAGAATGTGGACAACCTTCCTATAATTTCTCGTTCTTGTCTACTCTAAGTCCTGACATGGAATCTAACTCAAAAATAGATTTATTTCCTTTATTTCCCAAAATTAAACCATGTTAGGCTTCAAGTCATGAAAAACCTCTTACACCTTTCTCACTAAGAAAAATATGACAAAATGTAATCAAATGTGTAAGCTAAAAGGTGACATTTTAACCCCTTAAGATATACCTAATGATGAGCCTCATCATTACCCCCTTACTGAAATGGTTGCTCATCCTCTAAGAAACTTATTCCTCTCTCATGATTTCCTTCAAAGCTCTGGTAGGTTCCCTAGCATCCCAAGGTAGCTCATCAGGAGTCCCTTCTAAGGGGTAGAACCCTGCATTCTTTTTTGTTTCATCCCACTCCTTTTAGTCCTTTGTTTGATCTCTCCCTTTATGTAGCCCCAATAGCAAATGTGGGCCTAGCTTGAATCCTATCCACTGTATTTTCATTCTCTGCATTGCTCTCTTGTAGAAGGATGTCTTTTCTAAGGCAACTTTCAATCCATCTAGAGTATGGTACTCCTTGTTCTTCAAGCCAAGTGCTAGTGCATGTCTCCTTCTTTGGCATGACTCCACACTCTCTTTTCTCAGTAATCTGTAGGTGTCATCAAAATGTTATATTTCTTGTGCTTGGGTATCAATGTATCATAGTGCAACATTAGCATCATCGAATATCATTTGGTGATTTTTGATGATCCCTCTAGGACTTATGATTTCTTCCCTAATTTGGAGGGGTTCTCTTTCTTCTGTTTTCATCACTCTCTTGACCTCTTCTGCCCTTATTTCTTCATTTGTTACCCCAGTTGCTAGGGTCATTAACTTCATATCACCCAATCTGGAAATGGGGTCCCAAATATTCATGTTAGTCAAAATGAGGTTGTGCATGTCAAATTATTCCATCCTATCCCTCTCTTCCACACTAGACTGCTTGCAAAAATCAATGAACTGTCTATAACTTTGAAAGGGTAAGGAGCCATGTTGTGCTAAGTTCTTAATCTAAAATTTCAACCACTTCTCTTTCAAGTAAACTGCATAATAATTATAAGGTTGTATGTACTACATGGCATCCATGCAAATATTTTCTATAGTGGCAAGTTGTGTGTCCATCTGTTGCAACTTCCCCTTCAGCCTCATGTTCTTTTCTTGTTCTGCTTGTAACTGCCCTTTCAACAATGATTCTCTGAGTCTAACATCAGCTAGGTTCTTCCCCATCTCAATAAGTTTCTCCTCCATTAGCCCACATCCTCATGATTTATGGAATTAGAAATTTTCATCCACCTATGGGTGTGCCCTCTTTCTATCTCTAGCTCATAAAAGAGATGGATTGAGAGCTTCTCAGGGATTAATCTTCCTCCCTCAATGAACTTGTTGTAAGAGCTCAAACTAGGCTGCGGGGGTAGGTTCTTGTAATTTTGTGATGTCTTTTTGGAAAGTTCTTGGAGAGTTTGCTTCCTCTTGTGGTTATTGTTTTATAACGTGTGCCTCCTCTTGCACCTCTTGCACCTCTTGTCCTTCAATTTGGGGACTCTACCCCTCTACTGGTGTCTTCTTTCCTTCTCCTTGTGCACTTTGTTCTTCCTGCAGTACACTTTGGTTTTCCTATAGCACCTCCTTTTCTTTTTGTAGCACTTTATTTTCTTCTCCTTGGAGGTCTGTGGGTACTACTTCTAATTGTTTTAAGGATGTTTCTCTAGTAGAGTGCCTCCTTACATAGGTCATGGGTGTCTTAGGTTTGGTCCTTGGGGAAGTTATTTCTTTAATCTCCCCTTCCTCTGGCCCTATCTATTCCTTCTTTTTATGGGACTCTTCAGTCGTAATGGGGACCTCAGTTGGATTCTGAGGCCTTCCTTGTTTCACCCTAGTGCTATTTCTTGTCTTAAAATACATAGGATTTTGTCTTGGTATTTTATTCTTGACTTTCACAGGGTGCTCAAAGTGGCTAAGGTGGTGGCCATGTCATCCTGAATGTTTCCTGGTGACGGACTAGTTTGTTGAGGGGATATTTCAGTGCTCTTTTTGGAGCTCAAAGCCTCCTCTTCTACTTCCTTCTATTCTTCTTCCTCAATACCTTTCCTCTCTGACTTTGTATCCTCTATTTTTCCTTCCTCTATCATTTTTTCCTCTTCTCTTTCTTCCTATGCATCCATCTCTCCTACCTATGTTTTCTTAGTTTCTTCCTCCTCAGTTCTAGTATCCCTATCTCCAAGGCTAGAGGCAGTGGTATCTCCAGGAGTGATATTTTGGGTCCTTATTAATGTCTCCCTTTCCATGTCTATAAAACTAGACCATAACACAGGAATCCTTAGTTTGTTGAGGCAATCTTCTACTATTATTTTAATAAAGCCATGATGTGTTGATTTTTTCCTTCTCTAACCCTTTGGCTCATGTCTTTGATGGAGTGGAGGAGGAAGTAGGGTATGCTCAATCTATGTTCCAAAGGAAAAACCTCCTTAAATCTAAGCTCATGTAATAATCTAAAATGGTATCCATACACTACACTCAATCTACCTTCACAAGAAATGTATTGCAGCATGTGGTAGGACACCTCATGCCATGGATAAGGTAAAATTTCCCTTCTCACCCCATTTTTTTCTTATATGTGCCTCTCCTTGGCCAAAGAGACATTTTTCTTGGCAGTGAAACTAGTGACCTTGTCTTCTCTATTCAACTTGATTCCTAGGGGTAATGTGGTTATTCTTCTAATCAATTCAGGAGTGATGGTTATGGCTAGTCCCCTTACCATAGTAGTGGCACTAACATCTGCTTGAGAATGTAGAGCCATTGCAAATTCTCAAGCTATATCATCATCAATCCCCTTAGAATCTCAAAGAAACATAACCATTGACGCCTCCTAAAATTTTTACTACATGAGGGCATAATTGAATTATTTTGGTGTTTGTAGGTTCCCTTCTATTAAATCCTCCCCCCCTTTCTCTTGTTGTCTCTGACTTGGGTTAAACAGGTACTTCTTCTATGGCCTTGGTGTCAAATTCACTAGTTACAGGGGGTCATAAGACTCTTAAAACTTCAAATTGGATGTCTTACTCCCTACCTCTTCCCACAAATTTCTCAATTACCTCAATTGTGACACTATTGCATGCAGATTGTTTAGATATTTTTTGTGAAATTGATGGAGATATGGAGGTGATGGAAACTTACCTCTTTAAAATTATGTTATGGAATTAAGGGTGGTATTTTCTAAGCTAATTGACCCTTTTTGTTGCTTTCATTCCCTTTCTCAGCACCTTGTCACACTCTTTGAAGCTTCATGTACCAATTGCAGGTTTTCCTGTAGCACTTCCTATAGGAACAACTGATCGATGATTGAACATCCTCTGTGTCTTACCAACTTTTTCCTTTGCTTAACTGTTTTTGAAATTCACATAGATGTGAGGGGAAGTAACCTTAGGTACGTTATATTCCATTTTGAGTGGGCTTGGAGCATTGTGTTGAGATGTCCCTCATAATATATTTCCTCATTGGGACCGTTGGTCCCACTCGAAGTGATCATTCCCTCTTGCCTCATAATCATCACCCACTTCTGGTGATCTTATTTCCACTGATGTGACATCTCCATGTTGCATGCCAACTCTACCAAACTCTTTTATTTTCATTATCGAAGGTGGAAAAGTTAACTTCCCACCTTTTAGCTTATTAAACCTCATCTCCTCGACATTAATTAATTTAACCAAATATTCATAACAATAGGGTGAGAGAGTCATACCTGGGCCTTACCTCTTTTTCGATTGGTTGCAAGGTCCTGCATGCAGAGAGCTGGAGCATTGGAGAAATCATCATAGGAGTTGCCTTTGTTGTTGAGCTCTTGTTGTGTCTTCATTTTCTTTTCAAGGTACTCATTGTGTTTGTTTGTTGTGTATTTGTAAGTACCTTGTGGAGGCTTCAAGCTGATGTTGCTGGTGTATAATCCTCCCTAGAGTGATATTGTTTCCTTCAGGATCACATTTTCAACCTTTCTATGTTTCTCTGGATGAGCCAAGCCATAGTTGATTTGTTATGGTTTTTGCATAGGCGTGCTACAAGAAGAGATCATCTTCCTATAAAAGTCTCCTTTCTGAATTTTTTGGAGCTAAAAATGACATCACGTGGTGAGGGAAGGGTGTGGCAAAGCTATATATGGCGTTAGGATGATGAGGTAGCAGTGTGGCCTAGGAGAAAAATGAAAGGAAGGGCTTTGTGTTTGTGCAAAAAAATGTTTACCACAGTGACAAAATGGAGGGTTAGAGAAGAGAATCTTTATGCATGGAATGGAATGGTGATGAGGTGGTGGTAGGAATAGGTACAGTGACCCTTTTTATGCCCTTTCTTAGGATCAGAGAGCCCTTGATGACTGGTTGTGCCCTCGGCCTTTCATCCTATATGTGTTCAGGAATTTTTGTAGCACTACAGGATTTCCTATAGATTTCTAGGACATCCTGTAGCAATATAGAGACATGATGGAAATACGAGTTTTTCTAGCTCGTAGGGTGGTGGAATTTGATGGTGGTATGAGTGATGGAATTGGACATTGAGTTAATGGATAAAGAAAAGGAAGGGATATGGAGTAATGTTTCAAGTTTGTCCATAATATGCCACTATTCATCATCGTATCAAAAAAAACCATGTTAGATGCCTTGGTGTTATTCCATCCTTTTTGGTTTGTTTCCTTCTTTTTCTTTTTTCTCATTTTTCTTGAAGACAGATGAGCTACCTCAAAAGAGGATTTCAACCCATAAGACTGCCTTGGGTGCCTCAAAGAGGTTTTCACCCAAGGATCTTTTATTTTTTTCTCTTTTTTCTCTTTTTTTTTTTCTCCAAGATTGCCTCAAGGAGGTTTTCAACCCTGGAGTTCGTCTTGGATTCCTTGGCAAGGTTTTCACCTAGGCCTCTTTATTTTTTCCTTTTCTTTTTCTCTAAGAGGGTGATGGTTTGGAAGCTACGAGGCTCCCAATTAAATTCACCTCCCTATTGATTGTGTTGATGAATTTTGCCTTGGACATGGGCCTCTTGTAAATTTTTAGCCAATAACCATTAACAAGCAGAGGCATCCCTCCTCATCTATGGTTTTGATCTGAACAGCTCCATTTTCATGGCATCTCTCTATCCAGTAGGGTCCTATCCATATGGTCATAAATTTTCCTTTGAATTCCTTAAATATGGAGTCATAGAGCAATTCCCAATATCCTTCTGAAATTTCTTCTCTTTGATGTGATTTTCATGCCAGACTTTCATTTTTAGTTGTATCACTTCAATGTGGAGGAGGGCCTATGTCCTAAATTCATCCAAACCATTTAGTTGAAGCATTATTTATTTTTGTGCCCTTGTGATATCTAAATCTAGTTGAGATTCCATTCTGAGGGTGTTATAATCAAATTCAATTGAAAGCAACTATTTCTTCCCATAAATCAGATTATATGGAGTAAACCCAGTTGTTTTCTTCCAGGTGGTGTTGTAGGCCCAAGTGGCCTCCACCAATTTGTCTTCCCAATCTCTTCTGCTTTTTGGAAAGTTAAATCCTCTCTGCGGACAAAGACGATCCCTCTAGCCCTAGAGTGGGTCTAGCAACAAGGGAACAAGCTAATGTGTAGGTTCCTAGCTAACCAATGAAATAGGTTGGGACAGATTGTCCTACTTGGAGTCCAACGAGATTGTCGCAGCTGTAGTAGTGGCGGCCTCTTGATCTCTATCCCAACAGGTCACGGTCCTTCAGCAATGGTACTCATATTCCTGCACAAGGATCAAAGATAAGAGCAACATACAAGACAATAATTGCATTTGTATCTAACTAGTCAATCAAGGAAGACTAAACACGTTGCGTAAAATAAACCATATTAACATAAGATGGGAGCCAGACAATAGTCATGTATAAATAAATAGAAGAAAGAGATTACAACCGGAGCCTTGACGTCGCAGCCTCCTTTAGTGGGTTCAGTCGAAGCGCGTCTCGAAGGATCGTCAAAGAATTGGGACGAAGCGAGGACACAAGCCTAATCTCTCTCTCTAAAAAGGTATCTTTCTTTGTTCTATCTCCCTAGCAAAATGTTCAGCAATTCTCTTCAACCATTCAGCAATAATTGTTCAGCTAGTGTATCAGTGGGAGATAGCTTTATTTATAGAGGGAGATGAGGAGGTTGGGATCCCTACAATGGTGGAAGGGAGGCCTTATCCTTTGGGAGGTTTCCCCAAAAGGTGGAAACAAGAGGCCATAGGAGGGTGTTCATGGTTATTCAGTCGAACCACCCAGGCTAACTCACCCACAAAGTTTGTTAGCATAGAAGCTTCGCCTCTATATTTAAAAAACATTCCAAAAACAGCTTGGTGTGGGTAGCTCATTGGGACAAAGCGCCAATGGGTGCGATGCCCAGTGTTAATCTTCCTCATTGGCGCGAGGGCATAACGGTCTACCAGCACCAATGCAAAAACATGTGTTTCAGATGGTCTGCTCAGGAAATTGTCAACAGAAGGAATTTTGTCCTCATGGAAAGGGATGCAATGATGGTCTTTGCAAGGCATGACACTTCTTATTAGTCACAGAATTGATCATCCAATGTGTGGGATGGGGATTGCAGGGACGGTGACAAAATGTTGTATAACAGATGCCCCCTAAATCATGAGGCCCAAGAGAGAAGGAGGGGTGAAATGCTTTACGAGAACGTGTTCAAACCAAACACCATTGTCGAAATACCTACAATGAAAAATACAACGGATATCTCTGATACATGAACATGTGGCATGGGAGCAGCCATCCATAATAGAGTACATAAAAACTGAGATCCAAGGTATGGACGCAGCCATCCAATAGTAAGGATCAAAAATAGACTCAGGTATGGTCGCAGCCATCGAATCAAAAGACTCGTGTAATAAGTCATGATAAACCACAATAACCCACAGCCTAGATTTTATCAGACAAAACCCGGGGTCTTGCGCTCCATCTCGATCCAAACAAGTACAAATTCAAGCATGCGAATATGTGAGTTGAAGTCGAACATGCAAGAAAGTCACCTGATTACCAGCCAATGAGAAAATATGTTAACAGGCACGAGAGAAACCACCAATAATGATAATGGCTCTCAAGATACAATAGGTACAATCCATGGAATGTGAATAGTGATATTGTGTCGAACACCCATAGAATCACTTGAACAAAGACCAGTGATATGGACCTGTCGTCGAATGTGAAGAACCTCCCATTGAGGCATGCAAGCTCCAAGGTACCGAAAGGGAGTCTCTAGATCAACTTCCTGGATAAAGAATTGAAGTTGACAGGAAGTGACCCGGTCGAAGGAGGGCCATAATGTTTCCCACATCATCGACATGAGATAGAGGAACATGTTGATAGTGAATCAGGACTAAACAGAGGATCAGAGGGAGGTTGAAAACTACAAAGGTAAACTTCTCTTAAACATATCAGCGACACGACTCTGGATTTGGTAGTATTTTACATCGAGGGATCTTAGGTCATGATGACATGGCAAATAGCAGATGAGAGGTCAAAAGAGATTACCAAAACCCATGGAGGCAAAAATGACGAAATAAGATGTCCCTTTTTAGACTGTGATTTTGCGGCGGCGATAGCGGGCAATCCGGTAGACCAATCTTGAATCTGTTAGTTCCAGGTAAGAGCTAACATCCTTCCCTACATTTTGATTATACTTTTACTACTTGCAACTCTAAATTTGGAAATATATGGGGGGGATTTCAAAAAATAGGGCACTGCGGTTGACGCGAGTATTGGGCACGAACTCGTGCCTATCGCCCAATATTTTGAATTAGGGCACGCCCATTGGCACGACTATTTAAAAAACAGTTGCTCCAACCACGGCGACCATTTAAGCTTAGGAATGCAAGAAAATAGGCCCAATTTCAACAATCAAAAGCTTTGAATTTGGCTTATGACACCCCTATGAACGTGCTTTGCAGGTGTGAAGCGACAAAATGGTGATCGAATGGAAGGAACGGGAACACAGTGAAGAAGACGAACTTGCCATGGAAAACGAAAGATGCATGGAAGCTCTTAGAGATTGTGGACTCAAGAAATTATTCATGACACCATGTCTCAAAGCTCAACCAGAGCTGCTGCAATCCTTAATCAGTATCTCGGATGAGGATCAAGAAAATTTTATTCTTCGTGATCAGGAACTCGAGATTGAAGTTTCAGATATTTATTTCATAACAGGGTTGTCACGGAGGGGATCAGTACCAATCCTGATCGGCACTGGGCCCACAATGGAGAACATGAGTATGGTGATCGACAAGGTATGTCCTGGGGCATGGAAAGGATCGGGAAGCAGAAAATTGGATATCCAAACTATTCCGGACTTGGCACTAAAAGTAGTGTTGCACACCATCACATGAGTTGCAAGATCGCAAGTACCGCACAAAGCTACAAAGACACAGCTAATTCTTGTTGTAGATTTCTTAACACCGATCCTCTACAACTGGGCAGAGGTAGTGACAATCGACATGAAGAGTCAACTGACAAAGTGCGAGAAAGGAAAACTGAAGCAATTTTTATATGGGTCTATCTTGGTATCGTTCATCCTGGAACGACTACCAATATTTTAGCGACAGGAGGTGATAGTTCTGACACCACTGGCACGGGAACCATGGATGGCCCGTTCGGAAGCTCTGATGCCAAGGTCAGGGGGCGGTCAACAGATGTCCTGCAGACCAGAGTTCTTCGATTGGCTCCACCGACAGCTGATCGTCATGGAGTATTGGCCCTACTCTGGCACAGATTTCACTGGAAATGCAGACCTCCCACTCCCAGAAGGAGAGGATTGGGATGAAGTACTTGGTAAGACTCATTTTTTTTATTTTATGAGTATTATGATTTTTTTTTGTTATGCATGTTCTGACATTAAATCCATATGTTTGCAGATTTTGGCCTAGACAGACCTGCAAGCATGTCTCCGATAGCGCGGCGAGTTCCTCACAACTTTGATGTGGCCCCTGAGGGGGGCGACGAGGAGGAAATTATATGCAACTTGGAGAGAATCTCCTGTGGGATCCCGAACTATGCGAGATTCGATGATGTTCCTCGCGCGTACCAGAGACACACTGCAGGGGTGTCAAATCTAGTTCACCGCTTGCTGAGGCAGCTTGTACGCGCAGTGACATTTTATCATGAGCGTCACGCTGAGTAGACACCTAGGTTTCATTTCCGCATATTTTGAGAGACATGATGTCTCAGGATGTAACAGAAACACGCATATTTTTTGAACTTATGATGCACACTGATGCAAAATTTGATCTATATATATATATATATACACATCTATTTTCCTATATGGATCTTTTTCATGTGATGATGATTTTTAAAAATTACGCAAATGTTTATCTAATACAATTTTAGTCACTGTATCAGTTAATGCATTCATTCACCTAGAAATATGTTGATATGTAATGTAATCAAAATGTCTTTCTAGCAAACGAACACATAAATACAACCCTAAGATGTGAGGGTTTCTAACTAAATAATGTCCATTAAGTTGGAGAATGATAAGCTGTGAGTCTAGATTTACAACCAATGCATGAATGTCGATGGTAATCACCTCAGTTAATAGTTTAATAATAGCACTATACTCAGTGACATTGTTTGTATTTCGTACTAGACAAATACCTTGAAGATCTATCAACTCACCAGCAGGATCATAAATCACCCAGGCTACCGAATATAGGTTCCAGGTACTGTGGGAAGCGCCATCCGTGAAACTGACATAAAGGGTAATAGACATTTTCACAATAAGCAGCGACCTAATAAGCAGGAAAATGCTCGCAAAGCACACCAAGCCAAAAATGTACAAAAATTAAAAGAACACATATGTACACAAAACATGCATGAATGACTCATGCATATTATTTTTTAAGATACAACCCATTTCTGGGTTGATCCAGAGGATGACCTTCGTAATCATTGAGCTCATAGGCCCCATTCTGCAAAACACGTTTAACAATGTAGGGCCCATGCCACATGGGTTGAAATTTTCCTGCCACTAGCTTATCATGAGCTTGGTCATACAGGAGGACAAGGTCTCCTTCTATGAAGGAACGAGGGGAAACTGACTGATCAAAGTGAGCTTTGACCCGCTTCTTCTGTGCTTCAATGACTAAAGCAATAAAGCGACGAGTTTCATCCAGCCTTTCTAAATAGAGAAGACGCTCTTCTTCAGGTGAAGTGTTTGGTAGCAATTCAAAAACCAACTTGAGTGAAGGTATTTCACACTCAATCGGAAGGGTAGCTTCCAAACCATAAACAAGTTGAAATGGAGTGAATCCGGTCACATCCTTAACTGAGGTTTTGTACGCCCAAAGAGTCGAAAATAACATGAGATGCCAGTTTGATTTGTGCATCCCAATCATGCGTTGAAGCATGGTGACAATAACTTTATTCACGGCTTCAACCTGGCTATTGGCCTAAGGATAGTACGGCGTTGAGCTGTCATGACACAGACCCAACTTGGAAGTCAAATCCACCACCATATAATGCCGAAAATGGGAACCATGATCGATAATGATGGCTTGAGGGTAACCAAACCTAGAAATGATGTGATTGAATATGAACTGATTTGTTGTCTTACCGTCAGTCGTAAGTGCAGGCATTACTTCGGCCCATTTGGTGAAGTAGTCAATGGCTATGATAATATAAGCATGCCCCTTGGCCGACAGAGGGTTACACGTCAGAAAATTGATGCCCCACTTCGCAAAGGGACCAATGGTAATGACAGGGTGGATATGTGAAGGTGACGTGCACATCTTGCGCTGATAGATCAAGCATTCATGACATTTTCGAACAACAAAAATGCAGACCTTGAATATGGTGGGCCATAAATACCCAGCACGAAGAATTTTCTGTGCAGTAGCATAACAAGACATGTGACCACCACAGGCACCACTGTGATAGTCATTTAGGGCTTTCTCAGCCTCCTCGAGAGTCAAACACCGGTGGAGAATGGAAACAAATCTGATGCGGTAGAGTGTATCTCCGACTATACGATAAGGTTGCGATTGATGACGGATGTGTTGGTGAGAATCCATCATCAACTCAGATCTAAAGGTAGAAGTCTGAAGATATACGATGATATCACCGTACCAAGGATCGAGGGTGCTAATCAGAAAAATTGAATCGTCCAGAATGCATTCCTTGAAACCAGACGAAGCAGAGTCAGAGGGGAGGAAGCAGATTAGATCAGCAAAGACTAGCAATTTCTTCAACTTGGCAGTAGAAAATTCCAAATCGAACTCTTAGAGGATGACAATCCACTTCGAGTACTAGCCTCCCAGAAATTGTTGAGACAATATATAGGTCATAGGGTTGCAGTCAAAAATCACAGTCACTGTACGCAACAAAATATAATGATGAAAACATTGAACTACTTGAACCGCATCCAACGCCAACTTCTCAAAATGTTCATAGCACATTTCAGTATCAAGAAGGTTACGAGATAGGCAGTAAATAACATGCTCGTCACTGTCATCATCGTCTTGTACCAAAACCATGGAAATCGTGCTGAAAATGACGGCTAAATAGGGGTAAAGAGGACCGCAATAGAGGATCGTTGACGAGCAACGTCTTCAGCGCATCGAAAGAGTTTTGGGTGATCTAATCCCAAAGGAATGGGACACCCTACTTTAGTAATCATGTGAATCCTTTAGCCACTTCAGCATATTTAGGTATAAAACGGTGTAAAAAGTTAGCCTTCCCCTGCAGACTCTACAGCTGATGTAATGAGGATGGAGAGGGGAGATTAATGATAGCCTCAACTTTGAGCGGATCGAGGTGAATTCCGTCTTTGGAAATGATAAACCCTAATATTCTACTGAAATTTACGTAGAAGACGCACTTATGTGGATTCAGCCAAATGTTATAGCGTGGACAGCAAAGAAAAATCTGACGGAGATGGTCAGGGTGGTCCTTACGTTTAGCTGAATGAGCCGGAATATCATCTAGATAAGGCTGAATGATGTGTTTAATATCGTGAAAAGCATATGACATCACTCGTTGAAATGCAGCCCTAGCATTTTTCAAGCCGAAAGGAATATTTTTGTACACGAAAGTACCCCAGAGATAGATGAAAGCAGTCTTATGTTGATCTGTCGGAAGAATATTAATTTGTTTGTAGCCAGAAAATCTGTCCATAAGAGAAAAAATCTCACTCCCCGCACAGTCATCAATGATTTGATCAATAAAGGGAGTAGGATAATTATCCTTAGGACAGGCACGATTGATATCGCGATAATCAACACAGACCCGAACGGTACCCTGCTTCTTATCTACGGGAAAAATGTTTGACACCCATTTTGTCAAGGGAATCAGATAGATAAAACCAGCTTTGAGAAGTTTTTCAACTTCACCCTTAATTGCAGTAACCTTTCTAGGGTACACAAGACGAAGACGCTGGCGAACAGGCTTCACACCAGGGTAGGTAGGAATCTCATGCAACACTATACTAGGATCAATGCTGGGCATCTCTTCATAAGACCATGCAATGACATCATGAAACTCATGGAAAAGGCTAGTATAAACCTAAACTTCATCTGAAGAACAGGTGACCCCGATATGGATGTTCTCGACAATTCTCGGTTTCATGGAAATGTAGATAGGCATTGTTTGTGTGATATTACTCAAGTTACCCTCTGCAAAAACTTCATGTGTCAGGATAGGAATTTGAAGCGAAGGAGAAGGAACCTGAGATGCAAACCTCTAAAGACACGTAGACATGGCCCCGAGGCCAGGCATGAACGAGGATCGATGATGACTATCGTCCCACGGAGGATCCTTGAGAGACATAGTTTCCACGATGGCTTCATCGGAGGGAAATAGCTCTTTCAAGGGATCGGGTGAATCTGATTCACCAAGCCAAGGGGATTGGGAATAAGTGTCAAGAGACATGCCCAAAGGAGAATGATCAGGAGGTGGAGGCTCCGAAGCCGAAATAAGTTCACAATAGTCAATCTCGATCGGACTTAACAACATCGAATCTCCAAAGGAATCGACCTGTTCAAGCGAAGGTATGATCCATGGGTCGCCAGACCGAGAGATCATATTGATCTGAACAGTGTTGGGTGGAGGAAGAGGAAAAATACCCATGAGGGCAGGATCTTTGAAGAGACTCGGCCTACGCTCTCGTAGGGAGTAGGAATTTGATCCACATATGAAACGTTGTTCTCAAAAGAAGAAGTGAAGAACGATAACTGATCAAAAACAATGATCTTTCCTTCGTGCGGTATTTCAAAATACGAAAGAGAATGGACGGAACACACATCATGGCATGAGTCCAACTGCAACCGAGGAGAAGATTTTAATTGAGCTTGGCATCAACTACTTCAACCTCGACATTGAGTGTCTTCCCTTCTAGCGTAATCGATAAACTAGCGAGAACACCAAGAGGTTTAGATTCCCTTCCATCAAATGCTTCTAGAGCATTTTGCGATGAATTCAAAGCTGGAGAACCAATGGCTTTCCAGCAGGCAGATGACATGACGCACGTAGACGCACCCTCGTCCACAATCGCTCGATGGATATTCAGTCCATTAATGCCAACTTGGATGATGAGTGCAAGCTGGTGCAGGAGATGTGGGATGAAATTCTCCAAGTCGAAAGCAATAAGGCTCGAATCAGCAGGATCAACCCCATCGATCGCAGATAACAACGCTTTCCATTGAGATGGACAACTCTGAAGTACTTCTAATGTAGACATTGCAGATGGCACCTGAGCCAAATCCTCAACAATACTGTAATGTTGAGCAGCACGGGCGTTGGGATTGTAAGAAGACTTATGGAGTACACCTTCGGAAGGTGGCTCTAAAATGGGCTCAGTATTGGGCCTTTCAATCTGAAGAGGGCCAGAAGTAGGCGGAGGAGGAGGACCATCAGTGATCTCTTTCCCCACTGTCTGACGTGATTCGGTATAATATTTTGACCAGGTAGCAATAAAAATGGATGCAAAACCATTCATCATGAAAACCTGGGAGCCAAATGGGGCAGAGGACTGAGGTTGCTCTACCATTTGGGTCTACTGATATGGAAAAGGTTCTTTGAGAAAATATGTGGTTCCTTGGGTGCCTTTGAGAAATCTAATCACTTCAGCCCGTCGAGGATAGTCCTTGGTGTAGTGCTCTTCGTCACAAATTAAACAAGGATACTTCGGCTTATGCTGCGAACCATCATTAGCACGAGATTTCTGAGAATCTTGTTTCGGGGTATCGGCTTTGGCCTTACCTTTACCCTTATTTTTTCCCTTGGAAGTTTTATCCATTGGATTGGCCTGAATGACATTGACTTCCACGGTTTTACCATAATTTGGGGTAGGCTGAGAACCAGTATCATTGGAAGGATTATATTTTTTCTTCCCAGGTTTGAAGGAGAAGACTTCTGAGAAGTCTGAGACACAGAACTAATGATACCATCGACGGATGGTATCATCGGTGCTTTGGAAGTTCTAGTTCGAGGAGCATTAGGGAAGATATCATACAACGTGCCAGACTGGGAGTACACGAGATCAAGCTACTGGGCACGAGCAATGGCCTGTTCTTCGGTTAGACATGCCCCCATAGCTATGTCTTTAGCAATTTGATTGACAAATGAGGTAGAGAACCAATGAATTAGAAGCTGATTAGGAATTTTAAACTTGATCAAGCGACGATGGTGCCTTCATTCATGAATATGATCCGAGATATGAGTAGCTCGGTCTTGTTTCAAGGATGTGAGGAGGTGCGTCTTGGTCTCATACTGGACCGGTAACTAAAAATGTGTAAGAAATTCCATGGCTAAAGAGTTGAAATCTTGAAATATGCCACGAGATAATTCAACGTACCACTTGGTAGCAGCACCAGTAAGATTCCGTTGGAAAAGACGAAGTCGGATGGAATCTTCAACCCAAGAGTTGGAGGAACACCAAAGATTGTATGTCATAACATGCGCTTGGGGGTCTTCTCTGGACTTGCCCTCAAACTTAGGACAATCACCAGGAATTTTTGTTGGAACTGGAGGCCAATACGGATTATGAAGAATTGGATCATTTGTCAATTTTGACACATCAAGCAATTCCAATGTAGCGAGAAACGACAATTGAGGATTAAAAGGCATTGGAGGTCGTTGATAAGGACCAGTGTTAACATTCCACCTAGGCTAAGAGAAATTCTGCCCCCATATGTTTTGTCCCATAGGATACTGTCCATAGGGGTGATAAGCCAGATGGTTCTGCCCATATTGGGATTGAGGACCGGGATACTAATTCTGAGCATACCATTAAGGTCCTTGCTGAGCAAGATATGGAATCTGTTGTGGAATGTAAGCATTGCCTTGAGGTGTATTATACACCATTTGGGATTGATTTTGAGGGTAATAAGTGAAACCTTGGGGTGCACTATATACCGCCTGATATTGACCTTGAGGAGGGTAAGTAGCGCCTTCAGGTTGAGCAGGTTGAACAGGTTGTTGAGCTGGTTGAACAGGTTGAACCGACTCCTGAGCAGGTTGAGTAGGTTGAATTAGACATGAGGTTGGGCAGGTTGTCCCTGCGGAGCAGGTTGGCCTGGATACTAAGGGCCACCAGGTTGCCCTTGTGGAAGATGTTGGCCCGATGGTTGCGATGTACCAGGTTGACCTGGAGCAGGACCGTAGGTTTTTCCTTGATGTACAAAAGCTTGGCCTTGCTGAACGTAAGTTTGATGTTGTTGCACAAAAGGTTGTCCCTGTGGTGGATACATTTTTCCCCCAGGAACATAAGACGCTCCTGGTTGAAATTGAGGTTGACCGGAAGGACTATGGGGTTGTTGGACCGAAGGTTGAGCCTGTAAGGGTTTTCCTTGCCGACCGTAAGGTTTTCCATGCTGGATCAAAGGTTTTCCTTATATACCTGAGGGTTGTCCCTGTATCAATGGCCCTTGATGAGGAACAGCCTGATAGGGATCAGCCGGAGGCAAATAAACAGCCTGATTAGGATCAATTGGAGTCAAATAAACGGGGTTACCATAGACATCATAATGATGGGGAGGATTGAAAGGAGCTTGGGGCTACTGAGAACCCTGAGAGTTATGCTGCTGAACAGCCAAAAAATACTCATCGAAAGTAAGGCCACCAAGAATAGAAGTAGAAGTCGTAGTCATACTAGAAGCAGGCGTGGTTTCCACAGCACGAGCTTGTGACCTACTCACGGTGGGACTGGCGGGCCACGTGGGATTAAGAAAGATCAATCTGCAAGTGTGAAAACATCCCGACGACTGAGTCGTAACAACCGGTGCAAATGAAGCCACACAAATGGTAGGTTGGACCGGGACAGATGTAACAGTGACCGACGATCTAGGTGTCGAAGGCGACAGTCCTAATGAAGGAAGGATCAAACTCATTCGAGGAGTCGATGTACTAGACTGTGTTATGGATGAAACACCAGAAATAATATGACTCAAAGTCCGATAACCGGGTGGAAGTGACACCAATTGAGGAGAAGGTTGACTGGAAACAAATGGGATATTTTCTAGGAAAATTTGATATTCCCCTGTAGAAATAGGCATTTCTTCACTGCCGACAAGACTTGAAGAATCCATGTCTGACGAAGCCGTAAGATCGTCTAAAAGACGATGAGGACTGGGAGGTAAAGCAGCGGCTAAAAATGGTGATCCCGAAGTAAGAGGAGGGAATTCTTCCTCTCTCCCAAAACCAGACCAAGCACCCTGAGGTGGCCAATTCAACTCAATCAACTCTTCAGGAGGAGATCGGGTAGCGAGAGGCAAGACAGTCGAGAGGATAGGCTGCGAAAACTCGGAAGACTTAGTGGGCTGAGGGGTTTCGAAAGAAACATCAGGAAAAGAGCTACCACTAGGAGGCAGTGAAGAAGACGACGAAACTAGTGGTTCCGCCACTATGACAATATTTCAACATAGGAAGGAAAACAAGATAGCCAATTCAAGGCTTCAAGATCAAGCTCTAAGGAACCACAAAAACAAGCCAAGAAGAAAAATTTTAATGGGAATGTGATCGTGGGTAATTAATTTTACGACATTGGAACGGAATTTTGTTGTTTCATGTTTTAAGAGTTGAGAAACAGACAAAATATGACTCTAGTCACTTTCAATTTTAAACAAGCGTGAAAGGACAAGTGCTCAATGATATCTTCACTTTTTAAGGAGTCACTGAAAGATCGAAATGACTAATCAGGTAATCTAAGCAAGAGGTTGTACCAGGTTTTCGTGAACTTCCATATACACCTTGGTGATCAAATGAAAGAGAAATGTCAAAGGACTTAACGTATGTGTAGGTAGTCTCCCCGAATGTTGTGTTTGGTGTATCACAGTTACAGGGCAGCAGACTCGACTTCCTATGGATAAAGGATTTGAACCTATGAGGGTCTCCCTCTATATACGCGATGGTACGGGGAGCACAATTCCGTACTAGTGCTGTCTAAAGCCAAACGGCGAACAACAGCTACGAGGTTTAACGACGGCGGAACATGTCACTAGCCTAGACCTCTAAAAATGTTTGCGTTAGTTTCCAATGCTTCCTTAGATTTATTGAATTAATTTTAAAGTTGATTTTGAATTAATGTTTCAGTTTCAAGGCCCTACCAAATTTGATCTCGAATTTCCTAAATGCATGCTATATGTAAAAGAACACCATTTTTTGTTCGATGAATGCTAACTAAGAGAAGGATAGATATCTTTCATAAAGTAGCAAACAATGAAATCATAAGAATAAGTCCACTAATGCATCTAATACAACCAAACGAAAAAATGAAAAACCCTTTCCTAGTTTATCAAGCATTAGTTATGCAAAAGAACTTTTCCTTTTTGATGCAAATGAAATAATGATTTTTTTTTTGTTTTTTGAATGAATGAAGCACACAATCTACTAATTACATAAAAAAGCAAAGCGAACACTAGTTTTGAGCACTGTGAATGTAAAGATCTGAAACGAATGATTCAAAAAAAATACAAACATAGAAACACACTCAAACCAATGATGCACTCTTTAAAACAAGTAGAAAGCTTTCAAAATGACCCAAATGAGCAACGTGATCTATGCTTGAAGTGACAAAATGGAGAGTCAAACAAAAACGAAAGTAATCGTTCAACCAACCAAAACACAAAGGATCAAGAAAGGATAAACACAATTGATCAGGGAATCGAACTGACAACAATAAAAAAGACTCGAACTTCAACCAGAAGGCTCAGTGAGTGAAAGACACCTAGAAACCCTAGGGCTACGAACTATACCAATGAGAAAATAAACAAACAGCTGAGAAGAACAAGCCAACAGCAGTCAAAACAACTCCAAAATACCAATTGCAAATCAAAAAACAACCCAGAGTCAAGCACAACTAACCAAAAACTCAACAAGAAGGTCAAAACAAATCCTACAGGATTTGGCGTGACTGTGAGGCGGTAATCTGCGCCGAACAGGGGTTGGCACTACTACAACAAAAGAAACAAGTGCCAATTGGCATGACTGTTCAAAGCAAACCCGCGCCAAGCCAGATAACTATGGTAAAAGGAAAAAACTAGTGAGCAGAGGTCAATCTTGACACTCTGGAGCTGAACGGGAGGATTCCAAACAGTCAAGTAAGCCAAAAATACAAACAAGCAAACAAATGACCAAATTTGACTCGAACAAGAAAATTCCCAATGAGCAACAAGACGAAAAACTCACACTGCTCCCTAGTGGAGTTGCCAACTTGTTGGAAAGGTAAATCCTCTCTGTGGATAGAGACGATCCCTCTAGCCCTAGAGTGGGTCTAGCAACAAGGGAACAAGCTAATGTGTAGGTTCCTAGCTAACCAATGAAATAGGTTTGGGTAGATTGTCCTACCTGGAGTCTAACGCGATTGTCGCAGCTGTAGTAGTGGTAGCCTCTTAATCTTTGTACCGACAGGTCACGGTCCTTCAGCAATGGTACTCGTATTCTTGCACAAGGATCAAAGACAAGAGCAACATACAAGACAATAATTGCATTCGTAGCTAACTATTCAGTCAAGGAAGACTAAACACATTGCGTAAAATAAACCATATTAACACAAGATGGGAACCAGACAATAGTCATGTACATATAAATAGAAGAAAGAGATTACAACTGGAGCCTTGATGTCGCAGCCTCCTTTAGCGGGTTTAGTCGAAGTGCACCTCAAAGGATCGTCGGGGAATTGGGACGAGGTGAGGACACAAGCCTAATCTCTCTCTCGACAAAGGTCTCTTTCTTTGTTCTATCTCCCTAGAAAAATGTTTTGTAATTCTCTTCATCCATTCAGCTATAATTGTTCAGCTAGTGTATCAATGGGAGATAGCTTTATTTATAGAGGTAGAGGAGGAGTTTGGGATCCCTACAATGGTGGAAGGGAGGCCTCATCCTTTGGGAGGTTTCCCCAAAGGGTGGAAACAAGAAGCCAAAGGAGGGTGGTCGTGGTTATTCAATCGAACCGCCCAAGCTGACTCGCCCACGAATTTTGTTAGCATAGACACTTCACCTCTATATTTAAAAAACATTCCAAAAATAGTTTGGCGCGGGTAGCTCACTATGACAGAGCATCAATGGGTGCGGGGCCCAGTGTTAATCTTCCTCATTAACGCGAGGGCATAACGGTCTACCAGCGCCAATGCAAAAACATGTGTTTTTGATGGTCTACTCAAAAAATTGTCGACAAAAGGAATGTTTTCCTCATGGAAAGGGATGCAATGATGGTATTTTCAAGGCATGACACTTCTTATTAGTCACAGAATTGATCCTCCAATGTGTGAGATGGGGATTGCAGAGACGGTGACAAAATGCTTTGTAACACTATTGCTGCTCACAATTTTGGTAAGGATGTTCTCTAATGCTCTATTGGTCACTTCCACCTGCCCATTTGCTTGAGGGTGATAGGAAGTATAAGTCTTATGCTTGATATTTTTCTACCTCTTGAGATTCTCAATTATATGGGAACTGAGCCCCACGATCGGTGACTATCTCCCTTGGATATCCAAAATTTTAGAACACATTCTCTCTCAAAATTTCATCCACCTTTTCTTTTTTTGTTGCCTTGACAGCCTTTCTCTCATTCGACTTGGTTAAATAATCATTGCATACTATGATGTATTTCTTCTATCCAGATGGTGGATCAATTTTCCCAATGAATTTCATGCCCCACTTTTCAAATGGCTCCAAGGCCACCTGAGTTTGTAGAGGAAATCCATTCCTGGGTGTAGGTTTCCCCATCCTCTAACACTAATCACATCTACTAGTGTATCTCCTGGCATCCTGATGGAGAGTAGGAAAACAGTAGCCAACTTGCAAGGCTCTAAAATATGTCCTCTTAGTAGAAAAATGACCCCCACAGGGCCCATCATGACATGATAAGAGGATATCAAAAACTTCCTCTTCCCTAACACATCTCTTGAGGATCTAATCAGGTCATAGTTTGAAAATATTGCCACCAATCCAAGTGAAAGGGGCACTCTTTCTTACAATTATGCTCTTCTTCCTAGATGAAATATTTGGAGGAAATATCCCAACAACTAGGTAGTTGGATATTTCAGAAAAATAGGGAGAGAGTACTGAGATAAAAAATAATTTATCATCTCGAAGTTGATCATCAACCATCTCTTCATTATCTGCAATCAAAGTGATTCTAGAAAGAAAATCTGCAACAACATTTTCTTTTCATGTCTTATCAATAATGGTCAAATCAAATTGTTGCAACAATAATAACCATATAATAATTCTATCATTCATATCAGGTTTGTTCATTAAGTATTTAATTGTTGCATGGTCGATATGCACAAAATTTTAGTACCCGGTAATGTAATGTCTGAATTTATTCAAGGAATGAACAATAGCTTATATCTCTTTCTCAGTGACTGTGTAGTTCAGTTCAGCCTTAGACGGATTTTTACTAATGAAATAAATGACATATGAAAACTTATCATTCGTTTTCCCCAAAGCCACTCCCACAAATTTATCTGATGCATCAATATAGATATGGAAAGGAAAATCCTGGTTGGGACCTCGAAGTATAGTGGCAGTGGTCAACTTCTCCTTTATGATTTTAAAGGCATCCTGAAAAATACTTGAGTAACATAATTCAGATTCTTTGGCCAGTAATCTGAACAATGGTGAATCCACCTTGCTAATATCCTTGATGGATTTCCTATAGTAACCAGCCAAGCCCAAGAAACTCTTGACATCTCTTTGCTTCTGAGGAATAGGGACCCTTTTTATGATGGTAATTTTGTTTGGATCTACTTGTATCCCTACTTGAGATATGGAGTGGCCAAGGACAATCCATTCCTTCCTCAATAATTCACACTTCTCAGGACTTGGAGAGATATGCATTTAAATGCATCTCCTCAGGACTTTACCCAGATTGGAGAGGGATTCTTGGAAATCATATCCATAGGGAGTAAAATCATCCCTATATATCTCCACAGAATCATGGAAAAGCTCATAAAAAATGCTCAGGACTGCTCTCTGAAAAGTGGCAGGGGAATTTCATAGGCCAAATGGAAGAACTCTATAAGAAAAGGTACCCTAAGGACATGTAAATATGGTCCTGTCTTGGTCCTCAGGGCGGATCTGTATCTGATTGTAACCATTGAATCCATCCAACAAAGCGAACAACTTCTTCCCTAAAAGACCATCCAAGACTTGGTCAATGAAAGGCAAATGGAAATGGTCTTTCTTTGTGGCTTTGTTAAACTCACTGTAATCCACATAGATCCTCCACTTCCCATTCTTCTTTGGGACTGATACAAGAGGAGACACCCGTTCACTATCTGATATGGGATATATGAACCCTACATCCAACAACTTTTGTAATTCATCCTTTACTATGTCCTTCAAGGTTGGGCTAATTCTCCTTTTGGGTTGGCACACATCCTTGCATCCCTCTTTGATGTAAATATGGTGTGTGCATATTGAGGGATGCATCCCTTTCATTTCTTTGTAATCCCAAGAAAAATCATCTAAGTTCTCCTTCAAGAGTTGGTACAATTTTTCTTCCTCTTTGGCCGAGAGAGAGGGATTGATCTTTAGGGTTCTAGGTAGGCCAAATTTTACCATCTTGGTAGGTTCAGGGGCTGAGTCAACCAAGAATAGCTCAGCCCAAGGGTTTCTTTTAGATTCCTTCACCAGTTCATCAAGTGGAATGGCAGTGGGGTGTTGGCTTTTAAGGATATGGTCAATGAGGCTATCTTCATCAGGTTTCCCGCCTCTGATAACAACATCTAAGGTACAAATAGGGTATGGTGTCACATGGTACACTTCATCTTCTTCTTCATCCTCCAGCAACAAAGGTAGATCATGTTTAATAGAAGGTTGGGTAGGAGGATATAATACCAGTTGTTTTGACAAGGGCCCATTACTGATGGTCATGTTTCCAGCCCTACAACTAATATAAGCATCAACAGTGGCCAACCAAGGTCTTCCTAGAATTAAAGGATAACCATTAAACTTGGTTTTGGATTTAATTACTAGGAATTCAGTGGGATATTCCTAAGAGTCAATGGAGACCATGACATCCTCAACAACTCCCTCAAGAGCTACTATGGATCTATCTGCAAGTTGCAGAATGATAGAGGTCTTTCTCAAAGCTATCTAGAGTTTTAGCTTCAACATGGTTTCTCTAGTAATCACATTCATGGAAGCCCCCGGATCAATCAATGTATGAGGGACAATTATGCCATCAATTTGTACATCCACTATTGGAATCCTAGGCT
This sequence comes from Pinus albicaulis, assembly GCA_034641835.2. Lineage (NCBI taxonomy): Eukaryota > Viridiplantae > Streptophyta > Pinopsida > Pinales > Pinaceae > Pinus > Pinus albicaulis. The sequence goes on along the minus strand of CM076578.1, from coordinate 1,720,146,852 downwards.
CTAGGTTTTTTGGGAAAATCACTCTCCCCAACATCAAAACAAATAACTTACCTACAACATTGATGGTGGGGTTGTCTCTCTTCTTTCTCCCAAGATTTTTGAAGAATTTCTCTTTGATAAGCTTGTTATACGTGGGAAAATCCTTAATAACCTAGAGAAGTGGTATATTTACACATGGATTCCTCAAATCTTCCAAAAGTTCAATCTCTGATGGGGTGTGCTGGCTAGCATGGATCAATCGCATAGGAAAAGGAGGTGGATTTAATTCGCGGGTACTCTCTTCCTTTTCCTCTTCAACCTCTTTAGGTGGATATGGTGGAGGTTGATCTCATGGATATCCACGGCATAGGCAGGGTAATATGTCTCTCCACTATAGACCTGTTTTGCATTCTTATTGTTCAAGTTTAGATTTGGTTGGGCATGCATCCGACGAAACTTAGGTGGAGAAAGATGAGTGAGTTTAGGTTGAGGTTGGAGTGGAGGAAGTAAAGCATGAGTTTGGTTGAGTTGAGGCCTCCACCCTTGTGTATAAATATCACTCTTATACCATGTAGAAATTCATATAAATTCTATATCAATGGATTCAATTTGATCTTGTGATGTACTAAAACAAGATACTGAATCCTTCTACAATATTTAGAGAATACAAAACATGATCGCTTAATCACATGCAAGTAAGAGAAAGAAGTAAATCAATCACACGACACAATATTTTCTTGGGGAAAGCAACTTGATCTAGATTTATGCAGGAACGCAACATAATACAAAAATAACCAAAAACATAGAAATACAGCGGAAATAAGGCTTCATTTCATTAATATCAAATCACAGAAATATGCTTACAAACATGATGGAAATAAAATAGCTAGGGTGTTGGTAGCGAATCTCTGAGAAGAGATGTGCTGGCTACAGACCTCTGAACTGTGTTACAATGAGGCTCAAGGGCCTATTTATTATGGAGAAATAATGGAGAACTCTAAACATCCAAAAACCTAACCCTAGGAGATTAAGCGCCAAAAATATGGGCCCTGTTTGGGTAAATTGGTGGTTCAACTTCCCAGGAACGTAATTTCGGCATACTATCTCTGTTTGGGGCCTTAAAACAGCTCTGGAAATTCAGGACCCAAAAAACTGCTAAAAATAGCAAGTTGTGAAAAAACTGAAAGAGACAATGGTGGGGCCCCAAGTGGAATAGGTGGGTGGCCACCAATATCCACCTGGATCATTCCTCCCCCCTTAGGAATTAATGGTCCCCATTGCATTGATTTCCTCCATGAGATGAGGAAACTTCTGTTGAACTTGGTCCCTGGTGAACCATTTGCCTTGGTGCAGGAGTTGGCCAACTTTGACAACCAGATACAGTTGGATCTTCTGTCGGTGAGTGTTCTTGATTTGCATGTCCATGATACAGTCTGTGGTGGCATGTTCCATGCAGTCTGGGTTTAACTCTTTTGGTGTGAGTTCTTTTGCAATGTCAGAGGTGTCTAATAGAGGTGGGAAGTAGGGATGAAGGCAGTCTACATTGAATACTGGGTACAGACCAAGGAATGGTGGAATACTGAGCTCAAATGCATTTTTCCCTATAGCCTTGGTGATAGTGTACGACCCATATCAGAGTGGGTGAATCTTGCGGTGGGGTCCAGTGAGGCGCTCCTTCTGCAAATGTAGCCACACTTTTTTGCCCACCTGGAAGTTGTGTGGCACCTGATGTTGATCATGTTGTTGCTTTTACTTAGCATTGGCTCTATCCAATATGTCATGAACTTGTTGTCGGATCTTCTGAATGCACTTGATGAAGTTGTTTGCTTTGTCAGCTTCAAACTGGACATGAGCTGAATCGGCCTGAGTAGCTGCAAATGGCATGGCTACGTCAATGGGACATAGTGGTTGGAATCCCAAGCCCACCTGAAAGGGACTGTGGCTGGTTGAGTTGTGGAGAACCCAATTATAACTGTGTTATACATAGGGAAGGCTCTCATCCCATGTGCATGGATGCTTTGAATTGTACATGCACAGAATGTGTACAATCATCATGTTGACGACCTCTGTCTGGCCATTAGTTTGGGGATGGAAAATTATGGACTTGGTGAGCTTGGTGTCCAACATTGACCAGAGGTTGGACCAAAATGTGCTGAGGAACCTGCTGTCGCGGTCTGATATGATAGACTATGGGATCCCAAAGTGCACCCACACTCGTTCAAAGAAGAGTTTAGCAGTGGATTCTGATGTGATATTCTTCTTATATGCCACCATAATGGCCATCTTTGAGAATCTGTCGACGACCATGAAAACACAGTCGTTTCCAAGCTTAGTAGAAGGAAGGACTGACATGTAATCCATGGAGATGGATTCCCAAGGTCAACTAGGGGTAGGTAGCAGAGTATAGAGCCCTTGCTTCTTGATGGTCAGTTTGGCAATGGCGCAAGTAGTACAGGATCTGATGTACTTCCTGACATCCTGTCGAAGGTTCGACCAATAGAAATACTTTTGCAGTACTTACTGTTTTCTCGACCCCAAAATTCCCAATGACTCAACTGTAGTGTGCTTCCCATATCATCTTGTAATGCTCGCTTGAAGGAACACAAAGGTGTCCCAGGTGACATAATAGTGCATCTTGGAGGTGAAAATTTGGAACTTGCATACCCCCCAAGAGTGCCTTGTATGTGTAGCTGAATTCTGGATCGCTCTTGTAGAGAAGCGGCCAATCAGAAGTCTCATGCCCACAAGATTTGAGAACGGTGGTTATGGCCACGGTCGGTGTTCGGCTGAGGCAGTCTGCAACATTATTGGTGCTACCCTTCTTGTACTTTATGTTCAAATTAAATTGTTGCAGATATGTGGACCACTTCTGATGGCGATTGTTCTGCAACTTCCCTCATGTTTGTATGAACTACAGGGGTCGATGGTCTATGTGGATGATTTTCTCCTTCCCCAAAATGTAATGCTTCCATTATCGACAAGCTTGCACAATGGAATACATTTCTTTGTCATAAGTGGGATACTTTCGAACTGTGTCGAACAATTTCTCACTGTGATATGCCACTGGATGCCCATGTTGAGTAAGAACTGCCCCAATAGCATAGTCAGAGGCATCTGTCTCGATCTCAAATGGTTGTTGCAAGTCTGGTAATGTGAGCACTAGGGAAGAACAGAGGTGATGTTTCAATTCTACGAACACCTTCTGTTGAGATTTCGACCAACAGAATTTTTCTTTCGCTCCTCCCTTAGTGACTTGACTCAAGGGCCAAGTGATATGAGAGAATCCCAAAATGAACCTGTGGTAGAAATTAGCAAGACCCAGAAAGCTGCAAATCTCTGTTAGGGTAGTTGGGGCTGGCCAATTCCGAATGACTTGGATCTTGGCTAGATCCACATGCACCCCCTTTCATCAATAATGTATCCTAGATATTGAACCTGGGTCATGCCAAAAGTGCACTTCTCCAAATTGGCACAGGAGCTGACAGAAGGAATTATGCTATTCCTGAGGGTTAAATGGAGCTATTGCATGGATACTTCAGTTAGAACTCATGTGACAGAGTTTGGTGGAGTTATTGAGCTAGTTGATGGAGTTGTGTTTAGTTTAACTGAGTTAAACATAGTTGAGCTAGTTGTATCTAGTATAACTGATTGATACACTAGTGAGAGTGGTGTGAATTAATTATTAATTATTTCACTAATTATTAACTCGTTAATCAACTAAAGAATACATCAATTAATTACAGTGCATGGATAGTTTCAGTGGAGACCAGTGAAGAGGTAGGTGAAAGAGTAGTGTGACTATCAGTTGTGACTATAATGTTGCATGATTTGCAACAACCAGTGATTGGAGATGCCAATGAGGATTTACATGAGCAAGGCTAGACCAATTCGAGTTCATTCAGAGCCATTCTTCAGCAGTGATTGTGCAGTAGAGGCAGGCTATCAGGTGGCAGAGATTGGAGCATGTGATTTGCTAGATCGGGCTTGATTAGTGTGTAGCAATTGGATATTGTACTCAGAGCTTTGTGAGGAGCTTTGTATAATGATTGTTACATTATCTCTATGACATATAATATACAAATAGTTGGGGGTTTTCAGCTTTAATCTTTCCCATAAAATACTGTGTTCATATGTGTGATTGTTTATGGTTTTAATGTGTGCATGCGATTGTTTTTATTTCCGCAATTAATAATCAATGGTGGAAGAGATTCTGTATTGTGCATGAAGTTAAAATAGTGTGTGATCAGGAAAATATCAGTGAATAATATATCAGTTATTCAAATTTCTACATGGTATCAGAGCGATATTGATCATTGGAGCAATTGCAAAACATTGAAGCAGTTGAGTTTTGTGCTAGTGGAATTCGAATTTGCAGCAGAGTTTTCTTGGTGTCGAAGTTGAGATGTCTTTCAACGGATTGCGATTGGAAGATGCCCTTGAGGGAAGCTCGAATTATATTTCATGGAAGGACAGGATGGAGGCGGTGCTGGATGACAATGGGTTGAAGGAGTTCATAGATGCAGAAATTCCAAAACCTGCTTCTAGCAATGTTGTTGCACTTAACGCATGGCAAAATAAGACAGCAAAGTGTCGAAGAATTATGTTGGAAGGTGAAAAGGATCACATAATGTCCAGCCTTCATGGTAAGGCTTCTCCATTCTTGATGTGGAAAGTGTTGACAGACTTATTCCAAAGCAAGAGCGACCAGAGGAAGTTGGCGCTCAAGGATAAACTCAGGAACATAAAAATGGAGAAAAGCGACAGTATGCCCAAGTACCTCACGAAGTTCATCCAATGCAGGGATGAGATGGGAAGTGTGGGGGTGATTGTAGATGACGAGGACTTGGTGAGCTTGGCTCTCCTTGGGCTTCCGAAGAGTTGGCATTCCTATCAGGACTCTGTCAATGGTCGGGATAAATTGCCAGGATGGGAGTGACTTTGATCAGATCTTGTGCAAGAGGAGATAAGGCGAAGTACCAGGGACGGATCTTCATCAAAGACTCAGATGAAGAAAATTGCACTTTGGCTGCCAAAGCAAGGAAGGGGAAGAGAAAGAAGAATGCTTCTCAATCTGGTGCGAAAGGCAAGAAGTAGGACATGTCCAAGGTGAAGTGCTTTCACTGTCACCAACACAAACATTACGCCACTAATTGTCCACAGAAGAAGAAAAATAAGCAGGCTACTGGATCTGCAGCTGGAGAGGCCTTAGCCTCGTAGTTTGAGCTGGATTTTTCGCTGATCGCATGCTTGGTCTCAAGTGTGATGGGTTCAGTGTGGTTTCTTGACAGTGGTGCGTCTTTTCACATGACAGGAGATAAAGATTTGTTTACTGATCTGGATGAGAAAGATCTTGGAGTGCACATCAAGATGGGCGATGATGGTAGATACAATGCAACCGGTATCGGTACCATTTCCTTTGAGAGGGAGTCTGGTAAACCCTTCGTATTGAAGGAAGTGATGCATGTTCCAGGATTGAAGAACAATCTTATCTCTGTGGCGATGTTAAAAGACAAGGGATATGATGTTGTCTTTAGCGAGGGAAAGGCTTTCCTGCATAGTAAGGCAACTGGTGAAACTCGGAGGATAGGGGTTCAAGTTAAGAACCTTTATCAATTGCAAGTAGATGGCTGCGCAGCAATGGTAGGCAAGGCAGAAGGAGTGGTGAGCCGGGATGATGGCGAGTTGTGGCACCAGAGATTGGGCCACCTTCACCATGGAGCTTTGAAGATACTGCAGCAGATTTCTATTGGGCTTCCTAAGGGTACTCTTGCGCAGTCAGATCAGTGCAAGGGATGTACCTTGGGAAAATTTGTGAAAGCCACCTTTCACGAGAAGGATAGTCGCGCCACGAAGATCCTTGAGAGAATTCACACAGACGTGTGTGGACCTTTCTCAGTAGATTCGACAGCGAAGCACAGGTACTATGTGATATTTGTTGATGATTTTTCTCGGAAGTGCTGGATCTTCTTCATGCAGAAGAAGAGCGAGACACACTCAAAGTTCTGTGAGTTCAAGGCAATGGTTGAGAAAGAATCGGGGAAGCATGTGAAGGCTCTTAGGAGCGACAATGGTGGTGAATTCATCTCTGGTGAATTCAAGGATTTTTGCAGCGCAGAAGGAATTCGAAGAGAGCTCATAGCACCTCATAACCCACAGCAGAATGGGGTTGCTGAGCAGAAGAACAGAACGATCGTGGGTGTTGCGCGGGCGATGTTGCATGATCAGGGCCTTCCCATACACTTGTGGGCTGAGGCATGCAATACTGCAGTATATGTGCAGAACGGTTGTCCTCATAGGATACTTGGCATGAGTACACCCGATGAGGCGTTTTCTGGTAAGAGGCTTGATATTTCCCATTTGAGGATTTTTGGTTCACCTGTTTACATTCATGTGACTAAGGATGTCAGGAAGAAGCTGGAGCCGACTGCAGAGGTTGGGATATTTGTGGGGTACACTGATACACCCCACAACTATCGTGTGTATTTTCCAGACAATCGCAAGACTGTTGTGTGACGGGATATCAAATTTCATCAGGAGAAAGCCATGAAGTGTTCGCTTGAGAGGGAGCCACACTTGCATGCAGATGAGGAGCTATTAGTTCTTAAGGATGAGTCTCAGGATGTGGACATTAGGGGAATTTCGAGGTCTAAAATGGGCCTCCTAAGGAAATAATAAAATAATAGCTAAACTAATAAAATAATATTTATGAATTTTCAATTCACTTTTTGCACCAAAATCCATGTAACCATAGTTAAATTCAATTCAAAAGTTTTACCAAAATAAAATTAATAAAAAATTTGTATTTATGTGACCATAAATAATAATGATATTTTCAAGAAAAAATCATTATCATTGAACAACTAATGCATTTGTCCTTTGTACTTAAATAGCTTAAAATAAAATATAAATATAAATTTATAAATTCTTAATTATATTATAAGTTATTAATTAAAATTTATATTATTTAAATTGTATAATAACATGTAATTAATATACTATATAAAAATAAAATAATATAATATAATATAATAAATGTATATGGATATGCATTGTTTCTTTCAAGAAATGTGAAATGACAATAATATATTTTTATTCAAAAAGTGTGAAATTACATTTATTATGAGTACTTTACTTTTACTATAAAAGTACTTAGAGCACTACCATGGTTAACCATGAGTTTTTATCAACCATTGAGAATGTGACAAGTAAGTACCTTTAACTCAAACAATGCCACCTCAACCATGAAGGATGATGTCATCCCCTAAGATGTAATTGGTTCTCATAAAGTGAATTTTGATTGTACATTTTCCTTAGGAGGCCCATTTTAGACCTCAAAATTCCCGTAATGTTAGCCACAAGAGGAGGTTCATGGAGTGGAAGAGACCACTCATGCAGCGCCAACCATTAGAGGGTGGAAGCGCACTACAGAAGCTAAGCGACTGGCTCAAGATGTAGAGAAGGTTGTAAGAGCACCTACATCATAGCGCAAACAGAGACAGTCACCTGACCGGTACACTAGATACATGGCTCTTATGAGCAAGTGTATTGTGACAGAGCCATCCTCTTTCGAGGAAGCTATGGAGGATCCCACATGGGTAGATGCCATGGTGGAAGAGTATGATTCGATTGTCAAAAACAGTGCATGGGATATTGTCCCAAGGCTGGAAGGGAAATCAGTGGTGGGTTCGAGATGGATCTACAAAGTGAAGGAAGCAGCTGACGGGAGTGTAGAGAAGTACAAGGCAAGATTTGTTGCCCAAGGCTTCTCACAGATTGAGGGGATCGATTATGAGGAAACCTTTGCACCTGTCGCAAGGTATTCTTCCATATGGATGATTCTTGCTCTCTCAGCACATATGGGGTGGCACATTCATCAGATGGATGTGAAGACTACGTTCCTCAATGGAGTGATTAAGGAGGAGGTGTACATAGAGCAGCCTGAAGGTTTCGAGATCTTCAGCAGTGAGTCACATGTGTGCAGGCTCAAGAGAGCGTTGTATGGGTTGAAACAAGCACCTCGTGCTTGGTACACACGGATAGAAAGTTATTTCACTGGACTTGGATTCTCCAAGAGTGAGGCGGATCCGAACCTATACCAGATTGTGGTGGAGGGTAAGTTGCTGATCATTGTACTTTATGTAGATGATTTTATTTTTACAGGTGATGAACTGTTGATACTCTCATGCAAGGTTGATCTTGCAAAAGAGTTTGAGATGAAGGACTTGGGCCTCCTTCATTATTTCCTTCGATTGGAAATTTGGCAGAGCAGTGATGGACTATTTGTGTCTCAAGGCAAGTATGCCTGGGAGATACAAGAGAAGTTCAACATGCATAGCTGCAAGCCTATCGACACTCCTCTTCCTGGTTGATGGAGGAAACAGGATGCTACATCCAGGTAGTGGATGCCACTGTTTATCGATAGTTGGTGGGGTCGCTTATGTATCTAGTCAATACACGACTCGACATATGCTATGATGTTAACCAGCTTTCACAAGCTATGGTTAAGCCTACCAAGCTCTACTGGAAGGCAGGCAAGCATGTATTGAGATATCTTAGAGGCACATCGGGATATGGATTATGGTACAGACAGTCGAATGAGGTGAAGCTGTGTGGCTTCACGGATGCAGACTGGGCAGGGAGCCCAATAGACAGAAAGAGCACATCTGGAGGGATTTTTAGTATCGGGTCGACAACAGTTTCTTGGTACAGCAGTAAGCAGAGATCCGTAGCACTCAGTTCAGTAGAGGCCGAGTATATGGCAGCAAGTTTGGTTGCATGCGAGGCTATATGGATGAGGAAGATCCTGGTCGGGTTGTTCGATTCACACTTAGACCCTACTATGATATATTGTGATAATCAAAGTTGCATCAAACTCTCGGTTAATCCATTATTTCATGATAGATCTAAACACATTGACATTCGGTATTATCATATCAGAGATTGTGTTCAGCGGAAGATCATGTTACTTTCATACATTCCCATGCAGGATTGGGATGCTGATATCTTGACGAAGGTGCTCACCAGGAGAAAATTTGAATACCACAGGGGCAGGATAGGGGTGGCAGATAATCCTTATCTTATTGCGAGGGAGTGCTGAGATTGAAACAAGATGATGAGCTTAGTGGAAAGAAGTCGCCTTCACTAAGTGGGCCCGCAGGCTATTTTTGGCGCACAGTCTATTTTTAGACTATGTCTATTTTTAGAAATGTCGATCATGTTCTATGAGTTGCAAGATGCTATTTGTGGATGGTTGGTCAAGTTGGAAAAATAGATGGACTTCTATTTTTATACATATTGGGCGAAATCTATTTTTAGATTGCCAGTCTAAAAATAGATATGTCGAATATTATTAGCTCTTAATAATATTTGGACTATAAACATTATCTTATTCTCTTTGGAGCACTTCTAGCTTATGCGACGATGTGGCATTAAAAGAGCCGACAAGGAATTACGCTATTCTTGAGGGTTAAGTGGAGCTATTGCATGGATATTTCAGTTAGAACTCATGTGACAGAGTTTGGTGGAGTTATTGAGCTAGTTGATGGAGTTGTGTTTAGTTTAACTGAGTTAAACATAGTTGAGCTAGTTGTATTTGGTCTAACTGATTGATACACTAGTGAGAGTGGTGTGAATTAATTTTTAATTAATTCACTAATTATTAACTCATTAATCAACTAAAGAATACATCAGTTAACTACAGTGCATGCTCAGTTTTAGTGGAGACCAGTGAAGAGGTAGGTGAAAGAGCAATGTGACTATCAGTTGTGACTATACTGTTGCATGATTTGCAACAACCAGTGATTGGAGATGCCAATGAGGATTGCACAATCAAGTCTAGACCAATTCAATTTCATTCAGAGCCATTCTTCAGCGGGGATTGTGCAGTAGAGGCGGGCTATCAGGTGGCAGAGATTGGAGCATGAGATTTGCTAGATCTGAGCTTGATTAGTGTGTAGAAATTGGAGATTATACTAAGAGCTTGTGAGGAGATTTGTATAATTATTGTTACATGATCTCTATGACATATAATATACATAGAGTTGGGGGTTTTCAACTTTTTGCTTTCCCATAAAATACCGTGTTCATATGTGTGATTGTTTATGGTTTTAATGTGTGCATGCGATTGTTTTTATTTCACAATTAATGATCAATGGTGGAAGAGATTTTGTATTGTGCATGAAGTTAAAATAGTGTGTGATCAGGAGAATCTCGATGAATAATATACTGCTTATTCAAATTTATACATCAAACATCAAAAATTGATATAGGGAGCAACATCACATAATACCTCATCCGTGAAGGGTTTGATGCTATAGGGAAGGCGACACTGCTGGCTGACGCGGAGATCTCGTCCTTGGTGAAGCCACCCGATGGTGTATGGATGTGGGTGAGCTGTGGTCGGCAAGCCCAACCGCTTCACGGCGTCTGCTGAAATGAGGTTCTTTTGGCTCCCATTGTCGACAATGAACTGTACAGGGGAGCCCTTTACCCACATATGGGAGTGGAAGAGACGTTCCTCCTCCTCTGGATCTTCCGGTTCCTCCTTCTGGACCTTTGTAGTGGCAACAGTGGCGTTGGGCTCCGCATCAATAATCGGTTTCCCTTTTTCATTCCCCTTTTCAGGTTCTGATTCGGAGTCGGAGCATGCATCTGACTCAGAAGCCCTCATCTCGGCCACTAGCGACTGCTTGGCCCGACACTCACTTGCGTTGTGAGTGGAGCTCTTATGGAACTCACACCACTTTCCCGTGTCCTTCTTTGGCTTTACGGTGTTGTTCTTTTCTTGTGGCTTTGACGGGTTGTCTTTAGCCGCCATGCTCTGTCCTTTGTTCTGCGGTTTGGAAGCACCTTTTCCTTGCTTTTGATTCACAGATCCAAAGTCTCGCTTCTTCTATTTGAATTTCTGCTCAATCTTGGCAGCATACCGGTATGCCGTACCAAGCGAGGAGATGTCGAGGAACTCCATTTCCTCCTGAATGTATCTGTGCAGACAACTGCGATACTTTAGCACCAAATATTTCTCTGAATCTTTGATACCCAACTTTGTGCGCAGGGTATGGAATAGATTCGTCAGCTCATGCACATCTTGATCCCTTTGTTGTCGCAGTGTGGTCCATTGTATGTACTTTCTCAAATATGTACCATATCCACCAAGCATGCATATGTCCAAGATCCACCCGATCTCACACTATTTACCTTTATGCAAGATACTAAATCTATTCCACTTGTTAATCTTTTGCGGAAAAATTAATTGCACACACATGTGAAGCATAAACAAAAAATATCAATCGCACATAAATACGCTTTTAACCTAGAAAGCCTCGAAGCCGAAAACCCCAACTATAATTATGTATCATGGAGATCATATGACAATCTCATACAAAGCTTATCAATCTCTCAGTACAATACAATCGTCATACACTAATCAAGAACAATCTTGCAAATCCATGCACCGATCTTTGCCCTCCTGCTAGCCTGCCTCCATTGCGCAATCCCTGCTGAAGAATAGCTCCGAATGAATTCAAATTACTCTTGCCTTGAATACGCAATCCTCGTTGGCAACTCCAATGTGTGTGTGATGCAATCAATACATCACTATAGTCACAACAGATAGTCCATCTTGCCCTTTCACCTATCTCTCCATTGGGTCTCCACTGAAACTGCCATGCACTGTAGTTAACTGCTGTATTGTTCAGTTGATTAATGAGTTATTATTTGTGAATTAATTAACTAATTAGTTCACTCCACTCTCACTAGTGTATCAATCAGTTAGACTAGATACAACTAGCTCAATTGAGTCTAACCGAGTTAAACTGAATACAACTCCATAACTACTTCTTCCAACTGTGTCATAACTCTGCCACTTGAGTTCTAACTAATTCCTCCATGCATAAGCTCCTATGAAACCCACAGAATAAGATAATTCCCTTCTAATGCTTGTCGTGCCACATCCGTGCACCGAACCGAAGTGCTCCAAGAGAATAAGTTGTTGTTTTCAGAGTCTCGATTATTATTAAGAGCACACACCGATATGCATCTATTTTTAGGATTGACAATCTATAAATAGACTTCTACCAATATTATATAACAATTTCATCTATTTTTCCAACTTGATCAACCATCCACAAATAGCATCCCGCAACTTAAAATATGATCGACATGTCTAAAAATAGACTTGCGCTAGAAATAGCCTGCGGGCCCCACTTAGTGAAGGTGTGTACTTTTCACTAAGCTCGTCATCTTGTTGAATCTCAACACTTCCTCTCAACAAGATAGAGATTATCCTTCACCCCGATTCTGCCTCTATGGTATTCGAATTTTCTCCTATCGATCACCTTTGTCAGAATGTCTGCATCCTCATCTTCCGTAGGAATGTACTGAAGCAACATGATCTTCCACTGCAAAAAATCTCTGATATGATGATACAGTATATCAATATGCTTAGATCTATCATGAGACACAGGTTTAATCAAGAGTTTAATGCAACTCTGATTACCACAAGGTATCTCTGTAGGATATAAATGTGAACCGAACAAACCAACTAGAATCTTCCTCATCCAGATAGCCTCACATGTAGCTTGACTTGTTGCCATGTATTATGCTTCCGCTGAACTGAGTGCCATGGATCTTTGTTTCCTCGCCGTACCAAGAAACTTCCGTAGATCCGATACCGAAAATCCCCCCTCGATGTGCTCTTTCTCGTCTCGTTGAGCTTCCTACCTAATCTACATCCGTGAAGCCATGCAACTTCACTTCATCCGTCTACATCTAGGATTACAATCCATACTCATGTGCTCCCCAGATATCTTAGGACATGTTTCGCTGCCCTTCCAAAAGAGCTGTAGGCTTAACTATCGCTCGTGAAAGCTGGTCACCACATAGCATATGTCCAAATTTCCTTGTATTGACTAAATACATGAGCGAACCCAATTAACTGTCAATAAACAGTGGCATCCACTACCTCTGCCGATGTAGCATCCTCTTGCTTCCAATTTCCTGGAAGAGGAGTGTCGATAGGCTTGCAGCCTTGCATGTGAAACTTCTCCAGTATCTCTCGGGCATACTTGCCTTGAGACACAAACAGTTCACCTTCCCGCTGCCATATTTCCAATCCAAGGAAAAAATGAAGGAGGCCTAAATCCTTCATCTCAAACTCCTTTGCAAGATCAGCCTTGCATGAGTGTATCAACTTCTCATCACCTATTAGTATCAAATCATCAACATAAAGTACAATGAACAAAAGCTTACCCTCAACCACAATCTGGTACAGGTTTGCATCCACCTCACTCTTGGTGAAGCCAAGTCTAGTGAAATAGTTGTCGATCCGAGTGTACCAAGCACGGGGTGCTTGTTTCAGCTCATACAATGCTCTTTTGAGTCTGCACACATGCGACTTGCTGCTGAAGATCTCAAATCCTTCAAGCTGCTCAATATACACTTCTTCCTCAATTATCCCATTAAGGAACACAGTCTTCACATCCATCTGATGAATGTGCCAACCCATCTGCGCTGAGAGAGCAAGGATAGTCCGTATGGAAGAATATCGTGTGACAGGTGCAAAGGTTTCTTCATAGTCAATCCCCTCAATCTATGAGAAGCCCCGGGCAACAAATCTTGCCTTATACTTCTTGTTCATCAATAAACTTTGCTTTACTCGTAGATCCATCTTGATCCTACAACCGATTTTCCCACCGGCCTTGGAACAATCTCCCAAGCACTGTTTCTGACAATGGAGTCATACTCCTCCACCAAGGCATCTACCCATGTGGGCTCCTGCACTGCTTCTTCAAAAGAATATGGCTCTGTCATGATACACTTGTTCATAAGAGCCATGTATCCAGTAAATTGGTCAGGTGACTCTCTTTTTCTACGTTGTGATGTAGGGACTCCTACATTCTATGCCACATCAAGCTTCAGTCTCTCAGCTTCTATGGTACGCTTTCTTCCTTGTCCGATGTTTTGTTCTGCATGAGTGGACTCCTCCACTCCATGAATCTCCCCCTATGGTTGAACCACATCTAGAGGCTCATTCGGGAACAAGAAGTTCCTCCTCCGCATGCAAGTGTAGCTCCCTCTCAAGCGACAACTTCATGGCTTTCACCTCATTGAATTTTATATCCCTTCGCATAACAGTCATCCGACTATTAGGAAAATACACACGATAGTTGTGGGGTGTTTATGTGTACCCCACAAATATCCCAACTTTTGCAGTCGGCTCTAACTTCTTCCTGGCATCCTTCGTCACATGAATGTAAACAGGTGACCCAAAAATATTCAAATGAGAAATATCAGGCTTCTTACCAATAAAAGCTTCCTCGGGTGTACTCATGCCAAGTACTCTATGAGGACAACGGTTTTGCACATAAACCAAGTAGCTGCAACAATATGCTTCCGCCCACAATTACATTGGTAGGCCCCGTCACGCAAAGACGTCGTGCGCACCCATGATCGTTCGTTCTTCCTCTCCATCCTCCAGCCCTTGCGAAGAGGAGGCGCCATGGAGTTCTCTTCGACCCTTCTTGCTACGTGTCTTTGAATTCGCTTGAGATGTATTCACCACCATTATCGCTCCATAGAGCTTTCACTTGCTTCCTCGACTCCTTCTCCACCAATGCCTTGAACTCACAGAAATTTAAGAACGTTTCGCTCTTCTTCTGCATGAAGAATTTCCAACATCTACGAGAATATTCATCAAAAAATATAACATAATACCTGTGTTTTTCTGTTGAAGCAACCGAGAAAGGTCCACACACGTCTGTGTGGATTCTCTCTAGGATCACCAAAGCACGGTTCTCCTTCTAATGAAAGGTGGTCTTCACAAACTTACCCATACTACATCCCTTGCAATCATCCACTATGCAAGAGTGCCTTGTGGTGTCCTGGGTGGAAATTTCACGGTAAAATCTCTGTGCTGCTGCGAGAAGATGGCAATGCCTCCTCGTGCCAGCACTGGCCTTCGTCCCCGCCACCACTTCTTCTGATTTGCCCACCATTGCAGCGTAGCCATTTACCTCTAGATTGTAGAGATTCTTAATTAAAACCCCTATCTTCTTGGTTTGACCCATTGTTTTATGTCAAAGGAAGGCTTTTCCCTCACCGAAAACAACATCATAGCCTCTATCTTCCAGCATTGCGACCGAGACCAAGTTCTTCTTCAGACCTGGAACATGCATGACATTATTCAACAAGAATGGATTACCGGACTCCCTCTCAAAGGTAATGTTCCCAATGCCAGTCACACTGTATCGACCATTTTTTTCCATCTCTATATGCATCTGGGGGTCCTTCTCCTCCAAGTCACTAAACAACTCTTTGTCTCCCTTCATATGGAAATATGCACCACTATCAAGATACCACACCAATCCCATGTAGCTTGAAACCAAGCATGCGATCAAGGAAAAATCCAGCACAATTTGTGAGGCTAAGGCCTCTCCACTTGCAGATCCAGCACCGCTTATTCTTCTTCTTCCGTGGACACGTTAGTGGTAAAATTTCCATGCTCATGACAATGAAAACACTTTACTTAGGACAAAATCCTCGCTTCTTGCCTTTCTACACCGGATTTAGAAGGGGATTTTTCTTCCTTCCCTTTCCTTGCTTTGGCAACCAAAGTGTGAAATTTCTTCATCTTCATTCTTTTCGATGAAGATCCATCCTCGGTACTCGGCCTTATCTCCTCCTACACAAGATCCGACCAAAGTCACTCCCATCCTGGCAGTTTCTCCCATCCATTGACAGAGTCTTCGTAGCTATGCCAACTCTTCGGAAGCCCAAGGAGAGCCAAGATCACCAAGTCTTCTTCATCAATAGTAACCCCCACACTTCCCAGCTCATCCTTGCAGTGGACAAACTTCGTGAGGTATTTTGGAATACTGTCACCTTTCTCCATTTTTATTTTTCTGAGCTTGTCTTTAAGCGCCAACTTCATCTTGTCACTTCTGCTTTGGAACAATTATATCAAAGCATTTCACATTAAGAATGGAGTGGCTTTCCCATGAAGGCTAGACACAATATGGTCCTTCACACCTTCCAACATAATTCTCCTTGTCTTTGTAGTCTTCTTTTGACATGCATCAAGTAATGCAACATCGCTAGATCCCGGCTTAGGAACATCGCTATCGATGAACTCCTTCAGCCCATTATCCTCCAACACCACCTCCATCCTGTCCTTCCAGGCTATGTAATTAGAGCTCCCGTCAAGGGCATACTCCAATCTTAACCCGTTGAAAGACATTTCAATGTATACTCGATTTCTGCACCAAGAATCTTCTATAGCAAATTCGAATTGTCCACCAGCACAAACTCACTTCACAATTGCGATCTTCAATAAAAAATGCTCTGATACCATGTAGAAATTATATGCACTAAGCATGCATATGTCCAAGATCCACTTGATCTCACACTATTTAAATTTATGCAAGATAATCGATCTATTCCACTTGTTAATCTTTTGCGGAAAAATTAATTGCACACAGATGTGAAGCATAAACAAAAATATTCAATTGCACATAACACAGTTTTTAACCAGGAAAGCCTGAAGTTGAAAACCCCAGCTATATATTATGTAACATGGAGATCATATGAAAATCTCATACAAACATACAAATCTTATCACAAGCTCTCAGTACAGTACAATCGTCATACACTAATCAGGCCTAATCTTGCAAATCCATGCACCGATCTTTGCCACCTGCTAGCCTGCCTCCACTGCGCAATCTCTGATGAAGAATAGCTCTGAATGAATTCAAATTACCCTTTCTTGCACTGCGCAATCCTCATTGGCATCTCTAATATGTTTTGGATGCAATCAATGCATTACTATAGTCACAACAAATAGTCTATCTTGCCCTTTCACCTATCTCTCCACTGGTCTCCATGGTCTCCACCGAAACCGCCATGCACTGTAGTTAACTCGATGTATTGTTCGCCTGATTAATGAGTTATTATTTTTTAATTAATTAAATAATTAATTCACTCCACTCTCACTAGTGTATCAATCAGTTAGACTAGATAAAAATAGCTCAACTGAGTCTAACTAAGTTAAACTGAATACAAATCCATAACTACTTCTTCCAACTATGTCATAACTTTGCCACTTGAGTTCTAACTGATTCCTCCATGAATTAGCTCCAGTAAACCCTTAGGAATTTCGTAATTCCTTCTATCATCTGATGTGCCACATCTTTGCACTGAACTGAAGTGCTCCAAGATAATAAGTTGTTGTTTAGAGTCTGATTATTACTAAGAGCTAATAATAATCGACATGCATCTATTTTTAGATTGACGATCTATAAATAGACTTCGCCCAATATTCTAAAAAAATAATTTCATCTATTTTTCCAACTTGATCAACCATCCACAAATATCATCCTGCAACTTCTAAAATATGATCGACATGTCTAAAAATAGACATATTCTAAAAATAGACTTGCGCCAAAAATAGCCTGCGGGCCCACTTAGTGAAGGCGACTCTTTTCACTAAGCTCGTCATCTTGCTAAATCTCAACAATAGCTCCCCACGGGATAGTATTGTTCCTTGATGGCATCTCAGAAATAATTCCAAGTGGGTATGGCTAAGAATAGAGAGGGTTTTGTCTCGTCCTTTTTCTCACGATGAGGTTTCCCACCGGTCCTCGACATGGGGGGGTAGCTTTGAGGAATGAAAAAATAATCTTCTCCCAGTCAGAAAAGTCATGAACCGAGAAATATCCTTCTAATATATTCAACCATCTATCTACGACATCTACATCTATTTGACACTCAAATATGAGAATGTCAAAGTTTACTTGTACCTTAAAAGGGATTCGCGCCTCGCAGTGGGTCATTGGATGCGGATGCGCTGCAGTGGTTAGTCGTTGAAGGCTGCGGGAAAATTTATCCATCATCGTGTTCCTTTGTTTTTTTAAGGCCTCCTCGAGCAATATTTTGATAGTATCTCCTGCTCCCTCATCTTTCTTTTAGTCCCCCATGGGCATCCGTCGAGGTTTGCGAGGCTAATCTTGCAAAGGTTCCACCAGATTGAGCCCTAACTCCTTATACCCCGACCTCGTTGGGGACATGCAAAGAAGGATCGAGAAAAATCAAACCACTCTGATACCACTGATCTGAATTTATGCAGGAATGCAACAGAATACAGAAATAACCATAAACATAGAAATACAACGGAAATAAGGCTTCATTTCATTAATATCAAATCATAGAAATATGCTTACAAACATGATGGAAATAAAACAGCTAAGGTGCTGGTAGCGAATCTCTGAGAAGAGATGTGCCAGCTACATATCTCTGAATTGTGTTACAATGAGCCTCAAGGGCCTATTTATTATGGAGAAACAATGGAGAACTCTAAACGTCCAAAAACCTAACCCTAGGAGATGAAGCACCAAAACTATGGGCCCCGTTTGGGTAAATTGGTGTTTCAACTTCCCGAGGACATAACTTCGGCATACTATTTTCGTTTGGGGCCTCAAAAAGGCTCTAGAAGTTCAGGACCCAAAAAACTGCTAAAAATAGTAAGTTGTGAAAAAACTGAAAGAGACAATGGTGGGGCCCCAAATGGAATAGGCGAGTGGCCACCAATATCCACCTGGATCACAACTACTCAAAACCCCGTTATCATATATTGTATAAAGTCAAGGAATCATGAAACAATACAATGCTTTCTCACACCGAGAAAATCATGCACTCTCTTGATTGTCTCACTCTAACCTTGCTCAAAGATGGCTTGCAATGCTCAGGAAAAATTGACAAACACTTAGCCAATTCTCAGCGTCTTCTAAGCCCATCCTTGCTCACGCAATCCTTAGGGAAATAGGCCCCTATTAAATAGGAAAATCAGCCTCAATCCATGATGGCCTTCTTATGACTTTAAAATGTCACCCGGAAAATTTTATAATAATACAACTGATAGTTATGTTCCCTTTAACCTTTGTCTCGACTGGGTCTTCCTCAGAACTGACATGCATGTAGCTATTAATAGTGAATCATCAGTTATTTGATTGATCACTACTTGTGAATAAAATCTAATTTAATTCATTGGACCTCTCACTAATTCATCACTCAATTAGAACTAGTTAAACTGATTTTAACTCAATTAATTTGATTTAACTGATTACACTCACACCACACTAGTGCTACAACTGCAACTCGACCCGAAAAATATTAGGATCAGTCTACATGCCTCATCTTAGAACCTCAACTCGAATTTCTTGAACTAACTCAATCATCATGACTTAGTTAACTTGCACAAGTTGTTATGAGATGAAATTACAATTTATTGTCCAATTTATTTAAGGGAAAAATAAATTATATGCCCACATTTCGCACCAATGTGTAACTGAATTTCTCACCAATGTGTGACTGAAATTCCACACCAATGTGTGTGCAATTTTTTTTCCTTTCTAGTTACCAATTTCACTATTTCTTGTTGAAAATTTCAACACTCCCTCTCAACAAGAAATAAATTCAATCTATCTTGATTCAATACCTTTGGAATGTTCTGCATGAAACACTTCTCTAGTGTTGTTTTCACCTGCAACTCCTGTTTAATATTCCCAATTAGCCTCAAGCCAATTGGAATGTTAAATTTTTCTTTACTTTTTTGTTCATGAATAAATGTAAAAGGGAGGAACATAAAAACTCCTAAAATCGGTGAATAAATCAATGCCCCATATGAACGAGGCTAAATCTGGGCTACTTCAATAAAATGCCCTTATGTGTGAAAGGGGTTGAGACTTTTGACTGGGTCAATAGGACCAAATCAACCACATTGTCCAGATTCAATGAACCTCCTAGATGCACAGCGCAGTTTTAGATGGAGGCCACACATGTGAAAGGAGCTAAATCAATGAGATGGTTTAGGGTTTTGCAAGATCTCATTCTTATAAAAGGAAGAGGAGGACAACAAGAGAGGGGTTGTTGAAGACCATATTATTTCTGAAGTATATGTCTGTTTAGACATTTCTCATTCTCTTGGATGTTTAGCAGAGAATAGTGTTGTTTAGCACAAGGATCTACTGTTTAGGAATCCTTCTCTTTCCTTGAGTAGCTCTTGGAAGAGACTTGTACTTCTTGACCACTATCAAGCTTAAGGCCAAGCTTCGACTTCCAACTACAACTCATATCCTGTTGAGGGTTTGGTTTTCTTTGTAAGCTGCAGCAAGTGGAGGCTAGATCTACTTAGATCTAGGCCAATCTAGTGCCCCTTTTCAGTGGGAGAGGGTTCTATCCCATTGGAAAGAGTGTTATAGATCATTTGATCTTTAGATCTACATCTTGGCATCAGGCCAAACTATTCATCACAACTACAGCGCAGTCTCTCTTCCAGTACTACGTTATCTACAAAGAGGAAAGTTGCAGGGTGTTTTGGCAAAGTTTGAGTGATCTCTAGTGTTGGGGATCTGCCCTTCACTATGGTGATCCATGGATTTCTGTTCTTATCCATGTCATATTCAAATCTAATATGAATACTACTATATATGCTTCAAAAATTCTGAATAGATCTGCAGATCTACTGCATATAATCTCAGATCTACTCCATGTGCTTCATTATTTGCTGAAATCCCCAAGGGGAATGTAAAGTAGAGAAATTATAGCGTATGGATCTGTCATAGATCTGATTGTTCATGCATTATTTTTCTCTATATCTAAGTTTTAATCTACTACTGCAGTACACTTAATAAAATAACGTTGTCAAGCCTTTGTAGTCAATTCTATGTGTTGCAGCACCTCATTCTTGAGGGTTTCTTCATCAAATTATTCCATTTTTCTTCATGTTCTGAGCAATAAAACTCTAGATCTGATGTTTTCATCATATTGTATCAGAAATCCTCTTTAAAAGATGTTGTGCATGCTTCAGAAACTTTTTGTTTAGTCAAGTCGTGGGATTTCAGTGTTTTTAAGCCATACCGAGACTAGGAGATCTGTTTAACTAAGAAAAAGTGATTTTTTTTCGGATATTTTCTGATTTTGAATCAAAAATTACATATGCTAAGGGATCCCTGTGTTATTTTTCCCTATTATCACGTAAATCTCTGAAAATAGCGTTTTTAGGGCATAAATAGTTGCTTTTCCCCACTTTTGGCTGATATAATGGATTAGATTTCTTGCTGCTGTAAATTTAATTGATGGATATGTGTTTCAAACACATTTTATGATTTATTTATCATTTCTATTCCACATTTGTGTTCAATTATTGCTGCATCCCTATTTGGGAATATTACAGTGGTATCAGAGCAACTTTCTTGACACAGCCTGTGCTTTCTTTGAAAGAGCCAATATATCTTTTCATGAAAAGAAGAGACTGAACAAGAAGTATGATTACACTGAATATATAGAATAAAATGGTAAAACCCCTTTATTTGGAAGAATAAAGGGGAAAGAGTTCTCAAAAACTCTGTTCCAAACTCTATATGAGCTTAAAGGAGAAATCAAAGAAATGAAGAGGGGAAGACATGAAGGTCCCTAAAAAATATATTTACATGAAGAAAGCCCCATTTCTTCATCTTATATGTGCAAGTACTCAGCGACACAATCAAATCCACAACGTTATTCTATGCCCAGATTTACTGCAAGAGAGATGAAAGAAGAAGATGCACCAAAGGAGGAGACTTTGAGTGATTATCTTCAAGAGTATGAATCTAAATCTTGGAAAATCAAAGAGCACTTGAGCTTCCAAGAGTTCTGCCAGCTCAAGGAGGAAAGGAGATCTAGCAAGTACAATAGAAGGAGAAGAGGTAGATTCTTTCTACTAAATTTTGATGGATCCTCCACATGCACAGCTAAAGCATGGATAGATCAGCTAGACTCATATTTGGATCTACATCAAGTTTCAGAAAAGGAAGCCCTTAAGGTAGAAGTGCTGCATCTTAAAGGTAAATCTTATGCTTGGTGGTTGTTTGAATCCTTTTCATTGAAGAATGCAAATATATCTACTTATGCAAAGTTCACTAGGAGAATGGTGAAGAGATTTGATGTAAAACAAACTAAAACATCTTTGATTGAGCTAGAAAAGCATGAGCATGAAAAAACCTTGCATGAGTTGGAAAGATCTGTTGTACAAACTCCAATTCAGATTTCTGTTGAAGGGGATAAAAACTTTTGTAATACCTTGTCAGAGGCAAGATCCCCATTACATGAGGTGATTTCTTCTCAAAAGGAAATCATGGAGATTCCTCTTTCAAAGGAAGACCAAGATCCAAGGTCTCTCATTGATAATGACACATTCTCAAATATTGATGAGAAGGAAGAACAAGAGAGGCAGTAACAACGTTGTTACTTCAGAAGAAGACCCATCATCACATGGGAATGAACATGAAGTTATTGTTTCAAGGGAAAGAGCTTTTTCACCTTTGCAAATGATTCCCAAGGAGCATTATGTGACAGCATTATTGGGCAGTGATACCTTGCTTAAAGCAAGAGGAGGAAGGATGGATCAACATCCAATGATGAGGATCATGCACCCTTGTTTATTTCAAGGGGTTTCTATTCATGAGAAGGGGACTAAACTATGCAGAAAGGAAAGGGACACATTAGTCCCACCATTCATACAGTCTACATCAGATCTTGATGTTTCTTTACATGGAGGCATTCCACCAGGGAGACCCCCTGATGGGAAGAAGAATAAATTGTTCTCTCAACCTTGTGCAACAGTGATATATTTGGCTACCACAGCGCTGAGATCTATTGATGTATTCCAAGGAGGGCTGAACAATTTTCTGAAATTAATTTTGCTATTCCTCACTCATCTGTTTGCGCTGAAAAAGAAGAACTAAGAGATATATGATGACATTAGCATGATGTCAAATGGCCACTCCATAGATTTGGGGCATAAAATGATATCTCTACATACAAAGAAGATTTCTAAAGAAGACAAGAGGGGGCCAACACTCTTGTATGCATGGGCCAAACTATGGAAATTTTGGAAAAGAGAAACCTTTCAAAAGAAAGTTGATCTTCCTATTCTTCAATTTTGCCTTGCACAAGATCAGCTGCAAGAGAGGAAGCAAAGATGGAGTAACTTTACTCCCACACATGACTTTGGCATTAAGCATGTCAAAGAGGAGGACCATGATATGAAAAAATCTTCAGATCAGATTTCTACGGCGCTGTCGTGGTTGGGGAGATTGGATTCATATTGGAAATCACAATTGTTGGTGGAATATTCCAAGGCTCTTCAGACATGCATGATTCTTGATGACCAGCTACTAGATGAGGGCTATTTAGTCCAATATGGAGTCATCTATGATCATGGTAGGGTCTTCTTATCTAGAGCCTCCAAGGTCAAGGAGAATTTACTACAAGGAGCCTATGAAGAGTTCTCTTTCAGCCACACATATTCTATGAAGCTCAACAACATCATCTTGAGGAGTTATTATTGGGAGGGATTTGAAAAAGAACTATATTAGCATTGTCAAAAATGCATGAACCTTGTGGAGTTGGAGCAGCAACAAGACTCTAAGATAGAGTTATTTCAGCTAACTCTTCCTACCTTGGAAGGAAGAGAGAGATCTATACACCACTCCACTTGTATAAGGAGAACTATTGGTGAAGAGCATACTTATGTAAATCATGTTTTATTTTCTGATTGTATGCATTCTTTTACTATGTATATTCAGGCCATGACTCCTAAAAGGAGTGCTATACCTTATAAACTTCATGGCCAACTTTGGGAGAAAACTATTTCTGATTATGGCCACTCCCTTGGTGAACAAAGGGAGATTTTGCAACATGATGGCTGCTTTCCTAAGGCACCAAATATGTCTTCCACTTTCAACCATGGAGATATGTTATGGGCAGCAAGTAAGTGGTGGGAAAACCACTTAACACATCTAGATCACGAGGCGAGCAGGAGATGCACTGCACTGGTTTCTCTTGGGTGAGTGTGGGTACTCCCCAAAGATTCATATTTTCTTGTCTCATGCCTTGTGTGTCAATGGGAGGATGCATAAGAAGAAAGCATGGTTGCTTTGGTTGACAAGGAGAGAGTTTGGAAATCACATGTTAAAACTCATGTCCATACTTTTGGTTGGGATGTATCTCATGTATTTACATGTATTTCTATTTGGAATGTATCTCATGATCATGTATGTACTTGGGTTTGGGAGAAAATGTAACTCTCACATGAGGAGGCATAAGAGAGATTTTTTGTATCATGATGATAATGATGCTCTGATATTTGTTGGGAGCATGATGGGAGGAATGAAACATAGGTTGGATGTTTCCATTGAGAATGAAACTTCCCATACTTATGCATACTTCAAGAAGAGGATGGAACATTGTATGGCTGCTACACTATGTCTTTTGTTTCCTTATGTAAGAAGCCATATGATTGACTTATGTATTTGGGAAAATTCTCTCACATGGGAATATTTTTGGCAAGATATGTGTTACTTGAGTCACATTCAGCTAACACCTCTTATCCTCTATTATTTTCAAGCTTTTGAGAAGCTTATGGAAGCAAGAAGGTGGTGGGATGGCCACTTATTGTACTATGTTTTGAGGCAACAAGAAGAAGAACAACGCTGGACTCAATGGAGGGACTATTGTCACCATCCAATACATCATATGACACTTAGTCCATGTTTCTTTTGGAGCACATATGGTGAAGTCACTTTATTCACTATATGCATGAAATATTGGGCAATAAGGGTCCCTAGAATCAATTAAGGGAATCATGAGGTTCCAAGTGTCTTTTGGCTTCATGAGGACTATATTATTGCAGCCCGGGATCAAAAGCTCCACGTTTATCATAAATGGAGGGAGAGATAGCGTAAGTTTAAAATTCTTACCTCTCATTTCCAGCCATGCAGCCCCTATACATTGCATAAGGAGGGGATTAGTGATTATTTCCATGAGATACTTAGGATGGCTCACTTTGTTTGGATGATAGCATGGAGATTAGAGTATCTCATGGGGGATGAATCACCCACCATTTATCATCTCTCATGCCTTGAGAAGACCAATGGATTGCATATGTTTCTTTCTATGTATCTCCCACTTCTTCATGATGACAGCTATTTGGGTTATTCACCAAAGGCAAACTTGTATTCTTGGGAGGAGACAAATCCATTGGAGATTTTTCAAAGTCCTTGTGAGTTGCTTGAGGACAAGCAACATTTTGGAGGGGAGGAATGTAATATTCCCAATTAGCCTCAAGCCAATTGGAATATTAAATTTTTCTTTAATTTTTTGTTCATGAATAAATTGTTAGCCTCCTATATCAATAGGTTTCATCTTTCATGATTATCTTGATGGAAGTGTGGAATATGTTCAAACCTTCTTACTTGAGCAAAGGTGTTCCATATTCTTAAAAAACCAAAAAAAATCAAAAAATTTAAAAAATGTAAAGAGGGTATACCCTAAAAGAAAGATCAAAGGGTAAAAAGAATAAAAATGGTCACAAAGAGAAAAAAATGAACCCCAAGCAAAAAATAGACCAAGGAAAGTGTGCAAATCCAAATGCCACTAAATTTTACTCCGTTGTATATAAATCAATTGTGTGCGACTTGCTGGAAACTTTTGCCACAATTCATGAATAGAATCAAACGCTATTTAAAACTTGGCTTAGTCATATTTCAATTTCATGTTATAGATTAGAGAATAAATATCTAGCCAAACGGTTTAATCTTGGCGTATAAGTAGCTAGGTAGAGTGAATAAAAGGTGCTCAACGGTTGATCCCGAGCCCTTGGATGTAATAAGGGTAGAAATAGATAGATTCATCATGTAAAAAAGAAAAGATTGATCGGGGTTTGCAAGTCTAAATGCACCCCTAATAAAGAAGACAAAATGGTAGTGTTAAATAGATAGGGTAGGTAGATGGTGCGACAAAGTGTTGTCTACGATGAATGGTGTCTGCTACATGTTAGTTAATCATTTACTTTCATCAAAAGTACGAAGCGAGAAAATACACCCTGGAAAATCACAGACAAGCAAAGTCAAATTCATTAACCTCCCCCATCATTTTTCCCCCTCGAGAGTTTTACTAATTTCCCCAAAAGTACTAAGGTATTTGGAGATCAAAAGGGCTCAAGGCATTTCCTTGACTTCACGGAGGGACAGGACCCTCGAGCCTAATGATCGAAAAAACCTAAGCACTTGAAATAATCCATCATTGATTATCTTCCATCTTTAACTTTCTCCTAAAGTAAAATCCTATTTTACTTAGGAAAGCGTCATGATATTCCATAAAATTCCTCAAAAACAACTTGTTATTCTAAGTTCAAGTGTTGAAGATAAAATGTTGCAATTTACTTCATAAGTTATCACTTTCTTAGATGTACAAAGATGTTTTGATTTTCCTTGTCCTTTTTCATATTAACATTTGATTTTTACTATATTAAATCCCTAGTGAAATCCATTTTCCTAAGAATATAACTCCCTTTTCTAATAAATATCCCCAAAACCCTTTATTATAATGTCTTACCAAAGTATATATTCCACGTTTACATTGAAAATAAACACCCCGCTTTATAAAGCCCTTTGGTTAAAACTATAACCTTATATATAAATTCCGCCCCTATGATGAATTAATTATATTAATTCATTCATCACATAATAAAAATATATACAAAAAACTTTAGACATACGACAAGTATGTTTAATACCAAAACATATCAATAAACTTTTGCGAAAGTCCATGCCGACACGTACGACATTCCACGTGGCATTCCACACGTCGAGCTCCGCGTGATCCATTTCATAATTTCACGGGGTTAATTAATCATTTGGACTAATTAACAACCATTTCCGCCTATTAACGTGTCCACGGGTGATTAGATTTCACATTAAAACCTTTTTAAACCTTGACGGGCCCCACCTATGAAATAGCACAAGTCCCCATCCCTTTCGGCCGTTGGATCATCGGTTCGTTGATCGACGGTGATCCATCAATCCTGCTGCCCATCCCTCGCCGGCATGTTAACCGGTGGGGATGGGCGGTTTTTGAAAAAGTCGACATTCCACGTGGCGTTAAAAACTATGGAATCGCTCGCGTCCTCTACGCCTTCGTCCATAAGCGGTGCGGGCTCACCGCTTACGCTCACCGCATACCCGCACGGGCCCCACTTCCCTACGTCACCCCGTACGTCGATGACGTCATCACCTCGAAAAAGACAAAAAACCCTTTTGACTTGTAAATAAGCCATTTTTTCGTGTTTTTTTAGTTATTTTTAGTTTACGAAAGAGACAGAGCTCCTGCCGCAATTTTCAAATTCCACTTGCAAATACACCAATTTACTCGAAATTCGCAGCATTTCAGTGTTAAGAACGTCCCCGCCATTGTTCATTCGTTAAAGAACCGGCTTTTCCATCTAAAACGGTGTTATCATTTCGCGCCCACTTGATGCAAGTCAAGCTTAGTTTCCTTTGTTTTTCTGCGAAAAAAGTGGTTAAAAAATCCTCGAGTCCTCATTGAAGATTTAAACTCTGTGCATTTGCTTCCAAAACCTACGAATTGTTCCAATTTCCTCTTTTTGTCGAGATATCACTCCTGGGTCTACAAGAAAAACGAAAAACCTCCATTTTGAATCCACAAGAACCAAAATGGAGGCCCCAACTGCTCTAAATATCACTCCTTTGAATGCTCCTCATAGAGATTTAGACTATTTACCTCTAATAGATGAAGATTTCCAAATTAAAGACTCTGCATTTTGATGAAAGTCCCCGTTTGAGTTTTAAATGCTGCCGTAGACGAACACTCAAAGGGCAAGATCTTATAGGGTTGTGGGAATCCAATCTCCCAAGGTATTTTATTCCTACGGATCCACGTTTTCCCTGAAATCATTCATTACTTGTCATGCAAATTGTGATCCTGCACAAAGAGTGCATGTAGCTCACTGATCAAAGTGTTCTGTTCCCTATCACACCTCGGGCTATCAATGCTATGTTATACTTTTCGAGCCGAACAAGAATTAGCACCTTTATCTATGGAAGGGTTGATTGAGAAAACCGAGCGATTAACACGGAGAAATTAAAAGCAATGTGTCGGTGTTCATGTGCTGAGCATCGGCCAAAAGGGACTCCCCTATGGTTTTTACTTTTTCAATAAATTGGGAAGGCTTATTGTGAATGTAATATCCTTTGTCTTAGGATTCAAGACCGGTGAGTATGTAGATGAGATAACTGCGGCTCTTGCTATCTATCTTTACCCACAGGCGAGCCCTCCTGAGATTAAGTATGATTATGCTTCCTTCATTGCCAACAAAATCCATGATCAATTTTTAAGGCTAGATCTGTGAAAAAGGTTTTCAAGTACTCCTCGGTTATCTATCATCTCATAATTTTCTATCACTCGAACGATTCCCTTTCTACTGTTCAGAAACTTGATGCTAAAGGCAATCCCGAGTCAGTTATTTTTTTGGTCCCCCATCATTCATTTGTCCTATGATTCTCCTACTCTTATTCGGAATTCATTGATCGGTTTGTACATCCTACTACAACCTTGTTAACGAGAGTTTCTCCCCTGAGGCTTAGTGCTGAGATTAGAAAAGACCACTGCAATTGTCAAGAGTTATAAAGTTGGGGATTGGTACTTATACCAAAACCATACGGTCATCGGAGATTTATGGATGTGAATTACATCCATTCAAGTTACCGAGATATGCTACCCAATGAGAATTTTTTGCTTTGGAATACTTTAGACGGATGAATAACTCGATGTAATCCACTTCCGCAATGTAAAGAAGAAAGCACGATTAAGGATCAAAAGCCGATTTAGGTCCTTTCATTTTGCAATTCTAGAGGAAGTGAGAGAGAAGACAGAACTTATATTAGAGAGAAAATTACGGTACATCTTTTGAGTTGGGTCCCATATGACCCCTTTGCTTTTCATTTGTGAAAGAAGGTTAAAAAATAAGTCATCTCCTTATGTACATCACGAGAATTACTGACATGAAAGCAGGTATGCAAATCAAGATGAATGGGTTAAAGGAACACTTGTTGAAGAGGGAAGTGGAGACTGCCAAATTGAATAAACTTATGAAAGATGTTGAGAAGAAATTTGACCTAGAAACATATGATCAAATGCGAGGTACCCTACATTGGCACATCATCGTGACCACTCTACAACAAGCTCTACGAGGAAGATAGTCCATCGATGGCAATGCAGAGCCTAGGGCAAAGGAAAAGAACCCTATAGTCCGGGTCATTGAAACCACAGTAATGGCGAGAAAAAATCACGAGGTTCCAAAGCACCGAACAATCTCAGGGCTTCTCAAACACCAGTAAAGCAAATCCCAAGTTCCGGAGAGATGCAAACTCCAGACTATGAAATAGGGAAAAAGAGACGACTCCGGATACCACACCTTCAAAGGAGCCCCACGAGTTTATCAAGCTAAAAAACACAAGTGCTGATCCACCTCCGGATGTAGAGATTATAGATGAAGTATTTGATGATGGTAGGGAAGATAGTCGGCGACAAACGTGTACAGCAAGTGAAACAAACATAAGCAGTGAAAGGGATACAAAAGCAATTAAGCAGCAAGTATCTTCTTTGGACCGCCAAGACGAGAGTGCGGAGACATTAAGAAAACACTTCAATAATATCAAAACAAAGAATGAACCATTGAAAATGAAGGTATACGATCGGTATATGAAGATGGCTCCTCACAATCGGCAAAGGTTGATGTCGAGCATTTGATCTGTCACAAGGTAAAATGCAAATGAGCCACTTCAAAGCAAAGGTGTCAAAAGCCAACTTCGACGACGGTTACATCAGAACAAATTTTGAAGTTTTAACAAAAGATATCCATCCCTTGGATCAGATAGAGCTTCATAGACAAACGGGGAAATGGTTTATTCTACTCTCACCAACAAAGCCATGGCGGCTTTAACGGCTGCCAAGATTCCTTGAATAATACTACGCACAATTGAAGATTGAGAGGGCCTCCTCACGTGCCAAGGACAATAGAATAAAATCTCTAGAAGAGATCATCATTGGTTGGGTCACAATCCCAAAGACATTAAAGGTATTGAGGCATTGGTAAAAAAGAAAGAGGATGATATAGCCCGCACTCGGAAAAACGTGAAATTACCGACCTCGAGGCACCCTCTGGACTACGGGAAGTTATAAAAGGAAATTCACAAGAAGAAATGATGGAGTTGCTTTTGAATTTGACGGAGCGACTAAATGAAACGAGAGAAGGAGTTGGAAAAAGCATTAGAGAACAGGAAATTATCAAGCAGACTTCAACAACGGGTACTACAACTACGAGGACAACGGGGAACAACCATCTCGTGTGAACATTTCTAATTTGAATTACGAGGATTTAATTAAACAAATGGAGAGTTTGCGGCTAAAGGTCACGGAACTCCAAGAAACAAAATTACAATTAACAAAATTGGAGGGAAAATATGACACATCCAAAAAGACATCTGTCGACAACCTCGGGGAAATAAAAAGATTGGAGAAATTGGTTGAGGCTTTACAAAAAGATCTTTCACACGGAAAAGCCTGCGAACGAAATAAATGATATTCTTTGGAGCAACATCATTGAGTTAGTAAGAGATATTTGACTTCCATTCAAGCTATTTTTGAGCAAAATGAATTAGTCGAGATAGCACAAAAAAGAAATAAATAAAACTAGACATGAATTAAGGGAGCAAGCGGAGCGAGCCAATGAGATCATTCAATTTTTTGAATTCCGCGAACAAAACAACGACTTGCATTGTTAGGAATTGATGACTGACACGGTGTAGTTTTGGAAGCAAAGAGAGTTTTTCACCAAGAGGACTTTCATGCAAAAATCTAGAAAGAAAGTGTCTTGACATTTTTGGTCGAGCATCAACGTTTTCGGAGAGAAGTTTCAAGCTTTGCTGGACGGTGAATTACCCAAGTCCCATGCTCGAGAGGATCGAAATAGTAGACTTGGAAACATATGAGAAAAGAATAAAAGCTCATGCTAAAAATACGATTTCATGGGTTCTACTAGCTCATAGTAACTGTGTTACCAACAGGGGAAAAGTATTTATGAAAAAGTAAGGAATCTATTTCATCGGAGCATGAACTAAGTATCTGTTCCGAGACGAGCCCACTTTTATAAAGCTTGCTGAAGAACGGATGAAACTTTAAGAAACTCGGAAGAACAATGATACCGGATGATCATTGGTGGAAGGAAATCTTGGAAGTTTTGTAAAAAAATGTTTTCGGGATGAAAGTTTATCTTTACTATTGAGTAAATGGTAAAAAAAACAGAAAAGCGATGAAAGAGTATCGGATGAAAGGTTAAAGAGTATCAAGTGAGGAAGAAGAGAGTATTCAACAAGTCAAAGGAATACGCAAAAGACGACACGAGCCCTATTTTAAGCACTTATCCTCCAGCACGTCCATGAAAGGAAAGACACCATCAGCAGTTACTCATTATTCTATTTACGAGACCATGTGTCTCTTGTTTGTTTGTAAATATGCTTTAAGTCGGCTGATTATTTGCTACGGATAGAGTAAGATTGTTAGGATTATTTTTTGTATAAATAAACCCTCAAAGAGAGAGTTGAGGGTGGATTCTATTACTCTACTTTGTAACATTGAGGTTTTCGGAATAAAAAAGCTTTGGACAAATTTACTTGTAGCTTCATGGATAGACGTTTTAGGGTCATTTGGACTTGTTGCGAGATTCATGTGTTGGACTTCGAGTTCAATAAGTTTTCCAACCCTTGTGTTTAAATTTTATATTAGTTTATGCTATCATCATATCCGTTTACGAATAGCATTTTCATAAAGGATTGAAACAGAATTTGCTTAATTGTGCTACTGTTTTTCAAATGTGATTATTCTCGATGTTTTCTTCTGGATTAGTTATAAGCATGAATTCTTAATTGCTCATGTTTTGCTGATTTAAACATTGTTGATTACGTAACAAAGAATCCTTCATTGCTCTTTGCTTGTAGTCATTTCTCTTCTTTCTCTTGAATATGGTGAAAGATTCTTAGCTGCCTTTCATCCCTTCAAGACCATCCATCCACTTTAAATTTTAAGGATTGTTCTCTCGTCTAGCTATCTTGCCTCGTAATACCATCTTGTGTTTAGAAAAGAAATCCGATAAAGCCATCCTTAGACTCCATAGCCCAATGGATCGAAAGCCCTCAACCTTGCCCTTAGTTTGTGGATTCCACCATTTTCCCAAAACAAACTTTGAATCTATAACTAGCCTAAAACCTTAAAAGAACAAAGATAAATCATAAAAGAGAGAGCCCTCTCCGGATGCATATTGGCTAGATTACGCATCTAAAAGGTTGGTTTGTGGTTACCTCGGCATACTTTCCTCTTACACAACTTCTAGGAAAACCCGAGTGATAACATAGTGGCGACCATGCTTGGGAAATTTCGAATCATTTTATTGATATTATTGTTTGATTTATAAGGTATGGACGCAGTCCGAAGATCATCCGGGTAGCCTTTGAAATTGCTTTTGCTATGCAAATGCAAAAGTAAATAAATGTTGTTTCGGTCTATCTACGATTTAGCTTATAAGTTGAATCTTAGTTTCAAAATTTTTTCAATCAGATTCTCTAGTTTAAACAGGATCTTTGAGGAAATCTTAATCACATATCATTATTTCTTAAAGAATTTGTAGAAGTTGTATTTATTTTTCAATTAAAACCCCAAAAATCCAAAAAACACATATTCTAAGAAAAATCGGCTCCGAAAGGATTCGACATCACTAGGTCAAATCTCGACCCCAATCCACCACCAATATTTGAAAATCCAAATCGATCCCTAGGATTCTTAGAAGACAAGGAAGTCGAGAAAGTTACTGAAAGAGGAAGTCGGAAAGTACGGTAGTTCTAGACCACTCTCTAGATCTGCATCTTGTCTGTGAAAATTATTTATATTGATGACATTCCTTTTGATGCACGATTTGAAACATCTTTGTTTGTAAATTTCTACGAGACTTTGAATTATCTAGATTAATTCCGGATCCTTTGTTCTTTGAAGATTTGCACATCTGATTTGTTTCACATCATCTTGACGGAGAAATTGCATAACTCCATTCAATCTGAGCAAGCCTTTGAAGAAAGCTCAAACATTTTACGTGATAACTGGAAGCATCTCACGAGCTCGACCACTTTTCAAACACCCGTTAGACCTCCCTCTCCTCTCGTTTCAGACCTCCATCTCCTCCACGCAAGACCACCTTCTCCTCCTACTAGGCAGGCTACTCCATCGTTGCTCCACTTTATCTTCCAATGGCTAATCGATATGCCCCTTTACGATTTACTGACCAACCCTCCAGGCTTTACCACAGGACTACCAAAGTAAGATCACACCTTTTGACGGATCGGTACCTACACGGCTCAACAACACACCAAAGGATGACTGATTACTTTGAGTTTTATGAGATTGATACTGATGATGCTCAGTATGAGAATTTTGTACAAAGTCTTACCGGAGAAGTTAGAAACTTGGTTTAGGGCTCTACTTCGCAATGAACGATGTGCGACCTAGAAGCTTTGTATAGGGCATTTTTGAACGAGATGGGAGAAAAAGAAGGATCCTCTCCGGATCCTATCGAAATTTGAAAAATTAAGAAGAATACCAAATGAAACATGTACGAGATTACATCATAAGATTCAATGAATCATATCATGCGAGTTCCTGCGAACCTAAGACCCCACCTAATAACGTGTTGGTCAAATTTCCGGACGGTTTTGGCTCGATATAGCTTATTCTCTTAGGGGAAAGAGCTCCCACAAACTGATAGGGGAAATGCAAAGCATAGTGGTGAGTGTAGAAGCAAATCGATGAAAAAACGAGACGCGAGCTAGAAGCGAGAAGAGAGAATGCCTATGAATGAAGAACCTTCGGCTTTTGAAAAGAAGTCAGATGTAATCATTAAAGTGTATGGAAAGATTAGGTGATAGAGTGGGAAACCATTGAAAGAAAGTCTGCACCCTCGATAACCGGAATGTTGCAAGAAACCCAAACTTTAGGAGAGATATGAACCAAAATATTGGAAAGAATGTCCCACGATCAAAACATTAGACCACCTTTCCCAAGAAAACTTTGTTGAAGGTTCAACCTGGAAGAACCTACGAGAAGATGTAGAAATAAACAATGTCGATGAGGACAAAGATGAACCCTGAAGTCTTCCTATCTCGGGATGATCGAGAGAATCATATACTTGAAACATTCCACACTCATTCGGGTGAGACTTTTGATTTCAAAAGAAGGCTATGACACGGTAATCTACGAGGTTCATAAGAAGTACAACTTGAGAAGGTAGACGGATAGATGTGCACGAGAGAAAATAAACGAGAAAACCACAAAACAAAATGTCAAAGGAAAACAAAAACATTCCCTGTACAAAATACTTCCCCTGTTACCAAAAACATTCCCCAAATACAAATTTTTTCCTAGGATAACTCCTAGTTTTCAAATCCAATAATTGAAGATGTCTGCGACAACCAACCAATCGACAAACGGCAATCCAATACATCTCCTCATGTAGGAAGCTGGCAGAAGAAACAGTTAGAAGTTAGTCCCGAAACATCTTCAAAGCAAAACTTCATTCATGAAAAAGAGAAAAACATTGAAGATCCGATGCACGAGAGAAAATCCAGCGTGCAAAAACACTAAAGCTCAAACAGCTGACCCTTTAATCTAGAAGTTGAAATAGGCAAACTCAAGATAGGCTGTTCCTTTATCGAATTGGCTAAACATGATGTCTATAGGAATCAGATTTCCAAGTCTTTAAACATTAACATTACCTGGATTAGATGATTCAGGTAAAGTATTCATGATGATCAACTCCAAACTTCTTTTTGGCCCTCGAGGTTAACGGCAAACTTGAAAGTGGAGGAACTCCTCCATTTTATGTAAACTGAATGTCACGACAAGATACTCCATAATGCAATGCTTGATTACGGAGCATCTCACAATTTGATACCAGCGATAATGGAAAGATTGAATCTAGATATTACCGGACCATACAAAGATTTGTTTTCATTTGAGTCCAGATCAGGTAAAATGTTTAGGTTTAATTAAAGATCTGTGTGTCACTTTGGTTCAATACCACGCTAAAGTCCGTTTTAATGGACATAGTAGTTGCTGATATTCCACCTAAATATGGTATGTTATTGTCTAGGTCTTGGGGTGCTAAACTTGGAGGATCTATTCAATTAGACATGTCTTATGCAACTATTTAGTGTTGGTCGACCCTAAAAAGATTATATAGAGAAACTTTGATGAAGTACTTAGTGAGTAGCCAAGAGAAGCACGAAAAACTTCGTTTATTACTGTACATTCGACATGGATTCTTTTAT
Organism: Pinus albicaulis; assembly: GCA_034641835.2. Taxonomy (NCBI): domain Eukaryota; kingdom Viridiplantae; phylum Streptophyta; class Pinopsida; order Pinales; family Pinaceae; genus Pinus; species Pinus albicaulis. The sequence goes on along the minus strand of CM076578.1, from coordinate 1,720,111,615 downwards.
TTTATACAATGTCGAGTCGAGATCTTCCCATCTGAAATAGAAGCTCCTGAAAATGGAAGTCATAAAGCAAAACACGGTTAAAATTGAAGAAATCTGCGAAAACAAAGAAACACCGGATGATGAGAAATACCTAAAAAAACTAAACAACTACGCTCCTGTCGGAAAATACGTTAAAACAATTGATGAAAGATTATGAACATGAAATTCTATGGCATTTAGAGTTTGATGGCTCGTGAAATGAGACTAGGGGCGAGAGCTGATTTGGTTACACAATGTGAAAACGATCATGCGGAGGGTCATGCTTATAGGTTAAATTTCAAATGCACTAACGACATGGCGAGTATGAAGCTCTTTTATTGGGGCTTAAACATGTCAAGAAGTTAGGAGGCATTAGAGTATCAATTATAGGCGACTACGAACTAATCATCCAACGCAGTTAAAGGAGAATGTGCAACAAAGGACATGAGGCGAAACAATACGAGAAACGAGTTGTAGAGATTCTCAACACATTTCTACAAGCCCAACTTGCAGAAAATTCCCAGGAAACAAAACTTGCATGCTCACGGTTTAGCAATGTTTGCTAGTACATGCAAAGTGCCTTTTGATCCCAATCATCGGTTTTTCAGTGAGATAAGGCACGAGACTCGCAATACCGGACAATCTTTTGAATTGGCAAGTATTTGTGAATAACGATCAAATCAATAATTTTTGACACTTCGGAATGAGTTTTCCAACTGTAATATAGATGAAGACATAACTATTGATAAATTTGATCGAGAAAAAGAACAAAAAATAGAAATTTCAATAGAAAATGCAATTCATATGCTGCATCCAACCACGTTCACCGAAAAAGACATACAAAATTTGAAACAAATGGAATTTGATGAGATCATAGATGAAAGCAGAAATCATCAATTTAAAAGATAATCAATTACCCAAAGGATTAACACCTTTGGAAGATCTATTCGACTCAAATGATATTCCATTCGGACCTAAAATGGAACTCGTTAAGGCTGATATGGAAGAATGCAACTTAGGAACACCGGAGACATCCAAAAATTGTTAAGTTGTCCAAATCTCTTCCAAAAGATCGAAGGTTAAATATGTTGAACTATTAAAAAGAATTCAAAGATGTCTTTGCACGGAGCTATGAAGACCTCAAATCTTATGATACATCCATCATTCAACATACTATACCTTTGAAACAGGACCCGAAACCTTTTAAAGAAAATCTTAGGAGAATTAATCCCTGTTTTATTACCCTCAATTGAAAGAGGAAATCAAAATAATGTTTGAAGCGGGGATTATAGCTCCTATCGGATTTTCGGAATGGGTTTCTAACACAGTACCAACGAGAAAAAAGACAGAGGAGAAATCGGATTGTGTCGATTTAAAGAATTTGAATAAAGTTTCTTTAAAAGACAACTATCCTCTCTTAGAAAATGGACCACATTACTGCGAAGGGTAGTGGGATCTTCGAGAATATCACTCTTTGGATGGATTTTCGAGGTACAGCAGATTACGGTTCATCTGATGATCGGGATAAAACGACATTTACCACACCATGGGGTACGTTTAAATATGTCAAAATGCCATTTGGGCTCAAAAAATGCGGGAGCTACATTTCAAAGAGCGATGGATATTGCTTTTGCTAAAGAGATACATGATTTACGGTTATTTACTTAGATGATTTGATCGTTTTTTTCTAAAAGCAGGATCAAGAACATTTAGATCACCTAAGGCAAGTATTTATAAAGTGCGAGAAAATATGGAATTTCTTTAAACCCTAAGAAGTCATTGTTTGGTTTGGAAGAAGGAAAGCTTTTAGGGCATATCATTTCTAAAGATGGCATTAGGATTGATCCAGGAAAGAATTCAAGCAATTTTGCAAATACCCACGAAACATAAAGAGTGCAAGACATTTATAGGAAAAATCAACTTCTTGAGAAGATTTATTTCTAGTCTAGCAGAGTTACTTAGATTATCGAAAGCTAACATGTTGAGGAAAGATTCAAGCATTGAGCACGGACTGTAGAAGCCAAACAATCATTCGAGGAAATTAAAATGGCTTTAACAAGGACACCGAGTTTGACCGATCCTAAATTTGATAGAGACTTTATTATTTTTTCATTTGCTTGCAGAACATCTTATGTAAAGATTTAGTTTTACTTCAAAAGATGACCAAGGGTGTGAAAATCCAATAGCATTTTTAGTAGTAAAGCAACGGGGATGCACCTCTAAAGTACAATATTATGGAAAAAACAAACTTTTGCATTGGTAAAAGCAATCAAAGATTTCAGAGTTTACATATTATATTCTCATGTGATAGCATATGTGCCTAATGCGGTAGTTAAAGATATTTTGACTCAAGATGGCATTGAAGGGAAACGAGAGTAAGTGGATAGCTACCATTTTTGGAATATGATATTGAGATTAAGCCAAACTAAAGTGATAAAAGGCCAAGGTTTAGCACAACTTATGACGAGGAAACCAAGTGCCGAGCCTTGGATATCAATGAAGCTGGATAACGAGCAGGGGAGATGGCGACTCCTCGAGATCGGTCAAGCTTTCTTAGATTCACACTGGTATACTTGATATAATTCATGTTTTATTAAACACTGCAAGCTCCTCCGGGGTTGTCCCGAACTAAAGCAAAGATTTTTAAAAATGACCTCTTTGAAATATTGTATTTTAGATAGCACTCTATTTTGGAAGAATCATGAAGGAATATTATTGAATTGTCTCTTAAAAGATTAAGTCGATAAAGTGCTGTAATGAATTTCATCGAGGGGGATTGTGGAGGACATCTCTTCGGGAAATCCACTGCGGACAAGATCTTAAGTCGGCTTTTTGCGGCCAACATTATTTTTACGATGTAAAGAAATTTGTAACATTGTCACAAATGTCAAATATTTGAGGGTAAAAGAAAGTTGTTACCTCGCGCCTTTAAAACAGGTATCCACGAGAAAAGACCCTTTCAACAATGGGGAGTTAGATTTTATTGGAGAAATTCGCCCCGTCTTCGAGGGCAACATAGATGGATTTTAAGCCTACTACGGACTATTTCACCAAAATGGATTAGAAGCCATCCCATGTAGCAGCGGTCCAATGATTACGTAATCATAGGGTTTCTTGAAACCAACATACTTTCAAGATTTGGATGTCCAGGAAAAAGATTATCAGAACAATATTGCATGTTCGAAAATCGAAAATGATTAGTTTCTACCATAAATATCATATTACATTAGGCCATTCAGCGTATCTGTACCCCCCGAGGGGTAATGGACTAGCGAGAATCCTCCAATAAGAGGTTTGATCAATATCATTAAGAAATTGTTGGAGGAAAATAAAAGACTCAGCATAAGAAACTGACCCTATGCATTATGGGCGAACGGACTTACAACCAAGAAATCCATTGGGACTAGTCCATATGAGTTGGTTGTATGGTGCTGGAAGCAAGATTCCCATCATCTTTAGGAATCCCTGTCATGAAATTACTTCGGGGAGGCTCAAGTGGAGCCAAATGACATTCAAAGAAGAATTAATCAAACAATCCATTCACACAAACCGGAGAAGAGGTATACCAAATATCACAAGTCTTACGGGGAAAAGCTAAAGAAAATGTTTGATAAAAGGACTAAAGCGAGAGGATTTTCGGTTAGGGGACAAGGTCCTAAGATGGGATTCTAGAAGAGAAGAAAAAGGAAAACATGGGAAGTTTGATTTCTTGTGAAAGGGCCTTATATCATTCATGCCTTGCGAGGGAAACAACACTTACTTTTTTGAAGGACTTGGACAATTCAGAAGTTGAAGAAGGACCAGATCGACGGTCAGAATGCTTAAGCATTATTTTGATCCAATTTACTAGAATGTTTAAATGTTTCTAACTTGTACATAATATATTGTTTGCTTGTTTTATTTTTTGCTACTGCGTGTTTGGATTGGATGGTGACTTCTTGGAATTGAAGCCCGAAGTGAAGGCCTAAGTTCCCAAAAGCTTCACTATCATATGTAAAATAAAGCTACCGAAGAAGGAAGATTTCATATGTTCGGTTTGAAGACATTCAGGGAGCATCCGACTCGCTCGTTCTTGACTTTCCACAAGGAAAAGCCATCCCCACAGTGGAGCCGAGTGTTAGCCTCCTATATCAATAGGTTTCATCTTTCATGATATGTCTTGATGGAAGTGTGGAATATGTTCAAACCTTCTTACTTGAGCAAAGGTGTTCCATATTCTTAAAAAACCAAAAAAAATCATTTAAAAAATGTAAAGAGGGTATACCCTAAAAGAAAGATCGAAAAGGGTAAAAAAGAATAAAAATGGTCACAAAGAGAAAAAAATGAACCCCAAGCAAAAAATAGACCAAGGAAAGTGTGCAAATCCAAATGCCACTAAATTTTACTCTAGTTGTAATAAATCAATTGTGTGCGGCTTGTGAAACTTTTTGCCACAATTCATGAATAAGTCAAGCTTGTTTAAACTTGGCTTAGTCATATTTCAATTTCCCATGTTATAGATTAGAGAATAAATATCTAGCCAACAGGATTAATCTTGGCAGATAAGTAGCTAGGGTAGAGTGAATAAAAAGGTGCTCAACAATTTAATCGAGCCCTTGGATGTAATAAGGGTAGAAATAGATAGATTCATCATGTAAAAAGAAAAAGATTGATCGGGGTTTGCAAGTCTAAATGCACCCTAATAAAGAAGACAAAATGGTAGTGTTAAATAGATAGGGTAGGTAGATGGTGCGACAAAGTGTTATCCGATGAATGGTGCTTTCGCTACATGTTAGTTAATCATTTACTTTCATCAAAAATACTTTGAACGAGAAAATACACTTTGGAAAATCCACGACAAGCAAAGTCAAATTCATTAACCTCCCCCATCATTTTTCCCCCTCAAGAGTTTTACTAATTTCCCCAAAAAGTACTAAGGTATTTGGAGATCAAAAGGGCTCAAGGCATTTCCATTGACTCCGGAGGGACGGACCCTGGGCTAATGATCAAAAAACCTAAGCACTTAGAAATAATCCATCATTGATTATCTTCCATCTTTAACTTTCTCCTAAGTAAAATCCTATTTTACTTGGGAAAGCGATACCAATATTCCATAAAATTCCTCAAAACAACTTGTTATTCTAAGTTCAAGTGTTGAAGATAAAATGTTGCAATTTACTTCATGAGTTATCACTTTCTTAGATGTACAAAGATGTTTTTGATTTTCCTTGTCCTTTTTTCATATTAACATTTGATTTTTACTATGTTTAAATCCCTAGTAAAATCCCTTTTCCTAAGTATATAACTTCCTTTTCTAATAAATATCCCCAAAACCCTTTATTATAATGTTTTGCAAAGTATATGTTCCCGCACATTGATAAATAAACACCCCGCTTTATAAAGCCCTTTGGTTAAAACTATAACCTTATATATAAATTCCGCTCCCTATGATGAATTAATTATATTAATTCATTCATCATATAATAAAAAATATATACAAAAACTTTGGACATACGACGAGTATGTTTAATACCAAAACATATCAATAAACTTTGCGAAAGATCTGCACAATCGACATTCACGTGGCATTCCACCCGACAAGCTCGCGCAATCCATTTCATATTCTCAACGAGGTTAATTAATCATTTGGACTAATTAACAACCATTTCCGCCTATTAACGTGTCGGGGTGATTAGATTTCACATTAAAACCTTTTAAACCTTGACGGGCCCACCTTTGAAATCGCACAAGTCCCCATCCCTTTCGGGCCGTTGGATCATCAGTTCGTTGATCAACGGTGATCATCAATCTCGCTGCCCATCCCTTGCCGACGCTATATCGCTGACGGGGGATGGGCGGCTTTTTCGAAAAAGTCGTCATTTCCCACGTGGCGTTAAAACGCAGGAGATGCTCCCGCGTCATACCGTCGTCCACAAGCGGTGCGGACTCACCGCTCTACCCAGCTTACCGCATACGCCGGGCCCCCGCCCTCCCTACGTCACCCCGTACGTCGATGACGTCATGCCCACTTCGAAAAAAGACAAAAACCCTTTTGACTTGTAAATAGCCATTTTTCGTGTTTTTTTAGTTATTTTTAGTTTTCGAAAGAGACGAGCTCCCGTCGTGATTTTTCAAATTCACACCGCAAATACACCAATTTACTCACGAAATTTCAGGTGCGCTCGTGTTGAAGAACGTCCCCGCCATTGTTCATTACTGTTAAAGAACGTTTCATCTAAAAACAATGGTGTATTTATCATTTTCGCGCCCCCGATCGCAAGATCAAGCTTTAGTTTCCTTTGTTTTTTCTCTGCGAAAAAAGTGGTTAAAAATCCTCTACGGGTCCTCATTGAAGATTTAAAACACCCGTACGTTGCTTCCAAAACCTCCGAATTGTTCCAATTTCCTCTTTGTCGGATATCCCGCCCTGGGTCTACAGATCGAAAAACTCCATTTTGAATCCACAAGAACCAAAATGGAGGCCCCCAACTGCTCTAAATATCACTCCTTTAGAATGCTCCCTCACCGAGATTTAGACTATTTACCTCTAATAGATGAAGATTTCCAGATTAAAGACCTGCATTTTGATGAAAGTCCCCGTTTGAGTTTACGTCAGCTGCGAGGCGAGACACTCGAAGGGGCAAGATCTTATAGGGTTGTGGGAGTCCAATCTCCCAAGGTATTTTTATTTCCCCTCGGTCCACGTTTTCCTGAAAGTCATTCATTCTTGTCATGCAAATTATGATCCCTGCACAAAAGAGTGTATTAGCTCTCGATCAAAGTGTTCGTGTTCCTATCACACCTCGGGCTATCAATGCTATGTTATACTTTGGAGCCGAACAAGGATTAGCACCTTTATCTATGGAAGGGTTGATTGAGAAAACCGGACGCAGTTAACACGCGAGAAATTAAAAGCAATGTGTCGATATTTCATGTTACCGAGCATCGACCAAAAAGGGACTCCCCCTATGGTTTTACTTTTTCAATAAATTGGGAGGCTTATTGTGAATGTAATATCCTTTGTCTTAGGATTCAAGACCGGTGAGTATGTAGATGAGATAACTGCGGCTCTTTATCTATCTTTACCCATGAGCGTACCTCCTGAGATTAAGTATGATTATGCTTCCTTCGTGCCAACAAAATCCATGATCAATTTTTTAAGGCTAGATGCGAAAAGGTTTTCAAGTACTCCTCGATATCTGTCATCTCATAATTTTCTATCACTCGGACGATTCCCTTTCACTGTTCGGAAACTTGATGCTAAAGGCAATCCCCGGGTCGTGTATTTTTTGGTCCCCCCATCATTCATTTGTCCTATGATTCTCCCTACTCTTATTCAGAATTCATTGATCGGTTTGTACATCCTACTACAACCTTGTTAACGAGGAGTTTCTCCCCCGGGCTTAGATGCGAGATTAGAAAGACCACCGCGATTGTCAAAGAGTTATAAAGTTGGGGATTGGTACTTATACCAAAACCATACGTGATCATCGGGATTTATGGATGTGAATTACATCCATTCAAGTTACCGAGATATGTACCAATGAGAATTTTTTGCTTTGGAATGCTTTAGACGGATGAATAACTCGGATGTAATCCACTTACGCAATGTAAAGAAGAAAGCACGATGTCAGGATCAAAAGCCAGTTGGAGTTACTCTCATTTGCAATTCTAGAGAAAGTCGAGAGAAAGCCAGAACTTATATTAGAGAGAAAATTCCGGACATCTTTCGGGATGGGTCCCATATGACCCCCTTTGGTTTCATTTGTGAAAGAAGGTTAAAAAATAAAGTCATCTACTTATGTACATCACGAATTCATGACATATGAACAGTATGCAAATCAAGATGAATGGGTTAAAAGGAACACTTGTTGAAGAGGGAAGTGGATCTGCCAAATTGAATAAACTTATGAAAGATGTTGAGAAGAAATTTGACCTAGAAAACATATGATCAAATGCGAGTACCCTACATTGGCACATCATCGGCGACCACTCACAGACAAGCTCTACGAGAAGATAGTCCACCGATGGCGGCAGGCAAGGGTAAGGAAAAGAACCCATAGTTCGGGTCATTGAAACCACTGGTAATGGCGAGAAAAAATCAGCGAGTTCCAAAGCACAGGAACAATCTCGGGCTTCTCAAACACCGATAGAGCAAATCCAAGTTCCGGAGATGCAAACTCCCGTGAATGTGGAAATAGGGAAAAAAGAGCCCGACTCCAGGATACCACACCTTCAAAAGGAGCCCCACAAGTTTATCAAGCTAAAAAAACACAAGTACGATCCACCTCCGGATGCAGAGATTATAGATGAAGTATTTGATGATGGCAGGGAAGATAGTCGTAAACAAGGTACTGACAAGTGAAACAAACATAAGCGAGAAAGGGATACAAAAGCAAATTAAACGCTTGAAGTATCTTCTTTCGGACGCTTAAAGAACAGGTATCGGAGACATTAAGAAAACCTTCATTAATATCAAAACAAAGAATGAACCATTGAAAATGAAGGTATACGATCGCATGTAGAAGATGGCTCCTCACAATCGGCAAAGGTTGATGTCGACATTTGATCCGTCACGAGGTAAAATGCAAATGAGCCACTCAAAGCAAAGGTGTCAAAGCCAACTTCGGCAACGGATTACATCGAACAAATTTTGAAGTTTTAACAAAAGATATCCATCCCTTGGATCGGATGGAGCTTCATAGACAAAACGGGGGAAATGGTTTATTCTACTCTCACCAACAAAGCCATGGCGACTTTCAACGACTGCAAGATTCCTCGAATAATACTACTGCACAATTGAAGATTGAGAGGGCCTCCCTCACGGAGCCAAGGACAATAGAATAAAATCTCTAGAAGAGATCATCATTGGTTTTAGGGTCACAATCCCAAAGACATTAAAGGTATTGAGGAGCATTGGTAAAAAAGAAAGAGGATGATATGGGTCGCACTCGAGAAAACAACTGAAATTACCGGCCCTCGAGCACCCTCGGACACGAGAAGTTATAAAAAGGAAATTCACTAGAAGAAATGATGGAGTTGCTTTTGAATTTGACGGAGCGACTAAATGAAACAGAGAGAGGAGTTGGAAAAAGCATTACGGAACAGGAAATTATCAAGCGAGACTTCAACAACGGGTACTACAACTACGAGGACAACGGGGAACAACCATCTCGGGTGAACATTTCTAATTTGAATTACGAGGATTTAATTAAACAAATGGAGAGTTTGCAGGCTAAAGGTCACAGAGCTCCAAGAAACAAAATTACAATTAACAAAATTGGAGGGAAAATATGACACATCCAAAAAGACATCGCTGACGACCTCGGGGAAATAAAAAGATTGGAGAAATTGGTTGAGGCTTTACAAAAAGATCTTTCTCGGAAAAGCCTGCGAACGAAATAAATGATATTCTTTGGAGCAACATCATTGAGTTAGTAAGAGATATTTTGACCTTCCATTCAAAGCTATTTTTGAGCAAAATGAATTAGTCAAGATAGCACAAAAAAGAAATAAATAAAACTAGACATGAATTAAGGGGCAAGCCGAGACGGGCTCGACAGGATCATTCGATTTTTTGAATTCGCGGAACAAAACAACGACTTGCATTGTTAGGAATTGATGACGAGACAGGTGTAGTTTTGGAAGCAAAGAGAGTTTTCACCAAGAGGACTTTCATGCAAAATCTAGAAAGAAAGTGTCTTGACATTTTTGGTCGACATCAACGTTTTTCGGAGAGAAGTTTCAAGCTTTCGCTGATGGGTGAATTGCAAGTCCCATGCTCACGGAGGATCAAATAGTAGACTTGGAAACATATGAGAAAAGAATAAAAGCTCATGCTAAAAAATACGGCTATAGGTTCTACTAGCTCCTCGAGAACTGTATTACCAGCGGGAAAAGTATTTATGAAAAAAGTAAGGAATCTGTTCATCCGGAGCATGAACTAAAGTATCTATTTCCGAACGAGCCCACTTTTTATAAACTTTACTTGACGAGATGAAACTTTAAGGAAACTCGAGAAGAACAATGATACCGGATGATCATTGGTGGAAGGAAATCTTTGGAAGTTTTGTAAAAAATGTTTTCGGGATGAAAGTTTATCTTTACTATTGAGTAAATGGTAAAAAAAACGAGAAAAGCGGATGAAAGAGTATCGGATGAAAGGTTAAAGAGTATCAAGTGAGAAGAAAGAGTATTCAACAAGTCAAAGGAATACGCAAAAGGCGATACGAGCCCTATTTTAAGCACTTATCCTTAGCACGTCCATGAAGAGAACGAACACATCAGTCGTTACTCATTATTCTATTTACGAGACCATGTGTCTCTTGTTTGTTTGTAAATATGCTTTAAGTCGGCTTTGGATTGTTTGGCTGGGATGAGAGTAAGATTGTTAGGATTATTTTTTTGTATAAATAAACCCTCGAAAGAGAGAGTTGAGGGTGGATTCTATTACTGCTGCTGTAACATTGAGGTTTTCGGAATAAAAAGCTTTTGGACAAATTTACTTGTGGCTTTACTTGGATGACGTTTTGAAAGCACTTGGACTTATTGCGGGGATTCATGTGTTGGACTTAGTTCAATAAGTTTTCCAACCCTTGTGTTTAAATTTTATATTAGTTTATGCTATCATCATATCCGTTTTCGAATAGTTTACATAAAGGATTGAAAGCAGAATTTGCTTAATTGTATCTCTGTTTTCAAATGTGATTATTCTCGATGTTTTTCTTTTGGATTAGTTATAAGCATGAATTCTTCAATTGCTCATGTTTTTTCTGATTTAAACATTGTTGATTACTTTGTAACAAAGAATCCTTCATTGCTCTTTGCTTGTAGTCATTTCTCTTCTTTCTCTTGAATATGGTGAAAGATTCTTAGTGCCTTTCATCCCTTCAAGACCATCCATCCACTTTAAATTTTAAGGATTGTTCTCTGTCTAGCTATCTTGCCCCGTAATACCATCTTGTGTTTAGAAAAAGAAATCCAGGTAAAGCCATCCTTAGACTCCATAGCCCAATGGATGAAAGCCCTCACTTGCCCTTAGTTTGTGGATTCCACCATTTTCCCAAAACAAACTTTGAATCTATAACTAGCCTAAAACCTTAAAAGAACAAAGATAAATCATAAAGAGAGAGCCCTCTCGCGGATGCGAATTAGCTGGGTCTGCATCTAAAAGGTTGGTTTGTGGTTACCTCGGGTATACTTTCCTCTTACACAACTTCTAGGAAAACTCTGAGTGATAACATAAATGTAAAAGGGAGGAACATAAAAACTCCTAAAATCAGTGAATAAATCAATGCCCCATGTGAAAAGGCTAAATCTGGGCTACTTCAATAAAACACCCGTATGTGTGAAAGGGGTTGAGACTTTTGACTGGGTCAACAGGACCAAATCAACAGCATTGTCCAGATTCAATAAACCTCCTAGATGCACAGCACGGTTTTAGATGGAGGCCACACATGTGAAAGGAGCTAAATCATTGATATGGTTTAGGGTTTTGCAAGATATCGTTCTTATAAAAGGAAGAGGAGGAAAACAAGAGAGGGGTTGTTGAAGACCATATTATTTCTAAAGAATATGTCTATTTAGACATTTCTCATTATCTTGGTTGTTTAGTAGAGAATAGTGTTGTTTAGCACAAGGATCTCCTGTTTAGGAATCCTTCTCTTTCCTTGAGTAGCTTTTGGAAGAGACTTGTACTTCTTGACCACTATCAGGCTTAAGGCCAAGCTTCTGCTTCCAACTACAACTTAGATCTTGTTGAGGGTTTGATTGTCTTTGTAAGCTGCAGCAAGTGGAGGCTAGATCTACTCAGATCTAGGCCAATATAGTGCCCCTTTTCAGTAGGAGAGGCTTCTATCCCATTGGCAAGAGTGTTCTAGATCATTTTAGCTTTAGATCTACATCTTGGCATCAGGCCAAACTATTCATAAAGCCTATAGTGCAGCCCTTCTTCCAGTACTGTGTTATTTGCAAAGAGGAAAGTTTCAGGGTGTTTTGGCAAAGTTTGAGGAGTGATCTCTAGTGTTGGGGATCTGCCCTTCACTGCGGTGATCCATGGATTTATTTTCTTATCCGTGTCATATTCATATCTGCTCTGAATACTCCTATGTATGCTTCATAAATTCTAAATAGATCTGCAGATATGCTGCATAGTATCTCAGATCTACTCCATGTGATTCACGATTTGTTGAAATCCCGAAGGGGAATGTAAAGTAGAGACATTATAATGTATGGATCTATCATAGATCTGATTGTTCATACATTATTTTTCTCTAGATCTAATTTTTAATCTATTGCTGCAGTACACTCAATAAAATAACGTTGTCAAGCCTTTGCAGTCAATTCTATGTGTTGCAGCACCTCATTCTTGAGGGTTTCTTCATCAAAGTCTTCCATTTTTCTTCATGTTCTAAGCAATAAAACTCCAGATCTGATGTTTGCATCATATTTCATCAGAAATTCTCTTTAAAATATGTTTTTCATGCTTCAGAAACTTTCTGTATAGTCAAGTCATGGGATTTCAGTGTTTTTAAGCCATACCGGGACCGGGAGATCTGTTTAACTAAGAAAAAGTGATTTGTTTTCAGATATTTTCTGGGTGTGAGTCCTAAATTACATATGCTAAGGGATCCCAGTGTTATTTTTCCCTATTTTCACGCAAATATCTGAAAATAATGTTTTTAGGGCATAAATAGTTGCTTTTCCCCACTTTTGGCTAATATAATGGATTAGATTTCTTGCTGGTGTACATTTAATTGATGGCTATGTGTTTCAAACACATTTTATGATCTATTTCGCATTTTTATTCCATATTTGTGTTCAAGTATTGTTGCATCCCTATTTGGGAATATTACATCCTGAAATTGAATAGCCTTTGAACAACTATATCAGTATAATGCATCTGTCATTAGAGTATTCTGACTACTGCTAGCTACTGCACCTATCTACTAGACTCTCTACATTGTTTTTGACATCTACATCCATGCCCTCTACACTGCTGCCAACTCTGATATGCGCTCCAGTATCCGACATCTGTCACTCTGATTTTTGTCTTCCTAACATTTTATTGCATCAATCCAACCAATCCTTCTTACTATTGTTATACGGTGGGCTCCTCATAGCCAGGTTCGATCCATGAGACACACCATCTCAATGGACCCTGCCCAAATTTCTTCTTGGGATTATATCTGCACATTGCCCCACCTCACACCTGGAGGTATAGTTGCATGTACTCCCTCTGCCCATTTGGCTCAAAATTTCCCCCTCCAAGAGGTCTCTTCTTGAGCGTACTCTTCCACTTGGTCTCCTCTCTACTTCTCCAATTGTGGTTACTCCAAAACCTTCTAAGACTACTTTTAAGGCTGCATGTTGAGAGATAATTTCTCCCTCTCAACCACTAAGTCATTAACCACTTCTTTTCTCCTCAAATATTTGCATGCATCCTCAACCTCGAGAGCATACAAGTTCTTGACTGTTACACCGATTTGTTTCACCTGTCCCATGGCTATGTGTTTAGGGAAAACCTTTCCTTTTCTAAACATCACATCATAACCATAGTCTTCCAATACTGCTACAGAGACAATATTCCTCCTTAGGCCTGGAACATACAAAGCATATGCTAGTCTAAGAGGGGAGCCAAACTCCATCTAAAAGGTATTTGTACCTATTTCAGTCGCGCTATACCTCTCGTCATCTCCAAACTCTATATTCTATTGGAGATCCTTCTCCTCCAAGTCACTGAAGAGATCTCTATTCCCCGTCATATGGAAAGAGGCACCGTTGTCTAAATACCACATGCATCCCATTACAGTGCTGGCCATGCATACAATGAGAGAAAAATCAAGCTTGAACTGTGAAGCCAATGCTTCACCCGTTGCAACTGCAGGCTCCTTCTTGTATGCCTTCTTCTGTGGAGAATTCAAGGCATAGTGCCCATGCTCATGACAGTGAAAACACTTGATCTTGGACAAGTATCTCTTGCCATATTTTCCTTGGGACTTCTTTCCCTTAGCATTCTTTCCTTTTCTGACTAATGCACAATAGTCTTCTTTGTTGGTGTTGGAGGTCCCATCTCTGGTGCTTTGCCTTATCTCTTCGATTACCAAGTCGAACCAAAAACACTCCCGGTTTGGTAACGTCTCCCTCCCATTCACAAAGTCCTCGTAACTATGCCAGCTCTTGGGAAGGCCTAGAAGTGCTAGGCTCACCAAATCATCTTGGTCTACTGTCACACCAACACTTCCAAGCTCTTCTTGACATTGAGTGAATTTCTCTAAGTATGTTGGTACGATCTTACCCTCCTCCATCTTGATATTTTTGAGCTTGTCCTTCAGTGCAAACTTCCTGTGGTCATCGCTATTCTGAAATAGATTTGTCAAGGCCTTCCACATAGCATATGGATTTTCCTTCCCATGGAGACTCGAGACAATATGATCTCTAACTCCCTCTAACAAGATCCTTCTCGCCTTTTCTACCTTCTTATGCCATGCATCAAGAACTTGGGCATCTGATGCTGTGGACTTGGTAATATCCGTATCTATGAATTCCTTCAACCTGTTTTCCTCCAACACTGCTTCCATCCTTTCCTTCCATGCGATACAATTCGAATTTCCCTCGAGTGCATATTCGAGTCTCAAGCCATTGAAAGACATCTTGATCTGTTGCTAGATCCTGAAGAATAAATCTTGAAATTTGAACATGTTCAAGACAAACTCAATTTCTTCTCTTCTATTGTGATTCCTGGTGCTCTAATACCATGTTGAAACATCACTCTGATACCATGTAGAGATGTATAGAAATTCTATATCAATGGATTCAATCTGATCTTGTGATGTACTAAAACAAGATACTCAATCCTTCTACAATATTTGCGGAATACAAAAAATGATTGCTCAATCACATGCAAGTTGTTGAAATTTGCAACAAGAAACAGTAAAATTGGCATCCATAAACAACATGACAGCACACACACTAGGGTGGGACCACAGGTCATGTAGTGATGGGTCTTAGCGATACATTAGTGTGCAATTCAATTTATTTAATAAATTTGAAATGTATCTAATTTAATTATCCCTTAATTAAATTGGACAATAAATTGTAATCTTATCTCATAATCACTTGTAATAGTTAACTAAGTTTGATAGACTCAGTTAGCTCATGAATTTCGAGTTGAGGGTGGTTGGTGAGGCATGCAGAGTGATTCTATGTGTTTTAAAGTTCAAGTTGCAGTTAAGTGCATGAGTTTAATGCATGATAAATCAGTTATCTAAGTTAAGTGAGTTAAAGTTAGTTAAACTAGTTGTAATTGTTTGTTGCACTAGTGAGAGATCAAGTGAATTAAATCATATTTAATTCACATGCAGTGATCTGCCATGTAACTGATGATTTATTGTTAATAGTTGCATGCATATCAGTTCTAGTGGATACCCAGTTGAGACAAAGGTTAAAGGGAAGTTGTATATCATTTGTATTATTAGAAAACTGCCCGGAAGCAGTTAAAACACCACAGGATTTCCCATGATACTAGCGCAGTTGAGAAAGGATGAAATTCCTAAGGAATAGGGATTGCATTCCTCATGAATTGCGTGAATAAGGCAGGTTGAAGACAAGCTGAGAATTGGCTAAGTGTTGGCCCGATTTTGTATGGATCAGTGTGAGACAATAGGCAGAGTGCAGGAGACTCCTGTGAGAAGAGTGCATTGTAATTGTTTCATGATTCCTTGGTGAATATACAATACAAGATAGAGGGGTTTTGAGTAGCAATATTTCCCCGGTAAAATATCTATGTTGTGGTTTGATTTTCTTATTTATTTACTTGTTGTGATTGGCAATCGTATTTATTTTCCACAATTGATTTGTAGAAGGATTCAATATCTTTCTTTGGTAGAACGCATGATCGAATTGAATCCATTGATATACATATTTTTTGTATAATTTCTACACAAGTAAGAGAAAGAAGTAAATCAATCACACAACACAAGATCTTCTTGGGGAAAGAAACTGCTCAAAACCCCACTATCATATATTGTATAAAGTCAAGGAATCATGAAACAATACAATACTTTCTCATACCGAGAAAATCATGCACTCTCCTGACTGTCTCACTCTGTTCTTGCTCAAAATTGGCTTGCAATGCTCAGGAAAAATTGACAAATTCTTAGCCAATTCTCAGCCTGTGCTAATCCCAACCTTGCTCATGAAATCCCTAGGGAAATAGGCCCCTATTAAATAGGAAAATGAGCCTTCCTTGATTGTGCAATCCATCATGGCCTTCTCATGACTTTATAATTGCACCCGGGAAATTTTCCAATAATACAACTAATAGTTATGTTCCCTTTAACCTCTCTCTAAACTGGTTCTTCCTCAGAAATGGCATGCATGCAGCTATTAATAGTGAATCTTCAATTATCTGATTGATCACTACTTGTGAATTAAATCTAATTTAATTCACTAGACCTCTTACTAATTCATCACTCAGTTAGAACTAGTTAAATTGATTTTAACTCAATTAATTTGAGTTAACTGATTACACTCACACCACACTAGTGCTACGACTGCAACTGGACCCCCAAAATATTAGGATCACTCTACATGCCTCATCTTAGACCCTCAACTCGAATTTCTTGAGCTAACTTGGTCATCATGACTTAGTTAACTGATATAAGTTGTTATGAGATAAAATTACAGTTTATTGTCCAATTTATTTAAGGGAAAAATAAATTAGACGGCCACATTTTGCACCAATGTGTAACTAAATTTCTCACCAATGTGTGACTGAAATTCCACACCAGTGTGTGTGCAATTTTTTTCCTTTCTGGTTGCAAATTGCACTATTTCTTGTTGCAAATTTCAACACCTTGTGACGGGTTGATCCATTGATGTGGCACTAGAAAATTTGGCAGAAATTCCGATGGCCAATTCGTCGCTATTCCGACACATAGTCGTCGCACGAGCGACAGTTTGAGGGCGGGAAAAACGTGGTTTACCATGCCGTCGCAGTTCCGACGCAATTAAAAAGTGTCGCACTATCGACACCTTTTCCGTCGCTTCCAAACAAGCGTCACTCTTCCAACGTTTCCCAATCCGTCGCACTTCCGACCTTTGTAAAATGTCGCACTTCCGATGAAATGTGGTCTGACGTTTTGAACGTCGCTCTTCCGACATTTGTAAACTGTCACAATTACGACGAAATGTGGTCCGACGTTTTGAACATCGCTCTTCTGACGTTTGTAAACTGTCGCAATTCCGACGCAATGTGGTCCGACGTTTTGGACGTCGCTCTTCCGACAGTTGTAAAGTATGTACCATTCCAAACAGAAATGTGATGGACGTTTTGGGCATTGTCTTACAACGTTTTATAGCGAGGTGGATGAAGCAGAAATGTGATGATTTTGAACGTAGCTCGTCCATTTTTTTTTATCTTTGTCATCTTAAGCATTTCTAATGTCGCAATTAAAGCGCTTACCAAAGGCGTGAAATATGTGATGGAAGAGTTCAATTTTTTTTTTTTAAGTGAAACTTTAAAAAGAGAAAAAATGCTATTTTGAATGTATTATATGAAGTAAAACGGTCCATGAAGTCATTACATTTTCACATCTGAAGATTGGAACCCAAATATCCATCCAGAAAAGTGGAAGTCCCACCCCAGACAATGATAGAAAAATACCCCATGTCACATACAGGGACATGATATAAAACCCAGTAACGGTCCACATGGATATTATCGACAATCTAAGAAAGCATCCAAATATGCCTGAGGCATCTATAAGAAAGTGAAATAGCAGTATGTAGAATAGTAAAGCAACAGATAGAGTACCGACGTCCATTGTTCCAAATACAAATTAAAGTACCCAAAATCCTTGAACAGAGGAAAACGCTAATCATGTGAGGAGTGTGATATGTCCAAAATATAAAAAGACCATCAGACCATATCAATAAACCAGCAACATAGACCAGCATCGCTAGTTTTGAAGGCAGAGTGATAAACATTAATCATTTTTTTCACAAGAGAAAAAATGTTGTTTTGAATATATTATATGAAGTAAAACAGTCCATGAAGTCATTACATTTTCACATCTGAAGATTGGAACCCAAATATCCATCCAGAAAAGTGGAAGTCCCACCCCAAACATTGATAGAAAAATACCCCATGTCACATACAGGGACTTGATATAAAACCCAGTAACGGTCCACATGGAGATTATCGACAAATCTGAGAAAGCATCCAAATATGCCCGAGGCATCTATAAGAAAGTGAAATAGAGTATGTAGAATAGTAAAACAACAGATAAAGTACTGACGTCCATTGTTCCAAATACAAATTAAATTACCCAAAATCCTTGAACAGAGAAAAACGCTAATCATGTGAGGAGTGTGATATGTCCAAAATATAAAAATACCATGAGACCATATCAATAAACCAGCAACATAGACCAGCATCGCTAGTTTTGAAGGCAGAGTGATAAACATTAATCATTTTTTTTTTCACAAGAGAAAAAACGTTGTTTTTAATATATTATATGAAGTAAAACAGTCCATGAAGTCATTACATTTTCACATCTGAAGATTGGAACCCAAATATCCATCCAGAAAAGTGGAAGTCCCACCCCAGACAATGATAGAAAAATACCCATGTCACATACAGGGACTTGATATAAAACCCAGTAACGGTCCACATGGAGATTATCGACAATCTGAGAAAGCATCCAAATATGCCCGAGGCATCTATAAGAAAGTGAAATAGCGGTATGTAGAATAGTAAAGCAACAGATAGAGTACCGACGTCCATTGTTCCAAATACAAATTAAAGTACCCAAAATCCTGCAACAGAGAAAAACGTTAATCATGTGAGGAGTGTGATATGTCCAAAATATAAAAAGACCATCAGACCATATCAATAAACCAGCAACATAGACCAGCATCGCTAGTTTTGAAGGGAGAGTGATAAACATTAATCATTTTTTTTTCACAAGAGAAAAACATTGTTTTGAATATATTATATGAAGTAAAACAGTCCATGAAGTCACTACATTTTCACATCTGAAGATTGGAACCCAAATATCCATCGAGAAAAGTGGAAGTCCCACCCTAGACAATGATAGAAAAATACCCCATGTCACATACAGGGACATGATATAAAACCCAGTAACGGTCCACATGGAGATTATCGACAAATCTGAGAAAGCATCCAAATATGCCCGAGGCATCTATAAGAAAGTGAAATAGCAGTATGTATAATAGTAAAGCAATAGATAGAGTACCGACATCCATTGTTCCAAATACAAATTAAAGTACCCAAAATCCTTGAACAGAGAAAAACGCTAATCATGTGAGGAGTGTGATAACCATCTGCAGAAACCCAGGCTCGCTTGTAAGATCATGCTCGCTTGATTCCAAAATTGGTAACCATTTGTTGCATCCGATATGTAAGGTTCAGGCTCGCTTGTTTCCATTAGTAGCCTGCTACAGCATCCACCCTGTTCATAGCAAAAAGGTTCCTGTAGATATACAGAGAAAGATTATAATACGTAGACCATATAAACATGGCTCTGTATTTCAAAAAACAGGTTTAAAATAGAAACAGGGCAACATTTTTTTTTCTAAGTAAAGTTAATCTATTAACAGTGGGAATAAAATTACACTGAAGTTAAAATCATTTCCTAGACTCGTGGCAAATTTGTCATCAAAAAATCAAAAAATTAAGAAGACTGCCCTCATACAGGGAAACCAGTCTTGAACATTTAATTTACAAAATTCAAAAATATTACAAAGGTCCAGCACAGTAAAATAATCTAAAAGCAGCCCAATTAAGTGGGCCACGAAGCAAGAAAAACAAATTAACCAAACTACTCCTCCAGCTCCTCGACGATTCAGCACCATCCTTCGGAAGGTCCAGGATCGTTAGGTGCTACCTCCACATTCATGCCACGGCTCCCCTCCTGAAGGCCCGAATGCTGGCCGGCTTTTTCCGAGCTTAGACCCACCGGACGGGTGCATTCTTCCTCCGTTTGGGCCTCCTCGCAGAAAACCACAGTGACTGAAGCTGTAATTTGTGGGCGGTTGAGAGAGCAATTAAAGGAAAATTGCACAGTGCGCGTCGTGGGAGAAGGTGAACTAGCGGTGGGGAAACGAGGAGCAGGGGAATCCATACGGTAGCCAGATCCTACAACCCAACCCCGCCCACTCCTAGTATTTGGATAGCGACCTGCATAATCACTGGACTGGCCGGAAGACAACTCGATTGAGGGGTTGGAGGGAGCGCGCAGGAGTTGACCTCTAGTGCTCCCCCTGGGGCAACGCATCCTTTGACGCACACGAGGCATGGGTGCAGTCTCACTAGCAGTGGGCACAAGAGGAGACGAAGAAGTAGAATTCCAAGAAACAGAGGAAGACAGACAAGGACCAGACCGAGAGAAATGAATATATGCAGCAAGGTCTACGCAGCAGTTCAGCTGGCCACTTCTCCTTCTCGTCACAGTGAGCAGGCAGTGTAACCCAGCAACCGGCTCGTCTGAAAAACGATAACGAAATGCCATTTTATCAATGCAATGCAAACGAAGGATGCTCGTCATAATTAATCTCTGATCATTAATGAGAGCCGAAGACCGGATCATATTGGAGCATGCAGAATCACTAACGGGAGTGGAGGTCCGATCTTGAACAATGTTAAAATTTAATGCAATTTGATGTGAAAACCTTGGAATTTAATTGAACAATGTTAAATCTTAATGCGATTGATATGAAATCGCCACATCCATGTCCCATCGCCTTAAACGCCATCGAATGCACCCGCAGCCGGGAGCAGCGCAAGTTTTTATTGAGGACACGTGGCAGAAATTGATTGGAGCAGATCTTTGTTTGGGCCGCTCGCGCAGTGGAAATCCGGACCCAAAAAAGATTAGGGTGAATTTGATAAGAAATTCGCGTCACAACTCTCCCTCCGTATGCCAGCCCAACTTCGGACCCGAAAAAGATTAGGGCGGAATTCATTTGGTTTTCGCGTCACAAAAGTGGCCGACGTCAACAGGGTATTTTGGAACGCGAATTTGGTTTGAATTATGGTTTATTGTCGTTTGAAGTCTGGTGGGCTCGACTTAAGAACAATTTTGTTTGATCCCATCTTATAAAATTTGTGTTGGTTTTCTTTGATAATACACATATTTATAATAAATCATGGGAATACCACACTAAACATGTGGAAAAGTTATATAAATTATTGTGAACAATCATTTTTATGTAAAAATATCCAAATGTGCTTTTGGGAAATAAGAATTCGAGTATTTGGTTCATATTGTTTTAAAGGAAGGAGTGAAGTTGGAGCTTCAAAAGATGCAAGCTATTACAAAATGACCTATTCCTAAGAAAATCAAGGTTCTTAGAAGATTTTTTAGACTTACATGATATTATTGATAATTTGTTAAGAATTATGCATGCATTTTAAGTCCACTCACATATCTCTTGAAGAAAATATCATTTATATGGAATGATGAGGCTACTTTGGCATTCTCTCTTTTAATGGATGCCATGTCTTCTACACCAACATCGGTTGCACCTACTTTTGGTAAAACATTCATGGTAGAGTGTGAGGCACTAGGACAAGGAATTTACGTAACATTAACACAATAAGGGATATCATTGGCTTTTAAAAGCAAGGAATTCAAAGAAAATATTTGGTGAAATCTACGTATGAAAAATAAATGGAAGCAATATTACATGCAATAAAAAATGGGGATAGTATATCATTAGGAGGTACTTTAAAGTCAAGATATACCATGATAGCATAAAGTATTTTTTGAAGCTATGGATTTCATTGGAAGATTAACAAAAATGAGGAGAAAAAATGCAAAGTTTTAATTTTGAGATAATCTGCAAAAAGGGTAAGGAAAATTTAGTACATGATGCTCTTTCTAAAATAGAAGGGCCTCAAATTTATATCCAATTACATTTTCTATTCCTAGGTGGCTAGAAGAAGCTTGCCATAATGGAAAAATGACAATAGTACTAAACAAAAACTAAAATTTATAAAGGATGGGATGAACTCTATGGAGCATTGGGAGTGAAAGAGAGATGTACTTTGGTGCAAATGTAGAATATTTTTATGCACGCAAGCATATTTGAATAAACAAATATTAAGGGAGTCCCATGTCTCTCTGATGGTAGGACGCAGGGTTCCTTAAAACATCTCAAAGGATCAAAAAATATATTTTTGGAAGGAATGAAGAAAGATATTCAAAATTTTGTAAGAGAAGGTCAGGTTTTCATAATAAATAAAAGAGAGATAGTAAAATCTCTAGGGTTACTTCAACCATTCCACATACATATTCAAAGACTAGAAGATATATCAATAGATTTTATTACAGGGTTACTGAAATATAAAGGTAAGTATTACATTTTTGTGGTCATTTATATAGACAAATTTTGTAGATTTTTTTTGTAGAGCTCAAAGTACATAAACAACAAGCCAAGTGGCGGAAGTGTCCATGAAAGAAATTCACAGTCTTCATGGTTTTCCTAAAGTAATAGTAACAAGAAATTTTTGGAAATAATTATTTAATATGAGTGGAGAAACACTAGTTGCCATGAGTTCTACATATCAAACACAATCAAATGGTCAAACAAAAATAGTTAACAAATGTTTTTAAGGTTATCTACAATGTTACTCTTTAGAAAAGCAACTTAGTATGCCATAATTAATAATCATTCCCTGTTCACTTTTGTTGATAGGTTTATGTCAGACGATGATGCAGGGGCATTAGGCACTAGCCAGCAATGTGGGAGGTTTTTTCCACATGTTGTGGCTAGGAGGGTTCGAAAACATTTGAGTTGTAACAGCTAGGTGTCAATACCTCAGCTGACTGTATTACTTAGACTAGTTAGAGTTGTAGGAGTCAAACAGTTTCAATTAGTTGAATTATTATAATTAGACCTTTTGATTTCTAGAACGGTCCTCTTAGAGGAACCGAAGATATGTATATAAATTGTAATTCCTCAGATGAATAAAAGTAGAGAGGGAAGAGGAGATTAGAGAGGGGATTTCTGCAATAAACCTTTGTGTGTGAACAATTGTTTCCAGTTAAATGATTTCCAAGCTCAGTTGCCATTGAATTATCTCGAACTGCTAATTGTGAAGAATTGTTTAACTATGAGGCGATTGGGTACTGATAATTCCATTCTTTTGTCTTTGAATTCCCGTAAATCGTTGGATAACCCTGTGAACTCACCCCACCTGACGGCGAGGTCTGTGTAGAGAACCAGGGTCGTGAACACTGTTCAAATATAAAAATCCCGCTTAATAAAGAGACACAATCGTTGTGATTTTGGAACCTGACCTGAGGATTGGACATGAGTTAACAAACAAAAGGATAGCGGAACCAGACTTGCACTCGTGGTCAAGCCCTGTACCAAAACCACGAGCGGAATCACAAAAGCGGGTTGCCCATATTGCACCGCTTTTGCGGAGTAGGCGGTATTTCCTATTCGCGAGCGATTCCATAGGGAATGTGACACGTGGTGAAGTGACCCCCAGAAAACCACCGTTTAACCCACTCCATCGCACGTTAAAGCCCGACGTTGGAAGCCGAGCGAAATTTCCAAGAGTCGTTGATTTTGAGAAGGGCCATCGGACGGTGGTCGCACGTTGAACTTGCCTGGAGGTTAACTAAGGTGTGCGAAGGATAGCCAGGTACGATACGAGTGTTTGATTGGTTATTGATATATATAGGTGGGGCCGGAGTATAATGAAATTGTTTAATTAAACAATTGGCGGATAATTAGCATAAGTCTGGAGCGTGATTGTTGTAAGGCTGGGTGGTGAAATATAGAGCCGAAAGTTCATTACAAGTTATTTATTTAAAAAGAAACGTGGAGTATAAATAAAAAGTGTTGAAAGTTAAACATTGGTTATAAGGCTTGGAGATAATATAAAGTCGGGAATATAAATTAAAGTCCAAGCATTGTGGATAGTATTTATTTATCAAATTCTACGAATTTCTACAAATTTGATAAATAAACCCGAAGAAAGAAGAAGTCAATTAAGACTCAGGCTGGAGGAAAAGAACGGGGTAAACCAAGGGAAAATGCTGACAGAGCGATTGTAGACACACCAGCTCTCCTTAGGGGTCCAATTTCAGTTTTGTTGCGTCACACGATGATCTCTCTTCTGTGGCATTTACTTGTATTGAAGATCACTATTCTAGGAATAAGGAGTTATTTTCTCCAAAAATAACCCTAGCCAAACATTGACAATGCATCAAGGATATCTTTCTATGCTTCATAAGTACATATGTTCTACTTCTAAATTATGTCTTGGAAATGGTTGTTTTGCTGGAAATTATTCACCAGTTGGTTTCATACCAAAGTCTTTTTCACATTTTCAGCATCCAATACATGAAAAAGATAATGGTTTAAAACAACATAAATATTTGAAATTTCGCAAGAATTGTCTGGCACACTTTGAATATGAATTTTGAAGTCAAGTGCATGATGCTGTATAGGATCAAGTGTCATTTTGAATACCAAATGTTTCACAAGAAAATTCTCAACATGCTACCCTGCAGTAAGGATTAAATGACAATATTACATCAACTATTTTCATAATAAAAGTGCACCTCGGCCATAAGACTAAACAACTACAAATGTTGTAGATCTAACAAGACCACACAATCAAATGTATTCCACAAGGCTAATACTGTATGAAAAATGAAAAGGAGTTTGCAACCAAAAATACCTTAGGCAACTAATTCAATTAGATACACCAAACCATCAGCAAAAAGGAAAACCAGCCTACTTGGCCCCAATATTTTCAAATGGGTCCTCTAATTCAACCAATAAAAAGGCCAAAACCATAGCATTGAGATACATTTCATTACACTGTCAATAACAATAAAATTTGACTCAGCCATAACCCTTTCCTTTTATTGTTGTGAAAATATTTATGCATTACTCTAATGTGGCTAGTCCATAGGCCGAGTAGACCACTAGGTAACAAATATGTTTCCTTTCACCTTTGAGTTTTTAAATTATGCCTACCAAATCTAAGACATTTAAGAGGGGGAACTAATACAACGTTAAAAAGAAAACCAGAGCACACATCTACAAATTACCTCCTTAGCTACTGTCACACCATCATTAACTATTTTTGGAGAACCATGCTTGCTCTCCAAGACAAAAAATTTCCCTTCGCCCCAAGGGTGACTCCAACAAGATCAGCAAGTTTGTTCACACCGCCTGCAAGACAAATTGACAATGCTTTCAGTAAGTGTGAAATTGAATGCCAGACCATATGCCAAAACAACCCTCCATGAGAAATTAAAATAACACATTAAAATCGAATATAAGTGGACAAGGAAAGATCCACCGCAGTGAAGTTTCACGTGCAGGTGACCTTCCTTTAAACATAATTTTTTCTCTGACCTGCAATTTTTTTGTCACTGAGCCATCCTTGTTGAAGTACAACTCCTTTTCCATAGCTCTTGTATTAACTACCTTCTCTCTATCGCGTAATCTCAGAGTCCCTCTTCTTCTTGAGCGATTAAAGGAAATGGGTGAAAAAACTGAAAGAGAAGACAATTGTCTGCCATAATTATCAAACATTGCACCCAAATTCTTCCCCTTTCCATTGTTACCCAGTGAGGTAGATGTGGCAATTGTTGTCATACCGCCCAAAGCAGAGGCCATCTTCTCTTATGCTAAATATAGAATTACAAGATCTTCATATTAGTATGAACCTTAAAAAACATGACTCCCATTGCTAAAAACCACTTTTAATTTGTAACAGGCAAACTAAACAACTATCGCAACTTTTGGAAACTTCTGGAGCATTAAGAGAGAAACAACCAAAGAGAAATACAACCACAATCCTCATTTTAATGAGACCGGACTATATATTTGCATTAAGATAATAGAAAGAAATCACGACTATATTAAGGCCAGCACAAAACAATCTTTAACCGGTGTCTCTCGCGGCCTTCAGGTTGCCATGCTAGAGGTTGCATATTTTTAATTTAAATTCTTGACCTCTCGTGCCCATCTATGAATGCATCCAATGGGATATCTACATCAAATTCTCCTTTATGTCCCCAAAAACAAATTCCCTACTACAAGAGCACCAGTATTGATGGATCACCCCACACCATCCCACCCACTAGAAACGGTGAAAAAGGAAACCCGAGAAAACTTCTGAAATATCTCAAGATGACTATATGGGTGGTTCTTATGAATCAACCAACCATTCAGAACATGCTCATCAATCAAAACCATGAGTATTATGTGACAATATTCAAGCAGGCACTGAATCGGATTTCTGAAGCTATGTTAGAGAAACCCTAAACTCTCACTGAAAAATAGGTGAAATGTGGCACCACTCAGAGATTGACATGTGCCAATTGGTACAAGTGGTAGACAATTGGCATGCTCAAACAACGAGGTGATGCAGGAATGACATGAGGGAGAAAATATCAGAAAAGCCCCAAATCTGGAGAACTAAAGCTCATCACCAACCTGAGATTGACAACTTTACATGATGTAACCTATGAAATCGTAAATGGAGAAATCATAGTAACAATAAAGTAACCTATCTAACAATAAAGTCGGATTCATCCTGGGAGTGGTAATGGGAGAAATCATAGTGAACAACAGGAAACATGCAGAGTTGCTTACAATCAAATAGATGAAAAAACACATACAAAAACCTAGATAATAATCATGAACAAGCTTAATATTGAATTATGAACTGTAAAGGAACTTACAAAATGTGACATTACAAACCTGGTCAAGCGCACAAGCAAAAATATCCTAGACATGACCCTAGTTGACAAGTTGTATTGCTCATGATGCAAGAGGATTTGTACCTGCACTGCCAAGTCAATCAAAATCCATCATTATCTATACAATAAATACAAGTAATTGATGTAGTATTTTTTACTCTAAGATACATTCTTATGATAATGTTAGAACATATGTTGAAAATGTCAAAACATACCTGAATAAGCTCCTCTTCGTTTCAAGAACAATTTATTTGAGTCGCATGAACTTGGAGCAAGCCTCCCATGATCTGAAAGAGTAGCAACTAAGTCAACAGTGACTTTTTTGTTGCTACGCTGGATCGAGGGAGGTTTGCTCCAAGATTAAATCGCTCCAATAAATTATTCTCTACTAAACAGGGCCAACCACGTGAAGGTGGAAGCTCCTATGGTCCCTCCCCCCCCCCTCACATCACTCTCAATTCCCCAATACCCAGTCTATATTTCATTTTTTACTTTCATGAGCATAAAAAAAAATATTCAATAACTAATAAAAAAACAATTCAACAAAAATTACGCAAGGAAACATTGCAATTAATGCTTGACATAAAAATAGTATGATAAATGAGTTTTTTATATAACGTAAAAAACGTTCCAAGTATGGTAACGTTTGTCTTATAATAATACAATATTTTACATTATCAAATTTTCTTTTTCTTTTTCTTCTTCCTATTTCTAAAGCTCCTAATTACATCATCAATATCATCGTGCTCTGCTCCTGTTTCGTGCCTTTCGACCCGCACTGCTAACCTAGTTGCGTAGTCACGATGTCTGGTCTCATCCAGTGACAGGGCATCACCTACAAAAATAGATAATATTAAATTTTAATTGTCAGTTTTTAAATATCATTGAACTAGTTCGGTAATATTAATAAAAAAAATTACAATGAGATTATTTACCTGGTGCACCAGTTGTCGCCGCTGACCTAGTTGCGTAGTCACGATGTCTGGTCTCATCCAGTGACAGGGCATCGCCTACAAAAACAGATAATATTAAATTTTAATTGTCAGTTTTTAAATATCATTGAACTAGTTCTATAATATTAATAATAAAAAAATTGCAATGAGGTTATTTACCTGGTGCACCAGTTGTCGCCGCTGACCTAGTTGCGTAGTCACAATGTCTGGTCTCATCCAGTGATGGGGCATCGCCTACAAAAACGGATAATATTAAATTTTAATTGTCAGTTTTTAAATATCATTGAACTAGTTCAGTAATATTAATAAAAAAAATTGCAATGAGATTATTTACTTGGTGCACCAGTTGTCGCCGTTGGGACTGTTGCCCTGTCTTCCTCTCTAAAAAAATTGCAATGAGATTATTTACCTGGTGCACCAGTTGTCGGCGCTGACCTAGTTGCGTAGTCACGATGTCTGGTCTCATCCAGTGACGGGGCATCGCCTACAAAAACAGATAATATTAAATTTTAATTGTCATTTTTAAAATATCATTGAACTAGTTCGGTAATATTAATAAAAAAAATTGCAATGAGATTATTTACCTGGTGCACCAGTTGTCGCCGCTGACCTAGTTGCATAGTCACGATGTCTGGTCTCATCCAGTGACGGGGCATCGCCTACAAAAACAGATAATATTAAATTTTAATTGTCACTTTTTAAATATCATTGAACTAGTTCGGTAATATTAATAAAAAAAATTGCAATGAGATTATTTACCTGGTGCACCAGTTGTCGCCGTTGGGACTGTTGCCCTATCTTCCTCTCTGGTGGTAAGATCCTCAAGGGAAACATTCTCTGTAATTTAAACAAAAATCGTTATAAGGACAACCATCAAGGTATAATTAGAAAAAATTATAAGTGGAAATTAATTACCGTCACGGCCCTCACTGATAGTAGCATTGTCGGCCTGATCCCTACTACAATGATCACGTTGCACGTGAGGATCATCTACATTTGGCTCTAAAACTGGGTTATTTGCGTCGTCGGTAGTGTTTCTCCCCTGATTTAAACAAAGTTGTTAGACATTAAATTTATGGATGAAAACAAACATATTGAAAGGTTAATGTTTTACCTTATCAGGCATTCTGGATCTTGGGACTTGCCCCAAGCTTATGCGACGTTCAACTACGGCTTGATAGCCGAAATGGAAAGCGATAATTTTATCTTCCTCTGTTGTTTCTGTTCCGAAGTCATCACCCTACATTACATATGTATGTGTATTTTTAATCATATTTGATAGGATTACAAAAACTTTGGAAGGCGATACAATTAATTATAAGATGTTTAGCTACTTAATTACAATTCTTGCGGCCAATTTCAAGTAGCCACCCTGGCCTAGCTTGTGATGGCCCTTTTTTTCAATCCTAGCTTTGGTTGCCTTTGAGGTGTCAGGCAACCTAGCATCAAAATATTAAAGTCAGATATGACGTAGCACACTTTTATTTTAGACAGAGAGAAAATTAAAGCTATTGAATTAAAGTTGTAATTTACCTTGCGGGTCCAGTTGGCATTTTTCCTTCTTTCTTTGCCCTTTTCTCTTTTCCGTCATGGATGAGTGCTCTCCACTCACTCTCTGGAACTATGAGAGGATGCTCATATCTAGGTTTAAATTGCAATTGCGTCCTATAGGTGTCCCTGGTATATTTCAAATATTTGCCAGCTACCCGAGCCACCACTGTTCTGTTAGATATGCCGACCCCAAAAAGGGTTTCTAGATAATCTAGAAGTTATTTTTTCAGGTTGGAACTCTGGTAATTCCACCCTGTGCGTATGGTTGGGCCTAAAATTACCAATGCATGGCTCTCCAGATACCTGTAGAACTCATTGTTTCCTACACAGAAAAAAAAAGATATTATCATTAATTTAAAAATAAAAATCGTGATAAATATGTTTTAGATAAAGTACATGAAATAGTTAAAATATTAAAATTTACCTGGGAGTTGTACATGATTTATAGGGACACCTTCATCGTTCACCAACAACGTGCCATTAATGGTCCCTGTGGAGTTGACTCGTGTAGCTCCAGAAAACGCAATAATGTAGTTGGCCATATCAGCCTCATCATTGCCGACACGTTCAGCGGTTGGCTAGGTGTCTGCTTGGGCAGGGTGTGTTTCTTGCCTGGCACCTAAAGGAGTAGAAGGTGTACAAGAGGGTTGTTGGGAAATATCTTGCCCTTGTGTCCCACTACCACCAACATCGGATTAAACAAGTGCC